>JARHVA010000401.1:0-650000 GCA_037957365.1 Torreya grandis | reverse complement strand
TTGATATTATGGGTTAGAGGGAGAGGATGTATGAATAATGGATTGGGAAAAGATAGGCCCATGAAAGGAATTATGGGATATGAGAGGACTAGGCTAATGGGGAAGGAAAATGGAGTTGGATTCAATGGGGGGATCATGTAAGAGGGATAGGATGTCTTGACCTTGGTTTGGAAGGGGAAGGGATTGATCATGATTAGGAATAGAATCTTGGCATTCATCTTCTTATTCACCTAAGGAGATAAATTCATCTGATTCATCCTTAATTATTATGTCTTTATTATCGATGAGGTCTTAGACATAATCATAAAAAGGTAAACATTATCTAAGGGAATGTACCCAAGCTCAATGGTAGAGATGGTATCAATTTGATTTATACAAAGAGGGCTTAGGTCTAGTGGGGTCATGATGTCAGATATGTGGATAGACTATCATGTTGACAATGACTAGTTGGTTGAAGAGGGATTCCAATGACATGGGAAGGTGAGTATAAGGACCTAACTCACTTTTTTATTTGGATGTGTAAACATTGGACTTGTGATCATATGGTTGTTGATGTGACTGGGTGGATAGAATGGTAGTAGGTGGGGTGGCAAAGATTGGATTCCCTTTGTTAGTATAAGAATGGGTGGATGATTGACTATGATGAGTGGATGGGGGATAAGAAGGAGAATAACATGGATTGTTTGGGATTAAGGGTAATGTGAATTAGATGGGGTCAAGGTCTTTAATAAATTGAGCACCTATCTTAAAGAGATATAATAAAATTGCCTGTAGGTTTTCATCAAGATATTTATAAAAGGAGGAAATTTGTGAATCATAAATACCATAGCTAGGACGAGGACTAGTAGATGGTGAAAATGAATAGGATGGGGATGAGGATTGATAATAATATTTTTTGGGATATGGCCTTAGGATTTTTGGCTCCACCACATTAGGGAAGAAAGCACCCATCTTCCATAATAATAAGAGGAATTCATCTT
This sequence comes from Torreya grandis, assembly GCA_037957365.1. NCBI lineage: Eukaryota > Viridiplantae > Streptophyta > Pinopsida > Cupressales > Taxaceae > Torreya > Torreya grandis. The sequence continues at coordinate 649,020 of JARHVA010000401.1, read as the reverse complement.
TATTCTCTTTGATGTGTTGATTGATTAGGGTGTTCACATCAAGGAATGTTGAGATGTCTTTTGATGGGATAAGAGGGTATGGATGAGGATGGATATAGGATGTTGGTTTGGGGTGAATGGGATTGAGGTTAGAGGGTAGTTTATCACCCATTTATAGAGCTCTCAAAAGGATGTCATCCTTTTTGGCCAAGATGTATTGGTCTACATGGATTGATTCCAAATCCATGAGGAATGGATGATTAAATATGGATGATGGATGATGGAGGAGGTATATTAAGGATTGGATATGGCTTTTAAGACAAAATAGATCAATGGATCAAGTTAGTATGATGATGAGGATAGGTGGATAATAGATTGATTAGTTGTATACCATGATTAGATTTCAAACCAATAGTGTAATAGGTGTTAGTGACCTATTATTAATGCCTAGTTTTCAAGGTAGAAAAGAGGATTAGGAGATTTTTATGGGTGCCTAGATTCAAAAATATCAAAAAGATGATGTGATGGGTGATAGTTATGAATAGTTAAGGATGATAGAGACTAGATTGATGTTGATGGGTTTACTAGATTGAAACTAACAAAGTGATAATATGCCAGTAAGATATTAACTAGATATGATATTTGACCAAATGATAAGTGATAGTAGATCAATAATGTTATAGGATGATGTGTATGATAAGAGGACTATATAAAGGAATTAAATTGATTTTTTCAAGATAGGATGGGATTATGATGATATGAATAGGGTTATTGGGATAAGGGACAAGGACAAGTATGATGATGTGTGATGATGAAATTATTAAGGATAATGTGGGATGGGGATAGTTTAGACCCATATGTGACTAAAAAAACCAACTAGGTTAAGATAGGATGAGATTAGACCTAATGGTTGATGAAGACAATGTCAAGATAAGTAATTGGATATGGACTTAAGATAATATGTGGAGGAAATAACAAGGTGTGATTAGGATATGTAGGTAATGGGGGTGTGATTAATTATGGATGGGTCTAGGATAAGATGTGGATGTCAAAGCAAGAGGTAACTATGATGTGTAGGGGTATGATGACTAAAAGAATGCAAAAGAGGGTGATGATGAAAGATGAGATTATGATGAGGTAAAGATGTACACAAGACTAAGGGTATGTACAATAGGGTAAGATAATAATACACAAGATAATGACTAGGTTCTAGGAATGATGGAGTGATGGTGAGTGGATATGATTAGACCAAGATGGGATGAAGACAAAGTGAAAGGAGATAATGGTAAGGATGTGAAAAATATGTGGTGGGGGTATGAAAAATAATTAGTGGATTAAACAAGATGGGAGATGGGATAGGATAATTAAAAGGATATACATAGATAATAGGTACAAGGGGATGATGACAAGGATGTGAAAGATAATATAGAGGTGATGAGAGATAAGACCAATGATGAATGGGTGTGGTTAGACTAGGATATGATGGAGATAATATGGTGGATGGGATAAGTACAATGTGTATAAGAGGGTGTCAATAATTTAAGTGGTGGGGATGTGGTCAATGATAAGTGAGTATGACTAGTCAAGATAGGTTATGGGAAAGGAACAAGATAGGGATATACAAGGACAATATGTCAAATATGTACAAAGGGGATGATAAGGATATATGAGTGATGGGGTATGACCAATGACAAGGAGGTATAAGAGGATTTACTATGTACAAGATGACAAGAAAGGGAATAACAAAGATATATAAGATGATACAAGATGATGATTAGGTAAGGATATACAAGAGTATGGGGTGATGAACAAGGATAGGTGAATATAGTGAGATTAGGAAAGGATTAGGGATGTATAATGGGTTGATGAAAATATTATATGATACAAGGTGATATGTGTTAAAACCTAGATAGGCTTAAATAGGTTTGGATGAAGGCTGACTTGGTTCACAAATATCATGAGTTTAGCACAACACACACCCAAGAAAGCAAGACATAACCTATGTTTAGTAAACCAATGGGTGTGTAACCCAATTCATTCACCATCCAACATCATCATAGGTGAGTCTGTAGGCTAATGACCCATTACAAAATCTACCAAACCTTCTCAACCATACTTGCAATTGTTGGTTATTTTGGAAATGATACTGACTCCTATAGTGGTACACCTATTACAATCAAAGGATCCTATGATAGGTATACAAAGGCTATCTAGGTACATCCCCTATAAAACTAAAGGTATATTAGGGACCAATTCCATGTATGATTTTATCTAATTACCCTGGTTCTTAAAGCTTAACCACCCCTCACTCTATAGAACCCTTTATGGAGAATTTTACTTATGCCACAACAAAAACTATCCTAATATTTAGACTCTACTAGAACATGGAATTTTGGGTAGTGTGTGATGATGAAATACATATCACCAACCCACTATAAAATAAAAATGGAAGGGGTTTCTATGTGGTTTTTGATCTCCCAATAATCACTGCAAGGATGCAAGGGAGAGAACATACACCAACCATAGCCCTGGGTAACAAATAAGCAAGAAAAAAGATTAATTTACTAATTAAGATGTGTGATTATGTACAAGAATAAAATACAATAATATACTATCACACAAAAATATGATATATATAAGACTAAAATTCAAAAAATGATTTTGAGATTGCTAAATGGTTCTTTGACTAGTGACCTACAACCACACAGGGTAGTAGTTTTATTGGAACGCAAAAGAGAGAGGTCATAAAACAAAAATATTAATAGTTTTAATGATTTTTTAAAAACTATGACTCTTTGCAAACCCAAAAATACATAGATTAATCCCACAACTAGAGACTGCAAAGTCACAATTAGGGGGACAAAATCACTATTTTCAAGTTATGATATTGTAGTTGGGTGATGACCATGATGGTTACCTATAAAAATAGGGTTAGTTGGAAAATACAATGATTATGATCGATAATATTATTGTTTACTATATAATACATAATAGTGGTTTTGTGTTAAACTAAAAAACTATGATTAGGGACTACAAAATCATGACTGTTAGTATATCGATAGTTGTGATATTATAAAAAATGACAAAACTTCTAGATTTCCAGATTTAAATTTTTGACACAGATAAATCCTTATGCATTTTATGGTATATAGATTTAGATGCAAAAAATTCTATATATAGATGATCATGATAAAATATAGACTGATATTTATGATATTTTCAAAAAAATTACCTAAGATACATTAAGATAATATTTTAACCAAAATTGAGCAAAATATAAAAGTTAAAGAAGTGATTTTCAGTCTAGATCTGCTCTATAATATTATAGATGACAATTTTTCCAAATGGAATTATCTTATAATGAAAAAAATTGAGAACATATAAGCCAAATGACAAAGTCATGACTAGGGTTTCAATACTGTAGTTTACTAGGATGATATCACAACTATAAGAAACTTGAGACTTGTAGGTTTGTCAAAAATCAAGAAAGGGGTAAGGCTAGATGTGATTTGGTATTTAAATGGTTCCTTCTTCCTTACTAACCCTATAGACCACACAATATATAAAAAACTAAATAGATACACAATTTTGATACAAAATTAGGGTTAGGTAATAGGTATGAGTATAAATCAAAAACACTTAAAATATTAAATAATAGATTATATTGATGCCAAATCCTCTTGTGAAAACAAAAACCATTAGATTAGGATACAACAGATCAAATGACAAAGTTAAATCATTAAGATATAGGAGATTCGTGAAAAATGACAATATCATTACTTTCGATCATAATCTCATGACTATCAGGGTGATATCATGAATGGGGAAGTCATAGTATTGTGAATTAGGTTTTGTATGATGAAATTGTTTTTTACTCCCTTCTCATTCTTAGTTCCTACACATAGAGGGTTAACGATTTGTCAAAATACATAGGAACCTGCATAATAATCACACACGGGTCAGATAGAATGATAATCAACCAATGATGCAAATAACCCTATTATTATGCTTGAAACTAACAATATCATGACTATCATTGATAATATCATGACTTAAAGGACAAAGTCACAGCTGGGTAAATCATGATATTCTTAAAAATATAACCTCCAACTCAAACAATTAGTGGTTTACAAAATCATGATTGGGTTAAGAAAAATCATGACTCACCTAATAATATCACTAATCATGAGTCATGATATTGTCAAAGGTCAAAAACTTGCATGGTCATTTAGACATTTAGTGGTCACTACAAATGGCTAAGGCAAAATCTTGACTTATAGGGTCAATATCATGACTACATAAGACAAAACCATGATTACTAGTGTAATCTCATGACTGTAACTTGTAAATGCAAAATTTCAAAATTTTTAAGGTTTTCTTGATCTAATTGACACTATAATTTAGCAAAAAAATACAACTAACAAGAAAAATTTATTAAATGGGAAATAATGTCCCATCATGGTCACCAAAATGTTGTAGGATTTTGAGCTCTATATGAATTAAGCTACTTAATTTAACCTAAAACTCAAACTACCTATTAGGAAGGATTCTAGAAATAAATCAAAATGATATGAAACTTACCAAATTCCTTGTTTCATCTCACCTCCTTCCAAGACTTGTAAATGGATGATTAATTATTCATAGACTTAGATTTTACATAGTGATGGCATGATGTTGGATCTTATAATGGATGCAAGGATTACTTTAACATGGATTTCTTATGCCTTCATGAGATTCTTGTTGATTTCTAATTGGACATGGATTCCTCATGAGCTTCCTAGATTAGATTCCATGGAGGAGGATCCTTAGTTATATATATTTGGGAGGGAAGATCAACAGTTGATATTCAAAGTTAGATGAGGAGATCTAATGGCTATGGATTATTCAAGGAATATTAAATTCCTTAGAAGTCTCTAATTTAGATACTTATAGAGACTTGGAGGAGCGTCTCAAATTCTAGAGACTTATTAATTATCTTAGGAATAATGGAGTATTAGGTGGGGGTTAAATAAAGATTAGGTGAGGATTAGGGACATAGGGATGTAGGGAAGGCTAGGGTGTAGGCTAGTAGGTGGGTAGGTGGGGTTATGGGAATTTAAAATTCCCATATAATGGATAACTAGGATTAGATTAAGATAATAGGGATTAGGATAGAATTAATTAAGTAATGGGATGAATAAGTATAATGAATATAGGATAATGTAAGGGGGTATTAGATAAATGTCTATGAAGGGGATATATTCTAGAATAAAATATGTTAAGTGAAATTAGTGTCGACTAATAGGAATATTAGTTGACAATAATGAAGTGAGTGAATTTATGTGCATACACTTGATATTTTAATTAATTTATATATTTATCACATGCCACTTATCACATTAGTTTAAACACTTTACAGTCAGATTCATGTATAATTGTAATAACTTACATTTTAAATTACTTTCAAGTTTATATCTTAACTAGGTTTGTACCAATCCAAATTAGGTTATAAATAGTCTTAAGAATTTATAGATCTTATGGTATCTTATATGAGTTAAAAAATCAAAATTAGTTAAGTAACTCATATTTATGTTTCATTTTCAATTATAAATAAAATGGTTACAATATGTATTATCCCATTTCAATTTAGATTATTTTACTTATTTCTATCATTTCTATAATCTAAATCAGTGCATAGTTTCAATTAGTTTACCTCTATTATGTGTAAAATAATCAAGTAAATTATTATTTTATTGTCTTTTCAATTATAAATAAAGTCATTAAAATATTTTTTTAATCTCATTTCAATTCTTATTATTATACTTATTGCCATTATTTATGTAATCTAAATTATTGCATGATTTAAATTATTTTATACATTTTAGTCTAAAATAATCAAAATACTCCCATACTCTATGAATAAAAATCCACATAAATGATTTTAAAATGAATAGAGTGATCAAGTATAAGAGTGGTATATATCAAAATATCCAAACAAATATGGTATTCCTAACCATTGAAATGGTGGGAATAACCCATTGGTATGAAACAAAGATCAAGGAAAGGTTTAAATACAATGGAAAAATCATTACAATAAAGTAGGCACAATCAAATTATATTATCAACTCCAAGTATGAAATTAATAAAAAAGGTTTTCTATGAAAAAATACCACAAACCCACCCCTAAATAAGGATATTATAACATGGTATGATAACCATAGGATCACAACTCACAACACATATGAATGTCATTACTATGGGATGCCATTTTATCAAGGCACATGAATATGATCTAATATAAGAAACCAATGAGGATGAGCTCTTATTTCATCCTATATACATGTAATAAAATTATGGATTATGACCCATATTCCATTTTATTTACACCTCAAATTTAAATATCATCATCTAAGGAATTAAAAAAAAAAAATCATTCACAATGTGGGTGCAAGTGAAAGATCTACACTTCAACATGGATAAGGGGAGTGAAAAAAAATGATCTCTATATAAATTTTAAGAAGGATGATTTTAAAAATAAAATCTCACCCAAAGTCATACTCCATCAAATGGATAAAAATAGGTAGATATATTCATGTTAGTCAACAATGTCTTCTTCCATATGCGGTCAATAAATTCAAAGATGAGGTATTGTTTGATGCATAACCCTTAGAAGTTTGTGATGTTTTTCTTGGGCATCCATGCATGTGTAAATACTAATTAATATATAAACTAAAGACCCATAATATCATCATCATATTTGGAAATAAATATTATAGGATCCCTAAGGTTTCTCCTAAAAATAAAATGATATTAATTAGTGCAAATCCATGTAGGTGTGTGATTATTCACTCTAGGAAGTTTGTGCTAATGCTTATTATGATAGAAATAATCATCATGTCATTAAAACTATGAAGGTATCCATAAATATTCAAACTATACAACAATATTAGGTGGAGCACATATTAACATATTACATATATCTCTTCACTAAACCTACCAATGTGTTACTACAATTCCATTTGACACATCCCATCAACTTGATCCCTTAAACAACCTTTCTAAATGGACTAATATATAATCATTCAATGTTTAAAAATAAAAAGATCAAGTAATAGATATAAGAGATAATCTATTAAGTCCATATTGTTTCTAGTGCCTTGCCTTATGGGATCCCAATCATGTTAGCTTAAAATAAGGATGAGACATGGTGACTTTGCATTAACTATATATCCCTTCGTAAGATCATTATCAATAATAAGTATCCACTAATATAGATTGATGACCTCATAGGCTAGCTTAAGGGAGCAATGTTCTTCAGAAATATTAATCTAAATTCATGGTACTATCAATTATCCATTTATCCATCTAATGTTTGGAACACAAAATGTAATTCCAATGAAGGTCAATTTGAATGGTTCATCATGCCCTTCAACTTGTCCAATACACCTAAAATTTTTATACATATGATTAATGATGTTTTGTGACCAATTATTGATTCTTTTAAGGTTTTTTACTTGTATTAAATCCTTATTTTCATCAAGGCATGGAATTACCACCTATAATTGGTTTAACAAGTAATGGACACCCTACATAGTCATAAATTATTTTAAAAACTAAAATATGGTATTAGACACCTCACGATGTTAGTATTGACTTATAATTACCTTACATGAATTGTGTATACACAAATGGATATTGCACACTCATATCTCTTATCCACATTACTTTTATGGGACACACCTTCAAAATTTGATATAAATCACCTAAAATAATTCCCTAATTTATACCCAATCTACTTGTTATCATTATTAAACTATATCTTGATCATTTATCCTTATTAATGTATTTTTGGATGTCTTTACCCATACTTAGAATATTATAGATTCTATAAACCATTAGACTTTTACATGCACCAAGAAAAATTAATTTCAAAAATTCAAATAATATTTATGTATTCTCTCATACATTTTGCATGTCAGTGGCATGATAAGTTACCCAAAGATTCATCTATTTATACATTAGGTTTAAGAGTATTTCCATGTATATCATATATGGGGTAACTACCAATGAATCATGTTTCATTAAATTCACATTTATAAGGAATAACCTAAATTTCCTAAATCATAAATTAATCATAAGGATAAATCCCTAGCTAAGTCTTAAACACCTAATTCAAGTCAAGTTTCTATTTTCAAGTGTAAAAAACTAGATCATAGGTTGTATCCTTACTAAAGGATCACCATTAAAAACATACAACTAGTATAAATAAATGTATTTTTATCCATCTTTATATTATTTAATACATATACAAAACTCATCCACTAAATAATGGGTATTTGGGTCAACTCAACCCATCTTTATTCTCCTTTTGAAAACCTAAACCTAGTGTTGAAAGTAGAACTAGGGTTTTTAATTGAAGGAGACATGTATTCTATACTTACACAAATTATTTAGATTATAATATTTCATATGAATATGGCTTAAAATAAAATTCAAAAATTATATCAAAAGTGGTATGCAAGTTTTCAAGACGTTTATGTTAGGCCTCAGATGCCTTCATCTAATGTAGGCATCTCTTTTATTATTGACTCTTATAAATAGGTATAGATAGTTGATCTCTAAATATGAGTGATTCTAGGCCCATTTATAATCATTCCTACAATTACATAGTCTCAAACCAAAACATTACCCTAATCCTCTTATTATTACCCATAAATAGTAAATTTCATTAATTTAATTATACACCATTGTAGCATATTTTCTCCGAGTTGGAAATATTTTAAACAATATTAATTTATCAAGGGTTTTATATTATTTATAAAATTAATCCAAAATAATGTAAAACATATTGGCGAACCTACTCTTTATCTATAGCATAGAAAAAATCCTAGGTTCTCTTAGGCTTTCTTCCTCCTATCACAAGGGTTTTATATTATCTAATTTTTTATTTTCCCTTCATAAGTGGCCTCAAGCCTAGGATTTCCATCCTCAAAAATCTATATTTATATGGTTTTTTCCTATTAAGATCAAGTTTTGTGTTTTTCCTTCTTTATATCTTATGGTGTGATTCAAAATGAGTGATCGTCTAGAAACTCCTAATATCCATCATCCTATAGATGTCATATATATGTCCTTTCCATGCCTTATGTTTATAATAATGAATGGACCACTGATAAATCTTGAATTATTATTAATTTTTATTATGTAGATGAAAATATGTTTGTAAAGTAAATGATTATGATTATGAATATAAACAAGATTGGTATTTTAATAACATGTCTAGTGAAGTAGAAGAAGAAAAATATAATGTTGAAATCAATTCTCCCACCCCTTATATACAATTTTTTTCTAATTAAATAGTGGGAAAAGAGGAAATTAATAATGAATTAAAAAATACATTTTTTAATATTTTTATAATTCAAATTAAGAAAGAAGATACAATATAGAAATGGATCTATGATGCAAATATGGATTTTCATGATGTTTTTTCTTGAAATGATACGTCTAGTGATATATTAAAAAAATTCCCTTTTCTCAACTAGAATGAAATAATATTTATTATCTTGAAGTGAAACATGATGCTATTTATTCCTCTCTTGAAATGAAACATGATGTAATTTTAAAATAATGTGATGTTCCTCACTCTTTTCTAGAAATGAAATGTGATGTTCATCCTTGTTATCTAGAAATAAAATGTGATGAAATTCATTCATATCTTGAAATGAAATGTGAGATTATTTACTTTGATTTACATGATGTTTATATTTAAAAACATGTGATTATATCTTTATGCATTCTCTAGAACTAAAACATGATAATAATTCTATGTTATGCAACGAGGTTTAAATAGAGTGTGATTCCAAGTAATGAAAATGAGCATGTTTGTGATGAATCAATTATACCTATGTTTAGTATAGATTATTATTTGAAAATAGTGAATGAATATTTCCAAACCACTACTATCCCTACTATCCATATCATCTCTATGATGTATGCCATATTCAAGTTTCAAAAATAATTTATTTCTCTCACTTTACAATATAAATCATGTAATGATAATATGGATAACAAAGTCACTATAGGAAAAATTATAACACAAATAATACTTAATTACAATGATCCAGAAGGATTGGTGATGGATAAATTTTGATTGTTTAATGAATATGGAGATCCTAAAAATCATTTGACTAAGAATATAATTTCTTTTGGGAGATGCTCAAATGATGGAATAATATTATTAAATCTTTACACAAAAGTTTAATAAGAGAATCCCTAGATTGGTTATTTAGTGTCCTTGGTGAGTCTTTACCTTTATTTAAGAATATATAAGAAGTTTTCTTATCCAAATTTAATAATAATAAGGTCCACATCAGAACATCTTCAAAGCTTACAACAAGGTTATGATGAACATATTGAATATTACATTTTATGATTTTAAAATACATTACATTATTTAATGTATCAACCCTCAAATTTGGAAAATAAAGTTATCTTTAGCAATGGTATTATGTATTCACTTAGGGAGATATAACTTTATAAATCATATACTTATTTTTAAAGACTTTACATTGATATTTTAACCTATGCCTATAATCTTGCCTATGATTCACATAAGTTGATAACTTCAAGTGATATAAAAGCATCTTCAACTAAAAAGGAATTTCCAAAAAAGGATGTTAATCCAAGTACATAATCTTTGAAATAAAACATTCCAATTAATATTATTAATAAAAGATGAGATTTAAATAACATGGTATACAAGTAAAAAACTAACATGAGCTCACCTTATAAAAATATGAATCAATCAATTAAGTTTTATAATTTAAAAGATATGCCAAGTTTTATTTCACACAATTTAATTGATAAGAAATAAATCAAGCTACATCCTAATTACTATAATCCTCCTCATCACCTTGAATGAGTGGGTCAAGTTCATTTTGAAACTATCATTATATCAATGGACATAAAGATTAAAAAAATTATGCATTGCAACAAAATATTGAACAACTTTTGGATAGAAAGGTTATTACATTTGATATAGTTAATAATAGTTAAACAAGGTACCCTTATCCATCTACTTATACTACTCATTCCTTGAATAAAATATATCCTAGGACGTCATTATAAAGGAACCAATGGTCACTCAGGCTTCTATGGAAGGTACCACTACAATAAGACCTTCTAGCTCACATTATAAAATGATATAATTTTCCAAAGACATTTATATAAAGGAACTAATGGTAATTTAAGCCCTTATTAGAGGTGAATATAGAGAAGAAATGTTTATAAATGAAAAGGCATAATGCAATACATGTACAATAAGATTTATTAAGGACTTGGTATATGATGAATGAGATTTACATCATGTGCATATTTATGAGAATGCAATGGTGCATGTTACTACACCAATTTCTCTTGGACATAAAATAGTAGATATATTATATATGTGAAGAAGGCTATTTAACAAGGCAATGTGATACTCGAACAATCATTGTTACATAAAATGGGATGAAATTTTTATAACATTAATATGGTCATCTCATTTAGCTTCCAAGGTGGCCTACTTACATATCAAAAATATTAAATAGATAAAAAGACAAAGTCAATTATATCTCATCAACACGAGTGTGGGTACTAGAGATAAATCCAAAAGTTAAGAATAAATGAATGGAATAAGTAAGGAATAATACACAAATAGAGAAATAAAATAAACCATTACATCTCATCATGGTACATATACATCAACCCATTTTATGTATTTATTCAAATGAGTATAGTGCAACATTATTTCTGAGTGGTTTGTTACAGGATTTTATTCAACTACTACAACAATTAATGGGGATGTCATAGGTTAGTTAATGTAAATATGAATTTTTATTAAATGTTAAATCACTTATACATTCCATCCATATTATTAAAAATATTAAATCAAAAAATCAAAACATAAAATAATTGAATAACATGTATACATATGCTTTTGAATTTGATCATTCCTCTAGTCCTTAGATTTATTTTACTTGGCCATTATATTTTGATTGTTTATCATGATATGGACACCCATGAAACATTTAAAATGATCTCCTCATAGTGTAAATTACTTGTGACATATTATTTTCTCACCTCTATCTATTTCCTATTTATACTTGCTATCATTATGGTTTACATCGACCTTATATGGTCACATATATTTATACCTACAAATCATGACATGAACACATAAATTTATTATTTCCCATTAGGGGCATGTCTAATTTTATATTTTTATACTCTCTTGAGTTATGGTGTTTTTATTCACATATCATTGATGCCATATTTATTGCCTTCACTTCTTCTATGTTGTTATATTGTTACACTCAATACATGTTATGCCTTGACATATACCACATATTTTTAATATCCCTTTCAATATTATATTTTAAAATATTTTATAATTTACCTTGATTGAATATATAGATGTGTTATAATATTTTTAAAAAAAATAGGAATTAAGCATATCATTTTTTGTTGGTTACTAGATTCATTTATGTTATTTGTCACAAGTTTGCTAGATTTCATATCCTTTATCACACACATGCATTGCATGGTAGTAAGAGAGAGATGTAAGATATATAGGTTATGCATGATACATGGATGTATAGATATAGGTCATTTCTACACCCAAGGTCCATGAAAATGTTGGGGGAATATCAATCCATAGGCTACATTTTTATAGGTTTTATAATTCTATAACTTTTCCCTTTATCATGTTGAGTTAGATTTATTGATTACATATGCCTTGATATCTTTTATTTTATTTTTAGTGCTACATTTATGAATATTTTATTTTTATATGATTTTACATTGACATTGACTGATGTTGTAGACTAGTTTGACTTGTTATATGTTTCATTATTATTATTTCATTCAACATAGGGTAATAATTGATTATTTTTTGTGTGGATCTTTTCTTATTGTGTGCCATAGCTTGATTTAGTGTATCATTTCTTGAATTTTTATTTATATGACCCTTGAATTTTTATGTGAAATTTATTATTCCTAATGTAACATTTATTACTTAATGTGTGTGGATCTTACCTTGTGTGACATTTGATTGACTATTGTGTGTGGCTCTTGACTTATGTGAAATTTGATTGTATATTGTGTGTGGCCCTTGCCTTTTTATGTGACATTAATTATTTTTATGTGTGATTTATTTTATGCATCATGGCCATGGCATTATTTTATTATGATTGGATACATATAGGATTGTATGTTGATATTATCATGTTTTGTTAAATATCATGCATATTTATACTTTTGTGTACTTCCCTGATCTATATCATGCACCTTTCTATGTAGATTACTCTTCATTACTTCTATTATTTATGTTTACTACTACATGGATACTTATTATATTTATCTTGATGTAACACATGTATAACTTAGGATACATGTTTCATACATGCTTTGACAATTTATTCATACATTTATGATATATTCACCACATGTTAGCACATTATTTAAATGTTCACATATTTAATATAAAATGATTTTTTTAACTCATTGTTTATAAAAATGATTAATTTCAAACTAAAATGCTCACCTCAAAATGGGGGAATATTAGTAGGATTGTTATAGATACATAGATGATTTAAATTTTGAAAAATATATAATTCAAAGGGTTCATATTGGGTCATATTATCATTTTGTTCATATTATGGAATATATAATTAAATAATGGGATAGATTTTAGGTAGATGCAAACATTTTCTAGCTACATTAGTGACATGTTTATAAATATATCAAGTTTGAGACAAAGTGACATATATATATATATATATATATATGTATGTATATATATATATATATATATGTATGTATATATATATATATATATGTATGTATATATATATATATATATATATAGATATATATACATATATATATATATATATACATATATATATATATATATATATATACACACATATGTATATATATATACATATATATATATACACACATATATATACACACACACATATATATATACATATATATATATATACATATATATATATACACACACATATATATATATATACATATATATATATATATATATATATATGACATACTATAATAGATTAGGATAGTTGATTATATTAGGGGCATGCACATTATTCATGCACACATTATTAAAATTTTACTATTTTCAAGTTGGTACTAAAGTTGAAAAAATAAGTACATTTGTATGGTTGATTTAGTTTACGTATGAGAATAATATGGGGTTCCACCCTTTCATCTTTAGATTCAATATCTATCAAATGAGTTTTGTGATTACGGTTATACATCTATCAATGACCTAACACAACTCCTGCATGAGGGTTGGGGCATTTAAGTTCCCAACCCATGATTTGAATTAAAACATTTTACTTAGGGAATTATCATCACATTTTACTTAGGGAACTATCACCCCATGATATCCTACATTGGGGCATACTCACACTAATCTCCAATTATTCATAAACAAATACATCTCCATTGCTTTAGAGCATAGCATGGTTCACCCACATATAGGTGTATTCCTTCCTTACTCTTCAAATTTCAAATGTTGCATTGATATAGTTAATTTCATATTTCATATTTTATATGGACATTGATTTATACATGTTTCATTATAAGTTTACATGGATAAATTTACACACTTGGATATTTATCCCAAAGATAAAGTGTGTTTACAAACTAAGGTATGCAATCTTTAACATTTTATTCTAACATTTTCAATGATATAATAAAATGGTGGAATTTTTAGACATTAAATTTTGGTATTATACACTTGGAAATGTTAATCTCGGCCTATCCTTGCCTTATATGAATTATGTATACATGTATCTTACACATCCTTCTCTCTTATCCACTTACCTTCTATGGGTTTAACATTCCTAATTTATATCAATCACCTATAAAAATTACCTAATCTATTAAAAATTAGTTATTATAATTATTAAACTATATATTAATCATCATGTCACTATTATTGTATTTTTAGATGGCTCTAACCTTATTTAGATAGTTCTATATTTCAAAAATCATCCACCTCTACCAAAAAAATCCTGCACCAAGAAACAATCATTTTACAAATTCAAATCATCTTTATGGGTTAGCTCATACATTATGCATGGTTTTGGCATGATAAGTTACCCAAAGAGTCATATATTTATACATAATAGGTATAATCCTATTTCCATATCTAGTATCCATAAATCAAGTACTAATTAAGGCTATTCTATCATTTTCACATTGAGAATGACTATCATAAAGCTTCCAAATCATAAATTAGTCCAAGATAAATTCCTATCCATGTTTGAATAAAAAATTTTGAGTGTCAAAATCTATATCATAGGTTTTATCCATATTAAATGAGAACCATTTCACACATACACAAAACCAAGAGAAATATGTGTGGTTTAAACCCTCTTTGGAGTATTTGAGGTATGCAAAGTATTCATCCACTTAGTAAAGTGTGGTTGGGTTCAACTCAACCCATATTTATTCAATTTTTTATGTATAAATATATTTTCAAAGTGTAGATAGGGTTTCAAACTTAATGAGACATGTTTTTTAGACTTGCACACACATTGAGATTCTCGTATCACATAGGAAAATGATTTACAAGGAGGCATAGTGGTCCATGATAAAATGGTGGGACATAAGTTTCTAAGACACTTCCTTCAACCTTTAGATTCCCTCATCTAGTGTAAACATCTAATTTTTGATAGAATGCTCAAATTTCAAGAATTTGGTCTCTAGAGCTAAAAAACTCTAGATCCATTTCTATTCCTTTCTACCACCTACACATAGTCTTAGACCAACACATATAAAAAATAAGATAAGTACCCTAATCCTCTTAGTACTTTCCATAAATAATAAATTTTAATAATTCAATTATATTTTGTTTTAGGATTTAGACTTGCATTGAATTAGACATATCTTAAAAAATCTAAATTCATCAAAACTTTTATCTTGTTTAGAATTGAACCAAATAAGGTAAAATAAATATATTCCAATATGAAGAAGTTTTCTTTTTCTTTGTAAATTTTAAAATATCTAGGATACATCTTAGACAATGATGGATTATGCATTGATATAAAAAATATTAGAACCATCAAAAATTAGCTAGAGCCAACAATAATTATAAAAATCAAAAGCTTTTTGGGGATACCTAAACTTAATATCAATTTGTGCTTGAATTTCCTCATCTTACATGACCCTTGAATAAAATAACCAAATCAAGGAAAAAGGTCAAATTTTTATGGAACACATCACAACAATGAGATTTTAAGGAGTTGAAAGTAATACTTTTCTCAACACCAGTCCTTGCCTTATGAGATATATAATAGCCCATTGAGATTGAAGTGGATGCTTCAAATATGCACTTGGGGAATTTCTCACCCAACACAAGCACCTAATTTACAACCATAATAAAAAAATGTATAGATATAGTATGCTTGTATCCTACAAATGAGAAATAAATTTATGTCATTGTCCAAGAATGTAGGAAATGGAAGAATTATAATTTTTTGAATGGATACCATCATCCACATATTAAAATCCTATGTAGTTCATGTAGACTTAGGGAAAATTATAGAATGATCTCCATCAGAAGTGTTTTACCTACTCTCAATAGTTTCACCTTAAAATTAGTCATAATAAAGGTAGTTAAAATCAAGCTATATATTGATTAAACCACCCTCCAATTATATCACTAAAAACAATAATGAATTCATGTGGTCATGAGACTTATAAATGTCCCATGTTGTATAGTAGTGATCTTGATTTTTTTACCATATATCAAGCATTAAATATGGGACAAATTTTTTTATACTACCATCTACATGAATGGATTTTGTGTTACTTGGGACATGTATATGTGACATAAGATGATTTTTGAGGTGAAATACAGTCAATTTTTAGGACACTTTGGGGTGGGAAATATAGTATTTGTGATCCAAAAATACATATATTGGTTGAAGTTTTGTCATGATGTGAGTAATTATATTAAGCCATGAAAAACATTTATAATATAAAAAAAAATGAACAAAAATAATGTTCTCTAAACTATCAATTATGTATTGACCTTGGTAGTCATTTTCCATGGATTTCATGTCAAGGTTTCCCATGATTAGAGAAGGTCAATATTGTATCTTTATTGTGGTTTAATGGTTTTCCAAGCTGGGAATGTTGGTGACCTATGTATACACATAATATTTTTAAATTTACACTCTCTTGTAGTAAAATATCAAATATGTATGTATATATAATTGGATGCATTAAAGGGTGCACAAAAAAAGGGGTGGGCATACCATTGGTGTTTCACAAGATTGTTGGTCAACTCTATTGTTACCTAAACCCATTAAAAATACTACTTATCTAACTCCCCAAGAAAATAAACCCTGTTTATCCACTTCCCTAAGCAATTAACACTTAAAATATCCCCTAAATAAGTAAATAACCTATTTTATACTAATTCAACTTAGGTAGACCATGTTATAAGTATTAAGTGCATGTTATAGAACTAGGTCAGCCTAGCCAACCTATTTTAAGGCATAATGGTTAATTTTTCATTAAAATTGGGTCATGATGGCCAACCTCATCGAATAAATTTTTGGATGGGTTAATGCTTATCCATTTATATAAATATAAGGCTCATTTAAATCCAATAAGGAGGAACATTCAATTTCACATCATCACATTTTTAAATTCAGCTAAATCTACATTTGAAGGAGCCATTTATTAGGGTTTGCCTTAGAAGGAAGATAACTTATCTTGTGGGAAGTATCAGATGAAAAGTAAGAGTATTTTAGCCTTGAGATGATTTATATAGTGTAATCCTTACAAATACACAAAAACCTCTTTCAAATAACCATTGTCCAAGGGAGATATTGAGACTCGACAAGTTCACACAAAGGTAAGTATTCCTAACTCTTTTTATTTAATTTGATAGATAGGTATTATATAAATTAATGTGTGTTGAATGAATAAATCCTTGATTATATTACCTATATGCTTAAAATTAGTATAGTTATATAATTTTATTTTATTTGTATATTCTACCTTAGGTGATCTAGGCCCTCATTTGCCTACCATGATCCCTTTATTTATTTTTGTTTGTTTAACCATCCCCATTTATGCCATAAGCTTTGGTGAGCACTAGATTATTTTTATTTTATGTAGTTATACATATATATGGTTATTATATAGTATATTTTTTATAGAATCTTTGGAACAATCTCCTTTGGTGTTGTGTAGTAATATTTACCTTGGTTAGGTTTAGTAGATCTAATTTGGTAATGATCTTGATATAAATAGTATTACAATAAAATTTAGCCAATTAATTTATCTAATATTGTATTTAATAAGTTAAATAATTTTTATATCTATCTTTATTTTTAAATACATTATGATGAACCTAACCCTTGCATTCTTAAATTTTTATAATCATTGAGGTTGTGTTGGTTGACCTAGTTTTAACCTTTGTTTGTATATCTAGGATCCATAGTCAAATTGATTACTTTGGTAGATGTTATAAGTATAAACTAATAGTGTGGTGGTGAATCAGTTGCTTAACAAATTATATTCCAATTCATTCATCATTCCATGAACATTCATTCATATAAAAGATCAATGCACAAATAAACAACTACACAAGCATATCACAAGAGAACACAACAGATGTGTGAGAAATCCTCTTGGATAATAAAACCCAATAAACCATTCACATGGAATATATTACTATAATATGAATATCCAAAGTTTATTAAATCACCAAATTCATAAGGAGATCCAACCCCTATCTAGATAAGCACCCACTTAACTAGTCTTCTGCAAGCTCTATTTTATAAGGAGGTTCCAACCCCCTAGGTAAATTAGAACCAAAAAAGTATAATTTGATATATTATCACATTATAACACCTTATTTTAACTCAATTTTATATGATAAACTTATTTTAAACTCCTTACTCTTTAATCTCACTCAAACAACCTCTTAGGCCTTCTCACTCAATTAGCTCTCTTTGGTTGAATCAGGT
Organism: Torreya grandis; assembly: GCA_037957365.1. Lineage (NCBI taxonomy): Eukaryota > Viridiplantae > Streptophyta > Pinopsida > Cupressales > Taxaceae > Torreya > Torreya grandis. Next base: position 629,992 of record JARHVA010000401.1, on the reverse strand, counting down.
CAAATGACCTTGCTTAACACCTATATAACAAATTTTAGATATTCATTTAATTTTTATCTCAGATTTATAATGATCTTCAATCCCTTAACATGTTCTCAAAAAACATTATATCCTTCTCTCAATAGCTTAATTCTCTAACTAGTCAATTTAGGCCTATTAAGCCTTCTTAAGTACTTGACCCTTGCTCTCACCCATATTAGTCATACATGAACCTTTACATATATGAAATAAATTTTTAATAGATCACCATACACATTTAAAATTTAAACAAACATTACATAAGTTGGTCATAGTCGATAAGGACCAGATCCATAATTAGGCTTAATGGAGACTTAATGCAATTAGGTGTCTTATCCACACATTACCAATCTAACCCTTAGGAACAATTTTGTCCCAACCAAAAAATAAAAAAATTCATACATTCCTCAAATATACCCATGATAAGTTTATTTTGGGTCCCAAAATCCATTTGTCCCATTTAACTACTTGGGCCTACCAATTAGGTCTCATCGCCAATAGGCCTTCTCACTGCTTGAAAGTATATCTTGAAAATTTGAACCATATACACAAATTTCCCACATAAAAAATGCATAAAATAATATTAAAATTATATTAAATACTTTTAAAACTTCCAAAAAAAAATTGGTCTTCACCACATAGGACAAAAGGCCTCAGGAACACTTCTACAAAATACTTACTTAGAAACACTACACACTGTCAACACACACTCAAAATCATTTGAATATCAAAGATTTAAAAAAGACTTAAAATGAATAAAAAAACATTCACATTATCTTATGATATTTTTATAACACCTTAAATATATTTGTATCCTTTAACTTAGTGCATAATTACTTAGGAACATCCTTTTCATACATATATAGATTGTTGCCTGTAGAATACCTATGGGAACACTTATTTGATCTTCAAATGTATTTTTTTGAATATTTATCATCATTATAAAATATTTTAAAATATATATTTCATATTCATATATCAATATTGGTCTTATAGATTGATCTCACTATGTCACTCTACATAGACTTCATTATGTTAGATAGACCAGTTTGATGATAAATTTTTATGTAAGTGTAGGAATCATCAAAAATTATATAAAAATGTTATATGAGGTATATGTATTTAATAATTACCCCATGAATTAGGAACCATACCTAGTACTATGCAAATAATCCCTAATCCCATTCTCATTCTCACCTAGTTTTCTCATTGTTATGCTCATTAGGCCATTTTAGTGATAGGCTAACTTCCATGACCAGTTTACTAAATTTTTTGTCATAAACCTGATAAAAAAAACTTTCATGAGAATAAAATATAAGTCTTTCACATCATCCTCCATCCATTTTCATGATTTGACCTGGTCAACCTTGCTTATAACATTAAAAACCCTAAAAACAAGGGTTTTCCTATAGCTTCTACTCACTATCAAGACAAACAAAAACCACTTGAGGAAACCTTGAAGAGTAATTTAAATTTTACAAGAATAAAATTAGGTAAACATAAATATTATGAGTCAAAACCAATTATATATTTCCTATTGGGTCTTTGTTAAGGTTTTAGGAGGGTTTTGACTACCTTACCATCTTAGCAATCATTCATAAAAGATAGCCCTTAAAATCCAAAGCTAGTGTCAATAAGTTTAAGTAATTGAAATTAAAAAAATACCATGAAGTGATAAATATATCATTCAAATGTTTCACATGCCAATGAGCATGAGAAACATCTTCTTAGGTCTACAACATCCCATTTTATGCACACAATCAGCCTTACCACCAAATTTATTGATTTCTCTTATAGGATATAACATAAAAATTGTTAAAAATGTTTAACACAATACCTCACACCTATTTAAATGATATAAATATCCATAGCACATTTTTAAATGAACTCGACCTCTCATTAGACCACACTAGGTCACTTTGCATACCATACTTTGAACTGTCAGTCATATATGGTCTATGAACACAACCTAAAACCTATTATACTATTATAAAAAACACATAACCATGTTATAAAACATAATAAAATTATATCACACTTTCAACCTTCCTAACACAAGTCTCATATAGCTTATCTCACTAAGGCATCAAGCCTTTATCTTCTCACTAGGTCTCTTTATGTAGGAGCTAAGCTTCAAACTTGACCTTTGAACTCATTTTAAGTCTTATTTTCTTTTTAACCATGTTAAATAAACTTATAAAACTTACTCATTCCTATACTAACCTAAAACACAAATATTTACCATGCTTCATGCATACATCTTCTTCAAAAATCTAGACCAGGCTACTCAAGATACCTTGTACTTAGAGTTTGGATACAAAAAGGCTAGCTCTCAATGATGTCATTCTTCAAACATGATTTCCTAAAGATAATTCCATTCTAAATAGACTTTATTAGCTTTATCACATTAATTTTTTTTACAAATGCCTCATATAGTGTACAAGGACTTGTTAACCCATGTGCTTACTTTGTATGATCCTCAATACTTAGAGTTTAATCAAGATGCTTCCTTTCTATCTTGAAAATGATATAGAAATGTCATAAAGATAGAAATAATACCAATTTTCCTTCAAGACAAAACTTATTTGTCACACATCACTTCACCAATCATGACATCAATTCTAACTTTTGTCATGAAGGACATTCAAAGGAAATTCAACTTAACTTTGACTTCAATGACAACATTAATGCATTAATACCAATACTAGGAAAAAACCTCAACAATATCCCCATTTTTCATGGATGGAAAACACTCTTAATAATAGTAGATCATTCTCTTTCCTTCAATCTATATCTTCTTCAATATTTGATCTTAAAAATAAGAACTTTCTCCCCCTTTTAAAATTATGGCAATGGTTCATCCTCTTGGTATATATTTTATCCTTGGACTTAGGGAAACATAACTACTCATAAGACATGATTGAATCCATATATCTCCATGAAAATTAAAGACATTTTCAAAACTGTGACTTGGTTTGATCAAGTCATCATACAATTTTTTTGTGACTTGTCTCTTGTGATCATACCTGTAGCAAACTTATTTGATAGATAATTGAATCTAAAGGTCTCCTTAGACCATAAAACTCCACCTATGATTGAGAATCCTTCATAATTCTTTCTTGATATTTGAAGTTCCTCCATGAATCCTAATGGAGTCACCTTTACTCTAGAGAACTAGAATAACCTAAGTTCAGGATATTTCAAGATTTCTATGTCCTTGCAGGACTGAACTTACTTCATTATCCTTTTATGCTTGATTTGTCCTTTTGGCTTGACCTCCTCAATATTTATTTGATTATTTCCTATTTTTACTTGGATTTTTTACTTATTATAACTTAAAATAATCTAATTTTATTCTCATAACATTTGTTAAGGGACCTCATCACCCTATTCTTTTTCTTAACCATCTTTAATTCTTATAGAGTATTCATCAACTCAACCTCATTTCCTTCTTCATCTAAATCACCAACATCACCTCCAATCCATATAGATTATTCTAGATTTGAGTTGTTTGATTATATAACCATGAAGATAAATTCACTATAATCAAGGCCATCACCTTCATGATCACTTTGTGAGTCACTTCTCTCATTCTCATTAGATGAACTACAATCCTCCTTGGTGTAGAGACACCTTTTATTTTTGAAGAATCTTTTCTTGCTATCATATCTTCTAAAATGTTAATTTATCTTATCAATCTTATAATACTTTTTATCCTCATAATAATCTTCATCATGATTTAAACCATCCTTTGTCTTATGCTTATGATAAAATGTGTTGACAAATTGTCCAACCTCTCCACAATTGAAGCATTTAAAAGGCAACTTGCCCTTGTATTTACCTGAAACTATCTTCAAATTTCTTGTAAACATAGTTATTAACTCATCATCATCAATATCCGATTCATAATTATTTATGACTTTATTACCTTGTGACTTATTCTCTTTTGGATTCTTTTCTACCTTAAATGCAACTTCCTTATTGTTAAGTCTCCCTTCACTTATCCTCATCTCACAGGCTATTAGGTTTCCATGAAGTCCATCCATATCTAACTTGTCTAGATCTTGTATTTCTTCAATGACACATACCTTATAATCAAATTTTGGAGTTATAGATATCAAGACCTTTTGAACAAAAATAGTCTCTTTAAATTATTCTCTTAAACCTCTTTTGATATTGACCACTTATCAACCCTCAACAAGTAGGTTGTAATGGTCTCATCTTCATTCATCTTTAGACTTTCAAATTATATTCTATGGGTTTACAACTTGGACAATTTAAACTTGGAATATCATTCATGAATATTTTTTAACTTATCCCATATTTATTTGGTATATATGTAGTGCATAACCTTCACAAACTTTGCTTCAGATAGACCACACATAATGCCATTTGTGGATTTTGGGTTGTTGTCACTAGCCTTCTTATCTGTTGCATCTGTAGGAAGAATAAGGGGTGTAGTATACCCATCAAAGAATGATTTACAAACATCATGACCTTAATAAATTATATATTTACTCATTTTAATACTCAAAAAAACATAATTGGATCCATTTAATAATGAATCTTTACTTGTAGATAAAACCATGTTGTGTTTGACTAGCCATATTAGCTTGTTTAGAATCTCATTTAGGTTGTAAGACCTCCTATAAAGGACCTGATATAATACTAAATGTTGTAATTAGATACTGAGAGCGGGGGGAGATGAATTAATTTCTTAACAAATTCTATTCAAATTCATTTATCATTTCATGAAGCATTCATTCATATAAAAGATCAATGTACAAACAAATAACTACACAAGCATATCACAAGAGAACACAAGATATATTTGGGAAAAAATATTAGGTAATAAAACCCACTAAACCATGCACATGGAATATAGTCCTATAATTTCAATATCCAAATTTTAGTGAAGCACCAACTTTATAAGGAGCTCCAACCCCTATCTAGATAAGCACCCACTTAATTAGTCTTCTACAACCTCTATTTTCAAGGTGGATCCAATCCCATATGTAAATTATCACAAAATAAGTCAAATTGTATATATAATCAACTTATAACACATATTTATAACTCAAATATATATTACAACCTTCTTTTTCATTCTTTACTCTTCAATCTCACTCAAACAACCTCTTAGGCCTTCTTACTCAAATGACCTTGATTAGCACCTATATAAAAATATTTAGATACTAATTTAATTTTTATATCATATTTTTATGGTATTAAATCCTTTAACCTAATCTCCAAAAACACTATATCCTTCACTCAATAGCTCAATTCTTTAACTAATCAATTTAGGCCTATTAAGCCTTCTTAAGTACTTAACCCTTGCTCTCACCCATATTAGTTGGACATGAAACTTTCCATACATGATATAAATTTGTAATATATCACCATAAAAATTTAAAATTTTAAACAAACATTACATAAGTTGGTCATAGTCCATAAGGACCAAATCCATAATTAGGCCTAATGGAGACCTAATGCAATTAGGTCTATCTTATCCACACATTACCACTCTGACCCTTAGGAATAATTTTTGTCTTAAAAAATGGATTAAAAAATTCATAAATTCCTCCAATGTATCCATAATAAGTTAACCTTGGCTTCCCAACTCCATTTGGCCCATTTCACTACTTGGACCTATGAATTAGGTTTCCTCGCCAATAGGTCTTCTCACTACTTGAAAGTATATCTTGAAAATTAGAACCATATACATAAATTTAAAACATAAAACATGAATAAAATAATATTAATATTCTAATAAATATTTAAAAAACTTCCGAAAATTATTTGTATTCACCACATAGGCCAAAAGGCCTAAGGAACACTTTTGTAAAAGACTTACTCAGAAACACTATACATTGTCAACACACAATCAAAACCATTTAACTATCCAAGATTGAATAGGTAATTATAATGAATTAAAAAAAATTAAAATGATATTATGAGAGTTTTATAAAATATTTAATATATTTTTATCATTCAATCTAGTACAAAGTGACTCAGGAACATCTTTTTCATACATACACAAAAAGTTGTATGTAGAACAAAAAACACAGTCTAGAAAATAAACTCTTAGAATACCCATGGAACACTTATGTGATATTAAAATGGATTTGTGTGAAAATTTATAATAATTATAACATATTTTAAAAGATATATTTCTTGGTAGTATATCAATATTAGTCTTAAAGACCAATCTCACGATGTCACTCAACACAAACTTCACTATTTTAGATAGACATGTTTGATGACAATTTTTTGCATAAGTGTAGGCATAATAAACACTTATATACAAAATTTATAAGAGGTATAAGTATTTAATAATCACCCCATGCCTTATTATCCATCCCTACTCCTCTAAAACCAATCACTAATCCCATTCTCATTTTGCCTAGTTTTCTCACTATTCTGCTCATTATGCCATTTTAACAATAGGGTGACTTCTATGACCAATTTAATATATTTTTTGTTATAAACATAATTATAAATTTTAATGAGAATAAAATATAGTTATTTAACATCATTATTTATCTATTTTCATGCTTTGACTTGGTCAATCCTACCTATAGCATTAAAAACCTTAAAAACAAGAGTTTTCATGTAGCTTCTACTCACTGTCAAGACAAAAGAAAACCACATGAGGAAACCTTGAAGAGTAATTTACATGTTAAAAACATAAAATTACGTAAAAAAAAATCATTCTTATCTGAAACTGATCAGATCTTTCCTATTAGGTCTTTGTTATGGTTTTAGGAGGGTTTTGACTACCTTACCTTCTTAGCAATAATTCATAAAGGATTGCCCCTAAAATACAAAACCAATGAAAATAAATTAAATATATGTAACTTACCCAAATATAATGAATTTATTAGGATATAATTCAAATGTTTCATGTGCCAATGATCATGAGAAACTTCTTCTCAAGTTTGCAACACCCCATTTTTTGCACACAGTCAACCTTACCACCAATTTCTTGCTTTCTCTTATAGGCTATGCCTTAGAAATTGGTCAAAATGTTTAATAAAATAATTAACACCTATTTAAATTCTATAAATATAGCTAAAACCTTTGTAAATTAGCTTTACTTCTCATTAGACCACACTAGGCCAATTTACATACCATACTTTGAACTACCAGTCCTATCTAAACTATGAACATAACCTAAAACCTCTTATACTATTCTCAAAAATTAATACCCATGCCATAAAAAATCATAAAATCATCTCAAATATCAACCTTACACAAATATCATATATCTTATCTCACTAAGTCACCAAGCCTATATCTTCTCACTAGGTCTCTTTATGTAGGAGCTAAGCTTCAAACTTGACCTTTGAACTCATATAAAGGATTTTTGGCCTTTTGCTCATGTTCAATCAAATTAGAAAACTTACCCATGATTTTACTAACCCAAAACACAAATATTTACCATGATTCATTTATACATCTTCACAAAGCTAGACTAGGTTACTCAAGATACCTAGTACCCAGAATTTAGACACAAACAAGATTGCTCTCAATGATGTCATTCTTTAAACATGATTTCATAAACACAAGTCTATTATCAATAGACTTTATGATCTTTTTCACATTATAAATTTGTAATAAGATCTCATATAGTATACAAGGACTTGTTAACCCATGTGATTTTTTGGTATGTTCCTCAGTACTTAGAGCTTAATAAAGATGTTTCCTTTGTATCTTGAACATGATCAACATGTCATAAATCCAAAAAAAGAATACTATGTTGCCTTCAAATTTCATCTCATCAGAGAGATAAAAATTCTTTGTCACACACCACTCACCAATAATGACATCAATTATGACTTTTTTCATGAAGGGCATTCAACTTAACTTTGACATAAATGATAACATCAATGCCTTAATACCAAAACTAGGAACATACCTCAATAGTAGACCCATTTTTATTCTTTGTTTATAGGTTTCATATCCATAGTCAAATAGGTCATTTTATATTAAATTTTGACCCCATGTCAAAATTGGTCACTCCATCTAGGCTGAAACCTCATAGGATTATGAAATTTTTGTCATGGTCTTAGATAGTCCCATATGGTCATATTTGTCCTTGTTTAACATTATCTAAGTTATGGTCTTAGCTTCACTTGTCTATTCCTATGGTCAAGTATAAGGTCTTAAAATGGTCAAACATGGTTAAAGGTTTATTATATTTTAAATTAATTATAAAACATTATTTATATGTCATTTATATCATAATATCATTCTATAACCTTTATTTGGCTCTTATACGTAAAAATTCACATTTTGGCCACCTTTTGGCCTATGTGGAAGATTTGGAGATGCCATTATAAGAAGAGAACATTTAAAGAAGATTCCAAATTTACCTAGTGTCAGAAATAGGTCATAAAAGGTTTAAGAATAGTTAGATTTTAATAGCATATATAGTTCAATGTCTAATATTGGTAAAAGGAAACTTTATAGGAACTTGTATGGCCTTACAAGATTAGTTTTTAGTTTAAAATGGTTTTGTTGACCATTTTTTTCTCAATAGGGCAAAAAAATCAGTCCCCTTCTTCCCCTGCTATTCTAGGCCAATTCATTTTTGATTTTGCACAAGTCCAAGAATTTCTACGAACTCTGCAGGTCTATTTCTATGGACTCTGCAGGTCTATTTCTATGGACTCTTTAGGTCCATTTCTACAGACTCTACAGGTCCATTTCTATGAACTCTATAGAGCTTGGTTTTCTATGGACTCTGTAGGTTTCTACGAACTTCATAAGTTTTTATACGGACTCTGCAGGTTAGTCTTTTGGCAGATGAAGAACTAGTTTATAGAGTGCAAGGTTTTACAAGGATTCTTTGGGCTCTTGTCTGAACAAATTCACAAGGAAGGTTGGCATCATTGAACCATTAAACCATTGAGCTGGTTCAATGCCTTGGTTCAATGGATTGGTTCAACCACTTGGTTAAATCAACATGTTCATCACTCAAGTTCAAAGCCTTGGTTCAATCAGCCTTGTTTTAAGCCTTAGTTTAATCGACAGTTCAATCAGCCTTGGTTCAAGCCTTAGTTCATCGCTTCAAGTCCATCACTTCAATTTCAAACCTTGGTTAAATTGGTAGTTCAATTGGCCTTAGTTCAATAAAGAGTTCAATGACCTTGGCTTAAGAATCACTTGAACCGTTGAACCATTGAACCAATTCAATCAGTTGGTTCAACACTTTGGTTCAAAGGCTTTGGTTCAATGTGTGGTTCAAAGCAAATGGTTCAAAGTGAATGGTTTAACCACCTTTGGTTCAATCATCTTGGTGCACAATGTTGAACCATTGAACCAATTTTGGTTCAATGGGTTGGTTCAATGAGGTGCCCCCAAAGCTAAAGGGCAAGTGTCCTTATGGAGGGTAGTCTAGGTTTAATAAGCCCTTGTAGAGGGCAAAGGCACTTCAAAGAGGCCACAAAGAAAGAAAGCCACAAAAGGTAAGTTTTCTCAAAATTTGCTTAAGGCAGTCGAAAGGTGCAATTTCTTTAGACTTTTTGTCCAAAGGAATTCCTTCAGACAAAAAGTCTGAAGAATTTTGGAGGTGGCCAATTGCCATAGACTTTTTGTCTATGGGGAAAAAGCCTGAAGCAAAAGCCTGGGGAAGCCAAACGGCCAATTCCCATAGAATTTTTGTTCACGGGAAAAGTCTGAAACAAAGAAGAGACCCGCCAAAGAGCTGAAGGACCCTGAAGGGCAGGTGCCCTTGTGGGGGACTCTCAGCCAAAATAAAGGATCACTTTCCAAAGGCTGAAGGGTCACCTTCCCTTCGAGAAGGTGCTAAGAATGGAGTTCACAAAAAAGGGCAAAGCAAAAAAGCTCGAAGGAAATTTCCAAGGATGGTGACATCCCAGAAGCCGTCAACTTTAAGAGGGAAAACTAGCCATTGGTTTTTAAGCGATCATGGGTGCACGAACGCCAATTTTAAGCTACTAAAAAAGCCATTGGTTTTTAAATGCCCGAGTACCAACCATGAAAGGAGCCCAAGGAATGTAGTGACCCACCCAGAGATAGCCCCAAGGGCCGAAGGAGCCAGAAAGATACAAGGAAGGGAAAAGACAAAAGTGCCAATTGTAAGAGCAGGCATTGATTCATGAAGTTACTCTAGCAGGTGATATAGTGTCTGTGAATTGACCATTAGAAGGTGTAAACGGCCAACTATGCGACCCATTTTTCTTCATTTCACATTTATGAGCAGACAAACCATGTGGGTGCCTTAAAGGAGTAGTCTTGGTTAATGGGGAAATGACATGGCCTATGTCAAAAAATGCCTGAAGTCAGAGTCAGGGCCAACATAGCACTTATGTTTAAGTGGCCTGCTCTTCCCAATGACTAGAGTGCACATGGGACATTTTTAAAAGAGGTGCCAAAAGGATTTTTTCCTTCCTCTATATATTGGAGACTTGTCATTTGAGAAACATCTTCCACATTTTGTAAGGTGAAGCCCTAGCAAATTTTTCACCTGAAATCAATAAACGCATTTTTACCTCTTTTTGGTTAGACATCTCTGTGTGTGTCTGAGTGTTGATTTTGTGTCTAATCATTACTTCTTGATGCTTTCACAGGCTCAACACCAATACACCTGGTGTCTATAAGGTGTTATTTTACAAGTAATAAGGAGAGCTATACTTAGAAGTGTAGAAATAGAAGAAGCTACTATACAGTGTGCCTTTCTATAGCACCTTTGGTGAGTCTCTATTTTCTATGTGTTCCATTAAGGCCTCCCTGTTAAGTTCCTGTAACCTGGTCCTTCTACCATTCTGAAGTGTACATATGTGTTTGTCAATTTCAAAGTGTAAGTGTGATTAGGTCAGTCATTTTGGTGCATCACCTCCTTTAGAGTAGTTTTTTTTCTTCCAATCTTTCTCCCTTTTCATCCCCCCATTATATATATATATATATATATATATATATATATATATATATATATATATATATATATATATATGTTAGCACTTATTGGAACAAATTAGATGCATCAAAGGGAGCTAGCCCTTATCTAGAGACTCTCCCCTCCAACTTCACTAGTCCTATAGGTGAGAGGGGAGTTTCCATTTTTGATTGAGGAAGGCAGGAGCTCGGCCTCTTTCCAAGGGTGCAATCTTCTGCGTCAAAAGTTTTTGGCATGCCCAGTGGGACATAGTCTTACACTTAGTAAGGTTTCAAGATTGATGTTGGTCCTATTACAACAAATCAACTATTTTTAGCATCTGGTGACTCCACTAGTAAGAACTTCATTTCCTAATCAAAGACTAGTTCGACTTCGTATGCCTAAAGTCACCACATGGTCTGATTTTAAGGGTGTCCCTTTTGAATTTGTTGAGTTGCCTTTGAACTCAAAAAAAAGAATGAGGTTTGAAAAAACCCATCCTTATTCAGCAAACCACCCTCCTAGACCTATTGTAAGGAATGCATACGCAGCAAGGCCGTAGTTACATCCCATCCCAGCTATGGCATTACCCTTTACAGCTTTTCATGGTCAGAGCCCATTGAATCTCCCACATTATGACCTGATCCCAGGAGCAGCCCTAAAAAATGTGCCTTATTTCAATGGAGAGGGGCCCATTACAGTCATCAAGCACATTAGAAATATTTCTAATCTCTGCAATATTCACAATGTCATCGAGGAAAATATCGCAATCAAATTACTGGCATTGTCTCTCAAGGGCAAAGATCTTGACTGGTATGGGACTTTGGATATAAATTCAATTATTTCTTGGAATGAATTGGGTACTCACTTGATAAATTGTTTTGGAGAAAAGAGCGACCACCTCTCACTTGCTGAGTAGCTGACTACCATGAAGAGAGTCCCACATGAATATATGCAGTATTTCAACACGTAGTTTCAAAAGACATGGGATAGAATCCCCATTCTGGTGAGACCAACTGCTAGCTATGCTTTCTTGTATTATTTAAGAACATTAAATAGTGATATTGTTGTTATGATATAATCCATGGGAGTGCATGTGCTTCCTACTACCTATGCCATAGCCATAGCAGCTGAAAATTACTTAGTACAAGCTGGTAAAATAGCCCCTAGACCCCATATGCCACTTTTCCCAAAAATTCTACCTCTAATTTAGGCTGCTGCTCTCACATTAGCTCTTCTACCTAGCATACAGAAACTAGCTATTGCTCCATCCAATGAGCTTCATGAAGTAAAGAGTTTGTTGTAAAGTATGTCAAATAAACTTGTGGCTCTTAAAAGGCAGCAAGCTCAAGGCAACAGACCAAATCAGTGATACCATCATTATGGTCAAGCCCCTAGACCCCCTTCTAAAACTATAATCAAGGATAGGGTCAGCTTAATCAAACCACACCTTTTCAAGGCTACAAACCATGCACCCCTTCATCATCTAAGGTCATGGTGCCCATTCAAAACAATCTAGTGTAGGAACAACTAGGTTGTTTAACCATGGGATATGGTTAGGAGCAAGCTATTTATACAAATGAGATGATGGGTTATAACCCAAATGTATAAGACAATTAGGTAGCCACTCATTCATAGGTCTTCAAGGCTTCAATGCAACCCATCATAAGCAACAGTCAGAGTCAGCCTGACTCTACTCTTATGAACCACTTAGAAGGTGAGTTCTATGCAATCAATTATGTGGGTGCTACAAACAATCAGGCTAACTGTGTTGCAACCAACATAATATTTAAAAGGAGAGTAATAGGAGAAACTCAGGCTGCTACACAAACATCAACAATGCCTTCCTCATCATAGGAAAATTAGAGGGTCCTAAACTTTAGACCGCCATTTGTACCTTCAGCCCCTTAGCTTGCACCTCAAGTTGGAATTAGCCCCAAAGAAAGCTTGAAGGGAGGTAGTCCTCAAGTTAATGTGGTGGACTAGATGAAAAAGTTGCATATGAACATCTCCTTATGGGATTCATTATCTCTACCAAGATAAAAGGACATGCTACAAAGGGAATTGCATGAGCTAGATCGACAAGGTATCCCAGTAAGGACTGATAATGTCTTGATGATGAATGGACAACCTTCCACCTCAGGCTAGGTAAAGAAAGAGGAGAAAATTCCTTGTTATATGTGTCCTTGGTCATATGAGATTTCTTGGTGCATAACTGCATCATTGACAGTGGGGCTAGTACCTCAGTAATGCCCAAGTGCATAGCTGACAAGCTGGGACTAAAATATGAAGAGATGAATAAGGGAGTCCTGTAGCTGGATGGGACACCTACAAGATGGTTGGGATAATGAAGGGTTTTAGCTTGACATTACATGCTTACCTAACTTTCTCAGTTCCCCATGATATAGTAGTGGCAGATGTTCCTCCTTATTTCACCATTTGCTTATCCAGGGACTTCACATCCAAGATAGGTGGCTATCTAGTAGTGAATTAGTCTTATCTAGTTTTTAGAACCAAGTATGGGACCAAGGTAAAGATTGAATTTGAGCCACTCCACAAGGACCATCTAGAACCATATTTACTCAAGGCAATGAACGTCAGCTACGCCATTATCGACCAAGAAGAGTCCCAAACAGACCAATCCCTATCCTCTACTATTGAAGGAGTTACAAACCTACTCTTGGATGAATAGGGAAGTGATAACTTTGAGCATGACCCTTACAAGTTCATAAAGGAGGTAGGCCTTGGATTCTATTGCATACATGAAGAGGGTACCTTCATACCAAATATAATGAAGGCAAGCCAAGAGGACCTAGGTCTATGGTAGCTATACTTTGATGGTTCCAAAAGTAGGTTGGGAGTTGGTGGTGGAGCGATGTTAGTCTCCCCTTCAAAAGAGAGATAATTTTTGGATTTCCATACCCAATTTTCTTGCATAAGCAATGTTGTATAATATGAGTCCCTTATCCATGGTCTGGAATGGGCAAGGAAAAGAGGAATCAAGGAGTTTCAAGTTTTGTGTGACAGTGAGTTGATTGTAAATCAAGTGAGATGCCAAAATCTGATAAAAAATTCTTTGTTGAAGTCCTACAAGCATAGGGTCTGAGACTTGGTGGAATATTTCCTTGCTTTCAATATCGTTGTCATTCCCAGAGAGTAGAACAAACAAGCAGATAGGTTAGCAGCAATTGGTGCTCAGTTCGATGTTTCTAGGGAGATAAGTCAAGACTACAGTCCACGCTACTTGAAGGTAGTAGTTTGGCCCTCTGTCCCTGACAACATTACAAACTGGCAGGTCTTCAACAATGACCAGTAAATAGCATTTTTCCTATAAGAAGAAGTCAAGTTCGCTATAAAGAACCAGGCAAAGCTGAAACAATAATATGGCAACCAGATTGTTCAACTGAAGAATAATAAGCTCCCTAAAGTTTTGGTCACTCTAGAGAGTATCTTCAATGGAGATGACCAATTGAGAAGTGAAAAGGCATGCATCACAACTAAGGAGGAGAATTATGAGAAGGTTGAGATCTTCAAAGATAAGTTGCTTGCACTTGGAAAAGTCTACATAATTCAAGAAAGGTGGACTTTCATTTTGTTGTGTCAGGAGTTTGTTGATGTTTTTGCTTGGGATTATAGTTATTGAAGGGTTTTGACCCAAGACTCACCCAACACACCATCGAATTAGAAGAAGGCATCAGGCCAATCATGCAAAAGTAGAGACCTATCAACCTAATGATTGAGCCTCTCATGCAGAAGGAGCTGGCCAAATTGATTGAGTCTGAGATTATATTTTTGATCAAACATTCCTCTTGGTTGGCCAATCTTGTTCCTATCTAAAATAAGAATGGGGAGATCAGGCTATGTGTTGACTTCAAAGACCTTAATAAAGTCTCTATGAAATACCATTATCCTCTCTTGAGCATGGAGTGAATCCTTTAGAAGGTAACAAGTAGTGAGCATTTCTCCCTCCTAGATGGATATTCAGGATATAATTATATTTTGGTGCAAGGCTATGACCAGCACAAAATAGCCTTCACTACTAAATGGGGAACATTTGCCTACAAGAAGATGTCATTCAGGCTGTCTAATGTTGGTTCTACCTTTCAACAAGCCATGGACATGGCTTTTCAAGGCTTGATAAACAACAATGTGCTATTATACCTCGATGATGTGATGGTATTCTCCAAGGAAGCAGTCCAACACATGAAACACCTCAGGCAAATCTTTGAGAGGTGTAGAGAGTTTGACATTTCTCTTAACCCAAAGAAATGCATGTTTGTTGTTCATGAGGGGAAGCTCCTTGGCCACATTGTGTCTAAGGAGGGCTTATCCATTGACCCTGAGAGAGTTCATTCTATCTTAGAAATGTCCCTACCTAAGCACAAGAAAGGCCTGTAGAGCTTCTTCAGCAGGATAAATTTCATTCAGAGATTCATCCCAAATTTTGTAGAGATAGTCAAGCCACTGACCTCTATGTTGAGGAAGGGTGAGGAGTTTAAGTATAAAACACAAAGGAAGGACAGCTTTGAAGACATCAAGTAAGGCATAACCCAGGCTCTCACTTTGATCAGCCTTGACTTCAACAAAGATTTCAACTTCTAAACTTTTGGCAATGAAGAGGTAATCTCCGCCATGCTTACCCAAGCAAATGGCGATGACCTTAAACAACCACTTGCATTTTTTAGCTAGGGGTTAGAGGATTTTGAAGTTAGATACACATATATAGAGAAGAAATTCTTGGTAGTAATAAGAAGCTTGAAGAAATTTAGGCATATGCTATCCAACAGTAGGATTCACCTCATGGTTCCACATCCTGGCATCAAGGATTTCTTGACCAACCAAGACCTAAATGAAAAGAGAGCGGGTGGATCACCAAGGTAATGGAGTATGACGTAGACATCAAGATCACCAAGTTGGTTAGGGGAAGAGGCTTGTGTGAACACCTTACTATAGACTTCAAGCAAAAAGGGGAAGACAACTTACTAATTCACGATGCAACTACAATAAAAGAACCAGCTGTCATGAAGGATTAGACATCAGACTTGAGGCATTTTATTCTCACTAATGAGTGCTCATAGGGTCTTAATAAGACCAAAAGAAGGTATTTTAGGCTCCAGTCTCTCCATTATGTCCTAGTTGATGGAGTATTATTTAGGAAGGATCTCTTAGGGTTCCTTCTAAGATGCATAGACTCAAATCAGGCTGACAAGGTACTATCTGAGTTCCATGATGGGCCAACAAGTGGTCATTTTGCTCCTAAGGCTACTGCAGCAAGGATAATGAGAGCTAGCTATTTCTAGCCTACTCTTTTCAGGGATACCCATGCCTAGGTATGAAAGTGCCATAAGTGTGCACTTTTTGATGGGAAGCAATGGTTGGCTATCATGCCTCTACATCCTATTCAGGTGGATTAACCATTCATGTAGTGGGGCTTGGACTTCATAGGGATGATTAACCCTCCCTCTAATGCTAGACACAAGTGGGTCCTGACTACCATAGACTATTTCACAAAATGGGTAGAGGCTATTGCTCCGAAGGAGGCCAATGAAAGTGCGGTCCTAGATTTTTATGAGGACCTGGTGGCAAGGTTCAAGGTTCCAGCAACCATAATCTTAGATAATGCGTTGGATTTTTTAAGAACCAAAACAAGTGAATGGGCACTAAAATATGGTATATATCTCAGCACTTCATCCAATTATTACCCATAGGGGAATGGGCTAGCTGAGTCCACCAACAAGAATTTGATCAGGATCATCAAGAGGACCATGGAAGAAAATTAGAGGACTTGGCATGCCAAGTTAAAAATAGCCCTATGGGCAGATAGGGTCACCTTGAAGAGGGCAATTAGCAACTCGCCATACATGCTCATCTATGGAAGGGAAGCTAGGCTCCCCATTTCACTTGAATTTCTAGCCTTGGACCTCACTCACCAGTTGTAATTAGAAGGAAATAACATGGAGGTTAGGGTATGTGAGTTGATGGAACTCCAAGAGACAAGGGACTAGGCTATGGGATTTCTATGACCAATCACCAATAGCAAACAAAAAGACACTTTGATAAGAAATCTTCATCAAAAGGTTTCTCTAAAGGAGACATTGTCTTAAATGGGATGAAGACTGAGCTAAGCATAGAAAGCATGTGAAGTTTGATGCCCTATGGAGCGGCCCATACATAATCACTCAGTGCAAGCAACATAATGCATTCCAACTCTCCAGGTTAGATGGTGAAGAACTGTATATCCCAATTAATGGGATACATTTGAAGCACTACCACTGAGTCTCCTTTCATCATGTATATACTTCCCTTGATTTTCTCCTATTTTCCCTAAGTGATTTCTGCACATGTTAGTAGTTTTCTTAGCTTTATGTGTGTTTTCATTTCCTTTGAGGTAAATCTTCATGATTGTTTCTAGAATTTATCAGGGCTGTTGATGATTTCAAGTTACAATCTAACTCCGTGCCCAATGGATTTAAGGCAACTGGTTTCTAAGCATAGTAGCCATGCTTCCCCTAGGAGTCACCAATTTGTTGACCATTTTTTGCCCAATAGGGCAGACAATTTGGTCCCCTTCTTCCCCTGCTATTCTAAGCCAATTCATTTTTGATTTTGCACAAGTCTAGGAATTTCTACAGACTCTACATGTCTATTTCTATGGACTCTATAGGTCTATTTCTACAGACTCTATAGGTCCATTTCTATAGACTCATCAGGTCCATTTTTATGGACTCTACAGAGCTTGGTTTTCTATAGACTCTATAGGTTTCTATAGACTTCAAAAGTTTTTATACAAACTTTGTAGGTTAGTATTTTGGTGGATGAAGAATCATTTCAGTGAGTGCAAGGTTTTACAAGGCTTCTTTGGGCTCTTATTTGAAGAAATTCACAAGGAAGGTTGGCATTGTTGAACCATTGAACCATTAAACCAGTTCAATGCCTTGGTTCAACGGATTGGTTCAACCACTTAGTTAAATCAGTAGGTTCATCGCTCAAGGTCAAAGCCTTGGTTCAATTGATAGTTTAATCAGCCTTGTTTCAAGCCTTGGTTCAATCAGTAATTCAATCAGCCTTGGTTCAAGCCTTAGTTCATCGCTTCAAGTCCATTTTTTCAATTTCAAGCCTTGGTTCAATCGGCCTTGGTTCAACAAAGAGTTCAAAGACCTTGGCTCAATAGTCACTTGAACCATTAAACCATTGAACCAGTTCAATGAGTTGGCTCAATGTTTTGGTTCAAAGGCTTCAGTTCAACATGTGGTTTAAAGCAAATGGTTCAAAGTGAATGGTTCAACTGCCTTTGGTTCAATCAGTTTAGCGTGCAACGTTGAACCGTTAAACCAATTTTAGTTCAATGGGTTGGTTCAACGAGGTGACCCTAAAGCCAAAGGGTAGGTGCCCTTGTGTAGGGAAGTCTAGGTTCAATAAGCCCTTGTGGAGGGCAAAGGCACTTCAAAGAGGCCACAAATAAAGAAAGCTGCAAAAGGTAAGTTTTCTGGAAATTTGCTTAAGGTAGTTGAAAGGTGTAATTTCTTCAAAAAATTTGTCCGAAGGAATTCCTTCGGACAAAAAGTTTGAATAAATTTGGAGGTGGCCAATTCCTATGGAATTTTTGTCTGTGGGGAAAAATCTCAAAGCAAAAGCCTAGGGAAGCCAAACAGCCAATTCTAGCAGACTTTTTGTCTGCGGGAAAAGTCTGAAACAAAGAAGAGACCCGCCAAAGAGCCTAAGGACCCCGAAGGGTAGGTGCCCTTGTGAGGGACTCTCAACCAAAATAAAGGAGCAATTTCTAAAGGCTGAAGGGTCACCTTCCCTTCAGGAAGGTGCTAAGAAGGGAGTCCACAAAAAAGGGCAAAGTAGAAAAACCTGAAGGAAATTACCAAGGATGGTGACATCTGAGAAGCCATCAACTTTAAGAGGGAAAACTAGCCATTATTTTTCAAGTGATGATGAGTGCGTGAACGTCAATTTTAATCTAGTAAAAAAGTTGTTGGTTTCTAAATGCCCGAGCGCCAACCATGAAAGGAGCCCAAGAAATGCAGTGACCCACCCAGAGATAGCCCCGAGGGCCAAATGAGCCAAAAAGAGACAAGGTTGGGAAAATACAAAAGTGCCAAGTGTAAGAGTAGGAAGATAGTCCAAGTGGTGAGGGGAGGTGTTGATTCAAGAAGTTACTCCAGCAGGTGATACAGTGTCTGTGAATTGACCATTAAAAGGTGCAAATGGCCAATTATGCGACCCATTTTTCTTCATTTCACATTTATGAGAAAACAAACTTTATGGGTGCCTTAAAGGAGTAGTCTCAATTAATGGGGAAATGACATGGCCTATGTCAAAAAATTCTTGAAGTTAGAGCCAGGGCTAACACAACATTTATGTTTAAGCAGCATGCTCTTCCCAATGACCAGAGCACACATGGGACATTTGTAAAAGAGGTGCCAAAAGGCCTTTTTCCTTCCTCTATATATTGGAGACTTGTCATTTGAGAAACACCTTCCACATTTTATAAGGTGAAGCCTTGGCAAATTTTTCACTTGAAATCAATAAATGCATTTTTACCTCTTTTTGGTTAGACATATTTGTGTGTTTGAGTGTTGATTTTGTGTCTATTCATTACTTCTTGATGCTTTCACAGGTTTAACACCAACACACCTAGTGTCTATAAGGTGTCATTTTGTAGGTAACAAGGAGAGCTATACTTAGAAGTGCAAAGATAGAAGACGCTACTATACAGTGTGCCTTTCTATAACACCTTTGATGAGTCTCTATTTTTTGTGTGTTCCATTAAGGCCTCCCTATTAAGTTCCTGTAACCTAGTCCTTCTACCATTCTAAAGTGTACCTATGTGTTTGTTTTTTTTAGAGTGTAAGTTGAGTAGGTCAGTCATTTTGGTGCATCACCTCCTTTAGAGTAGTTTTGTTTTCCTGCAATCTTTTTCCCTTTTCATCACCTCAATTATATATATATATATATATATATATATATATATATATATATATACATATATGTTAGCACTTATTGAAACAAATTAGATGCATCAAAGGGAGCTAGCCCTTATCTAGAGACTCTCCCATTTAGCTTCACTAGTCCCACATGTGAGAGGGGAGTTTCCATTGTTGTGTGAGGAAGGCAGGAGCTCGACCTCCTGCCAAGGGTGAAATCTTCTACGTCAACAGGTTTATAAGTGTCCCATGTGATCCCTAAGATCATTTTAAAACTTTAGACCAAGGTTTTAGTCAATTTTACACTCTAGACACATTTTTTCCTGCATCAATGCATTCACAAGCTTAGGAAGGCAAATTTGAATTGAATGGTTGGCCAGGTGAGAGAGAGAGAGAGTTAGGAGCTATAATTTTGTACATTTTTATGGGTCTTAGTAAGCTTGAAATTAGTGATTTTTTTTGTATATTTATGAGTTATTCTTGATGAATAATCACTAAGAGTGATAGCAAGTCACTATGGCCTATTCATCCAAGATGGGTTTGTTCTTGCACCTGTTTCTCAAATTTATAAATTGATGGAGAGAAATGGTTTTTAGGGTGGTTTTAAAAGTTCATTTATCTCATTTTAATGTTGGTTTCATCATCCAAATCATATATATTAGGTGCTTTCATTTGTAATAAGAATGTCTTGGTGTACAAGGTCTTTCAAACAATCCTCCCATAAGTTCTTGTTTCCTTTTTTAGGTGGTCATTCTCAGAGTTTTATAGTGATTTATCACTCATGGTATCTCATTAAATTTCATGTAATTCATGTGTTCTGGTCTGAGATGTGTCTTTTATCTCTATTCTCAAAGTGTATGCTCTTTGAGACATTGTCAATGTTTGAATAACTCTATTGGAAGTTTGATTTCTAATTTAGGATCAAGTACCAATAATATATCATGGTGTAGGTTCTTGAGATCATATTTTGATATTTAAAATATGAGATAATCAAGATAATATCTCATATGCACACTCTACAAAAATATTGATAGTTATTTCTTCCATATACATGTTATATAGACTATGAAGTGTTTGGGAGAATCTCAAAGACACGAGGGGAACCAAATACATCTCCCCATACCTTCATATAACCCTAACTATGTCATTAACATCACTAATTTTTTGAAGTTGATTGGATAATCAAATTATCTACTCATAAGGTTTATACATAAGATGATTGTATGCAGTTTGTAAAGGACTATAAGGTGAGTTGAGGGTGACTTGATACATGATTAGAAGCTCTATGAACCTTGAAAGAGTAACAAGGATAAGTGGGTTTAAAATGACAAAAAGGTGTTGGGAGAGGTGTATAAGAGACATGTGAAACCTAATTGACATATCAAACAAGTTCAAGTCTATTGAGGGATTAGTGGCATGAAGAGAGGTTCAAAAACTCCTATATATAGTCAATACCCTAAAAAGCCACCTATAATCTTATTTGAAATACTACCTAGTCTCAAAATTGAAAACGAAGTAGAGTATGAAGATAGGTGCTATGAAACTATTTTGGAACTTTAAACAAGCTTAAGGAATATTGGAGGCTAGTGGTGAGAATTATGAGACCTAAAGCACAATAAACACATTCAAAAGGAAGCACCTACAGGTTACTCTAAGTGTAGAATAACCTTAAGTCTAGTGAAATAAATGGGTAGAGAAGTTTTAAAAGGTGTTTTAACCCATTTAAGTCTTCAAAAAGATCATAGACCATTGGGAGGTTTTTATCATGGAAGTAAGTTCTTAGAATCATAAGGTTTGTAGTCAAATGTTCTAATAAGGCACCTACAAGCCTACTTAGAGGATTAGTCCATTCTAAAAATTGAAGAGATAGTAGAGCACATTGATAAATTATCTAAACCTATTTTTTAACTTCAACCAAGTTAAATTTCACTAAATAAAGGTTAGTGATGTGAACATGAGGTTCTAGGCACAAAACACAGTCCAGACTACTCTAAACATCACCTATTGATTATATGACATAGACTAATATTAGGCCTAAAAAGTGAAGAAGAGAGGTGTAAATGGATTTTTTATTCCTATTAAAATATTTTAAAATAGTTCATATGGTCATGTTTAGACCAAAAATAAACATAAATATTGACCAAATTGAGTTTAATTCCATAAATAGTTAGAGATAAGCTACAAGCTTGTCTTAGGTGAGTTTTTACTTGGATTGGAGAGTGAGGACTATGAATGGGTATGAAAGGGATAAATGGAATTTATAAAAGTTATAAAGTTTCATGGATATCTTATATAATCCCCAGACCTAATGGAAATATGATAAAAGGACCAAAATTCTATCTAGACCTAATACTAGGTTGCATATAGGCCTACAATCTAGTCTTGGGGGAGTTTGGGGTTTTGAGGTTTCTATAGGAATAATCATGATTTTAAAATTTTAAAAAACATTTTCATGAGTTTATTAATAATTTAATTATCCCCTCAATGTCACATATGTAGTGGAGATACCCATTGTTTTGACTCAGATCTAGCCCACTCCTTTAGCAAGTGGCAACCATGAGACTAAGGGGTTTTTTAAGCTAAAAAGCATAAAAAATATTATATAACTCATGAATATAATATAGGGTATTAAAAATTCATATAAAATGTCTCCATACATTTTTAGGGTGCACACAAACTTCATTTCACACTCCAAGGCCCTTGAGGGTAAGCAAAGAGAGGACAAACCTAAACCCCAAACACCCTAACAAGTACACCATGAGCATACATAGGGGTAAAAATTACTATCAGATCATGTTTAATAATTTTTGGGTTGTGTTAAATGTTTATGAACTCTTCATATAAATGTAATTGAGTTTTTGAGATCCAAAATGTAAAGTAAACCTCTCTCAAAGCTAAAGATTGCTAAGCATGCCACCCGAGGAGCAACTTGAGATGTTCATACCATAGCTCACACTTTTCATGGGGGGATTATCCATTTGTGATATTTTACGAAGATAGATAATAATTTTTTACAAGTGTAAGGAGGTTAATTAATGATTTTTTCTTTATGAACAATCGTTAAGACCCTAAATAGGTCTTAACCCCTCTAAACCCCTGATAGTGACCAGTCATGGAAAAAAGACCTCAAATGAATATATAATGCCATATTTTAATCCTAATTTTTTTTTATGTTTTTTAGGACTCAAATTAGGTTATGAAAATGTACATTGATGCTGACATCACTTTATGAATTTCCATAAATACCTTCTTTTTTCATGGTTTTGGTGTTTTTTAGGTGTTATGAGAAGGTGAGAGATTCCCAATCATGGGATGAGGTCATTTTGGATTTTTCCTAATAAATAAATTCAAAATCCTTTCAAAATATATTCTTTATGTGATCAAACCAAGCCCCTTTTCCAAGGCAATCTCAAATAGGCTCAAAATGAGGCTAGTTAACAAGGCGATTTCTTGGTTTGCATAATTCCACAAAATTGACATGGAGGTTTTTTGTACTATGGAAAGTTAATAAAATTATTATGTGTGATTTCACATGTGTGGTATAAGTCTAGAGCAACAAAATAGGGTCCTAAATAAGGAGGCCTAATTTAAGAGAGAGAAAGGCAAAAAAGATGAACTTCCACTTAAAGTCTAGGAATAAAATTTGATATGGAGATGGAAAGTCATAATGGTTCATATAATATTCCCTTATATTCTTAATCTCATATGTATAACTCCATACACAAGGGGATTTATATCTCTTTAGGGATACAAGGAAACTAGGCCTAATAAAGGCTTGAGGAACAAAATGAGTTCTTGAGAGTTATTCCAAGATCCAAAATGGTTTGTTTCAGACCTAATAACACATTTTAAGACCATTCATGTATTTTTTACAAGCTAAAGAAGATGCACTTGAGTTTTAGGCCACTTGGACCAAGCTAGATATGGGAAATGAAGTATTTCAAGACACCTATGCACATGAATGATAGATTATCAGATTAGATGAGTTTATTAAGGCATGGAATATGTTTAATGAGATTTTAGGGTCATTTAATGGATAATTCATGATTTTAAGGCCCATTTGTCACTCCTTTCATGAAAAGAAGGCAAGTTTTCAAGAATCTAGTCAAGGTGTCAAACCAATTTATAACCCCTGCCATACTTTGAGGGTTAGAGCATCTTCAAGAGTGAGACACATGGACTTAGATTTATTTTTGGACTATCTCATAAATCCATTTATTGGTTCAACTCATGAAAATTTGTCAATTATTCTCTAGCATGCCTCTCTCTCTCTCTCTCTCTCTCTCTCTCTCTCTCTCTCTCTCTCTCTCTCTCTCTCTCTCTCTCTCTCTCTCTCTCTCTCTCTCTCTCTCATCTCTCTCTCTCTCTCTCTCTCTCTCTCTCTCTCTCTCTCTCTCTCTCTCTCTCTCTCTCTCTCTCTCTCTCTCTTCACTATATAAATAATCATGTTTGGTTAGGTTTGTAAGAATTCATACCTACTATGGTGAATCCCTACTATTTTGAGTATTATATTTTTATTTGAATAAATATTTCAATATGTTTTTGAGTTAATAACTTCTTTACTAAGTGTGTGAAGTAGTGTATATGTTAATGACAAGTGATAACCATCTATCCTTGTGTTCACCTTAATATTTCATTTTTTTTGCAAGTTTTATGCTCTATAACAAGTCACATAAAGATTAGTTAGTTTACATGCATATCTCTAAGTGTAAATGAAATTATTAGTGTCTATAATTAGACCTCTTATTCATCCACCTTAAATAAGTGCATTTCATATCACCTTTATGTTTGAAATACTTATGTTAGATAAATCTAGAATGTTGAAGTCAGTTTTGTGAATCATCTTTCATAGTGAAAGTATATGTTATTATATTGGATATTAACTTGGTTCATCACCTAATTAGGATAGGTTTATTTCATGTTCTCTCTATCTCTTTTCATCTCAACAAGATATTAATATAGGTGATGAGCTCAAATGAACATATCAAGGGAGATATCCCTTCAATCTAGAGGTTTACCCCTATTTTAGACAACCCATAGTTCTATGGGTAATCCCATGTTCCAATAAATTTGGATAAGGCTTTAACTACCTTCCCAAGGGTGAAAAATTGAGTGAAAATAGTTCTAGCATGGCCGATGGAACCATTATCTCAAGCACTTCTTATCAAGGTGAATGTTGGTCTTAACTACATCATAGCTACATAAGTGTTCCTAACTCAGCATTTGGTGACTCCACTAAAGGTATAACATATGGTTATAGAATAATTTCTTATTTCTTTTTTTCATGCTTCATGGTCTTTAATAGGTCAACTAATAGTATAAGTAACCATCCTATAAATCCATTCCCTCATCTTGAACTTCCTGTTGAAGTTTAATATCCTAATCCTACCTTGAAATTTGAGAATCCTAAAGAAGATCTTAAAGAGAAATAAGGTTTTTAAATTCAAGAAGAGCAAGAAAGTGAAAAAGAGTTTGAAGGAAATATGACTAAGCAACATACTTTCCCTTCCTTCAATACTAAAAATCCTATAAACATTAATGCTTATGATGATATCCCTCCCAATACCACCAAGAGTGTTCCCACTTTTGATGGGGAAGGTCATATCACCCCAAGAAAGCATATTAGAGACATATCCAACTTCTATAATTTCCATAATGTCACTAAAGTTAACATATCAATTATGTTGCTCATCATGTATCTTAGAGGAAAAGCCTTTGATTGGTATAGAACATTATTCAGAGCATTTATCACTAATTGGGATGAGTTTAGGGAGTTTTTGACTCAAAGATTTGAAGATAAGAGTGATCATTAATCACTCATACATCAGTTAAATTTCATTAAAAGAGGGACTAAATAAACTATGCATGATTTTAATGAGAGGTTTCAAATAATATGGAATAGGCTATCATCTCCCATGAGACCCCCCTATAAGAATTTTTTTCCTGACATATATAAGAACTATTAGGACCAATATAGTTATCATGTTGTAGTCCATGGGTGCATATACTTTGTCTGAACCCTATGATATAACTATTATAGATGAGGATGGTTTAATTTAGCCTGGTAAACTCCTTCCAAAAGTCTCAATGCCTAACATGCCTGCAACTTCTCCAAGTCTTTCTTCATTTCCAAACTTAAACAACTAGTTTAAAGCTATTACTCAAAATAAATTAGATGATGCCATTGAGTGGAAAGCAAAGTTCAAAGATTTAAAATATTAAATTAGGCAACCAAATCAACAACTTGGAGTTCACAAAAACACTTATTACTACCCTCCATAATTAAATATATTACCGCCTCATCATAATGTTCAATGGAGGGGAGAAGGTCAACCTAATTTCCATGGGACACCTATTGCCTATAATCCAAATTTTGCTCCCACCATAAAATTCATGCTTTATTCCATAAGAACATGTTTCAAGGAGAAAAATAAAAGCCTTAAGGATAGTACATTAATGTGAATGAGGGCGAAGGACAAGATTTTGTATCTCAAGGAGTCCCTACTTCTCACTTGACAGTAGAAGATGAGAGATCTATGCAAGAAGAATCAAATGGAGAGTATGGTAGTCAAGGAATTAGCCTTGTAAACTTTCAAGTGGAACATAGACTTGTCCTAAACAAAAACACCTTAGTTTCAACCAGAATAATGTCAAATACAAGAGATTTTGGATATGTTAAATATGTGGACACAACTTCAAATGACTCTCCTTCAAGGAAATAAGGTGTGAATGCAAATGTGACAACCTCTACATGTCCACCTATTCAAAATCAGAACTTGGGAAGTGTGACCCAATCTTCATTGCCTCAAGCCCAAGGCACTTCATTGCCTATAATGATGCAAGAAAAGGTCAGTGTATCTCCTTTTAATATAATTGAATATGTGAAGAACAAAAATACTAGCATATCTCTTTGGTAAGTGCTTCACATGCCTCATCAAAAGGAATTACTTTAAGAGCAATTATCCAACTCCACATCAGTCCTCAATCATCAAAACATGGTGGAGTATCCCTCAAAAATTCACCTTCTCACATTATTTAATCCTCCACCAATTCTAAAAAATCCCCCACCTTTATATCTCACACTCATTATGGGAGATAAGATAGTCCATAAATGCATTTTGGATAGTGGGGTAAGCACTTCAGTTATGCCCAAGCTAGTTTTAGAGAATTTGGGATTAAAATATGAGACTTATATCAAAGGAGTGTTGTATCTTAATTGGACACCAACTAATTCAATAGGGATCATCAAATGTCTATAAGTTTTATTACATGACTACCTAAATTTTCCAATCCTACAAGACATAGTGGTGGTAGATCTGCATGCACACTTTGCTATTTAACTATCAAAAAACTTCACCACTAAGATAGGAGGGTATTTATTAGGTGATCAGTCCTTATTTAATTTTATAAAAAGGTATGGAACTATGGTAACAATAATAACATATCCATTCACCAAGTTTCACATTAAGCCATATGTGGAAGCTAGTTTTAAATTGAATTGTACTATCCATGAGCAAGAGGAGCGTGTCACAGATGATGGGGAATATTCCAAAGTTGAAGGTATTTTTGATCTCTTCTTAGATTAATATGGTGTTGAAACTTATGAGTATGATCTATATACTTTCATTTAAGAGACAAGTTTTGACACATACATCATTTGTGATAAAGGTGATGAACATTATGGGGTAAGTCTTGTTGGTATTTTTCAATAAGGTTCCAAAGGTAATTATCTTCTTCACATAAATGATGATGATGGTTTTCAAAGTGTGATAGAGCATAAGGATGTTAAGGATAGTGAAATTATATATTCCCAAGATAAATAAGTCCATGAATGTGATAGTCATTAATAATAAAATGATTTCTGGAAGTAGTTCCATGCCATAGTTCAAGAGTTTAAACAAATAAGTAAGCCAAATCTCTTTCTTAAAGAACATGAACTTATTGTAAGGTCATTAATAGACCTAATAATCCTGAAGAGAAGTATCCAATCATTTTCAAAAAAGATGAATTATTTAAGGAGTGTAATTGAGCCAAGGAAAAAGGTTTTGTGATTGAAGAATATCCTAGGTAGTAGTCTGATATTGGAGCACTTGTAGACATGTTTGAGTATAAAGAAGACAAGTTTGAAAGCCATAGACATCAAGCACATCATGGTCTAGATGAAAGAGAATTTTACCAAGGTTTCATGGTTCCCAAGAAGAAATTTTACAAGCACCAAATTGTCATGAAGGAGATCAAGTAGGATGCATTGTTAAGTAGTCCTAAAGGAGATCTAGGAGGACCATTAAAAAGAAATTGAAAATGATCAACTTGTAGCTAGTAGAGGTCTTATTATTGGTAAGTCTTTTGACCACCTTCACAAGTAAATTTTTTTGACAAGCATATGTATTATGGTGACTTACTTTCATGGAGTATATGTGACTCAATAAACATAATTTTTTATCTTGGTTGAAGCAAGAGGAAGTTTTGTATCACCTTAAACATGTTTTGAGATTTGTATATAGTAGGTTAGGTGTGTTTTTTAAGTCTTTGTGTGTTATTTTCCCTAAATGATTTAAACCATAGTGTGTGTTTATTTATTATTGTGTGGTTTATTATGAGTTTAAAATCCCTAGAATGCATATAAATTATTATTATAGAAGAAGAGTGACTCCATATCCCAATGGAAGGAGAAGGCTATTGGTTCATTAGCATTACATGCATGCTACCCTTGTGAATTGCCAATAATGTTGACCAAATTTTGACCCCAAGTCAAAATTGGTCACTCCCTCTAGGTTGAAACCTCATAGGTTTTTTAAATTCTTATCATGGTATTTTCATGGTCTCAAGTGGTTTAAGATAGTCCCATATGGTCATATTTGTCCTTATCTAGCATTGTCTAAGTTCTAGTATTAGGTTCACTTGTCTAGTCCTATGGTCAAGTATAAGGGCTTACAATGGTAAAACATGGTCAAAGGTTTATTATAATTTAAATTAATTATAAAATTTGATTTGAACATAATTTATATCATAATATCATGTTCTGACCTTTATATGGATCATATATACAAAAAGTCACATTTTAGCCAACTTTTATCCCATGTGGAAGAGTTGGACATGACATTATAATAAGAGAACATTTAAAGAATATTAAAAACATCCATGATTTCATAAATAAGTTAGATAAGGTTCAAGAATAGTCATATTATTATAGCATTTGCATTTCAATGCCTAATATTAGCAAAAGGACACTTGACAAGCACTTGTATAACCATGAAAGATAATTGGGATCCTTAAGATCATTTTCAATCTCTATACCAATTTTAAAGTCAAAATGACACTCTAAACACCTTTTATCCTCTGTCACTATCTTCATATTCTTAAGAAGGCAAATTTTAATTAAATGGTACAACTAGGAGAGAGAGAGAGAGAGAGAGAGAGAGAGAGAGAGAGAGAGAGAGAGAGAGAGAGAGAGAGAGAGAGAGAGAGAGAGAGAGAGGATCTAAAAATTTGGAAATTGTTAAGGGTCCTAGTAATATTGAAATTAGTATCATTTTTTTTCATATTTATGGCTTCTTATTTATGAACAATTGCTAAGAGTGACAGCATGTCACTATGGCCTATTCATCTAAGAGGAGTCTATTCTTCCACCTATTTATCCACTTCAAAAATTAATGGAGAGAAATAGTTTTGAGGGTGGTTTTTATAGTTCATGGGTCTACTTTTCATGTTATTTTCATAATGAAAATCATATTTATGAGGTTATTTCATTTGGAAGAAGAATTTATTTGTGTACAAGGTCTTTCAAATAATGATGTTGCAAGTTCTTATTTCCTTTTCATGGTGCTCATTCTTAGAGGTTTATAGTGTTTTTTCAATCATGGTAGCTCAATAAATTTCATGGAATTCATGTGTTCTTGTCTGAGATGTGTCTTTTGTCTATCTTATTCAAGTGTATTATCTTTGGGACATTGTCAATGTTTGAACAAGTCTACCAGAAGTTTGATTATTGATTTAAGATCAGGTACCAGTAATATATCATGGTGTAGGAACTTGAGATGATATTTTGATATTGTAAGCATGATAAAATCAAGATAAGATCCCATATTCACACTCTCTATTAAGATTCATAGTTGTTTCCTCCATATACTTATTGAATGGATTATGAAGTGTTTGGAAGAAGCTCAAAGCCATGAGGGGAACCAAATACATCTCCTCATACCTTCATATAGACTTAAATACTTGACTACCATCACTAAGTTTATAAATTTGACTATATACTCTAATTATCTACTCATTAAGCTTATACATAAGCTGATTGTATGTAGACTGTATAGGACTGTAAGGTGAGTTGAGGGTGACTTGATGTATGATTAGAAGCTCTATGAGCCATGAAGGAGTAACAAGAACAAGTGTTTTGAAAATGACATGAATGGTGTTGGAAGAGGTGTATAAGATATATGTGAAACCTAATTGACATCTGAAATAATTTCAATTCCATTGAGGGATTAATGCATGAAGAGAGGTTCCAAAGCTCGTATATATAGTCAATACCACAAAAAGCCACTTAAAGGCCTATTTGAAAGTCTAATAAATTTCAAAATTGAAAATGAAGTAGAATATGAAGATAGGTGATATGAAACTATTTGTTAACTTTAAACAATCTTAAGTACTATTGGAGTCTATTGGTGAGAATGATGAGACCTAAATCATAAAGAACATAGTCAAAAGGGAGCACCTACAAGCTACTCTAAGTGCAAACTAAGCTTAAGTCTAATGAAAGAAAGGGGTAGATAAATGTTGAAATGTTTTTAAACACATTTAATACTTAAATAAGATCATTTACCATTGGGAGGTTTGTATCATGGAAGTGAATTCCTAGAATCACAAAGTATGTAGTCAAGTATTCTAATAAGGCACCTACAAGCCTACTTAGAGGGTTGGTCCATTATCAGACTTGAAGAACTAGTAGATCATGTTGATAAATTAATTAAACATATGTTTTAAATTAAACCAATTTAAATATCACTAAATAAATTTTAGTGATTTTAATGGTGAGGTTCTAGGCAAAAACATAGTCAAGACTACACTAAACATCACCTACATGCTATATGACACAAGCTGATCTTAGGCCTAAAAAGTGAAGAAAAAAGGTGAAAATGGAGTTATGAGGCATATTAAAATAATTAAAAATAGTTAATAAGGTAATTTTGAGAAAAAAAATAGACATAACTATTGATCAAATTGAGTTTAACTCCATACACAATCAGAGATAAGCTATAGGCCTACTTTAGGTGACTTTTTGCTTGGATTGGAGAGTGAGGATTGTGAATAGGTATAAGAGGAATAAAATGAATTTGGAAAAGTTATAAATTTTCATGGATATCCTATCTAATCCATATACATAATTTAAATATTATAAAAATACAAAAATTATGTCTAGACTTAATGCTAGGGTGCACATATGCCTACAATCTAGTCTTAGGGGAGTTTGGGGTTTTAAGGTTTCTATTAGCATAATAATGATTTTAAAATTGGAAAAAAAAATTAATGAGTGTATTAAGACATTAAATATCCCATAAATTTCACACAATTAGTGGAGATACCTATTATTTTGTCTCAGACCTGGCCCACTCCTTTGGCAAGGATTAACCATGAGACTATGGGGTCTTTTTGAGATAAAAAACATAAAACAAATATTATAGACCCCATGGATAAACCTAATGGTATTAAAAAATAATATAAAATGTCTCCATACATTTTTATGGTGCACACATACTTTAATTTTAAATCCAAGGCCCTTGAGGGCCAACAAAGAGAAGATATGCCTAAACACCAAGCACCCTGACCAATACACCATGAGCATACATATGGGTAAAAATTAATATAATAGAATGTGGAATAATGTGTATTTTTTTAAATATGTTTATGAACTATTCATAGAAATGGAATTGATTTTTGAGACCCAAAAATCAAAGTAGGCCTCTCTCAAAGCTTAGGAATGCTAAACATGTCATCCAAGGAGAAACTTTAGATGCTCATACCGTATCTCACACTTTTCATGTGGAAATTATACATTTGGGATAGTTTAGTGGGTCAGATAATATTTTTTAAAAGTGTAAGGAGGTAAATTAATGATATGTTCTTTATGAATAATTGTTAAGACATCAAACAGGTCTTAAACCTCTCTAAAACCCTGATAGTGACCAGTCATGAAAAAAAGACCAAAAATGCATATATAATTCCACATTTTTATCCTAAAACATCTTTTAATGTTTATGAATCCAATTATTTTCTTAATATGTAATTTTATGCTAACATCACTTGTATAGATTTCCACAAATTCCCTATTTTTGCATGTTTTGGTGTTTTGTACGTGTTCTGAGAAGGTGAGAAATTACCAATCATGAGATGAGGTAATTTGTTATTTTTAATATCTATTAAAGTCAAAAAAATTAATATGATATTATATAGGTGATCAAACTAGGCCCATTTTCCAAGGCAGTCTCAAACATGCTCAAAATGAGGCTAGGTAACAAGGCCATTTATTGATTTGCATACTTCCACAGGGTCTCAGGACCCAAAAATTGGGATGGATATTGGTGATGTCCTAGGTAAATTAAATAAAATTATTTTGGTTTATTTCACATGTGTGTAGGAAGTTTAGAGAAATAAAATAGGTTCTTAAGCAAAGAAGCCTAATTGAGGCATAATTTAAGAGAGAGAAAGGCAAAAAAGATGAACTTACACTTAGATTTAGGGGATGAAATTTGACATGGAGATATAAATACATAACGGGTCCTATACTATTTAATTTTATTCTCATTATCATACATACAACTCCATACACAAGGAGCTTTAGAGGTCTTTAGGATTACAAGTAAAGGATTGAGGATTAAAATGAATTCCTGGGAATTGTTACAAGAACCAAAATGGTTTGTTTAATAATTAGTAAAATATTTTAATACCATTTATGGAGTTTGGAATATCTGAAGAAGATGTACTTTATTTTTAGGCCACTTGGACCAAACTAGGCATGGGAAATGAAGAGTTTTAAGACACATATGCACATGAATGATGGAATGTCATATTAGAGGAGTTTTTAAAGGAATGGAATATGTTAAATGATATTTATAGGGTCATTTAATGGTTAATTCATGATTTCAAGTCCCATTTGTCACTCCTTTCATGCAAAGAAGGGTAGTTTTCAAGAAATAGTCAAAGTGTCCAGCTAATTTATGACCTTTATGCCACTTGGAGGGTCAGAGGATCTTCAAGAGTGAGACACATGGCATTATAGGTCAGTTTGGAATTAATAATGTCTCATTTTCTTGGCATGGAAACTTTTCAATTATTATCTACTATGCCCCTCTCTCTCTTCATACTTATCTATATAAGCAACCACTTTTGACTAATTTTGTAAGAATCCACACCTATTGTGGTGAATCCCTATTGGTTTGAGTTATATATTTTACTTTTAATAAATATTTAAAACTATTTTTTATTTCATAACTTTTTGTATAAGTGTGTGAAGTAGTTCATAGATGAATGACAAGTGATAACCATTTATCCTTGTGTTCACCTTACTCTTTCATGTTTTGTGCAAGTAATATTCTCTTTAACAGGTCACATGAAGTGTATTTAGTGTCTTTTATATATATAAGGGTAAATAAAAGCATTAGTTTCTATAATTAGACCTATTTTTCATCCACCTTGAATAATTGCATTGCATATCACTTTCGTGTTTGAAATACTTATGTTAGAGAAATTTAGGATGTTAAAGTTAGTTTTGTGAATCATCTTTCATATGGAAAGTATATTGGAAATTAAAATTGTGCATCACCTCATTAGTATAAGTTTATTTCATTTTCTCTCTATCTCTTTTCATCTCAATAAGTTATTAGTGTAGGTGATGAGCTCAAATGAACATATCAAGGGAGTTAGCCCTTCAATCTAGAGGTTCACCCATATTGTAGACAACCTAGAGGTATATGGGTGATCTCATGTTCCAATCAATTTGGATAAGTCTTGAACTACCTCTCAAAGGGTGAAAAATCAGGTGACAATAGTCACATTTGTCACATCCTAATCCCCTCTAAAAAAAAACTACTTATGTTTTCTTATGGGTTATGGAACTAATAATAATTTATAGTTCTAATTTTTATATTTGATATGTATATTTATGGTGTATGATTGGAAATCGTATTTTTTGTTTTTATGATTAGTTAAATTGGAGGATATTTGCATATATTTATATTATGTTATATGACCATGTTGATTTTGATTTTATTTTCAAATGATTTTTATTACAATAGTTTATTTATACTTATATTTTTTGAGTATTTTATTAGTTGTTTTAATCTTATACTAACTACCTTTTGTTTGATCAAGGTGGTTGTGGGGTTATTCTTCGCTCACAATTGGTATAGAGGGATAGTATCATCAAAGAGGGGGATGTAGATATCAACATTTGGGATTGAGAGAGCTGAACTAAACCTACACACACCACATTCTTATTTTATTAGGTGAAATAAATGTTATTTAATATTCTTCTAAAATGACAAATGTTTCTTTCATTGTTTATATTTATAGATAATAAAGCATGTTTGCATTCATTTTTAATGGTCACTTGATTGGATGCTTTGATTAGCATATTATGTATATTTTGTATTGTATGTCATGTTTCCATAAACTCATCATGAATTAGATCATGTTAAATTATTCAAGGTGAACCATTTGTGTGTTTTAACAATTGGTAGATATATTGAGTGTTTAATTATTTAATTGATGCCCCTTTTTGGTGACATAGTGAGGAGGCAAGTTAGGATGAAAAAATCTAAAATACATTTAATTAAAAGGATTTCATGACTTTTTATTTTATTTAGTTATTATTTATTGGTAAATACCATGAATTTGAAAGGAAAATAAATTAGGTTATTATGGAAATCATGAGAAAGAATTAGGTTTCTTATGTTGTTATGATGTTGGAGTTAATTTCACCATTTAGAAAATATACTCATTAAAATTAACCATTCATGCCTTGGACATCCACTTGAGGTCACTTTACCATTAGTATAGCACCTGACCCATTTTAGAGTCCCTTTTGATCCACTTTTATTCATATGGTAATAACAAATAGTACCTAGGCCTATAGAACACAACATGAAACCCATAATGGCACTATTCTTTAGTGATTTAGGTCCCTATACCCTCCAAAAAGTAATTTAATTATTCTCACTTCACACAAGGCTTCAAAAAACTAGAATGTTTAATAATTTTTAATATGATAAAATGTTCATATTCGAGAGATGATTTCATAATAGGGTAAAACCCTATTTATATTGAAATATCAAAGGAGATGATTGTGGTAAAAATTACAGGTCCATCCATCCTAATAAATTTAATTAATTAAAGCATTTGGTAAGCAATAAATAACCATAATAATATTATTTATTTTCATGAAGTTTGCATCTCATGTTAATAAATAATATACTATAATTTAATTAATTAATTACCAATGTAAGCTAAGGGTTAATAATTACTACTTAGACATTAATTGCTCTAACACTCCCCATTAATTTTAAGTGGGGATAAATGTCATAGTCACTTCAAAAAAAAGAATTATACTATGTACATAATTAAAGAATTTAAAAATCTTCATCATGTCAAACACCATTTTTTGAATCAAAAGGAATTGTAATCTATAAACTACTCAAAAGTAAGTTTAGGTTAGCATTATCGTGAGACTACATCTCAAAGTTTCTCATGAATAATCACTAAGCATATTTGGAGCCTTTTATAACATAAATATCTCCATTAAAAGGTATGCTTTTAATGTATTAGGGTATAAAATTAAAACTTCTATATGAAGTTTAATTTAAATCACATAACTTCCACATGAAGTTTACAATGCTTTATAATGAAAAGTATAGAGAAAGAGAAGAAACATGTGGCCATTAGGAAGTGGAACTATCATTCACACTCCCCCTCAAAGGTAACTCTCAAAGACCTAACATTGCATAAAATTGACAAAACTTGGTAGCACCAAGTGATTTTGTGAAGATATTTTCCACTTGTTCATCCATAGGATAGAAATGCAAATCAATATCACCATTGAGGAGTTTCTCTCAAATAAATTGCATGAGAACTTCAATATGATTAAATTATTGGTGTTATTCACCTACAAAAAACTTATACACATATCCAAAAATATATTTATGATAGCATAGTATGGTTAAAATCACAATAAAAACATAGATAAAAATTGACATATGTTTTTCTATGGTAAAACATATTTTAAAACTATCATGTCATGTTTAGGCAAACAAGTTCACTATTTTGATTAAAAAGTTAGTGGAAAAAAACATAAAATATTGTATATAATTCATTATTGGACATCTACAATATTGATAAAATGAGCGTCCCCAACTATCATGTGATGCACATACAATAATTTACTAGTAATATGATACTAAGTTTAACCAAACATTAGATATCCTAATAGTAATAACTCATATTATCATTTGAGTTTTATTGAATAAAATTTCAAGTTTAAAATTCTTCAAAAAAATATTGAGGTATAACCTCTCATACATCAAATACGGATAATTTTAGCATGACATGCCATCATATAATCAAATAGATATGAGACTGAAATAAATAAATTTAGATATGTGTGAACAGAATGCTTAATAAAGTAAATGTTGAAGAGCCAATAATACAAAATTTATTTATAGTTTTTATTTAATAACAAATCTTATTATCAAATGAAGCATATAAGAATATTATAATAAATAATAAAATGATAAAACAATCAAATGAGAGTATCTAAGCAATTGAAACAAAAAAAATCCAAACTCATTGAGCATGATCTTCTTACCAAATGTAACAACTAAAAACATGATCATTTTGTCAAATTAAGGATGATGTTATACATATAATGTATTTCAATGCTAACTTAATTGAAAATAATTATATTATCTAGATATTTTATTTAATTTATCATCTAAGAAAAATATATCTCTTACAATATAATTATAATATGTTATTTTTAAGAATAAATACTAAATCATTTTAGTAACAAATACAATGTAGATGAGACAATATCAATATAGTTAGTATCTCTAAAGTAACAACAAAACATGTTTATCAAAATAAATGAAATGCTATGTGCATACATGTATTTTTGATGTAGAAAAATGAAAATATTAAGTAGGGATTGTATTCAGAATATGCACAATAGTATTCATGGCTTTGGACCATAAAAATATAGGAATATTTATAGATTAAAACATTATTCTAACCATTTTTATGATGGTGTGGTTTTTCCTTTTACCAATACCATTTTTGTAAAGTAAATATGGAGTTGTTAATTCCCTTTGAATACCACAACTAATGAAAAATGAATCAAACTTTTTACTAACATATTAACCACCACTATCAGTTCTTAATCTCTTAATTAAAAAAAATAGATGTATTTTCAACACTAATTTTAAATTCTTTGAATTTAGACATGTCAAATTTATTTTTAATGAAAAATGACCAGATCATTCTAGTTTAATCATCAATAAAATTAATAAAATACAAATAATCATTAAGAGACATAATTTCAAAAGGTTCTAAAACATCACTATGAATCAATTCTAAAGGATGTGAGGAAATTGTATCATGATTTTTGTGAAAGGGGTTAGTATATTGCTTAGCACGTAAGAAACCCTCACAAGTTTCATGATGAGAGGGTATAAAAGTAATTACAAAAACAAGATTATGTGTATACATATCATGTAAACTTCTAAATTAACATTTCTTAATATTTCATGTCATAATGGAGATTCATTCTTACTATGCGATGAAATAAAACATGTAGAAAAAGGAGAAAAGATATATAAACCATTATTTTAAAAACCTTCAACAATCAAGGAACTAAATTGATTTATAATGAAACAACTATATTTAAGTAATGTTACAAATAAATTATCATTTGTTAGTTGAGAACATGATAGAAAATTATTTTTAAATTTAGGTACATAAAAAACATCATTTATAGAAGAAACATTTGAAAACTTTGCTTTTCCCTATTTAGTTGCTTCTAAAAAATAATTATCTCCTAAGTAAATTATTTCAAAGATATCTATAGAATCACACAAAATATTAGATAAGAAAGTCATATGGTGCAATGCACTACTATCTAAAATTAACTTATTTTCTTTTGAAGCAAATAAAGTAGCTTATAAAGCAATAACATTTTGATCTTGATTGTTATTCTGATTAAGGTTTTGATTCTTCTACTTGTTTTGACCAAATTTATTCTCTTTTTTATTTTTATAAGATTTATTGTTAACTATATTCTTATTTTTATAATAGGTTTCCCTTATATGACCAAATTTACCACATAGATTGTAATTTTCATTAAACATAGGTGTATGATTCTTATTACCATATTTATTATTCCCATTTGAACCAAAATTAGGCTTAGATTTTTGGTTCTTATTATTATCAAAAAAATTATTTAAGGTGAGAAGATCCTGAGTGAAATTATCTTTAGAATCAAAATTAGTCATAACTTACTCTTTTTGAATCAAGAGAGCAGATAAGGTGATAAGTGTTGACCATTTTCCCCCACAAACCAAAATGGGTAAACCCCCCTATAATCAAAATATTATATAGGGTATTTTTATAATGTTATAAGGTATGTTGTAGCTTTGTTGATGTCATTTCCTATGGCATTCTAGTTTAGTCCTTGTGTTATTTGGTGTCTAAGGGGCCATTTTAGAGTCATATATGCAAGTGGCAAGTCTTCATGATGATCAATACAATATGAGCATAGATCAAGTTGCTCATGGATGAGTAGATGAAGAATATTTCAATGACCTTATGGGATGTTAGGAGTGATTGGAATTATTTTGGAAGATCTTGGTATTCATCTAGTTCTTCATTTTTTTTATCTATCCATCTTGGGTTTAGTAGAAAAAAATTTGAGTGGGCACTTTGCTGATGTCGCCATTACCACATGTGGATAATTCAAGAAACATTGGTCATATGGGTTTGTTCACATTTATTCCAAGTTTATATGCACTGAGTTTTAGGTCCTCCACTAAAGCACATCAAAATTTATAGAGATCCAAAGTTGACCTCTCAACCAAATTTTGTTGTTTTTCCATACATAGCCACTTTTAAGGAGGTTCAAATAGAGCCAAGTGGGCATATTAACAAGGCTTATATCTCATGTGTAAAATTTTTAGGGGAGAGTGATCACATGGGTTTTCTCATCTTGGTCCCTAGTTGATATGTGCTAAGTCTTAGGTCCTCTACCAAAGTGTAAATGAAGTTATGCATGTGTAAAGTTGGCTCTTTAGTTGGATTTCATTAAGTTTACCATACTTTGGCAAATGAGCTCGATCATCACTAGGATGTCACAATGGAGCAGATATGAACTAATCATCTTAAGCATTGAATATATTCAATTTGAAAGCTCTCAAGACTAGTGGGTCAAATGGGTTTTTCCTTTTTGACCTTAATAACATCTCTTGAAAGTTTAAGGCCCCATGACTTTTACTATTAAAGTTATAAGACTTAAAAAATGGACCTAAAACATAAGATGTTTGTGCTAACATCAAAACAAATCTTAGGCAAAAATATATCTATGATTCAATTTTATGGTGTGCAATATGTCAATTATGTTCTAAGGGACACCAAATAATGGTTGGCAACATGTCAACTTTAAGACAGAGCAAAGATAAATCTTATTGAGCTTAAAATTGATAGTCACATGACCATGAATGATGATCACATGAACATCATTTGACAAGAGTAAGGAAATAATTTTTAAAACCATGAAATATCTATTGGCTTTAAAAAATGGGTCCTAGATTACCAAAGGTCCATGTTGTATCATATAGTATGATCTAATAGCACAAAATGAGTCAAAAGGTCATAAAGCTTGAGGGATCAACATATGGCATAAGTGTGTGAGGATGGAAAACTAATAGTGGATACTAAAATCAAATTTGGGGATATCATGTGGCATGATATTAGGTAAGGTTGACAATTCAAAGATAGATCCAAGGGATCATGTTTGTTCATACCTAGAAAATCCAATGGAATGAGTTGAGTCAAAGTGTCAATGAGCCTAGTCAATTTTTAATGACCAATTAAATCAAAGGGAATTCCTAGGAGTTGAACACATGATTGATGTCGAGCTATATAAATATTTTCAAATTGTATTTTCCACCTTTAAAGCTCATTTGAGTGCCATGAAGAGGATATAGTGATGTAGTCTAGTTTAGGAATATAAAAGACTACCATTGGAACCCAATTTTGACTTCTAATTTGATGAGTTGTAACATATAGGTTTCATGTCTGGTGACTATGTTTGCTATTCTAAAATAAGGTTCCATGAATCTATAAACCCCTAGCTCTTAAAATGACATAATGGATCTACATTGACCTAATAGGAACTAGGCATTGAGTGGAATGGCATAATATATAGACTATAGGAAAACTAATAGTTTGAGATTGGTTTTCCACCTATAGTGGACCTATGGACATAATAAAAATTTATAGTATGATTAGACTTGGATAGGAGATATAATTTTGAGGGATACCACATAGCCATACATGCAGGCTCTAACAGTCTCATATCCAAGACCAACTACATGAAAAGGACCTTTCTCTCCACTTTGGCATGCATCAACAAAATAGTCATGAGTAGTTTAGCAATAAGACAAAGCTTTTAAAACTTGGCCCCATTGTTATAAGTATCAAGGAGCATCAACAAGGAAATATTTAATTATGCAACCACTCAAGGTGACATGGATCAATCAAATGGCTTGAATGAGCATCATTATAGAAGTAGTTGCAACCTCAGTTCAAATGAGGTTGAACTAATTTGATTACCTTTTGGGGATTCTTATTTCCCACTTTTCTCTCCCAAAATTATATTAATATATCTATTAAGCTATTTTAAATGGATTCCACTCCATATATGGTGAATCCCTATTAGAATGAGGTCATACTTTTCCTTTAAACATTAATGCATTTCTAATTTTCAATTCCTAAATAATTATCTAAAGTATGAAAGTGATGTATGGTGATGCAAATTGATTATTCTCTATCCTTTCTCCACTTATCCTTTCATGTTTTTACAAGATTTTCTATTCTGTTAGGTCATATGAAGTTTTGTCAAGTGTATGGGCCTATATTTAAAGTGTATAATAAGCCTTAGTGTTTAAAACAAGCCTAAAATTCACTTACCTTGGATAGATCTTATACATCTCACCTCCATATTAAAATAATCATGTTAAAATCCATAGGACTTAGAAATTAGTTTGTGTTCCTTATTTCTTAGTGTAGGAAAGTGTGATGGTCATATGGAATACATCTTGGTATATCACCCCATTTTTTAGATTAGGTTCATTTTATGTAACTTATAACTCTTTTCCCATAATCAAGAATTAGCATAGGTGTAAGCACTTCAAGATGTATTCAGGTAGATAGTCCTTAAAAATAGAGGCTCACATCCACTATAGGTACACCCACATACCTAGAAGTGTTCCCATGTTGCCCAAATCTAGAATATTCCTAAATAACCCCTTCTAGGGTAAAATATTTGGTGATAATAGTTATGGCATGCCCAGTGGGATCAATTTCTAAGAGAGTGGGAAGATTTTTGGTGTGTCTTTCCTCTATTAGTTTTTGGAAGCAAGTAATCTAGCACCAATGGTGACTCCAAATGATAACTTATGGTTGTAAACAGTCTAGTTATTTTTAGTTGAAGTTTTGATTAGTTTTTATATTTACTTTGATACATGAGGTTGACATGAACATCCATGGTGAATATCCATACCATGGACCTCCTTACTAGCCTTGATATGAACCACAATATATTCCCTAATAGTCCTATCAAAATGGCTACCAGTCCTATGAGCCATGGAAACCCTATAATCCTCCATTTTTCCCCATATAGACACCATGTTATTAGAGATCCCTATGAGCAAAAATACCAAGATATTTATGAACCTGACGAGTAATCCAATGAGTCTTGTCATTAAAAACAAGATGTTTCTATGGAATCTATATCAGGGTATTACATGGCAAGATATAGATTATTGTAGGCTATAATGCAACAACATGAAGCGTGTCTTGATCGCTATCATTACCTTCCTCCTCCTTAACTCTTTCCATCATATATCAAGATTTTTTTGACATCTATACCATAGTTATTAGATCTAGAAGATGAAATGAGTACATGGGATGATGAGTATGATGTGCTCCTTTATATTCTCATGGAATGGTTGAAAGGTGCTACCCAAGAACATATGCATAAGTTGAGAACATTTGAATAACTAGAAGGAACTCAATGGGAGATCAAGGAAAAAATTGACTTGGAAAAAAAGTGACTTCAATGCTTACTAGGTAGGTTAAGTATGTGGGAGGATAAAGAGATAAAAAATGTACATTCTTATGTTGAATAATTTCAAGAAAGTTAGTGGCAAGATGCAACTCCTAATTATGTAGATGTTTGTTGTTCTAACCAACCTAAGATGTCACTTCCATATAAGCTTACTAGTGCTTTTATCTTTCCTAAATCCACTAATAATCCCTCTCCTACCCCTCACACTCCATATCCCATTCATTATCCCCCCATCACATCTCATCCTTCCACTACATCTCATATTATATCCCCTTCATATGAGCTCATCTTGAGAGAAATAAGTGGAGAGGAGAAAATTTCAACCAAAGTTGACCAAGAAGATGTCATGAGTGTCTATGAGGAGGAAATAACCATAGGGACTCCCCTTGGTGACCGAAAGTGCAACTCTACCTTATTAGATGAAGATAATCACATTGAAGATCCTATCATAGTTATTGGTGTAGAGTTTGATATGGAAGAGGAACATATTGAGGAATCTTTTGTAGATATCCATGAGGAATGTGGCCAAGACATAAAGAGAGAGGCATTTAAAGAAGACTCCATGTCTAATCATGGAATTTTAAATGACCATCTCAAATATGAAGTGGAGTGTATTATCAACGAGGAAGGTCAAATCACTCCTCAATAAATTTTAGTCCTAAGAGTGTCTCATGAGACCAAGATAGATGAAATATATCTTAAAGAAGACATTTATGAGGTGGGTGAAAATGATTTATGTCAAAATTTTGATTTCATATGTCATGAGTTTGATTATCTAGGTAAGGTTACTCCTCATCCCAAGAAGTCTACATCTAATTTGGATAATTCCTCTAATGAACACGTTGATGTTTGTCTCAATAAGAATGTGTTGGGGATCAACCAATAATCTTGATTACTATGTGAAAGAAACTAAATGTAGAATTAAACCAGAAAGATAAGTAACTAGAATCAGAAAATAGTAAACAATAAGAGATACAAGAAACCACCCTGAAAACTTGTATTAAACTCTTTACAGAAGGAATACAATTGAAGAAACTTCTTTTCTTCCACACCTCTCTCAGATGTACATATCTCTTTCCCTCAAGAGCTCTCTCTCTCAATTACAATCAATTCCAACAACCTGGATTGATACACATATATTTTACAATACTATTCCAATAATCTATGAAGATCTAATCCTATATATAATATTAGGAAACATGAGCATACAATTACAGCCATTAGATGCACCTCCTAATCAAGGGCTCAAAATAGTCCTACTAAAGATAGAGATGCATACTTAAGAATAACACTTAATCCTACCATGCAAACATTTTGTTCTATCCACGAAAATAGTATTCTAGACGCACAGGTGACCGACATCGGTCCCTGCCTATCTGCTTGTGACCGACGTTGGCCAATACATGACCGACACTGGCATCTCCTAGTCAACTCTTGATCGACGTCGATCGCTCTTAACCGATGCCAGTGACTGTGTAATTCTTGTAACCTATAACTTGCTCATTTGGTGAAGCTTTTTAGCTCCACACCTTAACAATCTCCCACTTGGAGATAAACAGCTGCATCAGTACCTGTACAACAACATCTTCTAGCTCCTCCATCTTCAAACTCAATCATGAAGACCAACAAAAGTTGAATGAAGATTCAACTTCTCCTTTGTTACCAGCTTGGTTAACATATCAACAGGGTTCTTATCTGTATGGATCTTCTCCAGCTTCAACTCACCATCCTCCAATACCTGTCTAATGAAGTGGTACCTTAGATGTATATGCTTGGTTCTTGAATGAAAGGATAAATTCTTAGCCAAATGAATTACACTCTGACTATCACTGTATAATCTGCAACTCTCTTGCTCCTTTCCAAGCTCTTCCATGAACCGTGTCATCCATATCATCTCTTTGCTAGCCTCTGTGACTGCAATATATTATGCTTCTATAGTTGACAAGGAAACAACCTTCTGCAACTTTGATATCCAACTAACCGTCATTCCACCAACAGTGAAAACATATCCTGTGGTGTTCTTTCTGCCATCTAAATCACCTACCATATCTGAATCTACATAACCATGTAGATAAGTGTTTGACCCACCATAGCACAAATGCCTACTATTGGTCCCTCTCAGATATCTAAGGATCCACTGAACTGCTTTCCAGTGCTCCTTCCCTAGATTGGCCATATAC
Source organism: Torreya grandis (assembly GCA_037957365.1). Lineage (NCBI taxonomy): Eukaryota > Viridiplantae > Streptophyta > Pinopsida > Cupressales > Taxaceae > Torreya > Torreya grandis. The sequence goes on along the minus strand of JARHVA010000401.1, from coordinate 585,571 downwards.
TTACTAACAACTCCCACTGCTTGGGCAATATCTAGTCTAGTACATACCATTACATACATTAAACTCCCAACTATGGAAGCATATGGAACTCTACTCATGTATTCTACCTCATCATGTGAATTAGGACATTGTTCTTTACTCAACTTGAAATGTCCAGCCATAGGTGTACTTACCGGTTTTACATCTTGCATATTAAACTGTTTCAACACCTTGTTCACATAATCCTTTTGAGACAAAATCAACCTATGATTTTTCCTGTCTCTCTTAATACTCATGCCAAGGATTTTCTTTGCTGCTCCCAAATCCTTCATGGCAAATGTGTGAGCTAATTTCACCTTAAGCTCAGAGATATCCTGCATGTGTGATCCTACAACCAGCATATCATCTACATACAACAATAGAATAATATATCTACTATTATCCAATCTCTTAAAATAAACACAATGGTCAGATTGACACCTACTGTAGCCATGCTCAGTCATAAACCTATCAAATCTCAAATACCATTGTCTAGGAGCTTGCTTGAGACCATACAAGCTTTTCTTCAATCTGCACACAAACTTCTCCTTACCTTTGACCTCAAATCCTTCCAGCTGATCCATATATATTTCTTCATCCAAATCTCCATGAAGAAACACTGTCTTAACATCAAGCTGCTCAAGATGTAAATCCTGAATAGCAACGAAAGACAATACAACCCGTATAGAAGTCATTTTAACAATAGGAGAAAAAATCTCACCAAAATCAATACCTGGTTTCTGTGCAAATCCTTTCACTACCAACCTGGCCTTATATCTCATCTGTCCATTCTCACCTTCCTTCAATTTGTAGATCCATTTGTTCTTCAGTGTCTTCTTTCCCACTGGCAACTCAACCAAATCCCATGTTTGGTTCTCTCTCAAGGAATCAATTTCCTCATTCATGCTTAGCTCCCACTGATTCTTGGATTCCACCTGTATTGCTTTATCAAAACTCTTTGGTTCTCCACTATCAGTAATCAATAAATAGAATAATGAAGGGGAATATAGAATTGGAGGTTTATTTACCCTTTCTAAACTCTTGATGGGCGTCTGAGACTCATTCACAACATGTTGTCCACCCAAATTCTCTGACAGTGACTGACCTCGGTCACCTCTAGGCTTGTAACTGGCCGATGTCAGTTTTCTCTAACCGACGTCGATTCCTTCCTGGCTGACATCGGTCACTATATGACTGACATCAGTTCCTATATTGCTGACGTTGATTCCTTCCTGACTGACGTCGGTCTCTATGTTTTCCTGTCTGTGATTAATTTTTCCTACAAGCTTATTTTGGACCGTCACCTCATCCAATTCTCTATTGCTCTGCCCAGATTAATTTAGCTTCTTGAGCTAATCACTATACATCACTTTTTCATTGAAAACAACATCACGGCTCCTAATTATTTTGTTAGTTCCTAGATTCTAAAACTAGAATCCAAAATCTCTAGAGCCATAACCAATAAATGTGCACCTCATAAACTTAGCATCCGGCTTATTTCTATTTTCCTTATCAATGTGCACAAAAGCTTCACAACCAAAAACTTTGAGAAATGAGAGATCTACCTTTTTACCTATCCTTGCCTCTTCTAGAATTCCACCATCTAGAGCTGTAGAGGGTCCTCTATTAATCAGGTACACTATAGTATCCATAGCTTCTACCCAAAACTCTAAGGGCAAACCAGCATGCAATCTCATACACCTTGCACGCTTCATTATTGTTCTGTTCATCCTTTTAGCAACTCCATTTTGCTAAGGTGTCCTTGGAACCATCCTTTGCCTATGTATTCCATGCATACAACAATACCAGTTGAACTTGTAGCTGCAAAACTCACCACCATTGTTAGATCTCAGGCACTTCAATCTCCTACCTATTTCATTCTCAACCATAGCTTTCCAAATCTTAAAAGTGTCAAAAACATCAGATTTCTTCTTTATATAATAGACCCATACCTTTCTTGTAGCATCATCTATGAAATAATCATAGTACTGTGATCCTCCAATAGAAGCAACCTGAGCCAGTCCCCACACGTCTGTGTGAACAAGCTCTAATTTGTGCTTCTTCTTTGTTGACCCAATCTTGAGAAAACTCACCCTCTTTTATTTTCCAAAAATACGTTGTTCACAAAAATCTAGATCTATGCTTTTCAAATCTGAAAGCTTACCGTTTGACTTAAGAATAGACATTCCCTTCTCACTCATGTGGTTGAGCCTAAAGTGCCACAACTTTGCATCCACATCTAAAGTAGATAATACAGAAGGATAATTATCAGTAATACAATTACATAAATAGAGAGTACCTACTCTCTTACCTCTGGCCAATACAAGTGCACCCTTGGTCACCTTCCAAGATTCAGCTGTGAGAGTTATTATACAACCCTCATCCCCTAACTTTCCTGTAGAAATTAGATTTCTCTTCAGATTGGGAACATGCATGACATCTCTCAACACCCATGTGTTGCCATTCTACATTTTTAGTTTCACTTTTCCTTTGCCAACAATTTTACAAGGCTCATCATCCCCTAAATAAACTATTCCAAAATCTCCATGGACATAGTCACTGAAATATTCTCTATTAGGGGTAGCATGAAAAGAGGCACCAAAATCTAAAACCCAAGATTATATATTATTATGTGAAGAGAATATAAGAGCATCTTCTGTAATACCTAAAACTTTTGCTTCTTCTTTACCTTCATGTTGATTGTCCTCTTTAGGTTTTGACCAGCAATCTTTGCTTATGTGCCCTATCTTTCCACAATTCTAGCATTGTGGCTTCCTGCCATTTCTAGATTTGGATCTACCTCTCATCTTTGACTTAGACCTTGATCTCCCTTTCTTGCTCTTCTCTTTTTGCCTTCCCCTACTTTCAAAACTTAAAGTGTTCCCTGATGTTTCCTCTATGCTTTTCCTGCAAATTTCTTCATTTAAGATCACACTAACAACATCATCTACTTTTAAAATATTTGAAGCAGATGCAGTATTACTAACTACCATTACCAAGCTATGCCAGCTTTTAGGCAAAGAACATAATATTAAAAGAGCCTTAATTTCATCATCAAACACTATTTTGACTGAATTTAATTGATTTACAATTCCATGGAAATCATTTAGATGATTAGATACAGATCCACCTTCTTGCATTTGCAAATTAAATAACTGCTTCATAAGATATACCTTATTTGAAGCTGAGGGTTTTTCATATAAATTTGTTAAAGTAGTCATTAACTCTACTGTTGACTTTTCCTGTGATAAATTAGATATCACATTAGATGCCAGACTCAATCTTATAGATCCAAGAGCCTTTCTATCAAGAACTTCCCATTCTTCATCTTCCATGTCTATGGGCTTCCTTGAAACTCCACCTAACGGTAAGTATAGATCTTTCTGATACAGATAATCCTCTATCTGCATTCTCCATAATTAGTAATTCTTGCCATTGAACTTCTCCATTCTCAATTTACTTTCTTCTGCCATTTCTTCTCCCACTCAAAAAGAAATCCCTATGAGTAACCTATAATCAATACACACTAACCAGATCTGAAACACCTGTTAGTCAAATTGAGCTCTGATACCACTTGTTGGGGATCAACCAACAATCTTGATTACTATGTGAAAGTGACTAAATGCAGAATTAAACCAGAAAGATAAGTAACTAGAATAAAAAAACAACAAATAATAAGAGATACAAGAAACCACCCTGAAAACTTGTATTAAACTCTTTACAGAAGGAATACAATTTAAAAAACTTCTTTTCTTCCACACCTCTCTCAGATGTACAGATCTCTTTCTAGATCTCTTTCCCTCGAGAGCTCTCTCTCTCAATTACAATCAATTCCAACAACCTGGATTGATACACATATATTTTACAATACTATTCCAATAAGCTATGAAGATCTAATCATATATATAATATTAGGAAACATGAGCATACAATTACATCCATTAGATGAACCTCCTAATCAAGGGCTCAAAATAGTCCTAATAAAGATAGAGATGTGGACTTAAGACTAACACTTAATCCTACCATGCAAACATTATGTTCTATCCACAGAAATAGCATTTTGGATACACAGGTGACCGACATCAGTCTCTGCCTATCTGCCTGTGATCGACATCAGCTGAAATATGACTGATGTTGGCATCTCCTAGTCGACTCCTGACTGACATCGATCGCTCCTGACTGATGTCGGTGACTGTGTAATTCTTGCAACTTGCAACTTGCTCATTTGGTGAAGCTTTTAGCTCCACACCTTAACATCATGGAGAAAGGTCTAGTGTTGTAAATGAAGAGGAACTGTGGCATCATCCTAATACCATATGCAAATATTTTATCATGGAGTAATATTATGATGCGAGAGTCTAAGGTATTATAGACATGGAGAGTGAAGGAAAGGCAAAGGTTAAATTTCCTCAATAATAGTTGAGAGACCCACATCATATTGAGTCATATTCAGAGACATGGGAACATGAAGAAGAGGAGCTTGATGCTCCTAAACATCAAGTACATTTTTTCAATGATGATTGGCAACTATAAATAAATCTCTTTCAAGATCTTGAAGATCTCTACCAAGTTGAGGGTCAAGCACTTGAGAATGTGGAGGAAAATTTTTCCATGGAAGATAATGAACAAGATTGGGTGAAATATTTAGAGCTCCTTGATGGGCTTGAAGAACTTATAGCTAAAGATAAGCCCAATCTTATTAAGGATACTATGGAAACCAAAAAAAATGCCTTGTTTAACCACTATTTGAGTTCATAGCTCAAGAACCATATAAGAAAGTTGAGGTTGGTTGGATGCAATAAGAGATCATTTCCATAGCCAACCTATTTAGATCTACTTGGTTCTCATTGAACATCATGAAGGAGATGAAGGCACCAATTTCAAGGATCAAAAGGTTACATGTCTCATTCAAACCTTCATGTCATAAATCAAGAGAGGTTTCAAACTTCCTCTTTAATCTTAGAATAAGTTTTTCATCTCAAGCTAGTTAGTGCTTAGGTCAATCTGTTTAGATTTGTGTTTCATTTTTTGTTGTGTTGTGTCTTAATAATTTCTCTTGAAGCACATGTATGTTTCTTATCATGTATGTTTCTTCTTATTTATCTTTCCTTATGTTTTATGTGTTGTTCAAAGTAATTTATATGTCGAACTAGTTTTACATGTGACTCCATATCCCAATGGATAGGATTAGACAACTAGTCATGGCATAGCAAGCATACCACCTCGAGGAAATCACTAAAGATGTTGACCATTTTTCCCCATAAGCCAAAATGGATCAAACCCCCTATAGTCAAAATCTTATATGAGGGATTTCTATAATGTCATAGGGTATGTTGTGGCTTTGTTTATGTCATTTTATATACCATTATAGTTTAGTCATAATATATCTTGGTCCTTGTGCCATTTGGTGTCTAAGGGACCATTTTAGAGTCATATATTTAAGTGGTATGTCTTCATGGTGATTAATGCAGGTTGAGCATGGTTCAATTTGTTAATGGATGAGTAGATGGAGAGTGTTTTAGAGATACTATGGGATGTTAGGAGTTTTTGGAATGACTTATGAATATCTTGGTATTCATTTGGTTCTTCATTGTGTTCATCTAGGCATCTTGGGTCTAGTGGTAGAATTATTGAGTGGGTAATTCACTAATGTCACCATTTCCATGTGTGTACAAGTCAAGTAAAATTGGTCATATGGTTTTGCTCACATTTATACCAAGTTTATGTGTGCCAATTTTTAGGTCCTTCACCAAAGTGAATTAAAAGTTATGGATACCTAAATTTGGCCTCTCAACCAAATTCTGTTGTTTTCCATACTTAACCATTTTCAAGGAGGTTCAAATAGAGCCAAGTGGGCATCTTGACAAGGACATATCTTGAACATGTAGTAGTTGCAAGGGAAAGTGGTCACAAAGGTTTGTTTATCTTGGTCTCTAATTACTACATGCCAAGTCCTAGGTCTTCCACTAAAACATAAATAAAGTTATGCATATACAAATTTGGCTATTTAGTTGGATTTCACTAAGTTTCCCATACTTAGCCAAATGAGCTCAACCATTGCTAGGATGTCACAATGGAGAAAATATGGACCAGCCATCTTGAGCATTAAATATATTCACTTTAGAAGCTCTTGAGACTATCAAAACAAATGGGTTTGTCATTTTTGACCTTAATAACATCTCCTAAAAATTTGAGGCCTCCATGACTTTTGATCTTCAAGTTGTAAGCCTTAAAAAATGGACTTGTAACATAAGAAATTAGTGTTAACATCAAAATAAATCTCAAGAAAAAATATATCTATGCTTAAATTTGATAGTGTGCAGGACATCATTTACATTTTGTAAGATACCAAATGATGGTCGACAAGATGTCAAATTTAAGATAAAGAAAAGACAAATCCTATCGAGCTTAAAATTGATGGTCTCATGACCATCAATGATGATCACATGAACATCATTTAATGGGAGAGAGGGCATCATTTTTAAAACCATGAACTAGTCATTAGATTTCAAAAATGGGTCCAATTTAATCTAAGAGTCTGTGTTGTATTATACAATATGATCTAATAGCATGAGATTAGTTAAAGGGTCAGAAAGCTCAAGGGATTAACACATGGCATAAGTATGTGAAACTAGCAGACTAACAACAAATCCTAAAATAAAATTTAGGGATACCATGTGGTGTGATCTTGGGAAAGGTTGATAATTCAAAGGTATGTCTAAGGGATTATATTTGTTCATACCTGGAAAATCCAACAAAACAAGCTGAGTCAAAGTGTTAATGAGCCTAGTCAATTTTCAATGACCAATTAAATCAAAGGGACTTCCTAGGAGTTAAACACATGAATAAGGTCAAGATGGAGCAATATTTTTTAAGGGTATTTACCACCTTTAAATCTTGTTTGAGTGTCATGAAGAGGACATAGTTATGTAGTCTAGTTTAGAAACATAAAGGACCACCATTAGAACCCAATATTGACTTCTAGTTTGATGAGTTTTATTGTGTATGGTTCATTTCTAGTGACTATGTTCACTATTATAAAATAATGGTCTATGCATCTATAAACTCTCAACTCATACAATGACATAATGGATCTACATGGACCTAATAAGAACTAGGCATTAAGCAGAGTGGCATAATATAGTGACTATACGAAAGCCAATAGTCTAAGATTGGTTTTTCACCTATAGTGGACCCATGGACATAACAACAAGTTAAAGAATGATTCAACTTAGATAGGATCTATCATTTTGATAAATCTCTTAGGCTCTTATAATATCATCTCTAGGACCAACTACATGCAAATGACCTTTCTCTCCACTTTGGCACGCATCAACAAACCAATCATGAGCAGTTTAGCATCAGGATAAATATCTTACAACTTGGACCCACTATTTTAACCATTAGGTAGCATCAATAATGGAATATGTAACTATGAAACCACTCAAGGTGACCTAGATCAATCAAATGGCTTAAAGGAGCAGCATTGTATAAGTAGTTGCAACCTCAATTCAAAATAGGTTAAACTGATTTGATTCCATTTTGGGGCTTCTTATTTCCCACTTATCTCCCCCAAAATTGTATTAATATAGCTCTTAATCTATTGTAAAGGGATTCCACTCCATTTATGGTGAAGCCCTGTTGGAATGAGGCCATACTTTGCCTTTGAACATTAATGTATTTCTGATTTTTAGTTCCTGAATAATTTTTTGAAGTATGCAAGTGATGTGTGGTTATTCAAAGTGATTGTTATCTATCCTTTCTTCCCTTATCCTTTCATGTTTGTGAAATATTTTATATTCTAATAGGTCATATGAAGTGTCATCAAATGTATGGGTCTATATTTTCAATGTACAATAGGATTTTGTGTTTGAAACTAGCCTACGATTCACTTACCTTGGATATCTCTCATACATCTCACCTCCATATTGAAATACTCATGTTATAATCCATAGGATTTGGAAATTAGTTTGTGTGCCTTGTTTCTTATTGCAATAATTTATGATGGTCATATGGAATACATCTTGGTGTTTCACCCCTTTTTTAGATTAGGTTCATGTCATGAAACTTCTAACTCTTTTCCCATAAGCAAGCATTATCATAGGTTTAAGAATTTCAAGACATATTTAGAGAGTTCTCCCTTAAATCTATTGGCTCACTTCCACTAAAGGTGCACCCACATACCTGGAAGTGGTCCCATGTCCAAATTAAAAAGGGGCTTGAACAATACCTTCTAGGGTACAAGATTTGGTGACAACAATAATTTCAAGGATAAATTGCTCAATTTGATACTTATAATTCAAAATTAAAATGAATTTTTTAAACTTTTCATGAATATTTAAATTAATGATAAAATAAAGTAATTGATATTATATCAAATTATGATTACATTAATGTAACCGAGTTTTAATGTTTTTAATTTTAAAAATTCAAGGATTAACTTAATAATCTTCAAGAGATGAGTTCCCTCATGCATTTATTCAAGGGTTTTACAAACATCGGTAGGAGACTCTTGATTACCAATGTGGATAAGGAATTCATCCTTAACAGTCTACAAGAAATGGACATAGCTTCCTATGATTTATGATGAAATGCATTAGTAAGCTTAGGGATCACATGTCATCTAGAAAGGGATTTTTCAATCCCAATGACAATATTTCACAACCTATGAGCCATAAATTTATCTTTAATATGAATTTTTCATATATTATAGTTATTTATATTAAGCATTTGATATTTATCTAAGGAAAAATGAGGTGAAGCCATAGATTCCCTATAAATAAGACAATAAAAAAATGCTTAAAATAAAACATTTTAGTGATAATTTTAACTTAATTTGATATTAAAAACAATTTCAAAGTGTAAACACAAAATAATTATTCAATTTAATGCTAGACAGTAAAAAAAATGTAAAAAATTGTGACAAAATAGGGTGGCGCAAGTGTCACAAAAATATACTAATGTAAGAACAATTTTAATAAAAATAACCTTTTTAATGGTTTTTATACTTTTTTTTTAAAATAAAGTAAATCACATGTGTAACTATACTTAATCACATAATTTAGATGCCAAATAATGTAAAAAATTGATTTAGAATTGCACAAAACTAGGTGTTGAAAGAGTTGCACTCAGAATGACCACTTAAACACTATTATTAAAAAAGTTATAAAATTAATAGTATTAGGTTTAAAAACAAAAAATGGACCACGTATATGTGTATGTAAGGTTCCAAAATCTAGGGATTGACTAGTTACACAACTATGTTTGACAAAATATTCACTAGGTCAAAAGTTGAAACAAGTTTGATAGGTTGACTAGGGTTTAGATGCATGAAATGTTGGCACGCAAATAAAAAAAAGAAATTCAATTTAAATTGAATTTAAAAAATTGATTTTACCAAGTCAAAAAATATTGATTTTAGGTAATTTTAAACACACGACCACCCTATTTGGTGGTTTTTAGCAAAATTATTACCACCAACCCTTCTAGAACCCTTTATTGAATTTTTACATGTGTTAGGTAATATTTAAATTTTTTTTGATTATATATATATATATATATGTATATATATATATATATATATATAATTAAATCCACCATTCATGTAAAAATATTTTTTTTAAATTAAAAAACTATTTACTTTTTTAATAAAAAATAATTAAACACTAGTGGGGATAGGATTGCATGGAAATTAAAGATTTATAAATAATAAACTATTTTTAAATACTTATTGAAAATTATATGAAATAGAATTACCTGTATCATGTAACCTAGATAATAATGGCACTTTGGCAAAAGTTTGGATTTTCATAACAACTTGAATAGGCCATGAGAGACCTCAAAAATTTGCTAGCCTTCCTAAAATCCTAGTTCAAGACATATTATACCTTCAAAATAGAATTTTTGATGAATTTAGTTTTTTGAATTGTTAGGTATAAATATGGTGCCCCTGTAAAAGCTTTGGAGGGCCCAAAACCTTATGCAGACCACTAAAAATCCTAAAATTTGTTTCAATATTTTGAATTTTTTATTTTGATAATGAAAGAATTTTTAAAAATTTATTTTGACCAAGAAATCATTTTTTTATTTTATTTTTACGAGTTGATAATGGCACCACTATGTCTAAGGAATAATTCTTGTATCTCCAACTAATATATTTAGGAGTCTGTGGTAGTGTTTGTAGGTACAAATAAAGGAGATAAAGCCATTACACACATATAATAAGAAATTATACCTATCGAAGATCAAACAAAAAAATATTCCTCTATCTCATACACAGGTTTGAAGGAGGCTTTTAAAATAATTTAAAAAATATTTTAATTTTAATAAAATATTAATTATTTTAATTCAATACAATTTTTTTGCCAATTAAATCCACTCACCAAGCTCTAAAACCATGTAAAATTTGATAAACCAATATATAAGATCTAGATATAAAATTGATTAACAAAGCATATAAATGAATACTAAATAATTGACACAGAACATAATTATTTATCATGGAAAAACCTCAACTGGGTAAAAAACCCTCTAATTTGATATTTATATATTTGATAAACTTTGTACCCCACTATAAACTTCTCCTTCTCACTTCTTCACATAGTGCTTCATAGAACTAGCAGGCTTAATAAGTTTGAATATGATAAAAGTTTCATATTCAAGAGATGATTTTACAATAAGGTAAAACCCTATTTATATTGAAATATCAAGGGAGGTGACCATTATAAAAATAGCATGTCCATTCATCCCAATAAAATTAATTAATTAAAATCTTTGGTAAGTATTAAATAACCATAATAATATTATTTATTCTCACAAGGTTTTCACCTTGTGTAAATAAATAATATATTATAATTTAATTAATTAATTACCTATGTAAGCTAAAGGTTAATAATTACCACTTAGACATTAATTACTCTAGCAGATCTAGACCTATTCTTCAGTTACCCTCCCAAATAATTATCACAAATAAGAACATAAAAGTACCACTTCACATTGAGGAAAAACTCCCAGTTATTTTAATATTGTATTGATTATGCCCATATATTCAATAATACATCCCTAGAGCATGTATCCAGGTATCAAGTGGCATCAAAGTTATCCTCTCATGTATTCACACTTAGGCATTATATGATTCACTTTCACTTTTCACTAGCACATAGATTGGAAGAACTATATCAGGCTTGATCCCTTTTCGAGGTATTAGTATGTAGGTAACTCTCAACATAGTGGGGTGTTGAGGTCACATCCATCCTACCCCACTAACTATTTTTTCTCATGGTGTTCATTTAATCCCTTGTAAGAATGAAAACCTACGGTTTTCAGAGTAAACTAGATATATAAAAGAATTATTGATCACACAAACTTGAAATTTAGACTAACACTGGAACATGACCTGATCTACAAAACCTAGAAATCATTCAGAGAAAATTTAAAGGAGGACACTATCGTACCCCTTGGATGATATCAAACCCATTACTATCTATATGGTTGTGCTACTATCCAAGGATGAATAAGACACTTGGATCCTATTGATTATATTCATATCTATCTGCTCACCAATTTTCATAGTTTGATTCCTCCTAAAAAGCCTTTTTCTAGATAAGTTATTATTTCTCTCTCAGCCATTTCACATTTAGTAAATTAGTTAGGTCAATTATTATATAAATCAAAGGTTATATTTATTGCATATTTATTCCCTAATTTTATGTTATATCCCTTTAACAACCTAGGGTTTTAAACTCCATATTCCCCTAAAAGTTAAATCATTTGGTAAATCTGACATACTTTAAATAGTGCAAAAACCCTAACCCTAGACAACCTTTAGGGTTTATGTTTCTAGCCTTCTAAAAATCATACTGAGATTTTAGATCCCTATATTTTTTAATTTTATTTTTTCTATTCATGATAATAATAACATAAGATGTTTTCACTTTCTAATGCAAAGCTTTCTAGTTTCATTTTCATGGTTGTTTATTTTCATTTAGAATCAATTCAAAGAAGATATGCAAATATATGTACATGATGTCTTATATTAGTTACAAAATATTTTATTTGATTTAATCCATAATTTAAATACCATAACAACCACATTTCAAGTTTTAATGTCATATCATAAGTTAAGGAAATAATCTCCTTCTCTTCCTCATCTCCATAAGGGTAAAAGTTAATTTCCTTCTAGCAAGATCCATATTATCTCTCCTCCATGAGATGAATCTATACACACATAATATTTTCACAATTTTATTGATTAATGACACTTCATATCTTGCAAGAACCTACCGAGTCTCAATATCTCTCAGCTCATACCTTAAGGAGTGCACCGAGAAAGGGGTGGGAAGACCTTTGGTGCTTTGTAAGTTCCTTTTGCCACTTTTTATTTACACTCTTGCCTCCTAAAACCTTAAACCCTAATATTATTTCTCTCTTTCCTATCTATTCCCATAATTTTTCATGCTTTATCCTTAATTTCTTACCTTTTTTCCCTTTTAACATGTTCAGTAAGCTAGGTTAACCTAGTCGACCTAGATTATTCTAGGGATACTTTGTCTTTCCTTATTACTTTGCATCCCAGCCAACCTAGCACAAACTTCAAGCATTACCCTGATAATGTGCTATGTCATCCTGGTCAACCTAGCATAACCAAATTTTTTGAAAGTCTTTAGGGTGAGATATTACTATATATTTAAGGTCATTCTTTACCATTTCATAAGAGAGTTGAATTAAGTGAAGAAGTGCAAATGAACACCTACTTATTGACCATTCTACTTGAGGAATAAAGCTTTAGGGTTCGATACTTTATTTTGGAGATATGATCTTGTCTTGTGGAAAATTCTTTTGGATGCTTAGGTAGGTCATGTAGCCTAAATTTTATTTATCTTGGTTGTCCTTACAAACCACAATAATTTCTTGTGAAGCACCATTAGCCAAGGCAGAGGTTGAGACTCGGTAGGTTCATCTTCAAAGGTAAGTATTCCTAACTTTATTTTTCCTTTTTAAGAATAGATAGATAATATAGTATGTATTCTTCTCTCCCATGTATTAGGATTTTGTATACATTGACATGAGTATATGTCTCATATACATGTTTAGTTTAGTTATTATTTACTTGTTTTGTTTTAAGCCCTACTTTGTGCCACAATCTTTGGTGAGCACTAGATTAGTTTACTTTTCTTATTATTAAATTAGTTTATTTTCTTGTTTATTATCATAATTGAATATAGAAACCATAGGACTCTTTTATATTTTTTGTGTAAGTACGTTAGACCATAGGATTTAGAACCCTACCTAGCATGATGTGTTGTGATAGATGATAGAAGTGATCCCCTAATCATGTGTATAGGATCCTCATATTGGTCATGCTCTTACTTAACAAGTGTGTGCCCCAATTAGAAGTGTAGGTGTCATCTATCTTATCTGCTCCAAGATTGACTCATGCACACCATGCAATTCTGATTTCATATATTCTGGTGAACCGGATGTGAATCAAACCTTTATAGGGTTTCTTTCACTTATTTTATTCTTTTTTTCATCTTTTATATCATATGTTTTGACTTGTTGGCTTGATTATATCGACCCATCTATTTGTATCTATGTGTAAGAATAGGCAATTAAATCAACTAGCTCAACCCAACATAGGTTTTTAGCACTTTACAGACTTTCTATTTAGCTTACTGGGTCAACCAGGTTGACCTAGCACATTTTCAGCCACTTTGTAGCAAGTTCCTATTTAGGATTCACAATACAGTTTCCAGATTCTAGACTTTTAGATTTGTAGTCTAGTCAAATAGGTTGACAATCTCAACTTAGCATATTTTTAGACATTTAGTTCAGTCTACTAGGTTGACCATGTTGACTTAACACACTTTTTTAACTTTTGTAGTAGGTTCTTATCTCACTTGGTTAACTAGCTCAACCTAGTTCTAAAGATTGGGCTAGTTATTTCCAAGGTTATAGGTTAGTTACATGTTTTGTTTTCATCTCCAAAACACCAAGGTCAATTTCTATTTCTTTATTTCTACTATGATATGTACTTTTCTTTCAAAATTACAATTTGTGTATGTATACCAATTGGATTGGATATCATCAATTCAATTGACTATGTATTTGATTTCAATATCTACTTTTCTAAAATATCTATAGGCATATATCATTTCATTTTTTTCATCATTTTATCAATCCTTTCTCTTTTCTTATTTGTTGTGTTGTATTAACCAACTCAACTCTGCACTGTCATAGGCCTTACTTTCTACCTCTATCAACTGCACTAGGTTGACCTACTTGACCTAGCAATTTTTATAGCTCTTGTGCACTGCACTGGGTCGATTGAATCGACCTATCATAGTTTTCAATAATTTTTCCCTTTTCTATAATCTTCTACTCTCTGTACTAGGTTGGTTTGATGGACCCTGTCTAGCTTTATGGTCCCTATTTTGCAATAGGTTGACTGGGTTGACCTAGCTTTATTTTTGTCACTTTCTAAATCATTTTTTTTTCTCATCTTAATTTCCTTCCTCTTTCATCACAGATTTATTATTAGGTGAAAACACTAAATCTTAAATATAAGGCATGATGGAAATCACCAATCCTCATAGGGTTTCCCATAGACAAAGTAGAGTTCCTTTTACAAATGTTAGTAACGTCTATATTAAAACTCACACAATGTACTGTGGGTTCCTTCATGATACTTATTTGCAACATAATCCTTCTTTTTTCCTAGAAAACCAACTTGAATTAGATTATACTCCTGAAATGATTTTATTTATTAACCAATTTCCCCACCATAAAGGGAAAGATCCATCTACCATTTACAATCTCATTATTAGTGGTCAAGACAATGAACCTCATTCACCACATTATACATTCTCAAATGGACTTGGTAGTAATGATTTATTTTCTTGAAAACCTCTCCCTTCAATCATGACCTCTTCTCATGCTTCTTCTTCTTTCCTTTCTTCTACCTCCATGCCTAGTATCTCAACTACCATGGATGGTTCTACATCTAGTAGACCTCTCTTAAGATCTA
The DNA here is from genome assembly GCA_037957365.1 of Torreya grandis. Classification (NCBI taxonomy): domain Eukaryota; kingdom Viridiplantae; phylum Streptophyta; class Pinopsida; order Cupressales; family Taxaceae; genus Torreya; species Torreya grandis. Next base: position 570,528 of record JARHVA010000401.1, on the reverse strand, counting down.
TTATCCTTAATCTTTCTACTAGTTCATTATTTTCTACCCAAGGAACTCATGATTCTAGTTCTTCTTCCTCTCTTCCATTCACTAGTCCATTTTTTTTACACAAGCAAGCATTTCCACTAGTGCCTCTCATTCTCATCATTCACCTCAAGCTCTCAACAACACCAATAATGGTACCCAAACCACTAATACCAACACGAAATCTTCTAATTATTTTAGTCAAAATCACCAACTTATATTACAAACTCTCAATCAAATGAATGCTTTCCAATCCCATAACATAAATCAAATGATGAGACTGCAAAACCACCTTCTTCATCTTCAAACATAACCATAACTAATGGCTTGGGGCACACATAACCAATGTGTTCCTCCACTTCCACTTCAATATTCTCAAGGCAATCTTATTCCTCAACCTCCTTTAATCAATAAAACTATCAAGCATCTAAAAAATGAACCTCTGACTACTCAAATTACTAACATTTATATAGGAGGTACAACACTTACAATCTCTTATAATGGATCAACTAATCTTTCTCTTCATCTTAAAAAATTTGGGAATATTTATAAATATAGGGTTAAATTAAACACCTTTACCACTACCAAGATCATTTATAAAACCCTCACATGTAATTCCTTGTATTGGTATAATCAACTTAGACCTCATTCCATTACTAATTTGGAGGATTTAGTGAATGCTTTAGTTCAAGAATTCCAAACTAGTAATCTTCCTGAAAATACTTTGGCCCATTTCATCAATTGCAAGCAAAGAAAAAATGAAACCACCCAAGCATTTTTTAATTATGGAAGACTTTATCAAATAAATGTGAACACAACATGGCCAATGATAATATTTTTCATCTCTTTACAAATTATCTTTATTCCAAATTAAAACATCAAGTGTGTACCCTTTCTCCATGCACTTTAGCAGAAACTATGGATCAAGCTAAATGACAATATTTCCTTATGCATCAATTTGAACCACCCCAACCTTCCATAGGTTCTTGTATACTAAAAAATAAAAACTATAATGTTACCAGTGATGGTGTTTCTGATTCATATGATACCATTCACCATGTTCAAGCTACTATTCCTACCCTTTCTTTAGAATTGGCTTCCTCTTCTCAAAAATTTACTAATCCTTATTTCTAAACAAATAAAATTAATGTTCATAAACCTCTTTCCTTAGCTAAATTTATTAAACATCTACCTAGGCCTCTTCCTCATGAAATTAACCCTACTCATCTTATGAAAACCTGGTACAATCCTAGCAAATTTTGTTGGTTTCATGCTAGGTGGGGTCATTCTCATGACACATGTAGACAAATTTGTAATTTAGATATGGAATTTCTTCTTGGACCTAATTTTGAATATGATTCTATCACATGCCAATGTCAAAAATCTTATGATCATGTGCTCAAAGAATAAAAAACTCGTGATAAAGCTCAATCCTTGAATCAATCAAACACTCATTTAGCTATTTATAAGGATCCTTTACCTAATCATCAACCAATTCAATAAAACCAAGGAAATATCACCTCTTCCACCAATAATGTATAAAGTCTTGTGGAACCAATTTTTGAATAAAATGTGGTTAGTATGACTAATATGTAAAGAGTAGAGGCTTTCATTTATTCTCAACCTATCTACACCCTACCTCCTTCTCAAGCATACCATGTTATTCAATACTCTTCTCCAACTCATTTAAATGAGTTGGGGAAAAAATATCTTATAAACTTTGATGAAGGTCCAACTTATGATTCTCCTTTGGATAACATATCCCATGCTATCTCTACCACTCTTCCATCATCTTCTCCTTCCAATGTTAATAAACCTTCTATTAACACCTCTTCTAATTCTCATTATCAATTTGAACCTATTATTTTATCATATCAACCTAATTTATAACCTTATTCTACACCTTATAATTCTTATCAAAACAAATTTCAATTATCTTCAGTTCCTCCCCCCAAAGACCTCCTTAGCCATTACATGCTTATATCTAACAATCTTCCTATGGGTTATGATGAGTGGGATCCCATTACAGAGATCACTAATATCTCATATAAAATTCCATTTATTGAACTCATGAGGACATCTATACATCATCAAATCCATCTTATGCAACTATTATTTGAGATGAATGTCCCTCATCCTCCCTTAGATGGATGGGGCAGCATTATCTAGTTTTGAGGATCGTATCTTGCAACAATATGAAGAGAAGTATATCAATGTTGATGAAACTATTGACACTTCTCTTTAATTAAAATTTCCCATCACATCTATTATTTTTTATGAGATTATACTTCATGAAAATGATCCTTTCTTATTTATTAACATTCAAATCGTGATATCTAAGTTAAGCATGCTTTGATTGATGAGGGTTCTAATAACTGTGTTATCTCTCTTGATCTTATTAAAACCCTTGGATATTGTAAATGCAATCTTAATTCCACACATAAAACTTTATAAGGATATGATAGAAGGCAAATGATTCGTCTTGGGTGTGTGTGGCTTCTCATTACTATCCCACCTATCATCGTTCATGTGAAGGTGATGATCTTTAACTTTCCTCTTTTTTTATAACATCTTGCTTGGTAGGCCATGGATGCATCATATGAGATATATCACTTCTTCCACCTAACAATTCATTAAATTTCCTCATAATGAAGCCATTTATAGGATTCAAGGAGATACTAACCCTTGGAATTTTGAGAAATTCTAAGATCATGGTGTCTTTAAGATTCCTACTCTTAAGTCTTTACCTAGTGTTCCATTTCATGATTCATGGCATCTAAATTTTCCTATCAACTCAACTAGAGGATATAATGGGAATATCAATATTATTGTTAATATTATTCCAAACCTTTTAGACTTTGATGATGATGAGCTTGATGAGATTAATCTCAATATCAAAACTTATGATCTCATGCCTCATCTCATCTCATAACTTCCTGCTTCCTTGAAACCTCATTCTCTCAAACCTCCTTGAAATGACATTATTTTAGTCTTATCCAAGATTCATAATTAAAGTCACCATGATTATTTTGATGACAAAGTTAGTCTAACTTATGTCATCAATCTTCATTTTCCTGATTATGATGATGGTTATTCCTTAGATGATCCTTTATTACGTGATCTTGTCCAAGCCTATGATGTCAAGATTATGCGTTATCATTATTATTTACTTGAGTATTTTCATGAATGCTATCATGTTATAACTTTTATAGTTCCCAATTTTTTTATTTTTCCTCTTTATCATAGAGTAGAGATGGCATTGACACCTCTAGTTTTTTAGGAGCCTCGTAAGACTATGCTCATGGATCGTGTTATGACCAATGCTTATCATTTTTCTAGGTTCCTGAATTCCCATAATTTTTTTACTCTTGATGTTATTGATACATTTATTAGACCTTATATTGATCATGATACTCCCACAATGGAACCTATGTCAGAACTAGTTATTATTTCTTCTTCTACTATTGGGGCGCCTACACTTACTTCTTTCACTAGTTCTCTTCTTATTAAGACTAGATCTATTCCTTCTCCATCATCACCTCCTCTTGGTGATGTTTTAATTCATTTACCTTAGATGGATACTTTTCCTAAAAAATGGGGAGATGAGTCATCTCCCTCTTCTTCCACACTTGCTACACCTTCTCTTATGAGTGTTCCCTCTAAACACACTCACAAGCATAATTATTTCTTTCATGGGATAGATACTCATTCCTCTACCTATTATCATAAGTTATGATAATATATTGATACCTTTAATACTTATTCACCATCCATAGACACTACCATACCTCCTCCCAAGATTCATCCTTAATATATACATAAGTATGGTGAGAGGTATTTTATATGGCACCAATGCAATAGACATCATACTGATCATTATCATATCCCTTAGTAGCATCTTAAGGATCATATTATACATATCCATGTAATAGATACTATTAATCCCATATATAATTATTAAAATAAGGTTCCCCCTTATTCTTCCATAGTTACACCTCCTATGGTTCTTTTTGTGCCTCCACCTGTGGTTCCTTCTCCACCTGTGGACCCTTCATCACCCATGGATCCTTCTCCACTGGTGATTCCTCCTTCTCATATAGATCTCATTCCCACACATTATTATAATCATAATTTTCCTAATTTACCTCCTCAACATGATCTAATGATTATTCGTAATTTTTTAGTTAAGGAGATTAGAAAATAAGTATTTGTCCAGTATTTTGCAAAGATTGATGACATATTAGCAAAAGTTTGTATCCAACTTCATAGAGATTTATCCAATGTCTTGGATAATGTGTGTGGAAAAATTTACCAGTATGTATTAGTACATGCATGTTAATTTTAAATATATATTTTGATTGGACTTGTGCTCCATTTTTATTTCTTTTTCTATATCTAATTATATCATTTGACACTGTGTTAAATTCTTGCTTATCTTATATCATTATCTTCTTTGTTGTACTATAATTATTATTGATTTTATATTATATATTTTTTTCATATGTCTGTTCTTCCTTATCATTTCTTTATATTTCTCTTTTCTTCTTGTTATATCCCTTGGATATTTATTTTGTGAGCTGCTTTGTAAGACCGTAAATAGGACCCGATAGATCCTCACAAAATCATGATATTTAGCTTGTTGTTGCCTTGTATCTTCATGATTGTTTGTTTTATTATCCTTGATTTTTGTAGATAATTATCATGGTGAATTGGTTTTATTTACCCTATTCCCTTTTTTTATTGTCCCCTTTTACCATGTGATTAGTTAGCAAGTAGTCTTTGTCATTACTATTTCCTTTTACCGGTCCACCTTTGGATCTCCCTTTTCCTTTCTTCTTTTTTTTTGAAAACTAAGCATATTCACGGTTGATATTTGAGATCAAATATTTGTTCATGATCAAGCCTAAGTGTCATAGTCAGTATTTTTGTCTTTGGTTATTTAGCTTCCTTTAGCCTTAGCCTATAACTCATTCATGTGTATCACTATCTCTCTCATGCTTGGTCATTTCAAATTTGTATGGAGGAGGAATCTAAAAAAAAAGCCATAAAAAATAAAGTTAAAATCCAAATCATTTTAAAAAAGGCAATGATATCAAAAGGAAAAAATATGTGATATTCTTAAAATTATAATCACACTAAAATAAATGATTCAAGCACATATCCTATCTCCAATCAAAGTTCAAACTCCACTATTAGATTCACATAGAGCCAAAGTAATTTTATGTGTGTAGGCTAGTAGATTAGAATAGGGGAATTTAGAAAAAAAATTAGTGCTACCTACTTTATCATGCAAGTAGACCAATGGCTCTATAAGGGGTCCTAAAGATTAGGGAACACGTCATGGGGAGGTAGGTCCATTTTAATTATCATTGTAACAATATACATTCATGATTTGATCTTAGTATCATGCTTATCTATCTATAAAGCTTTGTGTCTATAGGGAATAGGTTGTCTTTGTACATAGATAACCACTAGTCACTTAGTGTCTTCTCATGTTCTTAGTATGCCTCTTATCTCCTAAGGTCTTCTCTTAAGATGCCTAAGTATTTGCCTTTTACACTCCCTTTTTCATTCCCTTTCCTCATATTTTCTCTTGAGAAATATTGTCTTGTTTTCTAATCACACCCCTTGGGATTTTCTTTTTTGAGTTGTAACATAAGACCATGGATAGGAGATAATAATTCCTCCCAAAATTACCATTCTTTTTGTATTTAAATAAAATATTATTATTCTACTTGCCAATGTTGTTTTGTCATCCTTTTGGGTTTTTTTATTTATGAGTGTTTTATCCTATTACCCTTATTCCCCTAGTACTTAGTTGTTCATGTTTATTCCACCCCATGTGGTGTTCCCTTTTTTGAGTTGTAGTGTAAGACCATAGATAAGACTTGACCCTCCTCACAAATTTTTACAGCAATAAAGTCACCATCAAGTTACATGTGTCAAGTTTGAGATAAGATTTGATTGATTATGAAGTTACACATCATTTGACATGCTTCCTAGCTTGAACTAGTATGTTTTATGCTTACTTCATTTTTATTTTTCCTCTTATTTTTTGAGTGCATGTAAGATTTGAACCATTTATTGAGTTTTTTCATACTTCCCATCTTGAATGAGTGTGATAAATTTAAGACCATATTTTCATTGACTTTTCATTTGTTTTTCTTACCTTGTGTGACCTTCTGCATACCTTCCATTTTATTACTTTGTTTTTCATACTTCCCAATGTGATGTGGTATGATTTTACTTGTTTTAATTTAGGTGCAAAAATATTTCATGTTTGGTTTGAAAACAAATCCCTTTTTACCATCTTATTTTCCATTTCTTGGTTATTTATAATTAGTCAATTTTCATGTTATTACATATTTCTTAAGTTGAATTAGTGTGTAGTGCATTTTTGATTGATTATATTTTTCCAAGTCTTTTTGCCTATTTATTTTTAAATATGCATGTAATTCTCACAATGTTAGAAAATAAATCACATCGCATATATTTCCTATAACATATACAACAAAGTTAAATACATGTGTTAGAAATAAATATATCCAAAGCATCCACATACACAACCAACATAATGATAATAATATATCCATAGTGACCACATAAACAATCACATCAGGAATCCAAAATGATACATCATATATATATATATATCAAGAGTTTGATACAACATATACAAACATAAGCAATGCTCCACTATAGGGCTAGGCTCCATCCTATCTATCTCATGGCCTAGACATGTTACCTGCTAAGGCCTTAATCTAAGTCCTTTAAATGGTATGTTTTAATTAGGTAGTTCAATATCTCAATCCCTCTACCTATCCTTGTATATGTGCTATCTATAGATATGTTTGTACCAACTTAGTTTGGGTTATTACATATGCTTATATCAGTTAGGTCTGCATCATTATATATGCCTACATCATCTATGTCACTATCTATAGATGTATAGCTCTCTCATTAGCTAGGGCATACTATGACTACCTCTCTCTTACACCCATCTCTACTGGTGGCTATTCCCTCTCTCTTTGCATCTATACCTATCTCATATCCTCTCCTACTAGTCTATACTAGCTCACCTGAGTTGGGGCAGATGGTACACTTGAATCCTCTAGTGTCATGGGGTCATATGGATGTAAAGTCTCATCTAAGATGTTATGGAGTGCTACCCTAACTAGGGACCCCCATCTCTCCTTTTCATCCTCAAGTATGTCTAAAAAATCACACTAAATGGATATTAGATCATGATCATATATCATAATATCTATCTATTTATCTTTTAATTCAAATCTTAAGCAATAAATAAATCATATTTTTCTTACCTATCTACATCTTGGCTACTATGGTATCACCATTTTCATGGCCACCTATCATAGTCTCCCCATATATGTGACCTCCTAGTACCTCCTCTATAGGTCACCTCCTTAGTTTAAACTTAGTTATCATGGCTTGTGTCCATCTCAACCTACACCTGAGTAGTCTCTCACTCATTTATGTTTCCCTTGGCTCTTCTTCTAACTCACCAAGGATGATGATGATCTCCACTCTCTCCTTCTACCTTCATCGATGTCATGTCATTGGTGGTTGTAGCTAATCTCTATGTGAAGCTAGTAGTGGTACATCTAGTATCACTACCTCTACCTCCTCCTCCTGCTCTACCTCTCATTATGCCTGACTAGTCTATGGTTGCTCTTGATATGGCTATAGTGTCGACCTCACTATTAATGGTCCAAATCCCATTTTCCCTCATGGTTCCCTCAAATTCCTAGTACACTACTTGGGCATGAGTATCGATGTCACTGGATGAGGTAGACCTATCTGTCATTGCATCCATGTTAATAGATTTAGCTCTCTCCACTATGTATAGTGTCTTATAACCTTTCTCCTCTCTAGCACTAGTTTAACTATATGTCAACTCTCTTAGGTAGTCACTAGCTACTCATATGGTCACCATATTATGTTAGTGCATCTCACTATCTATAGTGCTAGCATGTGGGGTATGGCTCACACTACTTGGTCCTCTCTCCATCTCCTCACTTGAGGTGACCTATCATCGACTGTATGGGGTAACCCAATTGATTGATACATAGTAAATCTCTCATATATCCATGTTATCATAAATATGATCAGTCCCATCATCTTCTACACTGTGACCAACATCTCATATAGATTATGCATGAGATGGACCCAGATGATAGATCCTAAATCATATAACACTTATTCCTCTAACATCATCCTACTCAAGACTACCACATAAAGTGGTGCCTTGCCATCTGACTTATGATAGAGCAATCACTATGTCACAAGGCCTATCACTACCTTCCAAAGATCTAAAATCTATGATATATAGACACTATCCATGTTCACTCTCCACCCTAGTAATATTGTATCTAAGACTATAGCCCATATGGCTAAGGCTCTCCTCTCTTCTCCACTATCTAGTATCCCTATGGTCATTAGTGATCCTATCATAGGTAGCCTAAGGATGGCATGGACATCCTCTAGTGTGATAGCCACCTGTATCACATCCCCATCCACCTCCCATTTGAAGGTGTTATTCAATTATTCCCAGTAACCAAGGAACATGACTAACAAGTCTACACTCAGGGGTATCCTATACATATATGTTATCCCTCTAAACCTATGGATATCAATTTATCCCTATCTCCATCTGTCATCTCTCCAACAAGTTTGGTAGTCAAGAGACATCTAGTAAACTCTAGAATTGCCATCATCTCTACAATCAAGAAATAAAAAAGGATGTATTAGTTCATCCATGTCATGTATAATAACAATACATTCTTTATACATTCTATTTTTAATCATAAACAAGTATAATTTATTTATTTATTATTTATTTTAGCCTATTTTGGTTCCCCCTTACCCTTTTTTGGTCATTTTAGACCATTCAAGCTCTCTTTTGACTTTCTACATGATTTTATGTGTTTTTTCTGGTTCCTTGGTCAACCTAATTTGACCTAAAAAATTCCTATTTTTATCCCATTTTTCTCCATATTTCTTATTTTCCTTATTATTCTCTTTTCTCTAGTGCTAAGTTTCCATTTTGGCCCTTACAGACCAACTAAATACCCCACACTATGTTTTTGACTTCTATAATGTGTTAGGTTGACCTATACCCTCTAGGTCGACTACATGGATTTTACCCTGATTTACTCTACTAGGTTGACTTGGTTGACCTAGTAGGTTTAGAGTGTTGACCTAACACATTTTGCCAAAAAATTGCCTTTTCTAGATTTTTCCCTTATTCCTTCCAACCCATTTCTCATCTTCCTATTTTCCTCCCTTAAAATCTAATTTTGTTCATTTTTATCATATATAAATTATTAAAACTAAATTTTATCAAAATTGACTTATTTCATTTCAAATTTCAAAATCTAGTTTGAGATTCTTAGATACATACTTGTAGTGCACTTGTTCTCGCTCCTTGAGATCCCTCTCATCTATCATGGCATTCCCTCACCATTCTATCTTTTTTTCTCTCTAGATCTCTTTTTCTCCTCTTACAATGAAAAATAACAAAATGAATTATCTTTTTCATATATAAAACTACTCTTTAGCCATTCAAATTCTTCATTTGTCTTCCTTCAAATTCCTTCTTTTTCTCATATCTTTGTTTTTATTCATCCATTTTTCAAATAATAAAATGTGTTAGATTCATGATTATATAGAGATTATTTTCCACTATTATATGCTTATCTTCCAAGAAAAAATATTTTTTGCTATTTTTGCACAAACTTCTATAGGTTCACCTAGTGTGCTTTACATTGGAAACCTTCACTTTATTGCAGACTTCTTTATTTCTGGCACTAAGGTAAGTTAAAGGTATGTGTTTTTAAATTTTTTCTTTTTATTTATTTTATTTTCTTCTTACTACACTTTACTTAGCACCAAATTTATGTGTCATCATGTTTTATCCCAAAGCACCATCACATGTTGTACTTACATGACACGTGATGATATTTAGTTGGGGCATATGTATACACATAATATTTTCACACTTTTATTAATTACTAACACTTCATAACTTTCAATAACCTATCAAGTATCAATCTCTTTGAGTACATGCCTTAAGGGGTGCACTGGGAAAGGGGTGGGTAGACCTTTGGTGCTTCATAAGATTATTATTCCTTTTGTGACTTGTTATTTACACTCTTACCTCCTAAAACCTTGAACCCTAAGCTTATTTTTCTCTCTCCTATCTATTCCCACCATTTATCATGCTTTATCACTCATTTCTTACCTTGTTTCTCTTTTGACCTATTCATTAAGCTAGGTCTACCTAGTCGATCTAGCTTATCCTGGGGATACTTTACCTTTCCTTGTTGCTTTGTATACTAGCTAATCTATCAAAAACTTTAGGCATTCACTTGATAATGTACTAGGTTAACTTGATTGACTTAGCATAGCTGACATGTCTAAAAGTCTTTAAGGTGAGATTTTACTATATATACAAGGTCATTCCTTACCATTTCATAAGATAGTTAAATTAAGCAAAGAAGTGCAAATGAACATATGCTTATTGACCATTCTACTTTAGGAATAAATATTTAGGGTTCAATACTTTCTTTTGGAGCTCTGATCTTATCTTTTGGAGAAATCTTTTGGATGCTTAGGTAGGTTTTGTAGCCTAGAGCTGATTTATCATGGTTATCCTTACAAGCCATAACAATCTCTTGTGAATCACCATTAGCCAAGGGAGAGGTTGAGACTCGATAGGTTCATCCTCAAAGGTAAGTATTCCTAACTTTATTTCTCATTTTTAAGAGTTGATAGATGATGTAGTACATATTTTTATCTTCTATGTATTAATATTTTATATACATTGACATGAGTATATGTCTCCTATATATGTTTAGTAAAATTATTATTTACTTGTTTTGTTTTAACCCCTATTTTGTGCCACAAGATTTGGTGAGCACTATATTATTTTACTTTTCTTGTTATTAAATTAGTTTACTTTCTTATTTATTAGCATAAGTGAATATAGAAACCATAGGAATCTTTTAGGGTTATTATGTGATTATGCTAGATCACAGGCTTTGGAACCCTACCTAACATGATGTGTTATGATAGATGATATAAGTGATCCCCTAATCAGGTCTATTGGATCCTCATATTGGTCATGTTCCCACTTAACAAGTGTGTGCTCCAACTAGAAGTGTATGTGTGATCTCTCTTATCCAATCCAAGATTAATTCATGTGCACCATGAAATTCTAATTTCATACATAATCTACCTATAATGCTACTACTAATACCCATGCTCAGCTTATCCATGCCTCCACCTCTTCTCTACAGGGTGTGTGCCTACATGTTTAATTAGAAGCAATTAGGGTTTGCACTTATGAGACTCTAATGGATCAAATTATCAATATGAGTAGGTTAATTTCATAATTAAAAAATTAGAAATAAATAATAGTTGAATAGATTGTAGTATTAGAAAATTATATTACAAGACAAAATTCTCTAGGGCACACTAGTGTCAATCATGTACATATATTAATACCTAGTCAATTGATGGCAAATAATGTTATATATCAATACAATAAATCACAAAAAAGTGCATCTACAACTATTTATTTGAAATTTATTCAAAGATCAAATAAAATTCCAAATGAAATTTTAAGGCAAATGATTAAAGCTAAGTTGATCAACCTACCTCCTCTACATTTATTGAGGAGATCTAAATATTATTGTGCCTATCATAGAATGTGGGCATCATACTAATTCATGTTTAACATTGAAATTGAGAATACAATAGGTACTTGATATAGATGAATCAAAAATTGATGTGTTATCCAAATAACATACAATGGCACATGTATAAATTCAAAAAGGGTTAAATTTAGAAATATTACAAAAGTGGTTACTAAAGCATAACTCATAACAATATAAGATTCACAAAGCAAAATTAGAGTAAGAAATAAGTACAAAAAGCATAGATACAACAAGTAAGAGATATAAATCTACATCCCCATAATGAGGCTCAATTTTCAAATTACTATGGGTTTCATCAAAAATATCTACAATTATTTTATTATCATGGTCAAGGTTTGGGAAAGCAAGACTAAGACATCACTACTCTTATTTTAGTAGTTGATAATGTTGGTCAACAAGGTTTGGGATTTATTGAACATCTTAAGGCAAATCATTCATAGACACATTTTATTAAGGCACAAAATCAAGATAAAAATGTCATAATATAAAATATCAACCACATAAGTTGAAAAATAAAATTATAGGTATGAAAGAGATATTTATTAAGAGAGGGTTTTGTTGAGGTCAACATACCCCCATTTCTAAAAAATAGGGACCCTTGTGCAACTCTGAACCTTAACACTAAAAACTTGATATGTTTTATAGATTATTTATATTTGAATATCATCTATGCTTGATAAGGGTGACCTATTTATTTATGATCAATATTTAACTTTGACTAATACTGCTAACAGTGGATCTTTGTGCTTCAGTTACAGGTTTATGGGACCCTCATCAAGTGGATTATACTTGAATTTTATAGATTAATCCTCATTCAAGATTTTACAAGACTTTGGTCTATAAGAAATCAATATTAAATCCATGTTTTGAACACCTTGAAACCCTCTTTTGAAAACCCTTACTTAGATCCTTCAGTTTAAATCCAAATTTAATGGGAGGAAAATTGGTGGGAGAACTTTAAAAAATACAAAGAACTAAGTTTAATTTTTATGCTAAAAATTAATTGTCTTTTTTAAAACATGACCAAGCTCTAGCCTAAAAATCATGTTTGGTCCTTTATATTTTTCTCTCCTTTATACCCTTTTATTTCAAAACTAGCCCTAACTTTCATGTTTACAGGGTCATTTACTTTCCTAGCTTGGCCTCACTTTATATTTCATGGTAACTCTTATTACCTAGACTAACGTCTTAGTCCTAAGGCCCCATTCATGTTTTTAAACATAAAATATACCTCATCCCTAAGACTTTAGCCTAATTTTTTATATTATCTTGAGCCCTAATTTAAATATCTTGCTTCTTCATAGGATAAATGGTTTATGTTTCATCAGGAAACATTAATCAGATGGAGTGAAAACAACCTGACAAAAAGGAATTGATCTATAAATCCAATATTAATTGATCACTTGGATCATAATCAATAGCTTTTGGGAGCCCATACAGAGATCAATGCTCTATGGACTCTTCATAGGGTCAATATAGTCAAAAATTAAAATCCCCATGGAGTTTCTATATGGCACTCTCGCGTTTGAACTCAATATCCAAATGACCTTGGGATAAGATCTTGTGTTATAATTTTTAATTATTCAAGGGGTCATCATTTTATTATGTTTTAAAGACTTAGTCTGATGACTTAGTATATTTTTATATATTACCCCAAGCTAACTTGATCCACTTTATAACTATTGGGACCAATAGTATGCATCTATTTAGATCATGATCTATGGTTTGTGCTTACTCTTAGGATATAATACAATGGATCATATTAAACCCAAGCTTATGTGGGAATAAATATATTTGGGACTTAAATTTGACACTCTCATGCCCATCATTTGATGATCATGAGAATGTTATTGACATTCATGAGGCCATCAAATTTTATCCCTATATGAAAAATTATTAGATCTTAATTTTGACATTTGTGTGAATTTTATTGATACCCATGAGCTTGTCATTAAAATCCACAAGACCATGAAAATTTAACTCAAGATCCAATTTCAATCAGAAGATAAATGTACTTAAGACTTACATTTCAATATCAAAATTGATCTTCCATAGATTAATTTGGTTTATTTAAAGCTATGTCTAGACTCAAGGTCCTTATAACTAGGTTTAGATTCACATAGACTAAGCTTGAATATCATTCTAGAATATAGTCATGTTTTTAAACATTGATCTGAACCTTAGTCTATACATGCCCCATGGTCTTTTGAGCCTAATGGGCTTAGTCTAACAAAAGGTCCCATTACCATAAAACTTAGCTTAAAATTTTTAAACTAAAGTTTTATCATATTTATTAACATGGTAAAACCCTCGATTAAAACCTTACATTAGATCCTTTTGTCATTTAAAGCCCCCTTTTAATGTGTTTTAAACTTATCCTAAAAAAAATTGATCTAAAGTTCATTTCCTATTTATTAACACAAAATAGAACTATAGCCTAAAGTATTTAGCCTAAGTTTAGTATATGTCATGATACTCATTAAAGTTCATGTATATATATAGGATCTATGGCTTGTGTATGATCAGACAAGAAATATTAGATGGTACAAAACCAGGATAGACTTTGCAACAAAGCTATAGGCAAGCACAAGACCACCATGTGGTGAAAACACCTTCACACATAGACTGGCAATTTTCAAAGATCTAAAGGCCCATAAAACTACCAAGTGGCATAACTATGAATCTTGATAAAACTAAGGACCAATAATGTGCAAGTCTTGGGATTGATATCAATGGTCCATATTGATCCATGGATAAAGATCAGATGGTGTGAAAAAAAAGACATATTTTAAAAGGCAATGGATAATTCTTTAAAAGAATTATGAAAAGTGTCATGAAAGCTACCAAAAAGATGCCACATAGACACCACATGTGCGCAAGATGATAAAACTAGAGATTTTATAGGCTCAAAAAAGAAAATGTATAAATGTAAAGGTCTAAATCAAATCCAAGGCATGAATTCACTTAAGTCCAAGTAAACTATCTCTATTAAAGCTTCAAAAAATCCCTAGCCTTTACTTAAAGCCCTAATTCAATCTCAAATTAACCATAGTCAAACCAAAAAGAACCCAATTGTCATTTGAGCAAGTGCAAACTGATCTAGAGACAATTTGTAGACCACTAGTGAGAAATTTGCAAAACTCATAGTCATGGTAGCCTAGATGAAACATAGAGAGGACACTAATCTATATTTGATCAAAGACTTAGAAGGAAAGGTCTTTAAGGACATAGTACTTGATAACATGTCCTTGAATACTAGATAAAATAATTATTCCAAGATCTTTTGGACAATTGAAGAATTACATCCCATAAAAAAAGAAGATGAGAAGATTGCATCCTTTAAGATAAGGTATTATGACATAATTATAGCATAAATGACAAGCCTTCCTCACATAGAAACTAAACTAGAGGTACTTTAATATATAAATGTCCTCCCTATTTTTAAAGAATGTAAAATTGAAAAGGGCATGCTAACTAATGACCATACTCATTAATGCATTACCTATGTGTCCCTCATTGTATTTGAGGACTACTACAAGATTTCCAAGCCCTAGGTAGATGTTCCCACACTCATTGAATGGGCTAAGGAAAATTAACTCAAAACTATCTTGGCACCATGGCTATATTTTAGAAACCAAGTGTTTTTTAGCCCTAGTGGGAACATTCCCATCAACTAATTCTGACCTAAAATTAGAGTAATAATGACCTTAATAAATAGACTCTATAGAATCCCAATAACCACTTATGTTGATAGCATATGGGTGCCCTTAGTCTATTATATGATTGAAAAAGGGATAACTCCTCCTATTGGTGAACTTATTAGCACATGCTTATGTAGACAAATCTTCATAGTTAAGAAAGGGACTAGGAGATAATTCTATATGATGTCTTACCTCTTATATGCCCTGCTTGCCACAATTGAGATCCTTAACTTTAGGGTATGGTCTCCTGAGAGGACACATATAGTGTCTTATTTTTACTCCAAGCTACATATCTTCAAATACAAAGACCATATTCATTTTATATGTGATTTCATCTATCCTAATTTGATTAAGGCCACAATAGTGAAACCTATTCTAAGGATTAGCTCATTGGTAAATAAATCCATTGAATCCATTAGGGAAATATGATTTTACTTGGACTACATAGTCATCTAAATTGAGGGAACATAATGTACTCCATTGAGGATACCAATCCATGTTCTAAATAAATTAGCTAAGCATGAGGTTGCATTTCAAGTATGTAATGGTATAGATGGTGTTTGTAGAGAAAAAATAAATAATTACTACATATTCCACCCTTGGCTATTGGTAGGACCATCTTCTAGTATTAGAACAACATTGAAGATGTTGATAAATATAGAGCCTCTTTCAAATTATAGCATGATGACTTGAGGCAATGGGACCCAAATGATAAGGTCACAAAGCATTTGAATTCCAAAAAAATAAATGTGCCTTATGAGCATCACCCATGTGCTTATGACAGTATGTACACAAATCTTTATCCTTCTATGAAGTCCTAATAAGGTTGAAGAAACTCAACATCAATCCAAAAGTAATCTTGATGAGAGATCAGAAGGGAAATGATGACATTTATAAAATTAGTTTGATGCAGTACCACTTGTTGTGGGGTAAATCTTCTAGACCTCCTCTAACACAACAACATACAAAAAACATAGTAGCCTGAGACATAAGTTACACAAAAAACTAAAGTGTAGATTGAATAGAGGCATGAAAAAAGTAAACCTAGTTAAGGGGCATCATCTTTAGCCTAGCCTAAAATACCAGAGTCACAAACACACACACACACACACACACACACACACACACACACACACACACACACACACACACACACACACACACACACACACACACACACACACACACACACACACACACACACACACACACACACACACACACACACACACACACACACACACACACACACACACACACACATGTAATTACATTGGATCAAGGTGAAATAGTGGAAGATGCATTACAAAAATTATCCAATGCCTATGGGTCAAGTGAAGAAAGGGAACAAGTGGAAGAACCTCAGCCCCAAATTGATGAGAAATAAGAGGTAAAAAAGGATAAATAAAAGGACATAACATTAGACCTAGTTCCCATTGATCCCCCATAGAAGAGAAAGACTAAACTAACACTGTCCTCTGTAGGACCAAATAACTAGACTAACCTTCACTCATCCATTGAGTAAGGTCAATATATTTAGTAATGAAAACCCAATTCATGGACCAACTATTCTTGAGTGCTTTCTATATGGAAAGTTAAAAAATATACCAAATATGCACCACAATTGGGAAATCACAAAGTTAGAAGACACTCATGTTCATGAGGAACTCAAACCTTAGATTATAGAGCTGTAGTAATAAGATAAAGAGAGAAATATGACTATACCTAGGGGGTTAGGTGGTACTTAAATGGATACTCCTAGAGCTTCAAGTGAGGCACAAGTTAAGATCCCTACTCTAAAAGTGACTTAATCATTAGTAGGAGTTAGGTTTAATCCATAATCTACTAGCATGGAATGAGTGAATGAGAAAATGGCTATGATAGGAAGTGAATATTTAACCTTCCAAAAATTTGAACCATTTTCTAGTTTGACTCTAGAAGCTAGACAAAAATAAGAAAAAGATGAGATATTTTAAGAAAATATCCTTTAAGTGTCCCTGGATCAAAATTATTAGTTAAAAATAATGATCAATGATATACTACAAGAAAACAAGAATTTAAAAAGGCTACTGTGTCATCTATTCATGAAAATAGGTTTAATAAATTTGAGGACATCATGGCGGGACTATTCAACTCTTTGAAAAAAAAAAAATTGAGACAAAATAAAATAGGGATGTAAATCTCTAAAGAAGCAATCCAAGTTGAACAATGGTAGGTTACAAGCTTCCAAGTGAGGGAACTAATTAAGGCCTTGTCTAAGAATCTAGTCGTAGGTTTTAGAACTATCAGCAATGCACATTTGAATATGGCCATGTTGATATTGGTTGAAAAAATTGGGGACCTAGATAACTAGTCAAAGGATATGGAAAACCTTACTGAAGACTTTAAGTAGATGGAAGGTGAGATATCTCATATCCTAGACAACTTGATCAAAAATCCCACAACCCTCAGTCCAATGGGTCTCATAGGATATGAAGAGTTTGAATAAAGGACCTTGAAATTCATGAAAGAAGTAAGAAAATAAGGAGAAAACCAAACATTTGAAGGAAATAAAAAATTCATGGGTCTACTTCTCTCCTTTGAAGAGAAAATAGGAGATGACAAGGGCATCAAACAAACTATGGAAAATATTAAAAAAGACTTGAAAGACTTAGAATACCATGGATAGGAGCTTTTCTTAAAATTAGCAATTG
This sequence comes from Torreya grandis, assembly GCA_037957365.1. Taxonomy (NCBI): domain Eukaryota; kingdom Viridiplantae; phylum Streptophyta; class Pinopsida; order Cupressales; family Taxaceae; genus Torreya; species Torreya grandis. Next base: position 552,381 of record JARHVA010000401.1, on the reverse strand, counting down.
ATCTTCAATTTATTAGTGACCAACACTATAGATTGAAGATCCTTCAGCAAAATCAAGTAGCTGAAACAACATAGGGCCCACTAGCTAGTTAGAAATATTCTATTCCATATGAATTTTATAATATTTTAAAAATGGTATATTCTCTTGTAAAGGTGTGTCAATTTTGTTAGCACAATTTCCTAAAGGTTAGGTTATTTGGAAAACTCTAGTGTATTCTAGAAAATATATAAAAAGGATAGTTTCCCTTAATTTGTACTTGAAAGTTGATGTAACTAACCAACATGCTTCCTTACATTCTATAAAAGGAGCCTTGTCTATTGTAAAAAGGAGGGGAGTTTTAAGAGCTAAAACTACTTTGTAACTTTTGGAACAATTTAATATAAGTAGGGAATACTGGAAAGTTTGTCTCAATTATTTGTGTGAATTTTTATCATGAATTCTCTCTTAATCATCTATTATAGGTCTTAGATTTGAAGGTTTTTTAAGAATTTTGGACATGTATCTTCAATATAGGGTTACTAATTTGAGCCAACACTAGATTAGTTGAATGTCTTTGAATTTTCTATGTTTTATTACTCTACATAAAGATGTACAAATGTTATTTGATTGCAGTAGTAAATCTCTAAAGCAAAATTAGTTCTTACTTATATTTCTTCATATTATCCTTAGATACTTGTCTGATGTGTAGTGGGATTTGATCATATGCTATTTTACATTATGCATTAGTTAAATACATGTTCAGTTGGAATTTAAGCCTTGTCATTATGTTTGAGACAAAGGTCAGTAATCACATACATTATTTCTACCCTACCTTTCCTTTTTACTTATTTTTTAACCAAATCACCCTAGTTTAAGCCCCATTATAAATATTCATTTAGATTAATCTTTAGTTTAGAATTTGATCATAATTCACTAATAATATCATAAATGCTTCATACTTTGCATAGATTTTGTTAAATAGACCACAATGGTTCCCAACCACCAATTAATATAAATATTATGGAATAGGTTGCTCACTCTACCTCTATTTAATCAAAGATAATCCAATTATCAAAACATACAAATCATGCTTTGAATTTCCTAAATTATAAAATGAGAAGCGTTATTTAAACACTGAGATCACCTATGATACATGTAGAGGCATCAATAGGGACCACTCTATTGGCACTAGAAGGAGGGCCAGCCAATAAATCTTTGTGAATTTGTAGAATCTTTGCTAGTTTTACTATGTTTTGATCTAGGGTTGGTGTTATTTTTGCATATTAGCATAATTCTTTGCTCAAGTGTGTAAAGATCATCAATCTTTGTGGTCTTTAACCCATCTTTGTGATTCCTTTGGACAAAGATTAACATTCTTCAAAGATAGATTTTAATTTTGGTAAGGATAGTCTAAGATATAAGATTCTAGAGTATTTGAGATTAGAATAGCTTATTTTGATCAAAGATTGGTAGATCTTTTACAAATTTGAGGTCATTTGAGCTTAAAAGTGTAAAGATCAATCATATTTACATAGTTGGACATATTTTTGAGCTAGTTTAGTTGAATATCTTAGTCAGTTGTTATTATTTACATGAATACTTGAAAAATTCACTTAATGTGAAAGTTTAACCTTGGTTCTTTGTAAATATTAACTTGACACATCATATTTCAAATAGTTGTCAAAATTCTCAAGCTATAATTGCCTAGAATTAGAATAAGGTCATATTTAGAAACAAGGGAGCCTCTGCTTGAACTAGAAATCCATAAGAAAGATAGCAAAGATAAAGGTAGGGGTAGATTTTCAAAGTCTTTTCCAACTTCACAACTCCAAGGTACTTCTGCATTCAACCTTCATTGAGTTATGGCATGGTTAGGTGATTCTTTCATCAATGTACTAGGTGTAGTACATTATCTCCCCCACAATATTCAGAAATATTTAAGGATGTTTAGTCCTAATGGTGTTGTAACTATAAAAGAACACATTAAATCATTAAAAGTTGAATTAAGAATGTTAAATGTCACCCATGAAGATGTAGCATATAGGTTGTTTCCTTTTACATTTAGGGATGTTGCATATGAGTGGTTTCTTAATTTTCTTAACAATTACATTACCAGTGGGGATGGTTTTTAAAATTTCTTTATTGACCAATTTGGTGAGGTTATTAGTCTCTTTATCCTATACCAACAATTTACCACCATCAGAAGAGATGCTAGTGAGTCTATAAGAGCATTTAATGCCAGGATTCAAAAGATACATAGCTAGACCATATATCCCTAAAATCCTGATTTTTTAGATTTAGAAATATATAAGTACATAGTAGATCATATGACTATGTGTTCCTAAAGAGATATCTTCTAATCATAACCATCTTAGCCTATGCCTATTCTAAAGTAGTGATAATTAATGATCAAATGTAGATGTTGGCCATTTTTGGCGCACATATCAAGCTTTGAAAAGCTGAGTAGAGTTCATATAGGTGAATAGAGTAGGTGGTTTTGAAGTAGGCCCAATGTTTCAAGAGAAAGGATTATAGAATATTTTCATGGTACTGAGTAGTTGCAGGAATAGATCCAGAAAAGGCCTAAATTTGCACTTTTCTAACTTTTGCTAAGTATATCACCTAGATTTCCTTTAGAAGAAGTGCTTCACATAAATCCTACAACAAATGTAAAAATATTTATTGTTTCAAGAGTTTTGTCCCACTTTATTTATATAAGTATTAGAATTCTTTTGGGAGTTATGTTTCAAACATTTTATTCAAGTGTCAGGAATTATTTTGGAAATTTTGTCTGAAACAATTTCCCCAAAGGGTCTTTTCTTTGAAGGGAAATTTTAAAAGGTTTTGAAGGGTTTATTACTATAAATTGGTCTAATACACTTCACTTGAAGGTTAATTTTTAGGTTTTTTGAGGGGTGATTTTCCAAAGGCAAAGTAATAATTCCTTCAGAAAAATGTTTGAGGAAAAAGGTAACACAAGATCTTTTAGAAAAATTATCTAAACAATTTTCCTAAAAGAATTACTCTATAGGAAAGGGCTATTTCAAAAAATTTAAGGATATCTTTCAGAGGAGTTGGACCAAAGCATAAATCTTGAAGGGAAATTTTCCAAACAAAGTGTCCCAAATAATTTCCCTGAAGGGTAATTTTCTCAGGGAATGGTCCAGTACAGAGTTTCTAAAAGATATATTTCTTGAGAAAGCGGTCCATTTCAAGGTTCTTGAGGGGTAGTTTTATTTCAAAAAGGGAATTTACAAATGGCCAAAGGGCCATTCTAAGGGCATAATTCCTTCAGGAAAATTGTTTAGGACTTTTTCCTAAAGGCAAATTTCTTTCAAAGCTTTTGTCTCGAAGAAAATGACTAAGGCAAAGTTTTTAAGGACATTTTATCTAAAAGAATTATTCAGATCAAAGTTCCCCATGCACTTCTTCCAAAGGGTACTTTTATTCATTGAAATGGTCCACTCCAAGTTTTTCAAAGGGTACTTTTCTCTCATAAAGAGTACTTTTCAAAAGTCCAAATGATTAGTTTCTCGGGAAAGTATCCCCCACATTTTCTCCAAAAGACCTTTCTATAGTGAGGTGGACCAAGTCAAAGTTTTGAAGGGAAATTTTCATAGGGCAAAGGACTAAGACATGGATTCTACTTGGACATTTTGTCTACAAGAACTATTCAAGGTAAGGATAAGGTAAATGAAATCCTTAAAAAAAGGTGTTCTAAATGAAGCCAAACAAGATATCCACATGAGCCTAGATTTGATGGTCTATGAGATGTCAAATACATCTGTGTGGATGTAAAATGATAGTCATGAAGACATCAAGTTTAATTCTCATGAAGTATATATTTAAATTCAAATGTCCCAAGGATTAGTGTGTTGTTTCCAAGTGGCATGATCTTGTGAGATCATAGATAGATCCAATGATGTGTAAGTGACTGACAACAATCTTATAGATTAACATGCATTTTATAGTGGCACTAGTAGGAACAAGGTTGAAAATTCAAATTTAGATTTGACAGCTCATGCTTTTTTATATCTAGAATATCCAATGATGTAATATGAGTCGAGGGATCAAGGATCTGAGTCAAGTCTCGATGACCAATTAGATCAAAAGTCAACAAATAGTTTTGACGGGGCAAGGTAAGAAAAATGTAAGAATCCAAGCTCAAATATGGTTCAATTAGAGACAAACCCAAATGTTTCAAAGGATGCTACAAGAGAAGACACATAGACTCAAATGGTTTCATATATAGGACCAACTACCTAAAAGGGACTACATTCCTCCACTATTAACATCATGATAAACTAGTTTGGAGCTATTTAACATCAAGATAAAGCCCTAAGAGATTTATATGGTTATTATAACTATATGAATGCATAAACCTAGTGTTAATTCTTGATTATACCATTACAAATACCAAGGAGGATGAAAGAGGGAATATTGTAGTTGTGTAGCAATTGAAAGTGATAAGGATTAACCAAATAGCCTAAAAGAGTGTAATTTGGGTAAGCAGTTGTAACTATAACTAAATCATTTGAACATATTGATTCCCCTTTTGATCTCCAAGTCCCTTCTCTATTTTAGTCATTCTCTTATAAATATATCCCTTGACCTATTATAAAAACAACCACATCATGTATGGTGAAGCCCTACTAGACTAATGTTATATTTTTCCTTTGAACATTAATACAAGTTTGTTTTTCGAGGTCTAAACAATTGTCTTAGTATGCAAGTGATGTATGTTGATGAGAAGTGATAACTCTCTATCTTTCATTCTCTTATCCTTTCATGTTTGAGCCAGAGTTCTTAATCTAATAGGTCATATAGAGTGTAGTCTAGTGCATAAATATTTTCAAGTGTACAATTGTCCTTTGAGTGTGAAATATTCCCTCTAGTTTATTTACCTTGTGTCTCTACTCACATTTTTCCTCTATATCAAAATACTCATGTTAGAATCTATTAAAACTTAGAGACTAGTTAATATTTTCTATTTTAGTGTGGTATAAATATGATGGTCATGTAGAAGATATCCTTAGTGAATCACCTTATTTATAGTAGGTTCAATTTATGCATTTTCTAACTCTTTTCCTCACAAATAATTAGTGGTTTAAGTGGAAAACATTACATGATATATTCATGGAGCTATCCATTAAACCTAGAGGCTCATTTTTAATATAGGTACACCTACATGCCTGTAAATGTTCCCATGTTACACAAATCTATAAGAATCCTAAACAACCTCTTCTAGGGTGAAAGATTTGGTGACAACAATTTTAACACACCCAAGGGGACCCATTATCTTCAAGACAACTTGTCAAGGTGAATGTTGGTCTTAACAAACACCATCTATAAACTAGTGTGCTACCCAGTATTTGGTGAATCCTCAAATTAAATCTAGTTTCAAACCAATTGTTTGGTTATAAACTTATCCTTATAATTCATGGTCCTCACTAGGTCATCCTCTGCTAGACCATACTATCCTATTAATCCACCCATTCATCTTGAGATCCCTCTTGCAATTCAGTATCCACAACCTAATCTACCCTTTGAAGAATGAGTAGATTTTTCTAGAGAGGAAGAAGAGGAAGAGCTTGAAGAAGTGAAATATCTTGAAGAAGAAGACATGGCTAGACCTTATGGTTTCCCTACCTTCAATACTGATAACCCCATTCAACTTCATGCATATGATTTCATCCCTCCCAATTCCATAAAAGATGTACCCACAGTAAATGGTGAGAGTAAGATCACACCTAATGAGCACATTAGAGATATATCTAACTTTTTTAGTTTTCACATGTTGTCTGAGAGAATATTTCCATTAGGCTCCTTGTCATGTCCCTTAAAGGGAAGCATCTTAATTGGTATAGGACTCTAGAAGGTGGATGCATCTCAACATGGGATGAGTTTGGAGTATTTTTTACTTCTATATTTGGGAATGAAAGTGTTCATGTTTCTCTCATATATCAGTTCGACATGATAAAGAGGGGACCTAAAGAAATAATACATGACTTCAAAAAAAGTTTTCATAAGACTTGGCATAAGTTGCCTCCCTATATGAGACCACCTACTAGTTTTGTGTTCCCCACTTACTTAAGAGTCATTGTGACTTAAATTGTAGTTATTCTTCAATCTTTAAGAGGATCCACCCTCCATGAAGTATATGAACTCTCTATCATAGCTGAGAATAATCTCATCCAAGATGAAAGACTATCACCTAAAGTGTTTATGCCTCCATTTTCTCATGTGCATATTGATGCTTCAAATGTGTCTCAAACTCCTAACATCAATACAAATCCTAGAGCTAATCCTAAGGAGGATAATGTCATGGAGAAAGATGTAAAAATTCAAAGGATAAGATCTCTACTTAGAGAATATAATGTGTAATAAGGTGATTATCAAAACCCTTACCCATATTAACAATATTATGTCCAATAATATATAATAAGGAGATTCCAATGGTAGCCTAATCCAAATATACCTACTAATACATACAATCTTAGCCCTACTACTAATGTAAATAAGATGGTACCAGTTCATAGCAATTTGGTGCAGGGAGAAGATTGATAGCAAGACCAGTTCATGGATGCAACTAAAAATGGAGAGAAAGCTTTGGTGTCTCAATGGGTAGCTTCTCCCCTCCTATAAAATTAATATGAGGTGATGATGTAATCTAACGAATTTAGGAAACCTCAAGGAGAAATTTTCACGAATTTTCTAGTTGAGGACACTTTTGTGCTAAACCAAGGAGCCTCTATTGCAAACAACCCAAGTGCCAAAAATAAAGCTCTAAGAAATGGAAGTATCATGCCTGTAGGCTCATCCAAACACCATATAAGATAATAAGTTGTGGCTATGAGTTTTATAGTTCTAAAGGCTTTTATTATGGATCCAAAGGCTTCCACACCTCAAACAAGTTAGAATGTAGTAGGGTCTATTCAATGTGCCTCTATTTATAAAGTTAAAATAAATTATTTACCTTCAATAACACAAGAAAAGGTGAGTACTCATTCTCTAAACATAGTATATTCCTTAAAGAGTGCCAAAACATCTATCTCCTTATGGGATATCCTTCAGATGCTTGGCTAAAAAGAACTGTTAAAGAAGTAGTTGTCCACTATTCCTACTAATCCTTCATCTTCAAATCAAAGTCATTAACATGTTTCTATTTAAAATTATCCTAATACCATTGTGTAACCATCCACTATAATACATATAAGAAACATCTACCCTTCTATATCACTCTCATAGTGGGTGACAAGTTGGTCCATAATTGCATAGTGTATAGTGGAGCTTCAACTTCAGTCATGCCCAAGGTAGTTGTTGATAAATTAGGTTTGAAGTATGAGCCTCATATTAAATGAGTTATCCAAATAGATGGCACCCATACCAAAACCATAGGACTGATAAAAAACTTAAAGTTTTTCCTACATGACTATCTTAGCTTTCCTATCTTGCAAGACATAGTTGTTATTGATCTCTTAGCCTAGTTTGCAATTAGCCTATCAAGGGAATTTATTAACAATATTGGTGGATATATTTTATCTAATTGGTCCTTCTTAGAATTTATGATGAGGTATGGTACCAAGGTGACAATTAGGACACAACCTATTACAAGGTTTTATATCAAACCTTACATCAAGACAAGTTCTAATTTGAACTATGTTATTCATGAAGAAAAAGATTTTATTCTAGATGATTGCACCTCTTCCAAGTTTGAGGGCATTGTAGATTTATTTATTGATGAATATGGTACTAATAATTATGATCATGATCCTTACGCTCTCATGGAATAAACTGATATAGGGATATATTATATATATGAAGGAATACAAACACTTCCCCTCACCAAATAAAAGGGAAAAAATGATGAAGTGGAAGATGTTTTTTGATGGTTCAAGAAGTAATGTTAGTGAAAGGGATAGTGTTATGTTGGTATCTCCATCCAAAAAATAGTATTATGCTTCATATATATTTCATTTTAGTTTCACTTATAATGTGGCTGATTATGAAGGTTTGAGTCATAACCTTTAATGGGCAAGGAGAAAAGGAGTAAAGAACCTGCAAGTGTATGGAGACAATGAGTCAGTTGTGCACTAGGTGACAAAGGTGGTTACTACTGAGAAACCTTTTTTTAAGTAATATAGGTGTAGGGTATGGGACATTCTTGAATACTTCAATGCATTCAACATTCACTCATTTCTAAGGGAGTAGAATAGTCATGCTGATAGACTAGTTGTCATAGGAGCCCAATTTGACACTCTAAATACCATAAAGGAGAAAGGAAATTAGTCTCATATTAAGATAATTATCAAACCTTCAATACCTAATAATGAATTCTCTTATCAATTGTTTGACAATGACAAATACATTACATTCTTCTTAAAAAATGAAGCCGAGTTTTATTCAAGAAATCAGGGAAAACTCCAAGAATAGTTAGGTTACCAGATTGTGCAACTAAAGACCAATAAAATACTTAAGGGTTTGGTGACCTTAGAAATTATATTTAATTAGGATGATCATAAGAGTAAGTATAAATTTATTATATCTACAAAAGAGGAGAATTACAAAAGGGTCTTGATCTTCAAAGATAAACTCCTCAAACTAGGCAAGGTATGTTCTAAAATAGAAAAGCAAGCATTTATTGAACTATGTAGAGAGTTTCATGATATACTTGCTTGGTAATATAAGTAACTCTAGGGATTTTATCCTATCCTATCACACCATACCATTGAGTTGGAACTGAGAGTTAAACTAGTGAGATAAAAGCAAATACCCATCAACTCCAAGGTTGAGTAACTCATGAGGATGGATCTCACCAAGATCCTTGAATATAAGATAATATTTCCCATCAAGCATTCAATGTGGGTGGCTAACCTTGTGCCTATTAGAAATAAAAATGGATAGATAAGGACTTGTGTATACTTTAGATATCTTAATCGAGGATCACTCAAAGATCACTATCCTCTACCCTCGATGGAGTAGATTTTGAAAATGGTTTTAGGTTCTCAACATTTCTCTCTATTAGATGGATATTCAGGATACAATTAGATTTTATTCAATGAAGATGATCAGTTCAAGATATCCTTCACTACCAAATGGGAAAGCTTTGCCTATAAGAAGATGCCTTTTGGTCTATCCAATGTCAATGCCACTTTTTAGAGAATAATGGCGATGGCCTTTAAAGGTTTAATCAATGAGTTGGTACTAGTTTATCTAGATGATATAATAGTATTTTATAAGGATGCAGATGAACACATGAAACATTTAAGGTAAGTGTTTTAAATATGTAGGAAATATAGGGTATCCCTTAGCCCAAAGAAGTGCATCTTTATTATTCATGAAGGTAAGCTCTTGGGACATATTGTTTACAAGAATGGTCTAACTATCGATCCTGAGAGGATAGAGGATATCCTAGGTTTATCATTGCCCTTACATAAGAAAGGTCTTCAAAGTTTCTTTGGAAAAATAAATTTTGTAATAAGATTCATACCTAGTTTTGCATCTTTAGTAAAACCTATCATATCTATGCTCAAGAAAACTAGGACTTCTCTTAGACCAAATAGGGTAAGAGTATTTTTGAAGCCATAAAGAAGGCAATTATAGAAGCTCCTACCCTTGTGAATTCTAATTTTACTAAATACTTCATGTTGTATTAATTTTCTAGCCTTGATACTATCTCATCCATGCTGATGCAAAAGAATAATAAGGGCATGGAGAAGCCAATTGCATTATTTAGTCAAGTTTTAAAAGAATATAAAGCTATATATACCTTTATGGAGAAGTAGGTATTTGTTGTTATAAGAGGACTAAAGAAATTTAGACATATGGTATCAAATAACAAGATTCATTTCATGGTCTCTCATCTTAGCACCAAGGAATTTCTTTTGAGTAGAGACCTCAATGAAAATAGAGTAGGGTGGATCACTAAAGTGATGGATTATGTTGGTGATATCAAAGTGACAAAATTGGTAAGGGGTAAAGGCCTTTATGAGCATCTAGATTTAGATCTTCATGAATCAAAAGAGGAAGCTCTCATCAACCATGAGTGTCCCCAAAAATTGGGTCCATTGCCTCTAAAAATTTAGACATGGGACATGATCATATTTCTCCAAAATGATGAGTACCTTGATAATATGAGTAGATCATAAAGGAGGTATTTTAGATTGCAATATATACCCTTTTATCTTGTGGATGGCATGTTTTTTAAGAGAGATGTCAATGGTGTGTTGTTGAGATGTATTGATAATGACCAATTTGGAGTGTTGTTTGATAAGTTCCATGATGGGACAATAAGAGGCCATTTATCTTTAAGTACCATAGCTACCAAGATCATGAGGGTTGGATATTATTGGCCCAACCTCTTTAAGGATTGTCATGCTTGGGTGAGAAGATGTGGACAATGTGCCTTCCTTATAGGAAAGTAGAAGCTTATAGCTTTTCCTCTGAAGCCTATCCAAGTAGACCAACCTTTCATACAATGGGGTCTTGACTTCATTGTAATGATAAACCCCCATCAACTACTGGTCATAAATGGATACTCATAGCAACTGACTATTTTCTAGATGGGTTGAGTTAGCAGCATTTAAGGAGGATAATGAGAGTGCCATCTTGGAGTTATATAAGAGCATCATAACAAGGTTTGGCACCCCTTATACTATCATTTTAGATAATTCTCTTGCTTTTATGGGTTCTAAAATAGCTAATTGGGAAAGTAATAATGGCATATTCTTGATTAATTCATCCAACTATTACCCTCAAGGTAATGGGTTGGTTGAATCTAAAAACAAAAACCTGATCAAAATCATTAAGAGAACCCTGGAGCATAAACAAAGAGCTTGTGCCAAACTAAAGATATTCTTATGGGCTGATAGGATAACTCCCAAGAGGTTAATAGGAAATTCTTTTTTTTGTGCTTGTCTATGGAAGGGAAGCTAGGCTATCCATATCTCAAGAACTACTAGCCTTAGAATTAGCACACTAACTAGAGTTTCTTGAGAACACTCCCATGGAAGTGAGATTGACAAAACTAATGGAGTTGTAAGAGATTAGAGGTAAAGCTCATCAATCCATAAAGCATCATAAATTACTAATGAAGAGGTCTTTTGAAAAGAAGGAAACTCTAAGATCATTTCAATAAGGTGACATAGTCTTGAAATGGGATGAAGATAGAGAAAATTCAAGCATGCATACTAAGTTTTATGCCCTATGGAGTGTACCATATGTCATCACCAAGTAGAAGCAAACCAACTCTTTTCAGCTAGTAAGGATGAATGGAAAAGAACTAGCTATCTTTGTGAATGGGATACACTTAAAACCCTGCTATTAAGATTTGAAGGTTTGTCTTGTAAATATTATGATTAGTGTGTGTTTATTTTCTTGTTATATTGTGTTCCAATAAGTTATTTAAAGCACATGTGTGTTTTTCCTAGTTCCTTTATTTGTGTTTTATTCCTATTTTTTAATTTTGTTTTGTATAATATTCAAAAGCAGTTTATATGTTCAACCTATAGACTTCTGACTCTATAACCCAATGGACAAGATTAGGCAACTGGTCATGGCATAGTAAGCATGCAAAACATATGAGTCACCAAAGATGTTGGCCATTTTTGGCTCACATATCAAGCTTTGAAAAGCTAATAAGAGTTCATGTAGGTGAATGGAGTAGGTGGTTTTGAATTAGGCCCAATGTTGAAACTGAAGGGATTCTAGAAGATTTTCATGGTACCAAGTAATTGTAGGAATATATCTGGAAAAGGCCTAAGAGTGCACTTTTCCAACTTTTTATAAGTATAGCACCCAAATTTATTTTAGAGGACGTGCTCCACACAAATCCCACAACAAATGTACAAAGATTTATTATTTCAAGAGTTTTGTCCCACTTTATTTGGTTGTGTTGGAATTCCTTTAGGAGTTGTGTTTCAAATTTTTTGTTCAAGTGTTAGGAATTATTTTAGACATTTTATCTTAAATAATTTCCCCAAAGGGTATTTTCTTCAAAGAACATTTTTCAAAGGTTTTGAATGGTATATTACAAGAAAGTGGTCCAATACGCTTCTCCCAAATGTCACTTTTTAGGATTTTTTATGGGGCACTTTTCCAAAGGTAAAGGACTAATTCCTTTGGAAAAATGTCCAAGGCAAAAGGCAACACAAAGATCTTTTGGGAAAATTGTCTGAATAATTTTCCCAAAATAATTATTCTACATGAAAGGACATCTTTCAAAGTTTTGAAGGATATCTTTTAGATTATTTGACCCAAATCATAAATCTTGAAGAGTGCTTTTCCAAACAAAATGTCCCAAACAATTTCCCCAAAGGGCACTTTTCTTGGGGAAACGGTCTAGTACAAAAGTTTTGAAAGATATGTTTCTTGAGAAAGTGGTCCATTTCAAGGTTCTTAAAGGGTAATTTTATTTTATAAAGGGCCCAAGGGACATTCTAAGGACACAATTCCTTTATAAAAATTATTCAGAACTGTTTTCGAAGGAATATTTCTTTCAAAGATTTTATCTCGAAGAAAAAGATTAAGGCATAATTCTTTCAGATATTTTATATAAAAGAATTCTTTCATAAATTTTGTTTAAAATAATTATTCAAATCAAAGTGTCCTATGCACTTCTTCTGAAGTGTACTTTTCTTCAATGAAATGGCACACTTTAAGGTTTTTGAAGGGTACTTTCCTTTTGGAAAAAGCACTTTTAAAAAGTTTGAAGGGTCAATTTTCTATGAAAGTGTCCCCCACATTTTTTTTCCAAAAGACCTTTCTAAAGTGAAGTGGACCAAGTCAAGGTTATGAAGGGCACTTTTCAAAGGGAAAAGGACCAAGACATGGATTATGCCTAGACATTTTGTCTACAAGAATTGTTCAAAGAAAGTCTAAGGCAAATGAATTCCTTCAAAAAAGGTGTTCTAAATAAAGCCAAAGTAGAAATCCACATGAGCCTAAATTTTATGATCTATGAGATGTTGAATACATCCATGAAAATTTCAAATGATATTTATGTAGATGTCAATTTTAAGCCTTGAAAAGTAGCCATTTAAATTCAAATGTCCCAAAGATTAATGTGGTGCTACCAAGTGGCATGATCTCATGAGCTTGCAGATAGATCCAATAGCATGTAGGTTACTGACAACAAGATATGGTGGATTAATGTAAATTTTATAAGTGGCACTATAAAGAACAAGGTTGACAATTCAAAGGTAGATCTAAGGGCTCATGATTTTTCATATCTAGAAGATCTGATGGTGTGAGATGAGTTAAGGGATAAAGGATCTGATTCAAGTCTTGGTAACTAATAAAATAAAAGGTTGACACATATTTTCAATGGGGCAAGGTAAGAAAAAGGTATAAATCCAATCTTGATCATGGTTCAGTTAGATCTAATCCAAATTTTTCAAATGATGCTAGTAGAGTATACACATAGACTCAAATGGTTTCATCTCTAGGATTAACTGCCTAAAATGGACCACATCCTTCCACTATGCACATCATGACAAACTAATTTAGAGTGGTTTATAATCAAGACAAATCCCTAATAGATTGATCTAGTTGATCTAACTAGATGAATTCTTAAACCTAGTGGGAATGCTTGATTATGTTGTTATAACTGCCAAGGAAGATCAAAGAGGGAATATTGTAGCTATGTAGTAGTTAAAAGTGATGGGGATTAATCAAATGGCCTAAAGGGTCATAATTCATGGAATTAGTTTTAACTATGACTAAAGCATTTAAATTGATTGATTCCCATTTTAAGTGTTAAGGCTCTTTTCTTTTGTGGTCATTCTCCTATAAATATAGCCCTTGAACTATTATAAAAATAACCACACCATGAATGGTGAAGCCCTACTAGACTAATGTTATATTTTTCCTTTGAACATTAATACAAGTTTGTTTTCTAAGTTTTGAAAAATTATCTGAGTCTTCAAGTGATGTATGGTGTTGAAAATTGATAACTCTCTATCCTTCCTTCCCATATCCTCGTATACCTGAGAAAGAGTTCTTAATCTAATAGGTCATATATAGTGAAATCTAGTGTGTAAAGATTTTCAAGTGTACAATTGTCCTTTGAGTGTGAAATCTACCCTATGGTTTATTTATATTATGTTTTTACTCACATTTTGCCTCTATATCAAAATACTCATGTTAGAATCTATTAAAACTTAGAGACTAGCCTATATTTTCTATTTCAATATGGTATAAATATAATGGTCATGTAGAAGATATTCTTGATGCATCAACTTCTTTAGAGTAGGTTCAATTTATGCATTTTATAACTCTTATCCTCACAAATAAGTAGTAGTTTAAGTAGAAAACATTGCATGATATATTCAGTTAGTTATCCCTTAAACTTGGAGGCTCATTTCTGATATAGGTACACCCAAATACCTAGAAATGTTCCCATGTTGCCCAAATCTAGAAGAAGCCTGAACAATCTCTTTTAGGGTGTAATATTTGGTGAATATATTAGCCTCAAGGAAAAATTGCTTATTCCATCCCAAATGTTAATCCACATATTCCCACCTCAAATATATTTCCTAACAACAATCAGAATTGGCTAGCCCTAAATTATATCCCAGCATTAAACTAGTTACCCTTGAACCATGTTACCCCTAACTAGAACCTAGAATTCTTGAATCATCCTGAAATTGGATTTAGTCCAAATGATAAAAAATTGTTAGTACCAACCTTTAGTGCTAACCAATTTCATATCTATGAAAATCCCAAAAGCAAGAATGACTCTATATTAAATATGGTATAAAAGCTTTGTACTGATTTCCTTCAGTTGCAAAAGTAAGTTATCAATATTGTATAAAGTTCTAATAGGAACTTCTATTTCCAAAGGTTTAATAGACCCAATAATAGGTTTCAAAATGATAGATTTCATAACAATAAGAATAGTGAATCATCTTTTGATAAGAAAATAATGGATATAAACCTTATTGATATTACTTTACCTAATTATTGTAGAGTTCATTATACTATTAATCATGGATAAATTGATTGTATTGATTTTTGTAAAGCTTTTGAAGCATTTTAGGAAGAGTTGGACACTTTTGAGGTAGTGCCTAATAAGTATAATGGTGTAAGTACATCAAGATATTCTAAATCATCTAACTAGGATCTCTTGGTGGAAACATTTGACTTCCCCTTCCAATAAGACAATGAACTTGATGATGTTCCTAAAGAAATCCAAGCTTTCTAGTAGTTCTTAAAGAATACATATCCTCTGAGGAATATGGAGTACAAGTATCCCTTGACTAATTCAACACCTCCAAACAAGTTTAGTACCCCCCCTAATACTACTTTAGATAATAACCCAGAGCCTCCAAAGGGAAGTACTTCTAAACATAGTACTAACACTTCTAATTCTTCAAATAGGACTGGTTATAATATTGTGGAGGATATAAAGAAAATTAAATATAGCATTAATTTTGTTTTATTCTTTTTGGGAATTAAGGGTTTAATTCCTAAGAAAATAAAGGTCTGAGTAAATTTAAATTAGTAATTAATGTATCTCAATTATCCTACAAATTTGTGTAAATAGATATGTAGTTTTACCTTTTCCAAAAATAGTAAAAAGTGTGATGAAATCAAACTTAGCTTATTCTGGCATGAAATGAATGATGTAGGATCTAAAAATTACTGTGTAGGGATGGTAGACTATCACAAACAAAACCCAAAACTCTATTTCTAGATTGGAAAGTATCACCAAACTCAGGACACCCTACTACTTGGTGCTATAGTCCACTTTTTAGAACTATTATCCCTTTTGGAACTATTATCCACTTTTGATGCTATTATCCTGGTGGTCTAGTTTTTCTATGTTTTGATAGGTATCTCTATGACACCCTAATAGTGAAATATCAAAGCTTAGGTCTATGCAGAACTCACTATGTGTTTGATTGAATCTTCTAAACCCTTAGGATCTCTTGGTACTTAAATTTGAATAGAAAACTTGGGACAGAGAGAAGGTGTTAGTGTGTAAAGGATATGCTAGATGTAATTCACACCCCATGTGTAGGCATGCTACCTACATATTAATAATCCAAAGAAGGATCAAGATAATGTAGTTCTCTTATTGAAGTGCCTGGTGTAATTTGTATATGATCAATGCAACTATAATGCAAGTTGGATGTGTTTTAGCTAGCTAGGGATTGTTACAATGACTTGAGTAGGCTTTAAATAATATTAGAAGGTTATATGCAAATAATAGGGAGGAGTGCTTGAGTGTACTTTATTGTATTCTTATGTCTCTCTTAAAAATGAATGACAACCCCTCTGAATGACTTTGAATGGATTTTTTTAATAAAATTTATGATTATGGGTTAAATGAATTTGTATTAGGCTGATAGGGAAAAAGAGAAGGGTTTCAAAAAATCTAATTGTTAGAGGTAAAGATAAAATTAGACAATAGCACCAAAAACAAGATGCCCCTAAATTATGGCACTCCTATCCAAATGGGGTGATATTTTCCTAATATAATGAGCCCTAGGGGGATGGATCTAGGTCTAGAAAGGCTACCTAGGTCCTAAAGAGCTAATTCTAGGAAGCTATGGGTGACTGGGAATTAGTGAAAGTATAGTCAAGAAGGGTTGAGTGAGTAAGAAAGAGGACTTATAGGTTCGGTGCTATTAGCTGTGCCTAAGTCATATAATTTTAAATTTTATATGATTACATTTCCCCCCTTTATTTTAATGATGCATTAAAGTGAAATACTAAGATAAAGGAAAAATATAAAACATTCTTGAACTTACCTATAAGGGAAAAGCTCATGAAGTTGTGTGATATTGGATGTGTGTAGAGAAAGCATGATGTGATGTGTGAGTTTGAAAATAAAAACATGAAGTAGATTAGTTTTTACTAGATGTACTATATCTAAAATAATAATGTACAAAAGTTGAGTAACGAAAGAGAGAGGAATGAATACACCTCACCATGTATGTGAACTAATACAAAACCTATTGTGATGTTGGATTATGCTGAGTATGTGTTGAATCAAGAGTAATATCACAAATAGAGTTGAGTGCTCAATTATATAGAATGTGGCTCAATAATTAAAAGTTTGACCCTTTGGATCCATCATCACCAACTAAGTGAAGTTAATGAATTATGCATGTGATAATCCATGTCTAGACTGTATGTACAATCCCTCTGAATAGGTGGCTCAAGAATACAAAAGTTGGCACTTTGGCTCCATCATTTCCCCATGAAGTGATAATGTCATATGATATGGCTTATGGATCCCATGAATGTGTTGTAAATTTGACAATGTGGTGTGGATAAATGAATGTGTGTTGGAAACTAGGCCACTCTTAGTCATATCAAAAGATGGATATTAGGCTTGTATAAAAGCCACTCTAAAACTAATGTACTAGGATTATATGAAAACCAACTTATGAACTCAGGTACTAGGAAATATAAACTTATATGAAATTTTAACTTGAATTTTATGTCAACCACTTGTAGATGGAATAAGGCATGTAACTACTGAGAATACCTGGAAAAATCTGAACTTGGAAACAAAATAAGATTAATGTGTCATGCAAATTACCCCCAATTTCTAATGTCTAGAGTATGTATTCTAATTTTTAAGTTATTATAACTACCTAATATAAATTAAAAATGATAACCATAATGTTGTGCATGATAACCCCCTGTATTTGAGAAAACTATGCTAAAATTGTTGAATCTGAAGGATCTAAAAGTACAAAAACTATTCCTAAACTAAAGTTTTTTCCTATCTAGATAGGAGTAAAAAACTATGGAAACCCCTATTTTTGGTGATAATATCTAATTTTTGGTACTACTATCCATTTTTGGTGCCATTGTCCAGTGTGAAAACTGATTGTTGATTTGAGATTATTCCTTTTTTTGCTCTGATTAAACTGGTTTGACCTCTATATTTTGTGCTAACTATTCTAAATTTTTTTGTTTTGATTTCTATGCGGTTTTATCACTATGAAAAATCCCCTATTTGATGCCCCCTCTTCTAAGGGTAGGAATGATGAACTCGGAATGACTACCCTCAGAAGAAAAGAGTCCTACAAGTATGTTAATTTTTAAAAGATATATGGTATAGCATTTGATGTTTGATAATATGTTTCAAGATATAGAATTTTTTGTATCAAGATATCTTTAGATCAATAGGGGTATGCCTAGATATATATAACAATGTGAAAGTATGTACAATGTACTAAACTAGAACTAGAAATGTTAATTATTAGTTGTTAGTTGGAGGGATAGAGCATGATGTACATAATGGCATCCAAGAAAGAAAATAAAATGCATGATATGGATCATTTACTTTCACACATTTGAAAAACAACAAGAAAAATGGCATACAACTCAAGAAACAAGAAGCATACAAGGGTGGCCAAGGGCCCATGCAAATAAGGGACATGAGTACATGTCACTCAAACTAGAAATAAGCATAGAAGGCATGTTAAAATGCCACATACATATACAAGTGAAAGAGGATGATTTGGCACAAGGGCCACAAGCACATGAAAGAGTACAAATAGAGGACATTGGAAAATATCCTGAGGCACACACATGTAGATGAGTAAGAACTAGAAAGTTTAATCATGCAAGCTATGCTAAGCATAGAATGAAAGTAGAAGTAAGTACTAGAAGATACAAACATGTATAAATGATCAAATCAAATGTGAGAGTATGAAAAACATGTGTAATACAAGACTAGGTAGAAGCTAAGAAATACATAAGTGTTAGATACTAGTGAGATGTCGATATAGTATTCTGTGTAAGCTATAAATTAATATACATCAACATGATAAATCAAATTTTGTGGTATAGAAATGACATAACTTGTATGTTGTATACATGTAGAAGATACCCCCAGTGGGTTTATATAACAATGTATGTCTCGAATGTAGGAATAAGAATGACCCCTCTATGGGTAGAATGAAGCAATTAAGTAGATGGATGTCACTACACATACTCAAAGAAGATCAAGTGAAGCATGGTAATGTATAAAATCAACATAAAATATCATGAAACAACAAATGTAAGTCCTAGTATGATAGTAGTGATGTAAAGTATGGATGATGCATGCAATCGAAACAAAAATGTTTTTGGTGTTTTTGTAATTTTTTGAATGTTTTTATATTTTGAAGTGTTATATTATTTTTGTATTTTGGATAATATTTGAACTATGTAAAATAAGAACTAAAAATGATACTAAATGATGAATCTTAGTTGAGACTCCCTATCATGGTGCCCTATGTCAAACAATTGAAATGTGCATGATCATGAGGCACGAGTGTATGACTAAGATTGTGAAGCCAAAATGTGTGTATGTTATAAATTCTCTAAAATATTTAAAGTGGAAGCTAAATTTTGGGTCCCCCTATGACTCTAAAAAGTGGATACAACTATAGGGCTCTTAGGGACCCATCTGAAAGTAAGAGAAGGAGCTCTATGAATATGTGCTCTCTATGTAGCTATATAAGACTGTAATATAACTACTATAGGTGTGAATACTATAGTTGAAGCTATATAGAATCCTAAAGATATGGGGGTGTAAGAACCCTCTATACTGGTGATGTATGTTATTACTATGGTTGATCCTAAAGTGGAACTAGAATAGAAGCCGGAGGAGAAGCTAAAACTAGTAAAAGAACTAGATATGGTGACTGGAAGCTGGTAGATGGCTCTAAAGTGGGGAGTGGTGACTCATAAAAAAATTCATCAACTATAATAATATGATTATCATGAATGAACTTCATACATCTATAAACTATAGAAGGTACTACCTTGAGTTTTTGAATCCATGGTCGATAAAGTAATATGTTAAGAACTCTTGCATTGGGAACTATAGTGAATGGTGTAGCCACATGTTTAGGGCCAACCTATAGTGTAAGTACTATCTCACCCAATGAATTCTTAATATGCCCACTAAAACCATTGATAACCATATTAGTCGAAGTGATATCCTAGTCTAAATAACCCAAATGTTGTAATAGTCTGAAGGTGCACATATTAAGACTTGAACCAATGTTAATGAGTAAAATACAAATAGGTTGATTATAGATATGTGCTCTGATAAAAAGTGCATTATAACCTATATCATCCTCCATAATCTCTTGATTTGAAAAGGATATCAAAGATCTGGCTAGAACTCTAAACTCATACACACATATCATAGCTCTCAAAGGATGTGCCTCAATTGAAGGTGCCTGGTATGTAACTGCTAGAGGATGTGCATGGTATGTATGATGAACACTTGATGTGTCCTCTTTCTATTGTTTTGAATACTATGGAAATGGATCTAAAAATATTTTCAAAGCCTTATCTTATGTTGGTTTTGCCTTTGGAGGTTCAACTAAAGTGCTCAGATCAAGTAGATTATCATCAATCAAATCTTGTATCTTATGTCAAAAACTAATGCATTTGTTTTTGGTATGGCATAGTGCCCTATGAAAATCAAAAAATGCATGTTGATCATATCCCCATGGAAGAGGCTTTGTTGGATCTACTTCCTGAATAGGTGGGAGAGTGATGATGTTACATTCCAATAATTATTGTAGAACTCTAGCTAAGGAAACTAGTAAATTGGTAAATATACATCAAGAGGTGCTAATAAAACCACACATTGAGGAGTCTCTGAAGCTGAATTGACTTTTGGTTGATTCTGATTCTTGTTGTCACTAATTTAACCTTGTATGGGACTTTTCTATTATTTTTGTTTGTTATGTCTCGAGTACTTGAATACTTGAGTTTGCCCATTGAGATTAACTTGACTTCTCTTCCCTTAAGTGTATGGCATAATTCAATGAAGGAATATAATATTTTGAACATAATGGATTCATTTAGTGTTGGTAGAAGGCTCTTTTTGAATATCTCATGTATCTCTTAATTAGCCATGGGGATAGTTAACTTAGCCATAATATTCTTGTATCTAAGAACATAATCCATGAGGGACTCATTTGACCTTTGTTTCTATTGTGTAATCTAGGCATATGAAAGCTTATCACCAATGTTGATACTAAAATGTACTAGGAACATGTCTAATAAATTATTGAAAGATGTGACTGACTGATTTGATAGACTATAAAACCATTATAGAGCATAATTTAGGCTCCATGAAAAGATTTTGGTAATTAGCCAATCATTAGGTGCATAATCCAAACATGCTACATGAAAAGATCTCAAATGTATCTTTGGATCACCCTTGCCATCATAAATAATAAGCTTGGGTTAAACAAATCCTCTTAGAAAGGGTGTATAAGCAATGTGACATGCGAATGGTGTATGTAGTAATTCAAAATAATTCAATGCCTGTGAAGGTCTAGTGGTACC
Source organism: Torreya grandis (assembly GCA_037957365.1). Taxonomy (NCBI): domain Eukaryota; kingdom Viridiplantae; phylum Streptophyta; class Pinopsida; order Cupressales; family Taxaceae; genus Torreya; species Torreya grandis. Next base: position 531,084 of record JARHVA010000401.1, on the reverse strand, counting down.
TTGATTAAGATGTTGCACCTTCGATTGAATATATATATATATATATATATATATATATATATTGAATAATGGCTTTGACATTAAGAGATAGGGATATACTAGCTATAGTTGGTGGCATTGAAGAAGGTTGGGTTGTTATAGGGGGTTTTTGAGACATAGTTTCCCCCATAATGTCATTTGAAACTGGATACATTGAATGATTAGAAGACTCAACTTGCTTAGCCTTTTTGATTTCCATGGTGGATTGAAAAATTAATGTATAATCTTTAGGCTATTTTGTAATTATTTCTATAAAATTTTGTAAAACCAACTCTTTGTTGAAGACTACTTCTTTATGAACAATAGGTGAAAGTGGATCGATAGTCTAATGTGGTGGAACATGAGCATCTGTATGTACCTCATCATTTTTTTTTCATATTTCTCATGATAAATTTTATCCTCATGGAAATTTTTATAATCTGGATGTGTATAATCTATAATAGGAATCTAATTTAGTTGTTTATCTATGGTATATGGTCAAATTGAAGGAATCTGAGTGAATCCAGGAGGATTGCCACTAAGCCTTGCACTTCATCTTGAGGGAAGAGATGCAAGGAACTTAGGTGGCATAAGGAAAAAAATTTGGATGATAGTAGCAAAAATTAACCTAATATAATCTAAGCAAGGAACTGGAATATGCATAAAAAGTATATAGGACTCTGAAACATGTAAGGTGATACCTCAAGAAATAAAAAAGAGCTAGTAGATGTAACTATGGATTTTTTAGAAATATTTTTTACAAAATAATCTAAACTTTTAAATTTTAAAATTAATTTTCTAAGTTTGATATGTAACTAAATTTTTAGAAAATTATGTGAAAAGTACTAGAAAATACCTGAGAATGTATTTGATGCAACTAGGATTTTTAATGCATTTTTCAAAATTAGTACAATAATTTTAAAATTTTATAGAAAATTTTTAGTTTTAATTTTGAAAAAATTAATAAAAAATCAAAAGATATTTCTAAAATTAGTAATATATTTTTCCTAGTGGTTTAAAAGTGTTTGTATGCAAATAGGACCTAGTATGTGCAAACTAGGGTTTAGGTTCATTTATTGAAAATATTTCAATTAATTTGTAGTTTTTTTATTTTTAAATTTAGGAAAAATCAAGAAATTATTGAAAAATTAGAAATAATTAGTCCTAGGGTTTTTAGGGTTTTTGTGCAAAAATTCAAAGTTAGGTTCACCAAATGTTTTATTCTTTTTGGAAATTACGGGTTTAATTCCTAAGCAACTAAAGGTCTGAGTAAATGTAAATTAGTAATTAATGTATCTCAATTAGCCTACTAATTTGTGTAAATAGATATGTAGTTTTACCTTTTCTAAAATAGGAAGAGGTGTGACTAAATCAAACTTAGCTTATTCTGGGCTAAAATGAATGATGTATGATTTAGAAATTATTGTGCAGGGATGGCATACTATTGCAAATAGAACCCAAAACTCTGTTTATGGATTGGAAAATAAAACCAAATAGAAGACACCTTGATACTTGGTGCTATATTGCACTTTCTAACATTGTTATCTTTTTTTGGAGATATTATCACCTTCTAACATTATTGTCCTAGTGGTCTAGTTTCTTTGGGTTTTGCTCAGTAGGCCTGTGACACCCTAATAGTGAAATATCGAAGCCTAGGTCTATGTAGAACTCAATGTGTGTCTAATTCAATATTTCAAACCCTTGGGAGATCTTAGTACTTGAAACTGAATATAAAACTTGGGAAAGAGAGAAGGAGTTAGTGTATAAAGGATATGCTGGATGCACTTCACACTCTAAGTGTGGGTATGCTACCTACATAATAATACTATGAAGAAGGATCAATATAATGTAGTTATCCCATTGAAGTGCTTAGTGTAATTTGTGTATTATTAATGAAATATAATACAAAATTAGATGTGTTTCAACTAGATAGGGAGTGGTGTAATGACTTTAGTAGGCTTTGAATAATATTGGAAGGTTGTATGCAAAGAATAGGGAGGAGTGCTTTAGTGTACTTGCTTGTATTCTTGTGTCTCTCTTGAAAATGAGTGACAACCCCTCTAAATGTACTTTGAATGGTATTTTATAGGATAACTAATGATCATGGGTTAAATGAACTTGTATTAGGCTAACAAGGAAAAAGATAAGGATTTGAGAAAATCTGAAAGTTAGAGGTAAAGATAAACTTGGACAATAGCACCGAAAATAAGACACCCCTAAATTTCAGTGCTCCTATCCAAATGGGGTTCTATTATCCTAGGAGGATGATCCCTAGGGGGATGGATGTATGTCTAGGGGGTTTCTTGGGTCTTAAAAATCTTAGTCTAGGAAGCTATGGGTGATTGGGAATCAGTGAAAATCTAGCTGAGAAGGGTTGATGAGCAAGAAAGAGGACCTATAGGGTGGGTGCTATTAGCCATGCCTAAGTCATCTAATTTTGCATTTTATATGATTATGACTTTACATGAATTTACATAGATAATTGAGCAAAAGCATCTATTATTGGAGTCCTTATCTAAAAAACTTGGAAAGCCACCCAAAGCTAATAATGCCAATGCCATTATGTAAAAAGCTAAGACAAAGTCTCCACCCTTCCTGTTTATAGTCAGAATGTTTGGTAAGAATTTTCATAATTGTTTATTATATTCATGTGTCTCTAAAAATATCATGCCTATAGGTGTTTTTAAACAACTTGGTTTGACCCCCACTAAATTTGATAGGGTTATTACACAATTAGATAAATCCAAGGTCAAAGTGATTGGGTAATTGTTAAGTGTTCACATGTAACTAGATTATGAGCCAAGAGACCAACAATTCATAGACATCCAAAATATTCCTAATGCCTATGAGATAATTTTAAGTAGAGAATGGGAAAAATATTTAAATGTATATAATTCCATATATTTTTCACATTTTTGGTTGCCTTGGAAAGGAGTTCCAAACTAGATTAGAGTTGAAAGAGAGCCTAGAATGAAACATATGATCATTGAATGTAATGCAATGAAAAAAAGAGTCAACATAATTAAATCTGATTTAGGGGTCTTCACTCTTGAAAATTCTAAGGTAGGAGATCCTAAACCTTCCCATATCATTCTTGGATTATGAAAGATGCATTTTTATTGTGCCAAGTGTAAATCTGAGTCTAGGGTAGGCATTGTTTAGCATAGTGGTCCTTGTTCATGCATCTATGTGTATCATAGGTGATCTTAGTATTTAAATAACACTTCTCATTTTAGAGTTTAGTAAATTCAAATCATGAGTTACAAGTTGTGATAATTGGATTTTCTTTGATTAAATAGAGGTAAAGCGAGCAAACTATTCCACAATATTTATATTGATTGGTGGTTGGGAACCATTATGGTCTATTTAACAAAATTTATGAAAAGTATGAAGCATCTATGTTATTATTAGTGAATTATGATCAAACTCTAAACTAAATATTAATCTAAATGAATATTTACAATGGGGCATAAACTAGAGTGATTTGGTTAAAAAAGAAGCAAAAAGGAAAGGTAGGGTAGAAATAAAGTATGTGATTACCAATCTTTGTCTCAAACATAATGACAAAGCTTAAATTCCAAGTGAACATGCATCTAACCAATGTATAATTTAAAATAGCATATGCTCAAATCCCATTGTACATTAGGCAAGTATCTAAGGATAATATGAAGAAATACAAGTAAGAATTGATTTTTCTTTAGAGATTTACTACTGAAATCAAATAACATTTGCACATATTTATATAGAGCAAATAAAAGGAAGAAAATTCAAATACATTCAACTAATCTAGCATTGGCCCAAATTAGTAACCCTGTATTGAAGACACATGTCTAGAATTCTTAAAAACCTTCAAATCTAAGACCTATAATAGACAATTGAGAGAGAAGCCATGATAAAAATTCACACAAACAATTGAGACAAACGTTGCAGTATTCCCTACTTGTATTAAATTTATCCAAAAGTTAAAAATAAGTTTTATATCTCAAAACTCCCCCTTTTTACAAAAAATAATGCTCCTTTTATAGAATTTAAGGAAGCATGTCAGTCAGTTGCATCAACTTACAAGTGTACAAAGTAAGGATAGTTATCCTTTTTACAAAGTTTCTAGAATACACTAGAGTTTTCCAAATGGCCTGACCTTTAGGAAAATGTGATAAAAAAATTTCACATGCCTTTACAAGAGAATATTCCATTTTTAAAATATTACAAAATTCATATGGAACAAAATATTTCTAACTGGCTAGTGGGCCTTGTATTGATGCAACTACTTGCTTTTGTTTAAAGATCTTCAATCTATAATGTTGGTCACTGATAAACTAATGATCAATTTTTTTTTAAGAAAATTTCATGTCCATGGTATTCTAAGTATTTAAGGTCCTTTACAACCTTTTCCATAGTTTTTTTTATGCCCCTAACATCTCCTATTTTCTCTTCAAAGGAGAGAAGTAGACCCATGACTTTTTTATTGCCTTCAGATATTTAGTTTTCTCCTTGTTTTCTTACTTATTTCATGAATTTCAAGGTCCTTGTTTAAACTCTTCATCTCCTATGAGACCTATTGGGTTGAAGGTTGTGGGCTCTTTGATCAAGTTGTCTAGGATATGAGACATTTCACCTTCCAACTACTTGAAGTCTTTAGAAATGTTTTCCATAATCTTAGACCAGTTGTCTAAGGCCTCAATTTTATCTACCAATATGGCCATGTCCATATTCAAATTTTCTTTTCTAATAGTTCTAAAACCTAGGACTAGATTCTTAGATAGGGCCTTAATTAACTCCCTCACTTAGAAGCTTATAACCTACCATTGGCCAACTTGGCTTATTAATTTAGATATTTTCATCTCCATTTTATTTTATATTGCTCTATCTATTTTTTTAGAGATGATCAAAATATTTCATGATGTCCTCAAATTTATTAAACCTATCTTCATGAATGGACAACACAACAACCTCTTTTAAGTTTGTGTTTTCTTGTAGTAGATCCTTGATCATTATTTATAACTAATCATTTTGAGCCTAGGATACGTAAAGGATATTTTCATAAAACATCTTGTCTTGTCCTAGATTTTGTACATCTACTAGAGTTAAACTGACAAATGTTTCAACCTTTTGGAAGGTGAACTATTCACCTCCTACCATAGCCCTTTTCTCAATCACTCATTCTATGCTAGTAGATTCTAGATTAAAATAACTCTTACTAATGATTCAATCACTTTTGGAGTGAGGATCTCAACTTATGACTCACTTAAAGATCTAGGAGTATCCATTTTATTTCCACCTAACCCCCTAAAGGAAATCATCTTTCTCCTTTTCTCTTGTTGTTACAACTCCATAATCTAGGGTTTGAGTTCCTCATGAACATGAATGTCTACTAACTTTGTGATTGCCCAATGGTGGTGCATAGTTGATATATTTTTCATATTTCCATATATAAACCACTCAAGAATATTCATTTCATGAATTGGGTTATCATCACTAAATATATTGACCTCACTCAATGGATGAGTGAAGATTAGTTTGTGTCTCTTTGGTCTTGCAGAGACTAGTGCTAGTTAAGTATTTTTATTCTATGGGGGAGTAAGGGGAACTAGATCTAATGTTATCTCATTTCCTTTATCCCTTTTTACATTTTATATCTCCTTAGTTTGGAGATGAGGTTATTCCACTTGTTCCCCTTCTTCATCTGACCTGTAGGTGCTAGCCAATGTTTATAATGCATCTTCCACTATTTCACCTAGATCTAATGCAATTACATTTATATATTAAATAGGAGACTCTAGTATTTTAGGCTAGGATAAATATTATTACCCTTCAATAGGTCTACATTCTTCAAGCCTCTACTCAATATATGCTTTAGGTTTTTGTGTAACTTGTGTCTTAGGCTACTATGTTTTTGTATGTTGTATTGGAGGAGGTTAAAAGAGGGGAATTCACAAGGGTTTGTCATAGAGACCAAGTCATCCAAGTGCACTAAAAATATAGTTTTTAATAAACACGCACATATTATAGATCTCAAAATCAAGAAAACATAGTGAAAATTAGTAAGACATAGAATAATTTTATTTATGTATAGAAACAACACAAAAGGACACTAGCACAACATAGAGTACACTAGTATAATGTAGGATTATCTAGGGGAATATGCTACTATCTAATAGCCTTATAAATATTAAATTATATAATTTTCAAAAAATTATGGTATTTATATTTTAAGTTTGCAAAATATCAATCACATATTATCAAATATGTTTAGTTTATTCTCAATATTGTATAGAATCATACCCACTTGATCATATTAGGGAATCATGTGTAGCATGATAACTCTCATTTTAGTTTTATATTTGGTCAAATTTAGCTTATTATGACTCCATCAAAAATCCATATGCATAAGTATCATATTTGGAGGGAAGTGCATGTCACATTATTCCCATATGTTCAGTTTGACACCAATACTCTTCGATGGAATGGTAACTCCATGTTATTATCCACATTATTACTCTAGAGACCACTCACACCATGTTTTCACTAGATTTATGTATTATTCCATCTATAATGGTTGACATTATTGGGTAGTCCTTGAGCTACATATTTGAGTGCCCAAGAGGCCCCTGAGTTCTTTTTGATTTTAGAGTTTCTAAGTGACCCTAGATCCATCTACATAGTTTTATTTACATCACACAACCTTAGTTACATTGTGAATTTTTAGTTATAGATGAATATACTACACATGGGTAGGAAATGATGGATTCATAGCCTACTTGAGTTCTTGAACCACCTACATAAGAGTGTTGGATAATACATTAGTCCAATACAAGTTATTCATAAATTATGATCCACCAAGCAGGGGTGGGTAATGATGGATTCAAGACTAGATTGATTTATTGAGCTACCAACACATGAATATTGAGAAATACATTTATCTCAATCCATTTTATCACCAACTACACACATAAGATATCACCAAGTTTTTGCATTGGTTCATGTACCTAGTAAGGTGTATTCATTCCTTTCCTCTCTCTCTTATCTCTTTACTTAATTTTTTATTTTATTTTAATATCCATAAATTAATTGCTGATTCATTCATGTTTTATTTTTATTACATGTATTAGAGCATACTTCATAGACTAAAATCCAAATAAATGGCCTTTGCCTCATAAGTAAATCTAGGTATGCTTCTTTCTCCTTTATCCTAGTCATTTTACTTTTCTACATTTATAGAATCAAGTAGGGGTAATGTAGTCAATAAAATTAAAAATTCATGCCTTGTATGTCAACTCAAGATTAATTTACCATTATTATAACACTTGACCCATCTTAAGGCCCCTTTTGATCCACTTTTAGTCACATGGCAGTCACAAATAGCACCTAGGCCTATAGAACACCACATGAGACCCATAATAACATAATTCCTTAGTTATTTAGGTCCCTATACCCTAAAAAAAGTAATTTTCATCTCACTAAGAGGATTAGGGTCAGATTAGACCTATTTTTAAGTCACCCTCCCAAGTCATTTTTATCAAAACAATATATAAACACTACTCTCACACTCTTACACCCTAGGTAGACATTATCACAAAGAAGCACACAAAAGTATGACTTCACATTGAGGAAAAACTCCTAATTATTATAATATTGTATTTATTCAACCCATTTATTTAATAATCCATCCCTGATTAAGGTATCTAGATCTCAAGTGGCCTCTAAGACATCCTCTCATAAATTCACACTTAGGCAATATAGCATTCATTTGCACTTTGCACCAACATTTACATTGGGAGAACTACATCAAGGTTGATACCATTTAGAGGTATTAAAATTTAGTAAAATATCAAAACAACAAGGTGTTGAGGTCATGTCCAACCTACCCCACTAACTCCTTTTTATCATGGTGTTCATTCAAGCCCTTGCACGCATGAAAACCTAGGGTTTTTAGACTAAAATAGAGATACAAGAAAAATTATTGATCAAATAGACTTAAAATTTAGACCAAAATTAGAATAAGACCTTATATACAAAACTCATAAATATTTTAAATAAATTATAAAGTACACTATCATGACCTTTGGATAGTATCACACCTAGTACTATCTAGAGGACCATGTTATTGTCTAGGGTTGATTCTAACACTTGGATCTTATTGATGACATTTAGATCTATCTACTCACCAATTTTAGTAGTTTTATTCCTCCCAAAAGGTTTATTTCCAACTAATTTATTATTTTCTCATTATTTCCACATTTATCAAATTATTTAGGTCAATTATTGTATAAATTAATGGATGTATTTAATGCATATTTCTTCCCTAATTTTATGTTTCATCCCTTTAACAACCTAGGGTTTTAAACTCAATAATACAATATGTTGTCCCCCAAAAATATCACTCATTTTTGGGACAACATTTGAACTATTTCGGTCCTATAGACCAAAATTATCTCTTCCTTTTACTAAATTTGTCCTGAGCATTCAAATTCCTCATTTTTCAAGCTTCTCAAAAATATACGGACTCTGCAGGCTAGAGTCTATAGACTCTTTAGGCTAGAATCTATGGACTCTTTCAATGTTAGAGAAAACTATAGACTTGGTTTCTATGGAATCTATAAACAGGTTCATTTCTACAAGTTCAAAGGCTTCTATAGGTGGGTTCAATCAAAAGAATCAATTTCTAACACTTAGTCATTTTCGGGATTGGTTCAACACCTTGGTTCAATCAAAAATGTCCATCAACAAGAATCTAAACAAAGAAGGCTTGAACCATTAAACCATTGAACCATTGAACCACTTTGGTTTTCAATTTCCAATGGGTTCAAGGTTCAATAGGTTCAAAGGTGGGTTCAATCAAATGGTTCAAAGGTAGGTTCAATCAAATGGTTCAATGGCTTGGTTCAACCAAACGGTTCAATGCTTTGGTTCAATGCTTTGGTTCATCCACTTGGTTTAAAGGCTTGGTTCAATCAAAGGGTTCATTGGCTTGAACCATTTTGGTTCAAAGCTTGGTTCATCAGCTTGGTTCAATGGTTGGTTCAACCAAGCAGTTCAATGCTTTTGTTCAATCAAACAATTCACTCAGTCGGTTCATCAAATGGTTCATAAACTTAGTTCAAAGCTTGGTTCAAAGCATGGTTCAAAGGTTGGTTCAACGGTTGGTTCAAAGGAGCGGTTTAATGCAAAAATTCAAGAGAGCCTCCCGAAGGATAAGTTCCCTTGTGAAAGGCACTTGGTCAACAAATGCACCCTTCAAAAGGGTCATTTTCAAGGAAGCCGTAAAGGTAACTCTTTCATATTTTTGTTTAAGGTAGTCAAAAAAGACTAAGGCAAGAAATAATTCTTTCAAACTTTTTGTTTGAAGGAATTCAAGGAAGAAGCTGTGGGAAAAAATCCTAAAGAAATTTCCAAAGAGATAGAACAAAGCAACAATTCTACAGACTTTTTATCCACAGGAATTTCCTTCAAACAAAAAGTCCAAAAGAATTCAAGGAAGAAGCTATGGGTAGAAAGCCTGAAGAAATTTCCAAAGAGATAGAACAAAGTAACAACTATACAAAATTTTTATCCATGGGAATTTATCTGTGGACTTTTTGTCTACAGGAAAATGCCTATAGAGAAAGCCCAGGGAAAATTCCCATGGAGAAGCCTAGGGAAAATGCACATGGAGAAAGCCCAGGGAAGATGCTCGTGAAGAAGCTTGGGGAAAATGTCTATGAAAATGTCTATGAGAGACTCCAAAGAAAAGGCCACTGAAGGACCCCGAAGGAAGGTGCCCTTGCAAGGGACTCTCAACTGCCAACTTAAAGGACACTCCCCCAAATCCAAAAGGTCACCTTCCCTTTAGGAGGATGCAAAATAGGAAAGCCAAAGAAGGACCAAGGGGTTATGTGCTCGAAGACGTCAAATTCAAGAACATTGAACTAGATATTGAAAGCATATTGATGGGTGCGTGAATGTCAATTTCAAATATCATAAAATAGCCATTAATCCTTGTAATCTATAGACCCAAATGCATTCACAAGATTTAAGGTCAAGACCAACAGGAAGTGACTAAGGAGTAGAGCATCAAATTGAATCAAGGACCCAATTCACTTAACTAGAAAAAGAGGAACGATGAGGAAGGATCAGATCACTAGGTGGACATTGACAGATGCAAACTTTTAATAGCATGACTTGTTTCTCTGCATTGAGAAAAACAAATGGGTATATGCCCCTAAATTCCATCCTATCTCGTTAACAAATTTTAATGCAACATGATGTGTTACTATTCCTGAGTCCTTGAAGAGGCTATATAAGGGACTCTCTTTTATTGTAAATGGATCTCTTTCTGACAATAAGAAATGAAACTCTACCCAAATTGGAAGGCATTACTAAGACTTTAAGCTCAGATTGTTGATCATATTTTGTTATTGGAATAAGAAAGCAAGTGACTTTTTAGAATTTATGCTGTGATATCTTTGTTGTTGGGGAAACTATTCTTATGTCTTTTTCCTTGATATATTTTCTATTCCTTTAATTCAACAAGCAAAATTAGTGAAAGTGATTAGGAAGGTGTCTTGAAGAGTTAACTATGGAGAGACTTTATGCCCCCATAATTGCCTTTAGTCTATCTTTTTTTCATTTCTATGTAAAAGACCTTGGGACAACTTTGTGCCCTCGTTGTCCTTCATATCTCACTCTTGGACAATTCAGGTGGAGACTTTGTGCTACATCTCAATTTTCTAGTTACTGCATCCTTAGTTACATTTTGCTTTTAATACCAGGAGTATTCTTGTGGCTTTTTGAATAGTACTTCTAAAAAAAGAGGAGTGCTTTCTGTCATTTCCCTTGAGTTTTTCCTTTGATCAACACACATCATCTCTGAAAAAAGAGAGATGGATGGTTTGTCCTTCCCTTGAGTATTATTTTCTATTTATATATACGTATAGCATACCTACAAGGAACCTCCCCTTGATGAGAGGAGAGATTAGTCCCCTTTTTATGTGGTAAACCTACACATTTGGATGACCAATCTTCCTACTTTAGCTGATCAGACCTATTTTGTTTATCAGTACGCTGATAGACAAAATATTCAACCAACACAATAAAATTTAAATAAAAAATATAGATGATTTCATGTAGTTTCCATGATTCAACATAGGGTTAATGACTCCAAGTTAACTCTAAATGGATGAGTTCATACATTCATGAATTTGAGTTCCATTATAATGAACTCATAAATTTATAGGAAAGTTACCTAGTCATGTAGAATGAGCATAGGTTTTTGAAAAATAATAAGTGAAAAAAGGAGGAAAATGTAACATGGCAAAGAGATAAGATAAAAAATCTTAGCTTAAGAGGATAAAATTTATCATTACACACATTGAGAGGGAAACCACTATATAATTAGCTTAGTTGATTTTGAGTTTGTAATTTCCACTATTGATTGTAATCTTGGTAAAAAAAAATGAGATTCTTGTTATGGGTTTTACTATATTTCATTAAAATGTGTGAAATGGTAGATTTTTTTCTAAAATAGAATCATGTTTCCATGTATATAGACCTAGGGTGGAACTTAGTTCCATCCACAGGCTTATATACATGATACTAATCCTGTGTGTAAAGGAAATTAAAATTTATAGGTAAAAATACTACACTAAATCCTAGGGTTTAAAGTCTATAGACTTGGGGATGAAACTTAGTTCCATTCACAAGTGTTGAGGTATGTTCCTAGTGTTGGTTTTAACATGATATTATTTTCATTGATGTCAAAGTCAAGTTGATTATCCTTCATGTTAAAAGTCAAGATAAATGTCATGTTTGGTGAAGTGGTGTGTGTGACTGAGGATTTTCATTTATCCTATGAGATAAAATTTGAAGGCAACCTGGTATTCTTTCTAAGGTTTGGTGACTTGTCAAGATCATGTTTAAATATGAAGGAAAACATCTTGGTTTGAAAATATAAAGTACTAAAGACACATACAAGGTAAGTACATGTGTCATAAATTTATCATGAGGCTATGTACAAGGTTGTGGTGAGGCTAAGATAAAATTTATAATTATTATAAGCCATGATAACATGATAAATAGACAAATAACCCTTCATATGAATTCAAAAGACAAGATTAAAGTTTAGCTCTAGTATAAAGAGACTTAATGAGAAGTTGTAGGATTAGTGCCTTAGCAAGATAAACCTATAAGTATGGTTATTTGACCCATTAGAGACTTGTATGATAAAATATGTTAGTGTAATAACATGTTGTGATGATTTTATGACATGAGGATAGAGTGTTTAATAGAGTTTAGGATGTTTCAAGGCATGAACATACTCAATGTATGCTTGGCGGTTTAAGGCCTAAGTGCACAAAGTGATCTATAGTGGCCTAAGGAGGGGTAAATATATTTTAAAAAGATGTCATATATTTTTAAACCATTTAAATATATGTGACAGTCATGTTATGCATGTTGACAAAGTTTGAAGTTATAGCCTATATGAGAAAGTAAGATTCTTGGTGAAAATGTTGATTGTGTGCATAAAATTGAGGGTTGTAGACTTGAGAAGAAGTTTTTCATGATTATTGGCATGTGAAAAAATTTAAATATAGCCCAATAACTTCATGTTATTTTGGTAATGTCCCTATCTTTAAATCCTTGGCACTAGTTTTAGGACTAAGGGGAATTCCTTTATGAATGATTGCTAAGAAGGTAAGATAGTCAAAACCCACATATCTGATAGGAAATATCTAAATTATTTTGGATAATAATGGTAAATTTGAACTATTTTATATTTTTTAACATGTAAATTACTTTCAAAATATCCCTAGGTGGTTTTGGTTTGTCTTGACAATGAATGGAAGCTACAAAAAAACCCTTATTTTTAGGGTTTTTGATGTTACAGATAGAGTTGACCAAGTCAAAGCATTTAAGTGAGTTTATTATGATGTTAAATACTCATATATTATGATAATTAAATTTTATAATCAGGTTTTATACCAAAATTGTGAAAAATTGGTCATGGAATGTAGCCTATCGCTAAACTGGCCTAATAAGCAAAATAGTGAAAAAAGTATGTGAGAATGAATATGAGTTTAGGGATTAGTTTTATAGGATTAGGGATGGATAGAAATTAATAGGTACATAATTAAATACCTATTATTCCTATTTAATTTATTTACAATTAATTTAATTCCTATATTCAAGCAAAATGTTATCATCAAACTGGCATGTCTAACACAGTGGAGTCTGTGTAGAGTAACATAGTGAGATTGGTCTGTAAGACCAATTTTGGTAAATTAAAATGAAATATATCACTAAAAATATGTTATAATGAATATATAATATCAAAAAAATCCATTTTAAGATCACAAATGTATCCGCATAGGTGTTTTATAAGGTATTTTTCTTGATTGTGTTTTATGTCCTATAGGCAACTTTTCTATGGGTGTGAAAAAGATATGTTTGAGTCTATTTTCACTAATTTATTTGATCCAAAGTTATAAAATGTGTTATATATTAATAATATGACTATGTGACTAGATTTTTCTCATTGGAAGTTCTTGATCAAGTTTGAAATGCCAAGTGATTCTGATTGTGTTTTGATAGTATTTAGTGTTTCTGAGGAAGTCATCTATAGGAGTGCTCTTGAGGCCTTTTGGGTTATGTGGTGGAGAACAAATATTATTGAAATTTTTTATAATTCATTATTAACATATTTATTTTATTTTATTTATGGGTTATGTGATAATTTTTTTATTTGGTTCACATTTTCAAGGCATATTTATAGGTAGAGAGAAGGCCTATTGGCAAGGAGACCTAATTAGTAGGTCCAAGTAGTGAAATGGTCTAAATGGAGTTAGGGACTGAGTTTTAAATTATTATGGGTCTATTAGAGGAATTTATGAAGTGTTTCATCTATTTTATAAGGTAGTAATTTTTACTAAGGGTCATATTCTTAATGTGTGGAAAGGACACACCTAATTGCATTAGATCTCCATTAGGCCTAATGGTGGTTTTGGTCCTTGTGGACTATGATCGACTAATGTATATGTTGTTTCACTCATAAAATGTGTGTAGTGATATATTTAAATCCTAATCCAAGAGTTTTAAGGGTCTTGTCCAGCCAAGATGGGTGAAATAAATAATTGAGTATAAAGGAATGGCATATTAAGGCTATTTGGACTAGTTAGAATATTGAGCTATTGAGTGAAAGATATAGAGTTTTTATGAAAATTTTGGAAGATTTGATATCATTATAATATTTAGATGAATATTTTATGAATATATAACTATTTTAGGTGTCTAATATGGTCAATTAATCTAATATTGCCAAGGAAAGGGCTTAATGAGTGATAAGGCATGAGAAGTTGATTGAATGAGTGAAGAAGAAAAAGTGCAAAAAAAGGAGTTAATCATCAGTTGAATTTTAATAATAGGTTTTAAACATGATAATATTTTAATTTAGTTTATTTTTTTCTTTGTTTCCTAGGGGGTTGGAGCCTCCTTGCAAGTTGGAGCTTACAAAAGACTAGCTGGGTAGGTGCTCAACTAGATAGGGGTTGGAGCTCCTTGTAAAGTGGGTGCTTCACTAAAATTTGAATCTTGTAATTATAATATAGTATTACATGTGTATGGTTTAGTTATTTTTATCCCCAAATATGGTTTCCCACATAACCTTTATGTTCTATTTTGATTTGCATGTATATCTACCTATGTATGCATTAATCTTTCATATAAATGAATGTCTCATGAAATGTGAATGGAATTGAATAGATAAATGTTTATAAACTGATTCATCCCCCCCTCTCATCATCCATTCTTCCAAAATTTGTTATTATATTATGTCCTTTGAAGGAGATCATACAACCTAAAGGAGATTCTAAACAAGTAAAGATGAATAGTCAAGCATAAGGTGGTTTTTCCACAAGCAAAGCTCTATTGTTCAATGGATCCAATTATGATTTTTGGAGTGTCAAAATGAGGAAATATTTTATTTCCCAAGGCCATGATGTTTGGTAATTAGTCTTGGATGGGTATACTACACCCCCTATTCCTCCTACGGATGTAGTAGGTAAGAAGGCTAGTGATAATAACTCAAAAGCAATAAACGGCATTATGTGTGGCCTATCAAAGGCAAAACTTGTAAAGGTAATGCATTATATATCTACTAAATAAATGTTGTATAATTTTAAAACCATTCATGAGGAATACACTAAGGTCAAGTTGGCCAAGTTGCAAACCCATATAAGACAATTTGAGAGTCTAAAAATGAATGAAGATGAGACCATTGCAGCCTACCTATTAAGGGTTGATGAGGTAGTCAACATTATAAGAGGTATAAGAGAATAATTGAAAGAGACCACTATTGCTCAAAAGGGCTTAAGCTCTCTAAATATAAAATTTTATTACAAGGTATGTGTTTTTGAATAAATTCAAGAGCTAGACAAGCTAGAGATGGATGGACTTCATGGAACTCTAACAACCTATGAGATTAGGACAAGTGAAGGAAGACCTACAAAGAAGGAAGTTGTGTTCTAGGTAAAAAAGAAGAAAAATGATAATAATATATAAGTCAAGAAGGATAAATACAATGATGAATCTGATATTGATGATGATGAGTTGATATATTTGTTCACAAATAAGCTAAAGATAGGCTCAAGGAAGTACAAGGGTAAATTACCTTTCAAATTTTTTAATTATGGAGAGACTACATTTTGATAATAAATTCCCTCATAAGCACAAGGCCAAGAATGATGAAGAGCATGATGAAGGTCATGATGTTGAAAAAATATCCTATAGGTATAATAAGAGTAATAAAAGCTTCAAAATAAATGATAAAAAGAGAAGTTTTTTCAAAATCAAAAGGAGTTTTTACACCAAGGAATATTATAGCTCATCTAATGAGAGTGAGAGAAGTAATTCAAAGACTAATCATGAGAATGATGGACCTGATGTCAATGAGGTTCTCTTCATGGTTGAATAATTAATTTACTCAAACCAAGAAGAATCCATATGGATTGGAGGTGTTGTTGGTGATTCAGATGAAGAAGGTGATGAGGTGGATCTTGAAGCTAAATTGATGAATAGCCTAGAAGGACTGAAGATAGTCAAGAAAAAGAACAAAGTGATGATATCCCTTATCAAAGACTATAATGAGAAAATAAACTTGTTTGAATCTAGACTAATAAATAACTCTAAAGAGCAAGAGTAAATAGTTAAACAAGTGGAAAACCAACTTGAAATTATGACTATAGGGTTAGAATAAAAAGAAAAAGAGTGTGTAAGGTATGTGGCTGAAGTAAAATCTTTGAGAGTTGAATTGAAATAAGCATAAAATAAGATTAAGTCCTTTGTAAGACTTGAAAAGAGCACCAATGATCTAGAAAACCTTCTAAGTAGTCAAAAGCCTACTAATGATAAGACAGGTCTTGGTTTCATTGAAGATGAAGAAAAGGGAACAAATGAAGTTAAGAAGGTCAATAATCAACCTAAGAAGGATGGTGCTGATAAAATGAAGGCCAGCAATTTTAGGAAACCTAACACCATAAGGTATGATAATAATTTTAATGGTCATTGATATTCTTATAACCAATTTGGTCATAGAGAAAAGTATCACAAAAGGCCCTTTAAGAATGAATTTTCATGTAACTATGAGGATAATCATCAACTAAGAAGTATGGGTCATAATGGGTTTCCATATAGAGGGATAATATGCTTTAAATGTCACAATATTGGTCACATTTCAAGGTAATATAAGCATAACCTTTTAAGATAAGACAAGATGTTTGAGGATTCTATAACATAAGAGAGAAAAATTAAGTGAAAGCCTAAGATAAATAAGGTTTATAATTAGGTTGAAAGTCCAATTGGACTATTTTCCATGATAGAGAAAAGTCAAGACACAAAGGAATGCCAAAAATATTATTTATTATCTTAGTTTATTTAAAAAGGAGTCAAGACTAATAAAACAAGTCAAAATATCACTTAATAAAAAAAGGAGTCAAACTAGAAGGACAAATCAAGCACAAAATTATTATGAAGTAAGTTCAATCATTCAAGGACATGGAGAATTGGGAATCTCTAAAACTCATGATGTTTTAGTGATATAGAGAAGTGGTGACTCCATTAGGCTTCATGGAGGCACTCAAATGGTAAGTAATAATCATAGAATATGCATGATCATAGGGGGAGTTTTGTGGTCTTAGAAAACCTTAAATGTTTTTAAGCTTTAGTCATGATGGAGATGTTGAAAAGTCTATTACAGATGTAAACACAAGAAGACAAGTCACAAAAGATTTAAATGATGACATGATCAAACAAAGTCATAATTTTGAAAATGTATTGAATCTTCATACAAAAAAATGGATTCAATCATGTCTCATGATATAGTATGTGAGATTTATCTATGATAAAGCGTTGATAAGGTTGATTAAAAAGAAAAGATAAATCACCCCAGGTCCAAGGATCAAATAAAATGCTAAGAAGATGAACCTTTGTCATTAATGTTAAAGGAAGATAAAATTATTATTTAAAGATAAATTATTGGAGAATTATCTTCCATGATTAATAATTTTTTCCATCAATGACAAAGGGGGAGATTGTTGAGGTATATTCCTAGTGTTGGTTTTAAGACAATATTGTTGTCATTAATGTCAAAGTCAAGTTGAATATCCTTCATGTTAAAAGTCAGGATTAATGTCATGCTTGGTGAAGTGGTGTGTGTGATTGAAGAGTTTCATTTCTCCTCTGAGATAAAATTTTAAGGAAACCTATTATTATTTATAAGGTTTGGTTACTTGTTAAGATCATGTTAAAATATGAAGGAAAGCATCTTGGCTTGAAACTCTAAAGTAATGAAGACACATGCAAGGTACGTACTTAGGTTATAAAGTTCTCATGAGGTTATGTACAAGGTTTTGGTGAGTATTATAAAAAGTTAGTAAGTATTATAAGCCATGAGAACATGTTAAATAGATAAAGAACCCTTCACTTGAATTCAAAGGACAAGATTGAAATTTAACTCCTATATAAAGAGACCTAGTGAGAATTTGTAGGATTGGTACCTTAGTAAGATAAACTAGGTAGTATGGTGAATTGATTCATTAGATAAATTTATGAGAAAATAGTCTAATAAAATGTTTTGATTTTTTTATGACATGAGGATAGAGTTTTTAAGATAGTTTAGGATGTTTCAAGGTATGAACATACTCAATGTATGTTTGGCAGTTTAAGGCCTAAGTGCATAAAGTGATCTATAGTAGCCTAAAGAGGGGCCAAGATATTTTTAAAGAATGTAATATATCTTAAAACAATTTACATAGGTCTTATAGTTCATGTTATTCATGTTGACAAATTTTAAAGTCATATCCTATAGGAGAAAGTAAGATTCTTGATGAAAATATTGACTGTGTGTACAAAATTAAGGATTGCATAACTGAGAAGAATTTTCTCATGCTTGTTGGCATGTGAAAAATTTTAATTAGATATTTATTACTTAATTTTATTTGGTTAAGGTCCATATATTTAAATCATTGGCATTGGTTTTAGGATAAAGGACCAATCCTTTATGAATGATTGCTAAGAAGGCAAGGCAATCAAACCCCTCTTAAAACCCTTACATAGACCTGATAGGAAAGATATAAATAGATTTTAATTAGAATGGTTATTTTTACATTTTTTTTTTAACATGTAAATTTATATTCAATCTATCCCTAGGTGATTTTGGGTTATCTTAAAAGTGAATGGAAGCTATAAGAAAACCCTTATTTTCAAGGTTTTTGATGCTACAGGTAGGGTTGACCAAGTGAAGGCATGAAAGTGAATGTATTATGATGTTAAATACTCATATATTATGATCATTATTTTTTTAGTAGGTTTAAAACCAAAATTTTGAAAAACTAGTCATGGAAGGTAGCCTAATGCTAAACTAGGCTAATAAGCAAAATAGTGAAAAAACTGGGTGAGAATGAATATGAGTTTAGGGATTAGTTGCAGAGTATTAGGGATGGATAAAAATGAATTGGTCATAAATAAATACTTTTTTATCCTATTTAATTTATTTTTAAGTGTTTATAATGCCTATATTCAAGCAAAACCTTGTCAACAAACTGGCCTGTCTAGCATAATAGAGTTTGTGTAGAGTAACATATTGAGATTGGTCTATAGGGCCAATTTTGGTAAATAAATAGGAAAAATATCTCTCAAAATATGATATAATGAATATTAAGGATTAAAAAAATACATTTTAATATCACAAATTTATCCCCATAGGTGTTTTATAAGTTGTTTTATTGATTATGTTTTATGTCCTACAGGAAACTTTTCTGTGTGTGTGAAAAAGATATGTATGTGTCTATTTTCACTAAGTTGGTTGATATAAATTTATAATATGTGTTATAAATGAATAATAGTATAATTTTAATTAATTTTTTATCATTTTAATTTCCTTATAAATATTTAAATGTCAAGTGATTTTGACTATGTTTTGACAGTATTTAGTGTTTCCGAGTAAGTCATCTACAGGAGTGTTCTTGAGGCATTTTCGGATGTGTGGTAGAGACCAGAGATTTTTAAGAATTTTTATGATTAATTAATAAAATATTAATTTATTTATTTCATGGTTTATATGATAATTTTTTATATTTGGTTCAAATTTTAAATACATACTTATAGGCAGAGAGAAGACCTATTGGCAAGGAGACCTAATTGGTAGGTCCAAGTAGTGAAATGGGATAAAAGGAGTTGAGGACCCAAGGTGAAATTATCAAGGGTATATTGTTTGAATTTATTAATTTTTTCATCCATTTAATAATTTATGAATTTTTTCTAAGGGTCATATTGATAATGTATGGATAGGACAGACCTAATTGTATTAGGTCTACATTAGGCCTAATAGAGGTTTTGGTCCTTGTGGACTATGAACAACAAATGTATAGGTTGTTTCACTCATAAAACGTGTGTATTGATATATTTAAAGAATATCCAATACTTTTAATGATCTTTACTAACCAAGATGGGTGAAAGAAGGAATTGAGTATAAAGGCAAGGCTCAATAAGGCTATTTGGACTAGTTAGAATTATGAGTTATTGAGCAAAGGATATAGAGTTTTTGTGAATAGGTTGAGAGATTTTAAATCATAATAATACTGATATTAATATGTTATGAATATATAAATATTTTTTTTTAGGTGTTGAATAAGGTCAATTGATCTCATATTACTAAAGAAAGGGCTTAATGAATGAGAAGGCATGAGAAGCTGATTGAGTGAGTGAAGAGGAAAGAGTGAAAACAAAGGAGTCCATCATAAATTTAATATTATAAATAGGTATTAATGATGATAATATTTAAATATATATTATTTGGTGCATGGTTTCCTATGGTTTTGAATCCTCCTTGCAAGTTAGAGCTTGCAAAAGACTAGTTGGGTGGGTGCTCAACTAGATAGGGGTTGGAGCTCCTTGTGAAGTGGGTGCTTCAATAAAATATGAATATTTTAACTATATGATATTATTAAATGTGCATGGTTAAATTTTTTTTATCCCTCAAGAGGGTTTCCCACATAACTTATGTGTTCTCTTGTGATTTACTTGTATAGATGTGTGTGTATGCATTAGTCTTTCATATGACTGATTGTCTCATGAAATGTTGAATGGAATTGAATTGATAAAAATTAATAAATTTATTTATCCCCCTCCCCTCTCATCATCAATTCTTATAAAAACAAGCCTATATAGATGAGTTTGATCCATATTCAAGAATAAATCTAGGTACTTTTAGTATATAGAGCCCTAAACATTAATAATTAACAACTATGTTAATTCAGCCAACATAAGATTTTATCAAAATCATTAAGGGAGAGAATTTTATCTCTTATTTTATCCTTTTATATGGATAATATTAGGAAATTTAAACATGGGAAAATAAACATAAATTATTTAAAATTGGAGAAATTATATGTTTTACCTAAACCATTCACTTTCTAGATAAAAATATCACATAAACCTAATCATATATAAACCAGTGATAATAACCAACTCTAATTCATTGATTTTGAGATCGATAGGGAAATTTTATTTATTTTCAAGTTATGTAATTTTTTTATATGTAACATGAAAATATAATTAGTGTATGATGTATTTGTTTTTATATGTGCATATATAAAGGAAAATTGAAGACCTATAGCTATACATTTTAGTCAAAGAGACTTGGGTTGAGATATTGAACTTAAGATAGATTATAATTAAGTCACTAGGTATATATGTACAAGTATATCTATAAATATTCATGTGTGTGTGTGTGTGTGTGTGTGTGTGTGTGTGTGTGTGTGTGTGTGTGTGTGATATATATATATATATATATATATATATATATATATATATATATATATATATATATATATATATATATATATATATATATATATATATATATATATATATATATGGTTTTATTAGGCATGTATATTTTCAATAAGAATGAAGAAATCTGAGCCTATATATAATTGGTAATATAATTCTTGGAAACTTACCTTATTTTAACATATAATTATGTTGTACTAATAAGGGCTTTATTAAGGCCATAACTAGTGATCGGTCTCTCAACCAAGAATTATGGTAATCTAATAAGTTTGTCCTATACATTATCTACCACCCCAGATGTGTTGATAATGCCAATTTTGAGCCACAAAGCACCGAAGGTGAAGTTCTCCAACTACCACTTCAACTTTAACAACATTTATGGTCAGTCTTTCCATGCCCATAAATAATAGTGAAAACATTATTTAGGATGGATTTGGATGTAAATGTCATGGTATAACATGTTATTTTAATATTTATATGTTTTTGAAGTGATGTATATTCACCTAGAGGTCTTAGAGGTAAAAATGTCAATTGGAACTCAAGAACTTGTCCTTTCACTATAAAAACATTACATTTTAGGACTCATTACTAAATTTTTTTCCATGGATTGATATTTAATTTTACATTTGTGATAGTAAGGGTGAAATTATAATGTTTTAACATAATTGTGAGGGTTCTTTTAGTTCATCCAAAATACTTATGTTTTTTTAATTTTTCATGCAACCAAAGTTAGGTTAAAAAATTATAAGTTTCTTGTATTGCAAAGGGAATTCTTGAGGATAGAATGGGTGGTGGGTATATTTATTAGGCATGATGGGAGTACAATAACCTATTAACATACATTATCTACCACCCTAGATGTGTTGGTAGTGTTAGTTTTTATCTATGAAGTACTAGCAGTGGAGTTCTCCAATTATTACTTCAACTTTGACAAAATTTGTTGTCAATATTGTCATGTGGAATTACATATAGAGGTAATGGTATAATGTGTAATTTTACAATATATATGTTATTGAAGTGATGTATTTTCACCTAGAGGTCCTAGAGGTATAAAATTCTAGTTAGATCTCAATAACTTATCTTTTCATTATAAAAAAGTTGCATTTTAGGACCTATTACTGCAACATGTGCCATGAATTAGTATTTAAGGTTACAAAAACATGATCCAAGGTGAATTTATAAATATTAAACGTGAAAATAAGGTTTCATCTAGTTCATCCCAATAACTTACCATTTTCAATTTATTCATGCTTGAAGTTAGGCTTAAAAAATATAATATTCTTGTATTGGGAAGAGTGTTCTTTAGGCTAAAATGGGTGGTGGGTCTCTAAAATAGGAATGATGGGAGGATTAAAACATATTTATATAAATTATAAACCACATTATATGTATTATAAATGACATTTTTAATCCATGAAGCACTAGAGGAGGAATTTTCCAACTGTTGCTTTAACTTTGACAACATTTATCGCTAATGTTTTTGTGCTCCTAAATAATAGTAAAATCACTTTTTCAAGTGGATTTTAATGTTGAGGTCATGGAATAACATGTAATTTTACTATATATATATATATATATATATATATATATATATATATATATATATATATATATGTTGTTTAAGTGATTATTTACAATTTGAGGCCCCAAATTCATAAATTCTAATGTAATCTCAAGAATTTGTCTTTTCACTACAAAAAAGTTGTATTTTAGGACCCATTACTACAACTTGTGCCATATATTGGTATCAAAGGTTACATAAACGTGATCTAGGGTGAGATTATAAGGATTAAATATGCATGTTATGTTTCTTTTTTTTTCATCCAAATGTCTTAAAATTTATATTTTATGCATGCCATAATTTAGGTCAATCAGTTTATATTAGGAAGGGCATTCTTTAGGCCAAAATGGGTGGTGGGTATATTAAATAGGCACAATGGGAGGATAAAAAACTATTAGTATAAATTATATACCACCTTGGATGTTTTTTAAGTTCCATTTTTGAGCCATGAATCACCAAAGGAGGAATTTTCCAACTACCACTTCAACTTTTATCGCATTTGTTGTCAATGTTTGTCTGTTCCTAAACAGTAGTGAAAACTTGATTCTAGGTGGATTTTGACATTGAGGTCATGGTAAAACATGTAATTTTTACATATATGTGATTTAAGTGATGTATTTATATTTGGAGGTCCTATAGGCATAAATTCTAGTTGGATCTTAAGAATTTATCTCTTCACTTCAAAAATGTTATATCTCAGAACCCATTACGACAGCTTATGCCATAGATTGGTATTGAAGGTTACATCAACGTGATTTGGGTTGGAATTATATGTATTTAATATTCATGTAATGGTTATTTTATTTCATCCAAATGACCTATAGTTTTCATTTTATACACAATAGAATATAAGCTAAAAATTATAATTTTATTTTATTGGGAAAGGCATCAACTAGGCATGATGGGATGATAATAACATGGTAATATACATTATCCACCATCATATACATGTTTTAATTTTTATTTTTGAGACATAAATCACTAAAAGTGGAGTTATCCAACTGTCACTTCAACTTTGACAAAATTTGTTATCAATATTTTTATGTTCCTAAACAATGAAACAAATATACGATGAGAAGAGAATAAATGGAAAAATTGAGTGTGGTGGAGAGGAAGATAAAAATATTTATGAAGTGGAAAAATATATATATAACTACCAAAATATTTAAAAGCTATAGGAGACATGAGAATTACAATCTTTCACTACTTCAAATGGCCAAAGAGGAGTCTCTAAAATAAGAGAAACAACTCTATGGAGAAGGAGATAAAACAACATAACTTCATGATTACATGGGTGAATACAAGTTGAATCCTATTGTACTCAACACACCCCACTCTAAACTTTTTGAATAGGGACCCATTATAGTTTGAGAGCCTAATTCTAATTTGAAAATATTTTTCATTGGCATATTTATATGTGTACTTAGCTAGATTCAAATATTTAAAGCTATTATTTCTCACATTGATGATTCTTGTTAAGTATGATATTCAATATAAATGCAATTAGTATTTTTCCCATTATCTAGATTTTTACTATGTGATTTATTTGAGTTCACTTATTAATGGTTTTTAGGAGTTTTGGTGTGTATAAGATTCTGAATAGGTGTGATAATTGTAAACTAGAAATCCTAAGTTTCAAACTTCACATATTTTATGCTTCAAAAGTTATGCATATTACAATTTTTTGGCCTTCCAAAATTTTATAGATTCATGACTTTTGTTCGACAAAACTTTTGCATATTTATAACTTTTGTACACCATAAGTTTTTCATATTTCATGACTTATAGCTCTTCAAATCTTAAACTTTTTGGCAATTTTGTTCATCAAAAATTTTTTTACTCAAAAAATGTCTTCCTGACTTTTGGTCTTAAAAATTTTTGTTCTTAGTGACTTTTGTCTTTGGTACTTTTGTTCATCAATACTTTTGTCCATCCTAAGATTTTTTTGCAATATCTCTAAACTTCCACATCTTCATAAGTTTTGGATATTTGTGTCTTTTGTCTTATCAAATTTTGTCTTCACGTTTCAAAAATATAAGGCATCATGAGATTTGGTTAATTCAGTTTTAACAAAAGTTTTAACACCTAACTTTTGAGAGCATGTTGCATATCACTATTGGTTTTTCACAAAACTAGTGATAGAGAGACAAGTGTCTAAGGATAATAATATGGCATTATTATAAATGTATATAAATTATACATTACCCACCAAATTAATTTTCAAAGTTTTAATTAAATAAGTGAAATAACCCTGGAGCTATTGGATATTAATGGCACATGAACTATAATTAAAGTACCCATACTCAAATCCATATGATCAAACTTTGAAGGGATGCCATACATATTAAATACTAAACAACTCAAACGAAATATCATTCCATAGATAAATTGAAACCCAAGACATTGATGTTTAATTGAAAAATATTTCCAGTGAGAAAGAAAACATTTGAGTTATCATGAGAATTACTTGAGTGAACCAGATAAAGAATGGATTCATCATCTAAGGTATTTAGGTGAGTGTTTCTACCTTTGAAGTTATCCATCAAGGATTTTATAGAATACATAGAAAAAATATTTGATGTAATGATGTTCAATGGTAAGTATTCCAATTACACAACTTTGTGGGATGTGTTAGATAACATGGACCCTCATTCATGTGAGTAGAGTTTGATGGTCAAGTAAATATAGGTGGTAGTTGACTTACTACTACTAAAGTGCCAAAAATTACATTTTTTACTATTAAAACCCAATATGATGCCCTCCATCAACCTAATTTAAGACTTGTTATTCATAGGGAAGGTATTATATGTGTTTTTACACCACATGATGCATAAACTATTTGTTGCTTATATCTTAGGGGATGCTTTCTAGAGATAGTTAAGGCTACTCATTTCATATGCCACATAAAATGGGCACATATTTTAATTATGTAAGAAGGCTAGAATAATTGAAAATACATTTAAGAAATACATTGTTTTGGGGAAATAGTCACCCTCAAGGCTAGAGACCCCATGCCAATCTCTAAATTTTGGATGGGAATCTGTATTAGAATTTTTTATGAGTTATTTTGACATGCCAAATTAGGTAAGGATTTTTAGTCCCTCTCTCTCTTTAAAAGAGACTTGTGTGAACAAATGTCCCCA
This sequence comes from Torreya grandis, assembly GCA_037957365.1. Lineage (NCBI taxonomy): Eukaryota > Viridiplantae > Streptophyta > Pinopsida > Cupressales > Taxaceae > Torreya > Torreya grandis. The sequence continues at coordinate 505,044 of JARHVA010000401.1, read as the reverse complement.
AGGTCTTGGTTATTAGTTCTTGATACGTAAGGTAACCTATTTAGCTTATTATGACCATACCATGTCAAGTGTATTCAATGTGTATTCTAGACATATCAATATGCATCAAAAATAAAGAGTTTATGCCTATGGAACCAAAAAATGATTTAATTATGAATAAATAACTCATTGAAAATGAAAATTTTTATTGCTTATAGGTTTAACAATGCATAAATGAGTAATAGATAAGATCATGAAATAAAGATAAACATTAAACTTAGACTTTAACTCAAAAAATAAACTAATATAGACTAAAGGATTGATAAATAAGAAAAAATAGAGAAAGTCAAGGAGAAAGTCAAAAAGAGGCCACTATCGAATGTGCTCCAACTTGGTTCTATTGAGTAGATGAATCTTTGAGTAACTAGTCCTTAGTTGAGCTAGACCTGGCATAACTCCAACTAAGGGTAGTATAAGAGTCTATGGAATGAAGTAGTAGAGAAAAATAGTAAAATAGGTTCACCATACACATGTGTAGACCAAGTCTATTATATGTAAAATATTTCAGTTAAATGTGTTTATATTAGGGATGATTTATGATTCATCAAATGCTCAGTGAGTTACAGACTCAACTTCCAAATAGCCTTGACTCAAAAAACTAATATAAAAATCAAGGAAATATATGAAAGGAAAAATAATTTTTCCACTCCTCTAATTTTTAATCTAAAATGAGCTAGCTAGGCATAGTTTCCTCTAATCCTAAAAATAACTAGCCTAAGCATAATCCTCTTAGTCCTAAAAGATTGAATCAATCTTGTGGGATTGGATGTCCTTAACATGCATGATTAGATATGCATTATTGATGTATCTAAATTTATATAATTTAGATGGTGCATTAGAGTATGTATCTTCACATCTCAGATTATGCATTACCTCCTGATTGTCTCCTAAAACAAATAATATTTGATTAGTAACATCACCTAAAGTTATTGAATCACTAAAATTATAAGAAGTGGCATGTTGATTGTGCATAGAATTAACTAAGTTATATATTAAATAAATAAGAATGACTCTCATTTATCATTGGGATATTTAGATGGATAAACATTTGGTGAAACACTTCATTGTAAAGTGCATATCAGTCTATGGGCCGACTTATGGGAATGCTACTTAAAGCACTTTGGGCATAAGTACCCTGAGTCATTAATTATTGTTTCACATCAATAGCCTCTTGGTAGACCAATGTTAGTGAGGTGAGAATAGAGGGGTTAATCTTAATGAACATTGTAGTTAGATGATCTAAGTTTTATATATATATATATATCCTTTATTTGTAGGAAATGATCCCTCTTCCTAGTGTATAGTTGATGTAATCTATCATTTAATATACTAGTTTACTCATTAGGCCCTTTATAGACTATGTCAAATTGGTAGAACAAGAAATAAAGGTTAATGAGAACCCTAAAATGGTTAAGTAATAGGTTCTCAAAAATGGCCCATGTTATAATGAGCCCTTATAGTAGACTAAGCTACCAAGAATAAGGATTTTTATCTAAAAAAAGGGGAATTGGTGATAGGCCACATCCTCATGTTGAATCTACTTTCTGATAAGTGATTATTTAAAATCTTAGATGTGTTATTTAGATATACTCCCACCATGGATAAAATTTGCAAAAAAATGGGGTTTCTTGGGCAAGTCATCAAAAGGTCCTAAAATGTCCACAAGACAACTATGTCTTGCTAACTAAGATAAAGCCATTAGAAGACTCAGATAAAAAAATTCAATTAGAGAAATTGGAAAATAACTAGGCTAAGCTATTATATATAAAACAAAATTATGAAATACACCATTCATTCCCTCCTTATATCACCAATATATTATGATGCACCTTTTTGATTAGTCCCCAATTTGACACTTCTAATGGGTCTAAGAACTGACTGATTTGATAGTCTTGACAAATGACATGTGGCCTTTTCTAATTGGTTCCTAGTTTGATAATTCTAACACTTGATCCCTTGAAATCCACATGGCATTTTTTAGTTAGTTCATGATCTAATAATTTGGATAGGTTTGAGGCCCTAGGATGATGTCATTCTAGGAAATGCAAGAACACTTGATTTTGATTTTCCACTAGATAAGATGGATAGGTCCACATGAAAGCCTTTGATTGAATTTAGGATCTGACAGCTCTAAAAAATCCAAGAGTCTAGGATTATGTCACTATATAAAATTAGAGATTGCTAAGTATAAACCCTTCCTCTAGTTTGAGACTCTCTAGAAGGCAACTACATTTCTTTGTTTGATCAGATCCACCTAGAAAAGGTTTAGATAACCTTGAAAAGGGATATGAAGGTAGACATGTGGCTCTAGGTGAAAGCAATGAATTTAATAAGTCCTAAAATATATTATGAAAAGGCCCAAGAAAGATATTATGACATTGGGAACTTGACTCCAAGAGACTAATGCTAAAAACCCACCAACTAGAACAAAAAAAATACTAGGAATGTGCAAGTAGAGAATAAAAGAGCCCACTCAGCAACCTTCAATTTAAGATCCAATTCAATTCATTTATATGAAAGTAGTTGAGTAGAAAGAGTGAAATTATTTGTATATTTAGTTGTTTATATCAAAACTAAAGTAGAAATGGAATCAATGTCCAAGGGAAAGTAACATAAATCTCTAAAATAATTAAATAATTTATGTAAATCTAAGGTGAAATGGTATAAAAGGAATGTTTCAAATGTGTTTCAAAATACAAGCAAGTAAATAGACTAAGACTTAGTACCTTTATGTAAACTTAAATATTAAAATTAATTTAGTCCTAGATATGAATTATATTGAACACTTATGACAAACATTTGATTATTCAGACTCAGTTAAAATAATGAAGCACATTTAAATTTCACATCTTCACATCTATCAAAATAGGCATTATGAAGAAGGTTGATTTAAATAATCAAACATAATGAACTCTAAAAGGTATAAGATTAGACTCTATAGAAGAAAGGAGGGTTCTCATTTTTAGTCTAAAAATGGGGTGTGTTTTGTAGGCAACAAAAAATGGGGACTCCTATTGGGAAAACTCCTAATTGTTTCAAGAATCTAGAATATCTACTTTCACAAGAAGAAAAAGCATTATATACAAGCCATCACTTAGAAAAAACTAGAATTCAAAGGCAAAAAAGTATATAAGAATGAGTGGCATATTAAGTTATAATCCTAAAAAAACCATCTATGTATGTGATTAAGTGATTTATTCATTTCATTTACATTCACACATAGTAATTTAGATTTTCATAAGGTTAGAATTGCTAAAGGAAACATATTTCACAATTTATCTTGGGGGTGAAGTGGTGTGGGCATTTCTTTGCTTCTATCCAAGATTTTATAAACCTAATAGAGATACCTTTGGTCCCTTCCAAAGGTCTTGTTCCACTACCAACCAGGATGAAAATCTTGTGATGGAGGCTACTAAGATCACCTTTTCAAGGAGAATTTTAGCTCTTATATTTTGTATCTTATTTCAATTATTTTTAAAGTAAAATTTAAAATTTCATCCATAGAGGGTTGGGGATTGTTTCTACGCTAAATCGCTTTCTACATTCAAAGAAGAAAATGAGAAACTAAAAGGAATGGTCAAGGCTAGAAGATACCTGGATATGGTCGTGCGCACCGAAATCAGACGTTGGAAGGTACTCCTCTTTGGCTGTGGAGGAATGACACCTGCAAAGAAGAAGAGACTGAAACACAAAAAATGTTAGACGAGGAAATGGTGGGTTGACAAGCAAAATCTTGATCCCTAAAGTACAAAGACTTCCTTAAGGGATATCAACCCACTGATTAAAAATAGAAATATTTGACAGAAATGGAAATAATGAAAAGATAGAATGAAAGCAAATAAAAGACAAAAAACAAAATGTGTACCTGATATGTAGCAAATTGTTCTGCACAGTCACCGATGTCGGTCTTTGTGATGGCGTCAGTCAAGAAAGGGTGCCGATGTCGGTTCAAGTGCCGGCATCGGTCGGGGTAATGACCGGCGTCGGTCGAGGCAGCAGTTCTTGGACAGGTCTGGTCGAGTCTAGTCGGGTCTGGTCGGGTCTGGTCAGGGTCTGGACAGGTTTTGCAGAAAGGTCTGAGGGTTAAGGAGTTACAGACTGTGTATTCAAGGGATAGTGGACAGAGGTGTAAAGGAGGAAGTCAGGCTGGGGTTATAGTCTAAGTCTAAAATAGGGGTGATAGCAGTAATAAACAAACAATAACCAGAGAGAAACAAAAACACAGAGAGAGATACTTACCTGATACACACTGCAAGTATGATAAAAGACATGATTGAAGTCATCGATGTGTTGTAAGATGACCGAAGTAGGATTCCTATGCTGGAGAGAGAGACACGAAAGATTGATTGCAGATTGATTGGATGCAAGAAAATGGTTGATCACTAGAGTTTGATTGATCGCAAGAGTTGGTTGAATGAATGAACTAGTTGATTGAATGAAGAGGTTGATTGCCAGAGGTTCATGGTTTTACTGATTGATCAAAGGACGATTCGATAACCAATTGCAAAAATGGATTGGCAACCACATGGATAATAGATAATGGAATAACGGTTCCTGTGTTCAGGTTGAGAACGCAGTGCTAAGGAGAACTGATGCCGGCAGGACCGCCGACATCAGCCGAGAAGTGACCGACATCGGCGATGTCGGTTGGGTGGTGACCGTGGTCGGCAGATGCAGAATGAGGGTAGAGACTAACTTTAGCCTTCTACTCATTTTGACATGCTGCCAAGGTCAAGGCTAGCTGGAAAGTGGTCGACAGGGGTTAAATAGGTGAGGGAGAATAACATGAGGGATGACCAGGAGAGTCGACATGATTTCGGTGTCTACATTTGCCCATTTTTGTCTTGTTGGTTGTTCTAGACGAACTGCAAGACAAAAACAGGAGTGATTGCCCCAGGTGTGGATAAGGTCGATTACACTAAATTGCTTTCTACATTCAAAGAAGAAAATGAGAAACTAAAAGGAATGGTCAAGGCTAGAAGATACCTGGATATGGTCATGCGCACTGAAATCAGACGTTGGAAGGTACTCCTCTTTGGCTGTGGAGGAATGACACCTGTAAAGAATAAGAGATTGAAACACAAAAAATGTTAGACGAGGAAATGGTGGGTTGACAAGTAAAATCTTGATCCCTGAAGTATAAAGACTTCGTTAAGGGATATCAACCCACTAATTAAAAATAGAAATATTTGACAGAAATGGAAATAATGAAAAGACAAAATGAAAGCAAATAAAAGACAAAAAACAAAATGCGTACCTGATATGCAGCAAATTGCTCTGCACAGTCACCGATGTCAGTCTCTGTGCCAGCGTCAGTCAGGAAAGGGTGCCGATGTCGGTTAAAGTGCCGACATCAGTCAGGGTAATGACTGGCGTCGGTCGAGGCAGCAGTTCTTGGATAGGTCTGGTCGAGTCTGGTCAGGTCTGGTTGGGTTTGGTCAGGGTCTGGATAGGTTTTATAGAAAGGTCTGAGGGTTAAGGAGTCAGTTTGGGTAGGAATTCTGAGCAGAGTTATAGACTGTGTATTCAGGGGATAGTGGACAGAGGTGTAAAGGAGGAAGTCAGGTCGGGGTTATAGTCTAAGTCTAAAATAGGGGTGATAGCAGTAATAAACAAACAATAACCAAAGAGAAACAAAAACACAGAGAGAGATTCTTACCTGATACACACTGCAAGTATGATAAAAGACATGATTGAAGTCCTCGATGTGTTGCAAGATGACCGAAGCATGATTCCTATGCTGGAGAGAGAGACACAAAAGATTGATCATAGATTGATTGGATGCAAGAAAATGGTTGATTGCCAGAGTTGATTGATCGCCAGAGTTGGTTGAATGAATGAATTGGTTGGTTGAATAATGAATCAGTTGATTGCCAGAGGTTCATGGTTTTGTTGATTGATCGAAGGATGATTTGATAACCAATCACAAAAATGGATTGGCAACCGCATGGATAATGGATAATAGAATAACGGTTCCTACGTTTAGGTTGAGAATGCAGTGCTAAGGAGAACCGATGCTGACAGGACCGCCGACATCGGCCGAGAAGTGATCGACGTCGGCGACGTCGATCAGGTGGTGACTGTGGTCGGCAGATGCAGAATGAGGGTAGAGACTAACTTTAGCCTTCTGCTCATTTTGACATGATGCCAAGGTCAAGGCTAGTGGGAAAGTGGTCGATAGGGGTTAAATAGGTGAGGGAGAATAACATGAGGGATGACTAAGAGAGTCGACACGATTTCAGTGTCTACATTTGCCCCTTTTTGTCTTGTTGGTTGTTATGGATGAACTGCAAGACAAAAATAGGAGTGATTGCCCCAGGTGTGGATAAGGTTGATTTCATCTTGTTGGTCATTCAAGTGAACTGCAAGACAAAAATAGGAAGAGGTTGCCTCGATTATGGATGAGGTATTCCCCCTCAAAGTAGGAGTCGAGGGAAGGGAACCAGGAATCAGGTGCTGATTTGATAAAGAGTGGATGAAGAAAAGGTGAGGGTGAACATTGCAAAAGTTGTGATTGCGTGCATACCACTACATGAGAAATTTAGGTGAAATTGTCACAGGTCAAGGGTCGAGGAGTGCCAAAATTGAAGTAACCGAGCCCCAGCATGTAGTCATCTACTGATTGGGTTATTCAATCTAAGCTGAAGCTCCAAATGGTCATCGTGTTCTAGGTATCCCAGGCTTAGGAAGTGCTCCCAGAAACATGAAAAAGTCACAAGTAGTGTGGATCAACCGGCTTGCGATCCTATACTTGTGAGGGTCCAAAAAAAGTCTGCGCACAATTTTGCTAACCAGGCATGAGGTAGCATACATGCAAAAACAACCAAGGCAACATTGTCTTGGAAGTGGTTGAAGTTGGAGGAGATAGGCATGATCTCCAATGGTCATTGGTCGAGGGGGAGGAATGGATGAAAGGATGTGGTGGAGCTAACCTCAGAAGATGTTATGTGATCTGAGTGCTGCCTACATAGCCCCTGTGGAAGGGCCTCAGGCCAATGTAGTTCTCCCTAAAAGGGAGGAAGGGTCAAAGGGATGGAATTGGTCTTGGTCGAGGGCAAGGTCATGGTCAAAAGGAGGAAAGAAGGTTTGTCCATCAGGGAGATGAAAAAATGAGGGTGGTCGAGCTAACCTCAGATGATGTCGTATCATCTGAGTTCTGCCTACATAGCCCCGGTCTTAGGGCCTCAGACTAATGTAGTTCAAATAAAGGGTCCGAGTGGTAGACAGGTGGTTAAAGTGGTTGATAGATTGGTCTTGGTCATGATGAAATGATGAGGAGAAGAGATGATGTTGCAACCTTTTCTAAATGGTGTATTCTGCAACATTGGTTGAGGAATCTTTCATCCCTAGCAATTTTCCATATTCGTGATGGATGTATGCTAAAGATGAATTGAGGTCTATTTATGCTTCAGCAAGTATTGGTTTAAGCTTAACATAAATTGCGGTTGGTTGATAGTTTCCATGTGTATTGGTGTCCATAGAAACTAGTGTGAATAGGCTATGGGAGTGGTCTGAAAAAAAAGTTGAGTTGGGTTGATTGACAAGTGATGAAGGTGAATGTGACGAAAGTGTAGAAGAAGTGAAAAGCATATTGCTCTTTCATTGACAAGGACCAAAATGACAGCATAGATAGGGGTTATTAGAACCAAGAGCCCCATTCATGCATGATGTCGTTGACCAAATGTTGTGTTAGAATGGTAATCGAATCACTGTGACATTAAAGTGAGCTCGAAGTCCCTTGAGCAGGTGATAGGAGGAAATAGGGTAACCCATTTTAAGAGCAGAGATAACTTTGCCACTTTTTATAGGAGACCCTGAGACAACTATAAGTCAAGTCCATGACTCATTTTTTTTTTTGCGTAGACTGATCAATGTGAGAAGCCTGCAGAGAGATGTCATTGTGTTTGGTGGTCAGTTGTGAAGCTGATCAATGCGGGAAGCTTCGAAGATAGTGCTGTTTATTGCCAGATTAGTCATAGCCATCCTTCGAGGGAGTGGTCTAGAATTTTGTTTAATATAAGGGCTTTTTAATAGCTGTCCTTTGAGGGAGCAATCTATTTAATTATAGCAAATGATAGTACAGCTGTCCTTCGAGGAGCAGTCTACCTTTTGATTTGATATTGATATGGTGACCGTGGATATTTTGACATCTTGATTTGTTTTGACAAAAATGTGAGTCATGGACAAGATTATAGAAGGTCAAGGGCTCCCTTTTATTAAGACAAAGCATCCATACATCATGAAAGGGTTATAGGAATTGTTAAGAGGAATAGGGATGAAAGGAATTAGGACTAAGAGGACGGGGATTGCTCAAGGGACGAGCTCAAGTTAAGTGTCAAGTGGACGAATACTCGACTAGCAGTAGAACAGTCGCAGATGAAAGACATAAAAAGGCTCAGGTTCTAATAAGTCCCTAGTCCATGCTTGTGCGTGTATGATAATGTCCGAGTCAATTAGGAGCAAATTTGCCCCATTTGCCTCTTTCCAAATTGGTCAGGTGTTTATTGATGAGTGGATGTGAAGTTGGTTAATATGGTCGTTGATTGGTCGAGACGAGTTGAATGTTTTGATAAAAAGGTTGGTTGAATGTTTGGGTTGAATATTTGGTTGATTGATATTTGATTGTTGATTGGTTGAGACTGGTCGAATGTTTGATCGAAGGTAGGGTCGATGGACACTTGGTCGAGGTTTAGGATTAAAGGAGCGATTGATATTTCGGTGTCTACATTTTCCCCTTTTTGTCTTGTTGGTTGTTCTGGACGAACTGCAAGACAAAAATAGGAGTGATTGCCCTAGGTGTGGATAAGGTTGATTTCATCTTGTTGGTCATTCAAGTGAACTGTAAGACAAAAATAGGAAGAGGTTGCCCTGATTATGGATGAGGTATTCCCCCTCAAAGTAGGAGTCGAGGGAAGGGAACCGGGAATCGGGTGCTGATTTGATAAAGAGTGGATGAAGAAAGGGTGAGGGTGAACGCTGCAAAAGTCGTGATTGTGTGCATACCACTGCATGAGATGGTCAGGTGAAATTGTCACAGGTCAAGGGTCAAGGAGTGCCAAAATTGAAGTAACCGGGCCCCAGCATGTAGTCATTTGTTGATTGGGTTATTCAATCTAATCTGAAGCTCCAAATGGTCATCGTGTTCCAGGTATCTCGGGCTCAGGAAGTGCTCCTTGAAACACGAAAAAGTCACAAATAGTGCGGATCAATTGGCTTGCAATCCTATACTTGTGAGGGTCCAAAAATAGTTTGCGCACAATTTTCCTAACCAGGCATGAGGTAGCATACATGCAAAAACAACCAAGGCAACATTATCTTGGAAGTGGTCGAATTCGGAGGAGATAGGCATGATCTCCAATGGTCATTGGTCGAGGGGGAGGAATGGATGAAAGGATGTGGCCGAGCTAACCTCAGAAGATATTATGTGATCCGAGTGCTACCTACATAGCCCCTGTGGAAGGGCCTCAGGCCAATGTAGTTCTCCCTAAAAGGGAGGAAGGGTCAAAGGGATGGAATTGGTCTTGGTCGAGGGCAAGGTCATGGTCAAAAGGAGGAAAGAAGGTTTATCCATCAGGGAGATGAACAAATGAGGGTGGTCGAGCTAACCTTAGATGATGTTGTATCATCTGAGTGCTGCCTACATAGCCCTGGTCTTAGGGCCTCAGACCAATGTAGTTCAGACAAAGGGTCCGAGTGGTAGACAGGTGGTCAAAGTGGTCGATAGATTGGTCTTGGTCATGATGAAATGATGAGGAGAAGAGATGATATTGCAGCCTTTTCCAAATGGTGTATTCTACAACATTGGTTGAGGAATCTTTCATCCCTAGAAATTTTCCATATTCGTGATGGATGTATGCTAAAGATGAATTGAGGTCTATTTATGCTTCAGCAAGTATTGGTTTATGCTTAACATAAATTGCGGCTGGTCGATAGTTTCCATGTGTATTGGTGTCCATAGAAACTAGTGTGAATAGGCTATGGGAGTGGTCTAAAAAAAAAGTTGAGTTGGGTTGATTGACAAGTGATGAAGGTGAATGTGACGAAAGTGCAGAAGAAGTGAAAAGCATATTGCTCTTTCATTGACAAGGACCAAAATGACAGCATAGATAGGGGTTATTAGAACCAAGAGCCCCATTCATGCATGACGTCATTGACCAGATGTTGTGTTAGAACAGTAATCGAATCACTGTGACATTAAAGTGAGCTCGAAGTCCCTTGAGCAGGTGATAGGAGGAGGAAATAGGGTAACCCATTTTAAGAGCAAAGATAACTTTGCCCTTTTTTATAGGAGACCCTGAGACAACTATAAGTCAATTCCATGACTCATTTTTTTTTTTTAGGTGCAGACTGATCAATGTGGGAAGTCTGCATAGAGATGTCTTTGTGCTTGGTGGTCAGTTGTGAAGCTGATCAATGCGAGAAGCTTCGAAGATTGTGCTATTTATTTCCAGATTAGTCATAGCCATCCTTCGAGGGAGTGGTCTATAATTTTGTTTAATATAAGGGCTTTTGAATAGCTATCCTTTGAGGGAGCAGTCTATTTAATTATAGTAAATGATAGTACAGCTATCCTTCGAGGGAGCAGTTTGCCTTTTGATTTGATATTGATATGGCGACCGTGGATATTTTGACATCTTGATTTGTTTTGATAGAAATGTGAGTCTGGACAAGATTATAGAAGGTCAAGGGCTCCCTTTTATTAAGACAAAGCATCCATACATCATAAAAGGGTTATAGGAATTGTTAAGAGGAATAGAGATGAAAGGAATTAGGACTAAGAGGATGGGGATTGCTCAAGGGATGATCTCAAGTTAAGTGTCAAGTGGACGAATACTCGACTAGCAGTAGAACAGTCGCAGATGAAAGACATAAAAAGGCTCAGGTTTTGATAAGTCCCTAGTCCATGCTTGTGCGTGTATGATAAGGTCCGAGTCAATTAGGAGAAAATTTGCCCCATTTGCCTTTTTCCAAATTGGTCAGGTGTTGATTGATGAGTGGATGTGAAGTTGGTTGATATGGTCGTTAATTAGTCGAGACGGGTTGAATGTTTTGATAAAAAGGTTGGTTGAATGTTTGGGTTGAATATTTGGTTGATTGATATTTGATTATTGATTGGTTGAGACTGGTCGAATGTTTAATCGAAGGTAGGGTCGATGGACACTTGGTCGAGGTTTAGGATTAAAGGAGCGATTGATATTTGATTGAGATTGGGTTGAAAAATTGGTCGAGGTTTGGATGAAGGTTGAATTCCCCTAGCGGCGAGGGAGAATGTTTGATGGATTGGTTAAGGTCAGTTGAGGTTTAGTGGTCAGATGGACTGTGTTAATGTCGAACAAAGGAGTTAAAGGTGGCAAAGGGACCATAGTCTGGCATGGAGATCCTAATTTAGGTGATGAGGTTGGAGAAGCATGGGTCGGTGTTGATGATTTATCAGAGGGGTGGTCAAGAGGATCCTTGATGAGAAGGGAATCCTTTCTCTGTTGTTGACAAATGACAGCTTTAAGAGCACAACAACGCTTAGTGTCATGTCCCAGAGTGTGGTGATAGTGGCAGAATTTAGAATTGTCGAACCAAGATGGTCTTGATCTGAGAGTTGATGAGTGGGGCGGTATTGAAGGTTTATTAATGATGTGGTCGAGAAGAAGGGTGTCATTCCCCAGACATTGATGAATGACAACCTTGAGGGCACAACAATGCTTAGTGTCATGCCCAGGCATGCGATGATACGCACAAATGTGAGTGTCGTCGAACCAGGGTGGTTTTGGTCTGAGAGATTGATATGGTCTAAGCAGTGGGAGATTGATGCGAGAGGACTGCAACAATTGCCGTAATAACAAGGCATAAGAACCTGCTAATGGGTCTAGATGTTTTTTTGCAGTGAGGGTTAGTGAGTTTAGTTTGAGAGGAATAAGAGGCATAGGTTGATGGTTTGGAGGAGATATAAGTCTGACAGGTTGATATAGTAATGGAGGCGACTTACCTCTATGAAGTATGGGAGTAGGAAGAACTCCTATTAAAGTGGATGGATGCGGGCCTAAAATTGAAGGTAATGATGAAGGTGGGGGAGAAGGCCTCTGGTGTGGTTTAGTAGCCTTCTTTGGTTTGGGTTGAGGGCCACCTTTGTGTGAGGTGAGGTTAGATGTGGGGAAAACACCAAGAGGTTTAATCTCTTTGGGCATGATGGACGCCTGCGCGGGTTTGGACTTAGATGTGGATAGTTCTTCTCTCGATGGAGAAGGGATTGAAGATGTGGGCTCTTTAAGTGGAAAGAGTGCCGAAGTAATCATGGCTTCTGCATGTGGTTGGGGAGTTGAAAAGGTATGATCATCTATGGATGATAAGAAGGATGAAAGCGAGGTAGCTAGTGTTGATGTGGTCAAAGCATCCTCTAATATGAGAGAGGTCGATGGAGGACTAATAGGAGAAGAAGATTCTTCTACCTATGGAAGATGAATGGGAGAAGATGGCTCTTTTACCTGGGATGGAGGTTGGTCAGGGACAAGAGGTGAAATCATGTTGACTGTGTGTATATGATGGTCATGAGAGTCATTGGTCATGGTCTTAATGTTGTTGTGGCTAGGAGGATGGTTAAGGAAGGGTTGTATGTACCATTGCTGGAATTGTTTTGTGATGCTTTGAGATGTTGAAGGTTGAGGTTGATTAGTTGTTGTCGAAGATGGTGATCTGATGACCATAGTGTTGGCCACTCTTTTGGATTTAGAATTGGCAGAAGAAAAAGGTCTAGAAGAAGAATGGTCATTAGTTCTTGCGTTAGTATTACGCAATTTGACCTTATCTTCTTCAATGGCATGAAGTTCAAGCTTTTAGGCCATGGTGAAAGCCTCATCAAAAGTGCAAAATGTTTGAATTTGCAAGGTGGAAGAGATGTGGCTGACACATGCTCGAGAAAAGAGCTCAATGAGCTCAGGTTGAGGCAAGGAGAAGGAGAGCTAGTTAATCAGGCCTCTCCAATGGGTGACAAAATGACTATTGATTCGTCGTCAAATTGTCTAATGGAGTAGAGGTATGTGATCAAAACTTGTTTAGTGATATTGATTGAGAAATGGTCAATGAATAATTGGGCGAGTTGAATGAATGAAAAGATAGAATGTCTGGCAAGAGAGCTATACCAGTCAAGGGCAGGGCCAGAAAGAGACATAGGAAACGTGCATAGAAGTAACGCATCGTCGTGGGCGATAAGGTAATAGGCATGTCTAAATGCCTGTAAGTGCTGTTATGGGTCTTCCTTGCTTTGAAAATGAGAAAACTTAGGAAGTTCCCACTGGTTGGGGTATGGCCTGATAGGGACAGAAGGATGAATGGGCTCGTTGTAAATTTGCTCATACGAGAGAGCATTGTGTGAGCCAGAGATAGAGGTCTCGAGACTGGACATTTTATCCATCAGCATTTTGATGAGATCTACTGACATATTGGTGGATGAGGCACCCCCTAGGTTGTAAGGCACTTGAAAGAGGCTAGAGGAGGCATACGATGTAGTCAGTTGTACTAGTAAGGGCGCAATGTACGGATGACTAGTCGCAGGGACAAAAGTGGAGGCCAAAGGTGGTTGGGTTATGAAGGTAGAAAGCATAAGCTGAGTAGATATCGCCAAAGGTGTTTGTGTGATGGCATTGACAAAGGGTGAGGTAGGCACTCCTGCATATATGGGCGCAAGAGTGTGTGGGGTCGAGACAATCAAGTTTTGGTATGATGTAGAACTTGGTTGAATTGCAGGTGGTTGAGGGGGTAATGGAACCCCGATGGAGGTCGGTCTAAAAATAGACGGGGAGGCCAAACTTTGCATATAGGCCATAGTTGGGTTAACAGTTGAGGCAAAAGGTTGGGTAGCGGATGGTGTCGATGTCACCGCCACTTTGCCCAAAAGGTCTCACGTTGGGTTCCTCGCGAGATAGTTTTGGAGGGCTGTGACATTGAGGTCCAAGAGTCTTACAAAATCTTGGTCCCCTTTTGAGACAATAGGCGACTGGGTTAGGGATGGTCTAGTAGGAGTTCTTTCAGTCTCTGAGTGGAACTCCATTATAGGGCTGGTTATGGATGGGGTAGACAGAAGCGGGTGATGCCTCGCGTGATCGACTAGAGCCTTGGCTTGACTATGAGTCAGAATCATTCAAGGCAAGAAAGAACGTCCTCATAAGCTCAAACAAGCAAATAAAAACTAAAAAGATGAAGAACACAAGTAGATCCTAAAACCCTAGAAGTAAATTATTAGGATTATAGTGGCTTATGCCTTAGAATGTGTGTAGAGGAAGATTGGCTTTTGAGTCGGGTCCTAGAATAAGTAGTCTATGGATGGTTTTGGGTTAGTTATGGTGCTCAAGAAGTCTGTGTTAGGTTTCGTACAAGGCCTGGTGCTAAGGAGCAAGCTCCCCTCACTTCACGAGTCCAGTGATAAACTAGGCCCACTTAGCCAAAATATACTTCCCCTAGAGATTAGACTCCGCCAGAGAATGGAGTGGGCTTTCCCCTTGGTGATGAAATCCAAGTAAGATTGTCGGGATGGGTAAGGTATCCACTGGGGGATGAAATCCCAGTCGGGCCTTGTCTCAGGTAAGTTATGATGTTTGTTTTGTGCAAGTGGTTTGGTCGTGTAACATGAAGTGGACTAGATTAATTCAATATGCGGTTATTAATTACTAAGTGTGATCTAAGAAATAGAAGCAAACAGAAATGAATGCAAAGTGTTTTAAGTCCAAGTCAAAATGTTTGTTCGTATGAAGATGAATGGAGAAAGAGTCGAAGAATATGAGTTTTGACTAGTCTAGAAGTGCAAGAAAGAAAAGAAAAGTTCTTTTTAGTCCTGCTTATGATGTCGTTTAGAAGAGATGAAAGAGGCGAAAAAGGAAGGAACCTAATGCACCTATATGTACGAAAGAAAGAAAGAACCCAAGGAAGGCCCTAGGGTCCCACCGAACGTGCTAGAATGTTTCTACGCTAAATCGCTTTCTACATTCAAAGAAGAAAATGAGAAACTAAAAGGAATGGTCAAGGCTAGAAGATACCTGGATATGGTCGTACACACCGAAATTAGACGTTGGAAAGTACTCCTCTTTGGCTATAGAGGAATGACACCTGCAAAGAAGAAGAGACTGAAACACAAAAAAAGTTAGACGAGGAAATGGTGGGTTGACAAGCAAAAGCTTGATCCCTGAAGTACAAAGACTTCCTTAAGGGATATCAACCCACTGATTAAAAATAGAAATATTTGATAGAAATGGAAATAATGAAAAGACAGAATGAAAGCAAATAAAAGATAGAAAACAAAATGCGTACCTGATATGCAAAAAATTGTTCTACACAGTCGCCGGTGTCGGTCTCTGTGCCAGCATCGGTCAGGAAAGGGTGCCGACGTCGGTTAAAGTGCCGGTGTCAGTCGGCGTAATGATCGGCATCGATCGAGGCAACATTTCTTAGACAGGTCTGGTCGAGTTTGGTTGGGTCTGGTTGGGTCCGATCGGGTCTGGTCAGGATCTGGACAGGTTTTGCAGAAAGGTCTGAGGGTTAAGGAGTCAGTTTGGGCAGGAAGTCTAAGCAGAGTTACAGACTGTGTATTCAGGGGATAGTGGACAGAGTTGTAAAGGAGGAAGTCAGGCCGGGGTTATAGTCTAAGTCTAAAATAGGGGTGATAGCAGTAATAAACAAACAATAACCAGAGAGAAATAAAAACACAGAGAGAGATACTTACCTGATACACACTGCAAGTATGATAAAAGACATGATTGAAGTCATCGATGTGTTGCAAGATGACCGAAGTAGGATTCCTGTGCTAGAGAGAGAGACACGAAAGATTGATCATAGATTGATTAGATGCAAGAAAATGGTTGATCTCCAGAGTTTGATTGATTGCAAGAGTTGGTTGAATGAATGAACTAGTTGATTGAATGAAGAGGTTGATTTCCAGAGGTTTATGGTTTTGCTGATTGATCGAAGGACGGTTCGATAACTGATCACAAAAACAGATTGGCAACCACATGGATAACGAATAATAGAATAACGGTTCCTGCATTCGGGTTGAGAATCTAGTGCTAAGGAGAACCGACGCTGGTAGGACCGCTGACGTCGGCTGAGAAGTGACTGACATCGGCGACGTCGGTCGGGTGGTGACCGTGGTCGGCAGATGCAGAATGAGGGTAGAGACTAACTTTAGCCTTCTGCTCATTTTGACATGCTGCCAAGGTCAAGGCTAGTGGGAAAGTGGTCGATAGGGGTTAAATAGGTGAGGGAGAATAACATGAGGGATGACCAGGAGAGTCGACACGATTTCGGTGTCTACAGGGATCAAGCCAGGATAAAAGGAAACCATCCAATTCATTATGACTCAATATAAATCAAAATTGAAGTAATGTTGCATTTTTCTTTAGATATTCCTTTGAGTGTGTTATATGGATTTAAACAAAAAAATAATTGTTATAAAATTCACCCATTATTTTATGACTCATTAACATTTATAATTTATTAATTTAATGAAGAAACAACACCATTTCACACAATTTATTCGAGTAAAATTACAATTAGGTTATTTAAGTGCCATCTCTATTATATTTACAATAGCCTTTCATTTCATTTATTTGATTAACAAGGGGGACCACATGAAAAAAAACATTGGGATAAACCTAACAAGGAAGAGAAATAGAAAAAAAACAAAAAAATATCTAAGTGAACAACAAAGGATAGAAAGGAAATAAAAACAAGACAAAATGGGGAAGGGAAAATAAATATATTTATAGGAAATGTTCAAGCAAGTACTTGCTTGAATCAGTCAGATGCTTGATTATTTAGGATTTTGATAAGGTTATATGGAACACCTATGCTTTTTTGATAAATATTTGCCAATGTTCATCTCATACAACTCAAGAAAACTAGGATTGTAAAATTTTGCATTAGATTTGTCTCTAGATTGTAGAAAGCATGAGGGATAGGGTTTATAAAATACCTTAGCCCATACATTATATTAAAATGAAGGATAGGGTTTTGTATTCATACATAAAAAACTAATTAGAAGATCTAACCTAAAATTGGCATGTTCATGATGGCAGCTAGTATAAGAGTCACTCGGCAGATGATTTTTGATACAAATAGATGCATGTGTAGCATCCTCATTATTGTCCTTGGAATTCAAATGAAATGGGAGTGTTTTAGATTCTTCCCACATCATAAACCTTATAAATTTTTCATTAGTGGCCAAATTATGTGGAGATATAGGCTAAATAAGGTCATTCTTATCTTAAACCTCCATTGGCATGACTTCTTCATTCAAGTGACTGTGTTCATGACTTCCCATTTTGATTACCTTTAATATTAAGAGAATTATTTGAGTGATATAAATTAATTTGGAGGCAAGGCTGAAATGAGGAGAGAGATCATCAATTTTGATTTATTTTGGATCATTTCCTCAAAAGGATATCCTCTTTCTTCTTAGTTTATTTCTTATACTTCATTCCCTATTGATGAAACAAGGAAAGTATCATTACTACCATAGAGATGTTGACCATCTTGGATTAGTCTATTAAAATTAGTATTAGTAATAGTATTCAAGGGTAATAATTCTTCAAATGCATAACACATATCTTTCTCATCCAATGGCTCCAACTCCTCTAATTGTTCTTTTGGTGAATCACAAGATATGTCATATTATTCATTTTGTGTGGACAACTCTTTATCAATCTGCTTCTCAACCATTAGGATACCTTTTACAAATATTGATTATTCATCTTCAGAGTCATCATCATTACCATTTTATCTTTCAAAGAGGTATTTTGACATGCCAACTTAGACAGGGGTTGTTATTCTCTTCCTTTCTTGAAAGCAGACTTGTGTGAACAAATCTCCACAAGGTCTCATTTACTAGGTCTTGGTATGCAAGGTAACCCAATTAGTTCATTGTGACCATACAATGTCAAGAGTCTTCAGATTTATACATATAAATATGATTATATTAATCCATGTATTCAAATTCATAGTCAAATATTATTGAGATATTAAACTTGAGCATATTTTTGTCTTATTTGGATGATTTTGAACTAGTATGGATGTAGATTAAATGGGAAAATTATGTGTAAATTTTATAAGTGACGACAAGAATGAAGAAGAATATTATCCATTAGTTTTTTGAATATTTAATAAGTTTTTTAACATGTAAATTTATGATGAAATAATATATGTATATTGAATACATATTCCCAGATGTAGTATTATTCATTATGGTTCTTTGGTATATAAAACTAATAAGGTAAATTTTGCTTATGAAACATTTATAGGCTGTAATTTTATAAAGATTAAAATATGAGATTATCATAAGAGGGAATAAAGGAATAAGTTTAGAAAAGACAAATTTTTTAATGAATTATAAAATAAGCTTAATATATATTATTTGTGTTATGAGCTATCTAGAAACTCATTGTGTTTATAGTGTTAAATTTAATTAGATATTAATAGATCTTATATGATTAAAGTTTTTTTTTTAAATAAGATTATTTTGAAATTGATATAGTGCCTTAATCTTGGATTATTTCTGTAGACCTATGTGTATGTCTAGTTTGAATGTAGTTCATCTGAATAACTTACACAAAACATTGTTGAGGTTGATTGAATGGAAATAATGCAACTATTAAATTATGTTTGTTTGTACCTTACATAATTTTTTAGTTTTGAGTGTGTTCTAAAATGTATTTATTATGCCTTGAATTTATTTATATGAGAACTATTGGGAATATATCAAATTATAAGAGATGCTAGATATATGAGGGTGTTATTTTTTAACTCTTATATTTAGTCCTTGATATCATATATTAGATTATGATTTATTAACAAATATTTTTATATGAGTGGATTTGACTCAAATCCATGTGATATCTAGCTTCTACAATGAAAACATTGGCCAAAGTAATGTTATATCTAAGACATTGCCATTGCATTTTCCTTTTTAGTTTACATGTGTTTGTTTATGTCATATTAGATAGAGTATTAGTTTCCATGGTATAAATTAATGTTGCATGTATTAGTGATTTTACACACAAGTTTTGGTTGATTTATTGATATCTTTATTATTATTATTTACCCCTGTATCAAAGGTGGGGAGGTGCATCCTAGACCAATATCTTATTGTTAGAGGTAAAGCACTCAAATGATACTCTCCCTCTATTCATCTATTCAACCATTTGGGATCATAATCATGGATTTATATATGGATAATTGATTTGTTTGTGAGGCCCATTTATACAATTATACATGTTATATAATATATTTATCTTTGTACTAAAATGTAATATCTAGTACATTATTATTCTATGGCTACTCAACACAATAGTGGTTGTGAGATTTGTAATTAATTCTGAATATTATGATAGCATTGGTTGTATTTTTATTCAGAGATGTATTGTAGATTATATCAGTGATTTTATGTACTCAACTCTTTTCACTATTCATTCTATGAGAAATATTCATATTGTATTCAATTATAAGCTAATTGAAAACTAAGTGGATCATTTTATTAACTAGCAAATTGATACATTTTATATTTATTACATTTGATACATTTATTAATCAAATAATAAATTTGTAGATAGATATGGATGATTTTATAAGTTAACTATTTAAACTTAAAAAAATTGGTGTAACTTTATGTAACCTATATGATGTCCTAACATTAGAGTGACGGTTTAACGCTTGGACCTAATGAGCCCACTAACATAAATTTATTCTTCCAATTTTAGTGAGGAGAATGGCATGAGGTAAATTTAGTGGAGAAGTGACTTGAAATATGAACCCTCAATCTTATCCTAATTAGCTAACAACTAAACAAGCCATAAAACTTTATCGAATACTCATCAGGAATGAGACTAGAGACATGATACTAGATCTTAAGTGAGAACTTCATGGACATGAGGAGTAATATGAATAATAGTATTTAGAAGAAAAATCTATTGATCAATAAGAGCCTTGGTATTAGGGGCCTAATAAAGTTTGATAAGTGGTAAGAGCTCAAGTAGTTGTAGAGATTGTGTGTGATATGAATAAAGTGAACCCTCCCAAGTTTAATAGTATGGTACTGGGTGATAGATCTGAAGCTTGACTCATTAAACTAGAAAATTATTTTAAGGTTCAAAATTATTCTAATGAGAATAAGGTTGCATGGGGAGCTTACTAATTAGTTGGTGAAATAACAACTTGGTGAGATAATAAGAAGCTTGAGATGAACCTTGATTCCACTACAATTATTTGGGGTTAGATTGTGACTCTTTTTAGATCACTATGGACACCCTAGATGTACTTTGATTATAAATTAATATATTTTTATAATTTGAAGCAATGGTATTTATTTGTAATGAATTATGGGAGAAATTCACAAAGCTCTTGAAGTATTTTGCATAGTATTAGAAATATGAATGTTTATAGATAAAAAATTTCATTATGGGATTAAAACATCAAATTAGATGTGAAGTGGATGTGCATGAACCATCCATCATGGACTAGGGAGTTGAAAAATAGTTAAGCAAGAATAAAAGTTGAAATTACTTATTAAGGTAGGATAAAATTCAAAATTAATATTGGAAGTCCAAAGACACCCTTCAAGAAAAAGAACTAGAAATGAAATGGAAATTCTAAGAACTAGTTTAAAATATAGAATACAAGATTTAGTACTGATTCATGGAAAAAGAAACCTAGAGGTAGTTTTAGACAAGGATTCAAGGGAGTTAGTTAAACTAAGAGGAAGGGACCACCTAGTAGATGTTTTACATGTAGAAGAGACCATTATGCCAAGTATTTTCCTCGGTAGAAGATAAATGGTATAAATATGAATTTATCCATCTCTACATCACATCAAAGAACCTTTTAATAGTGTATTCATGAAGTAGTTGACAACCATCAAGCATAATCACAAGCCTCTCACATTGAAATATTAGGAACTTCGTTTGGGAAACCTATTCCTATTTTGATATATAGATGAGCCACTGAATGTTTTATCTCTCTTATAATGATAAGTAAATCATCTAAGAATGTTGGTTTTATGTAAAATACTTGGTCAGTTTAGTATGGGAATGAATCCAAGGTCAAGGTTAACATGTGTCTTATTGAGGCTAAAATAATGTTTCCAAAATTATTTATGATTGCCGATATTTATGCAATGTCACTAGGGTCATATGATGTGATCTTAAGAGTGAATTAACTCTCTAAACACAAATTCAAAGTTGATTATTTTATTAATAAGGTTGAGTGTTTATATGATTTAGAAAATCAAACCTAAATCCAAAGAGATCGGAGAGAGTCAAAACTAAGAAAACTTTTAGCCATTTAGTTTTAAAAGGATCAATTAAAGGAATGTCAAGCATTCTTAGTCAAAATGGATGAAATTAATGAAGCTAAGGAACCTTCTTTAGAATATCATTCTTTTCTATAATAATTTAAAAATGTTTTCCCATAGGAATTACTAGGTCTACCTTCCAAGATGGAATTTGATTTCACCATTGATATCATTTCAGGGTCATAACCATAATCCAAGGCTCCCTATAAAATGACAATGAATGAGTTAATCAAGTTCAAGGCATAACTTCAAGATATGTTAACCCAAGGTTTGATTTGTCTAAGTATTTCACCATGGATTAAACCTATAGTCTTTGTCAAAAATAAGGATGGAACCCTTCATATATGTATTGACTACCAATGCTTAACAAAACAACAATCAAAAATAAGTATTCTTTACCTTACATTGATGATCTTTTTGATCAAATGCATTATGTAACAGTATTTTTAAATATTAATCTTCATGTTGGGTACCATAAATTGATAATTAGAGAGGAATATATTACAAAAATATATTTTAGGACTCATTATGGACATTATGAATTTATAGTATTTCTAGACTAATGAATGCACTTATAACATTCATGAACCTCATGAAGGTGTGTTCGTATATTATCTTGATCAATTTAAGCTAGTCTTTCTTAATGATATTCTCATATATTCCAAAAGTTAATAAGATCATGTTGATCATTTTCATTTGGTCTTGTATAAATTGAAGAAGCATAAACTCTATGGAAATTTGTCTAAGTGTGCCTTCTTTCAAAGAAAAGTACAATACTTGGGACATATTATCTATATAGAAGGAATTTGTATGGATCTAGCCTAGATTAGAGCCATTATAGAGTGGTTAGAAATTAAAAATGAGCATGAGGTACATAGTTTCATAGTTTTAGTAGGGTAATATAATAAGTTTGTGCTAAATTTCTCTAATATATCTAATCTGATCAGTATTGTTTAGTGAAAAGAGAAACGTTCTGTTTGGTCTAAAAAGTGTGAAGAAGCCTTTCAAATTTTGAAAAAGAGGCTTACTTTAGCACTGGTGTTTTAGATTATAAATACAAATGGTAATTTTTTAGTTATAACATTGATTGAACTTAAATTTTTATGTGGATCCTACATGGGTAGATAAGATTATGGATATAGAAATGATAATGCACAAGGGTGATAACTGGATCCATAGTAGGCCAATTAAATGATAAAATTAGATATAAAATATGTTAAATTAATTAAACTAAGATAGGATACAAATAGTAAGTATAAATATGCTAGATATGGAAATGACAAAGAAATAATATACTTGGTTTTAATGCTAACATAGTTCTAGATTTGAAACATGTAGGAAGCAAATTGGAAGAGGATTATGGAACACTCACCAAATTCTAAATTGAATTCCAATATAGCCTTATACATTAGTGTCAGACTTGGATAATTGCATTGATGCTACTATCTAAATTAGATGTGTAGATACTCATTTTTTGCCACTTCCATGTCTAAACTAGGTGTCAGATCAATTTCTAGAAAATGACATAATTCAAGTCCAGAAATCATCTAGATTTCCTAAATTCATTTGCATAAGGGATTTAATTACCCTGAATCATGCTGAGGCATACTCATTTTGGGTATTACCCTGTATACAATGATAACATAGGTTGAATTCAACTCTAGTCAAATTGTGACCTAGTAAATTGACATTATTGGCCTTTTGATCTATTAATGCAAAACATAAAATAATTTAAAAATGCCAAAAACCCTAAGAAGGATTAATTAAAAATCCAAATTCAATTATATACTTAAGTGAAAATTCCAAGTTGTAGTAGGGAATTACATTTTCTAAAAAATATTTTTTTCAATAAAGATGAGGTCAAAGTTAAGGAAATTAATAATATATTTAATTAATTCCTAAAATTCAAATAAAAAGTGAGTCACAACATCATAAATATCTTCTATGATTTTTAATGTAAATAAATATATTTTATGAGTTTTCAATCCTTCATAATTGCTTTAACCCAGCCCAAGGTTAATCTAAGTTGACCAAGGTTACTCTAGACATAACCAAGGTTAAAACTAAACCTAACCACCTTAAGGTTAGAGTTAGTTTTAAGACCTATAAATCAAATTTCCCTCACTCTCTTCCAACAATATTTTGTGTGTAAGGTTATTATATAGTAATACTTTCAATAAGTTCTCAAATAATGTTATAATGCCAAATTTATTCAAGAAACATCACACCAAGCCAAGTAAAGAAAATCCATATGTGGCCTTAGAGAATTGATACCAAAATGTAAATTACATTGATTAAAGTCTCTATTTCCCAAAATACAAGAAATAAAATCCTCTATAAAAATAAATGGGCACCAATTTTGACAAGGGAGGTAACATAGTTTTATGTTTATATCTTTTATTTATAGTGTTGTTCATTGTGTTAAGCTCACCCAAGTAATTAGGAAAGAGTGGTTTAATTTCCATTGAATTATTTCATTTTAATTATATTTTGATTCAATAATAAGGAACTAATGATATTTTGGCTCTTTAGATTCATAATGATACATAATGGCATGCCCAATGGGACTATGTACCCCACATGAATGAAATGAGTGATGTGAAACCTCAAAAATTCTTAAAAATATCATTCACATCTTCAATTTTTCACTTTTATGACCAAAATTCATGTAATTTTATTTAGTCACTAATTGATAACTTTTCCCTAATAAATAGTGACTTCACCTATTTTATCCTCTATTTTGTGATTGTTTGTTTTATATAAAATGGTAGCTTTGCATCAACAACTTCACTAAAAATAAAAACATTGTTATTTTATGAAATATTTGACATTGACCTATGTCAAATCATCCTTTGTGTAAATGAAAAATTTGATGAATGAAAATAGTGACTTTGATCATGTATCTCAGTGACTTTGGTAGGTAAATTTACTTGTGATTTAAATAACTTTGCCTTATTTTTAACCCTAATCAATGACTTTACCTAGACTAATCAGTGACTTAACACCTGACTCATGGTGACTTTGATAGCTATTTTTCTTATTTATTATATTCTATATGAAATTGGTGACTTCATATAAATTGGTGCCTTCATTCTATTGAGAATCTGGCAACTTCACTCTATGTAAACAAAACATGACATATCAAAACTGTAAATTGTTTGTTAGTTATCTCTTTTGCCTAAAAACAAGTGAACCCCCTAATGTTTTTATAGGAAATTAATTGAATAAATGGAGGTATAAAGACTTTAAATTTTCATACACACTTATGTTTTAGTGCTTAAAATTTACCTAACAAACATTGATTTTTGTCTTTTAATTTTACAAGAGAAAACAAAGCAAAGGGGCCAAAACTTAATTCACTTCTTATTTAGTTCTTTAAAAATGAACATCAACTTTAAATTAGAGATCCTAAGAGATTTTTTGTTTTGTTTTTTTGTTCATTATTTTTTAATTAGTTTAAAATTCTTAGATTAAATTATTTTTAGGAAAATGAACTTTATGTGTATGCTTCCCCCCATCCCCTTTAGGGAACTAAAGTGATCAAAAGTACCTTGTGTATTGCCTTATTTGGTTGAGTTTAGAATAGAATAAAATTCATGTATGCTCTCCCCAAGTTTTAAGTGACTTGGGTGACCTATAAATAACCTCTAAATTTCTTCTAATTTTTCATTTATTTATTCTATTGCCTTGGCTTGTGGGAGGGAATTCATCATCTCCTCACAAGTTCTTTAGGGGTGAATTGACCTAAGTTTTCATCTCCTAGCATCGCACCAATCCATTCCATGGTGGGTTATATAAATTGGTAATGTGATACAATAATTGAATAGTGTTTGAGCATCTAGTCTGATAATTCTAATGAAAACTTGGATCAGTTCATGCTAAACATCAGACTTCACTAAGTAGTACATGGCTGAAGTTTTTGTGCCAAAGACTAGACCTTTGCATAATAAGTTAGTGAGTTTGAATCCAATTGACATGATTTTACCTTGTGTTATCCATACTTGGGACCATTTATATTATCTTAAAAATTATATATTTTAATAAATCTCACTATACCACAATATCTTTTCAAAGGTCAAGCGCTTCACACTCTAAGTTTGTGTCATGTACGAATGCTTGTGAGACATAAGGGGGATTAAAAAATCTACCGACATGTGCTCTTTAATTTTTGGATTACAACTTAGTTCCTTTTGGGCATTAGTATATCAATAGAAAATTTGATAGAAGCTATGTACACCTTGTCAGTTTTAAGGATAAGACATGTACTTAAGTGATTTTTTCTATTTTTTTACTAGCATGTATTTTTGGGTCTAAAATTGTTTATATGAAAAATTCAAAAAGAGTCAAAACCTTCATGTATTACACACCACTTTAAACTAAGAGGTTTTATGCTACTGATTTTTTTCTAAACATTTGCCTTGGAATTTTCCAAAAGCATATTTTGTACCATTTATTCTGAAGGAGCATTGTTACACTACCACTTTTATTCCAAAACACTTGCCTTGTTTGAAACTAAGTTCATAAACTATACATACCTTTGTTTCTCAAATGCATGGTTATGTTGCCCATTTGAGTCTAGCCTATTTGCCTTTAAAAAATTTGAATCGTTTATACTAAATTTGAAATTAAATCTTTCAA
Source organism: Torreya grandis (assembly GCA_037957365.1). Taxonomy (NCBI): domain Eukaryota; kingdom Viridiplantae; phylum Streptophyta; class Pinopsida; order Cupressales; family Taxaceae; genus Torreya; species Torreya grandis. The sequence goes on along the minus strand of JARHVA010000401.1, from coordinate 479,048 downwards.
AGTTTTGATCCTAAACTAACTAGGTCTACCCTTATCTAATTTGGGCTTAGGTGATTTACCTTTTTCATTTAGATTGTGTTAATTGGGTCAATTTTTCATTTAGTTTAGAGATGTTTGCCTAGACTTAAAGGTGTTTTTATTTCATGTGTTGAGTTTAAAGTTCATTATGTCGAGTTTTAAAAATGTCATAGTCCTATTGACCATTTTTACAAAAAGTTAAAATGGATCAACCCCCATATAGTCAAAATATTAAATAGGGGCTGATTATATTGTCATAGGGTGTGTTATAGTTCATTTGATGTCATTTCATATGTCATTCTCATTTTGGTCATTGTCTAGTTTAGGTATCATTATATTTTATATCTTATGGGTCATTTTAGAATCATATATGGAAGTGGTCAGTCTTTATAGTATTCATTTTAGTCAAATCATGGAACATGTTTATTTGTGCCTTAAGGAATAATTTAAGTTGCATAGGCCTTATAAGTTCATCAAATCTTTAACAATATCAAGTGGTGATTGTTAGAACAAGTCCATAATTCTTTCGGTGAAACTATTTCAATTTTTTTGGCTAAGTGTTGGGGACTCATTAGATAAATTGTCTAAAATATAAAGCTTGAAGACTTATTTTTTTCAATAAAAATGTCTGAAGCATGAATATTTATTTTGGAGAAATTTTTTTTAGTAATTTTCAAAAATGCTAATTTTTTTAGACAAAGTGTCCATGCAAAAAGGCTAAGTCTGATTTCTTTTAGATAAATTATCTGACACAAAAGATGTATTCTTTCACACAAAATGTCTGAAACATAAGTCCTAATAAAGGTAGAATTCTTTTAGATAAAGTTTATAAGAAAAATAGTTCAAAACAAATGGCTCGATGCAAATTTATTGAAGATTAGTTTATTTTAGACAAATTATCTAAAACATAAAGCCCAATGACCCATATTATTTTGGAAAAATTGGTTGATGCAAAAAATTTGAAGCCATCATTTTTGTGGGTATTCATCCTAAAGACAAAGAGCCAAAGAAATTACCTCTAACAAAAGTTTTGATGGAATTGAATTGTTTTGGAAAATTTGATCTAGTAGAGCATGACATTCACTCAAATGTCAAAATGAACCTAGGCAAAAAATCATTAACATTCAAAAAGTGATGATCATACATATATCATTGATGGTCTCATAGAAGTCATTGATGATCACAAATATGTCAAATTTAAGTCATGGAAAATAACCATTAGGATTCAAATATATTGGTGATGGTTGTGCAAACCTCAAATATGGTTGTGTAGACATCAAATTTTAGCTACAATAAATAGTCATTTGAGTTCAAATAGTGGGTCCCAATAAATTAATAGTTGGCATTCAAGTGTACACTCAAATCTAATGGTTCACACTTAGGTCAAATAGGTTAAAAGGTCCCTAGGTTAAAATCCCTTAAAAATATATAGCTTGGAAAAAATCCAATGGTATGGATTCATTGAGCAGAGATCTGATGATGTGAGTTTGGCTGATAAAAATATGGGTCCAATCTAGATCAAAAATTAGTTCTTAATTATATCAATGATCCAATAGTGCATAAGAACTGATAGGAAAGTAGGCTCAATGAGATCTATAGCTAGCATTCACTTGTACATATTTATTTAATATTATGAGAAAAAGTCAATATGTCAAAGGACATTTATGGCAAAAAATTGAAGGTCAACATTCCTTCATACTTCTTGATCATATAGCATGCATGGAGGTAAAAAATTTAGGATCTAGCAGTGAAAATATGTGAGACAAATAAGAATAAAGATAGGTTAGAGCAATGTGATTATTTCAAGTCAATTTTCAGCAAACAAATGTCAAACCAAAGAGCCATTTTTAACTAGAGAAAGCAAGTATTGTAGACATAATTTTGAATGGAATGATCAATGTGGAAAGAGAACACCACATGAGGATCAAAAAAATCTATATCAAAATGATCTCTTTAGACTCATACACTACCATGAAAACATAGTCAAGGTCCAATATAAATAATTATTGCCATATGTAGAGAATCAAGGTCTAGAAGACTAATGAATGACTATGGATGGCAAATATAAGTGTCCAAAAGATAGTTAGTAGTTAAGAAAGTGTCTATGACTATCATAGCATATGTATTGAGTCTCTCCAATTCATTTTCAAATGCTTGAGAGATCATCCATGATGAAAGGTCATTTATTGTGCATATCAAAGGGAGATTTGTACCAATTTTTAGGAGTTTTTTGTTTTAAGAGCCAATTTTCCAATTAGACCTTACATGGTCTATTTCTAAATTATTACTTTTTCAAGTGTAAATCTTATCAAATAGACATGTGTCCTAGTGACCTTTAAACTTCAATCTTTTATCCTCTCTCTAAATTTATTTAAGTAGCTTCCATTTCGGCCTTTGTAATGATATACCACACCATATATGGCAAAACCATACTAGTTTTTAAATTGTAATTTTACCTAAAATAATAAATGCAATCTAGTTTGAGTTTATATACCAATTTGTCAAAGTGTGTGAAGAGATTTATAGTCAATAGTTAAGAGATAATCATCTATCCTTGATTTTTCTTAGTCCTTCCATGTTTGAATCAAGTGATTTTAACCTAGCAGGTCATATGAAGTATAGTCATGTGTAGGAATCTATCCTAAGTGTATAATTATCCTTAGTATCTATAACTGATCTATGGTTTTATTTTCCTTGGAAGGTCTTTGTGTATCTCACCGTCATATAGAAACACTAATGCCAGTGAATTTTAGGTCTCTTAGAATAATGTTGTATGTCTTGTCTCTTTTTGATAGAGTATGATAATCTTGTGTAAAATATCATGGTGTATCACCCTTTTAGAATAGGTTTATTTCATGCAATTTATAACCCTTTTCCCCCCATAATCAAGCATTAGGTAAGTGATAATATTTATAAGATATGTTCAAGGAGCTAACCCTTTAAATATATAGGTTCACTTATACTATATGTGCACCCACATACTTGGAAGTGTTCCCATGTTTCCAAAATTTGGAAGAGGCTTGAACACCCTCTTCTAGGGTGCAAGATTTGGTGAAAATAGTTTTGACATGCTGGGTGGGACTATTTTCTTCAAGACAACTTGTTAAGGTGAGTGTTGGTCTTGACAACATCACCAAACTAGTGCACCAATCAAAATAAAATTAAATATGGGTTGAGGAAATTATCCTATTATAAAAATAATCTCATGATTCATATTTCTCACTAGGTCATCTTCTAGAAGAGTCTATTGGGAGATTAGTGGCAGTGATGTGTTGTCATTGATGTCAAGTGGTATTGGTGATGAAAAAGTGGTATGAGAGTACTCTTGGTCTAATATACATGAATATTGGAAAGATGTCATTTGATATGTTCTTGGTATGATCCTAGTAGGATAAGTCTTCTCATGTCATCTTCAAGTGGAGTGCAAGTCATCTTATGCCTTATGGGCTTGATCATGTATGGTTGCATATGGAGATAAGTGTTGTGTGACTTGTATGTTCTTAGTAGGTGATTCTAGTGCTCATATTAAGTGAATTGAAGATATATAACATGATATGAGCTCATTAGATAAGTTTATAATTACCTTTAAGAGGTAAGTTGGCCTAGTGGTTCTATGCCTAATAGGAAAGGTGGACTAATGAGGTCCTTATGAATAGTCATGAAGAAGATCCAACTTGGCAGAGCTTAGTATGTTTGGTATATGCATGTTGGACATGTATAAGATTATAAGAGGTTAGGTGTATGGATTTAAAGAGGTGGATATTGGTCTATCAGATATTTTTTCCATTGGCCTAGTTGTCCTGGGTGGGCTTGTGAGGCCTTGTGAAGGGTCAAAGGGTGTTTGTAGGATGATTAAGCTTGTTGTTTCATGAGAGATGATAAAGAAAGTTTGTCCAATCATGTTGATTAGGGATGAGGTTAGAGATTGAGCTAAAAATTTATAAATATGGTTTATAATCTTCAAAGGAGGCTTGAATGGTGCATTTTGAGCTTGAGAGGAAAGTTTTAATGTTTACTAGTTCATGTAGACTTTACATGGGGACTTGAGCCTTTTAGGAGAGGTGTCACATGTACCTAAGAATCCTTTACAAGTAGTTTGAAATGGATTGAGGGATAGAGATTTATGAATTTTTTTTAATAATTTAAACTAGTTAGAAACCCTTTATAAACCCTCATGATGGAGTGATTGGAGAGGTCTTGCTAGAAAGGACCTAAAATGGATTGGTTGACTAAGTTTGACTATTGAAAGGTATAAAGGACTCCTCTAGGAATCTCCAAGTGGTAGTGGTGTGTTATGGTAGTGATAAAAAGGAAAATAAATATTATTTTTTCTAAATATTTTAGTGTTACAAGCAGGGTTGATTGAGTCAACACATAAGAGTTGTTGACTAGTCGCTAGAGTGGAAATGGAGTAAACAGTGAACAAAAGCTAGTAAAAGTGAGAACCTATTTAAGGATTGATTTTAGGTATTTAGGGATGGAAAAAATGGTTTGGGGTCTTATTTAAATATCTATCCCTCTTATTTCACTTATGTGTAAGTGTTGATGGTGCTTATAAAATAGCTAGAAGGAGCTCATAAAATGACTAGTCTATGTAAGATAAGTTATTGGAACCCATGATAGTGAGAACGGTTTGAAGTATAAAAGTGGCCATTGAATCATATTAATTTTGTGATTGTAAATTTTATAATGTATTTTTAGGATCACATGAATGCATTTTAATATCAAGGAAGTGTCTTCACAAGTGTTAGATGTCATGTTCATCATGACTAGTTTTTGGAGCTTGTAGGCAGTCTGAAGTGGCCTATTTGGAGAGGCTAGTTTGAGATATTCTAAGTATATTTTGAGGTGATTGAAATCTTGGTGATATTATATAATTTTTATATCTTTACTAAATGTCTTTTTTCTTCATATTTTTTCTGTAGTTTGGTTGGCGTAGTCTAAGATCTTTTATTGAGTTTCTGGTATGCATAACCAGTTTGAGTAATCAATTTGTTTGAGTTGGTTTAGACTTGTGGGAGCTATGTGAAGGTGAAAAATAGATTTTTATATATTTTTTAATTAATTTAGTACCTATCCATGTGTTTTTTTATGTTTTTATTTAATAAAATATTATGTATGATTCAGTTTTATATGACTATGTTTTTTGGGTTTCTAGGCTTATTAGCGAGTAATCTAAAAATATTGGTTAAAGGTATGAATTAGAGTTACAAATGTTTTAGACCCATGTGGGAGTGATAAATGATATATTGGAGGTATATTTGATGTTTTTGAAGAATTATTGATGGATATTATTCATGGAGATGGTCATATGTGGCAAATGACCTATAAGGGCTAATGCATTAGTCCTAATTGAGATCTAAAGGAGGATTGAGCTTATTTTGAAGTATGGATAACCTATGGAGTGTTTGAGTTGGATTTATTACATGTATGATTATCTTTTTTAATGTTAAGATAAGTATTTTAAGTATCTTGGCTGACCAAGATGGGTTAGGTGATGGAGTGATATATATACAAGGTCAAATTTGCCTATTTGTGTAGGTGTGAGAGTGTATATATTCAAGAAAAGAAAAGAGCTTAGTCAAGGAGAAAATATGGGTCATTAAGTACCTTTAGAGGGTGAATATAATTATTCATATTTTAATAATTAGTTTATGATCTAGCAAGTCATTAGACCTAACATTCTAAAGTATGATTTGGTTGAGTTACTGGTTTGTGAAGGGGATTACAAGTGTTAGAGAAAGAGAAGGTCATAATAAAGTGTAGAAGACATCAGAGCATTGGTGGACATCAGAGTAGAGGTGGTTGAGTTGGTTCTTAGTCACCTAGGGGTTTGTATCCTCCTTTCTAATTGGAGCTAGCTAAAGGTCTAGTTAGAGCTGGACTAAATTGAGGGTTGGATGCTCCTTGATCAGTTGGTGTTAGTCTAAAGTGTCTTGTTTGCTTCATCTTATAATATATTATTCCATTATTTTTGTAGGATTGAGAGTGTTTTTTCTCCCCTAGAGGTTTTCCCACATAAATTACATGTTCATGTGATGTATGCTCTTGTTTATTTTTTGATGTATAAGCTTTCATATTCATGTATGATGAATGAGTTTAAGGAATTGAATAAGCATTGTTAAATACTGATTCACCCCCCCCCATTCTTAGTATTTACTTTAAAACAAGTATATTTTTCTCAAGAGGAAGAGGTCAAAGAAATTGAGGAAATTAAAGGTATTAAATAATTTGAATAATTTGAAAAAGATATGGCTAGACCTCATGTTTTCCCTATATTGAATACAAGAAATCCAATTCATCTTCAGGCATATGATGTCATTCCTCCCAATGACACAAAAAGTGTGTCCCTATTCAATTGTGAGAGTCATGTTATACTAAGTGAACATATTAGAGATGTTTCTAACTTATGTAGCTTCCATAATATCACTCAAGAAAACATGGCCATTAGAATCCTCATTATATCCCTTAGAGGGAAGGCTCTTTATTGGTATTTGACTCTTGAATATGGATGCATCATGTCATGGGATTGATTTTTATTGATGTTGATCAATATTTATAATTGAGAGTGACCATGCCTCTCTCATACACCATATTAACATGATAAAAAGAGGACCCAAAGAAATAATACATGATTTTAAAGAGAGGTTCTAAAAGACTTGGAATAGACTACATCCTCCTATGAGGCCACATCCCATATTTTTGATGTCAACCTATTTTAAAGCTATCAACATTGAAATTATTGGCATGCTTCAATCCATGGGTGGTTTCACCCTCCCTATAGCATATGACCTTGCTATCAAAGCTAAAAATAATCTCATCCAAGCTAGAAGATTACCAAAATGTCTATGCCTCAATTGTCTCATACTTTTACTAATACCCAATATGTATCCCAAGTTCCTAATGCGAGTACCAAAACTTAGGTTTGTCGTAGGTAGGTAGAAAATAATGTTGATTAGAAAGCAAAGTTCCTATCCTTAGAGGCTCAAAATAAGCAAGGAAATATGTAGTAAGGTATCCATTATAATTAATACCCTTATCAATATAAATATAGTCATCAATATGGAAGAGGATTATTCCAATGGTAGCCTAATACTTATAGGCCCATTAATGCATACAATCCTAACTCTACTACCAATGCAAGGGAGATGATACCTATGCACAACAACTTGGTGCAAGGTGAGAATTCGTAACAAAGCCAATTTATGGATGATAATGAAAGTATAGAGTAGGATATTATTTCTCAAGGAGAATTTAATCCTCTCCTATATAATAAGGATGAGGTTATGATATAGACAAGTGAAGGTGGACAACCTCAAGAAGAGATCTTCACCAACTTCCTAGTTGAAGACACCTTTATTCTAAATCAAGTAACCTCAGATGAAAATAACACTAGAGCCAAAATAAAGACTTTATGAGTGATAGTAATGTTCCTATAATCTCATTTATTCCTCATGAAAATAAATAAGGTATGTTCGCAAGTGTAGTAGACTTGAATAGCTCGGTACATCTTCAAAATTAGAACATTAGAAGGACTATTCAAGGCACCCCAATTCCTCAGGTTTTGATTACTCCATTGAATCAAATAATTAAAGATAAATTAGGTATGGATTATTTAAACATTATAGATTCATTTAAGAGTTCTAAAACATCCATTTCCCTTTGGGATGTTCTGCATATGCCTAGTTAGAAAGAGATCCTACAAAAATAGTTATCTGCTATCCCTACTAGTGTCCCTCCTTTAAATCAAAGTCAATGTCATGTTTTCCTTGAAATTTTCCCTAATACCATTACTAAAAAATCTACCAGAGATTATAAACCTCCATCATTCTATGCCACTCTCATAGTGAGTGACAAACTGGTCCATAACTACATAGTTGATAGTGGAACTTCAACTTTGGTCATGCCCAAAGTTGTGGTTTACAAGTTGGGCCTAAAATATGAACCAAATAGAAAATGGGTCATCCAATTAGATGTTACACCTTCCAATATAGTGGGACTAATAAAATCTTTTAGGTTTTCCTACATGATTGTCCTAATTTTCCTATCTTGCCAAACATAGTTGTTGTTGATCTTCTAGCCCACTTTGCAATATGCTTATCAAGGGAATTCACAACCAATATAGGTTGTTATCTCTTATATGACTAGTATTTCTTGGTATTTATAATAAGGTATGGGTCCAAAGTGACAATTATGACACAACCTCTTTTAATTTTTCATATAGAACCTTACATTGAGACAAGTTCTAATTTAAATTATGTTGTTCATGAAGAAAAGGATTCTATTGTAGATTATGGCACTTCTTCCAAGATTGAAGGCATTGTAGATTTATTTCTTGATGAATATGATACTAAAACTTATGGGCATGATCCTTATGCTCTCATGGAGGAAACTAATCTAGGATTATATTGTATACATGAAGGAAGAATACCAACACCTCTACTTGCCAAGGAAGAGGGTAAAGAAGATGAGATGTGAAAGAATTTTTTTTATGGTTCAAAAAGTAAAGTTGACATAGGATATGGTGTTATTTTGGTCTCCCCATATAAACATCAATATTATGCTTCATATATATTCCATTTTAGTTGTAATTTTAATTTGGTTGAGTATGAATGTTTTATTCATGGCCTTCAATGGGTGAGGAGAAAAGGAATCAAGAACTTACAAGTTTATAGAGATAGAAAATTTGTTGTACATAAGATGAGGAATGTCATTTATACCAAGAAAACTTTTCTTATTTCATACAATCATTTTTTATGGGATTTTATTTACTACTTCAATACATTAAATATACAATCAATCTCAAGGGAGTAGAATAATCATGTTAATAGACTAGCTTGCGTAAGAGCTCAATTTGACACTCCAGCCACCATAAAAAGAGGAGGTAAAATAATATAATATTAATATAATTATCATAAATTATTTACCTAATAATTAAGTGTCTTTTCAAGTTTTTGATAGTGACAGACACATTACATGCTTCCTATAAAATGAGGCTGAGTTCTCTTCAAGGAATCAAGGGAGATTTCAAAAATAGTTTGGTGATCAGATTTTGTAACTAAGAATAAATAATATACATAAAGTTTTAGTGACCTTAAAAATTGTCTTCAATGAGAATGATCAAAATACAAAGGAAAAGGTGAGTATTTCTATGAAAGAGGAGAATTATGAAAGGGTTTTGATCTTCAAGGATAAACTCCTTAAACTAGGCAATGTATGTTCTACTTTAGATAAGCAATCATTCATTGATTTGTGTAGAAAGTTTCATGAAATATTTTATTGGGATTATAAGTACCTAAAATTATTTTATCCTATCCTAACACACCATACTATTGAGTTAGAACCTAGATTCAAACTAGTCAGATAGAAACAAAGACTCAATAATCCCAAGGTTGAGCAACTCATGGGGTTCGAGCTCACTAAACTCTTTGAGTATAAAATAATATTTCCCATCAATAATTAAACATTGGTAGCTAATATTGTGCCTAATATAAATAATAATGGGGAGATAATACTATGTATGGACTTTAGGGATCTTAATAGGGTGTCACTCAAAGATCACTATCCTCTACCTTCAATGGAGCAGATTTTACAAATAGTTTTAGGTCCTCAATGTTTATCTCTATTAGATGGATATTAAATATATAATTAGATTATTTTGAATTAATATGATTATTTTAAGATAAAATTTACCACTAAATGGGGTACTTTTGCTTATAAGAAGATGTCGTTTGGTTTGTCAAATGTTGGTGCTACCTTTCAAAGAGCAATGGACATGCCCTTTAAAGGTTTGATTAATGAGATGTTGTTTGTTTATCTAGATAATATAAATGTGTTTTATAAATAGGATAATGAAAATATGCAACACTTGATATAAGTGTTTGAAATATGCAAGTAGTATGGAGTATCTCTTAATCCAAAAAAATGCATCTTTATTCTCCATGAAAGTAAGCTCTTGGGACACATTATTTTCATTTGGCTATTGATCCTAAAATTATAGAGGTTATTGGCATATAATTTCCCTTGAATAATAAATTTATTTGAATTTTATTAGGTAATATAAATTTTCTAAGGAGGTTCATACCTAGATTTGCATCTTTGGTGAAACCTATCACAACCATGCATAGAAAGAATCAAGCCTTTTCTTGGACTAAAGAGGGTAAGAGAAGTTTTTAAGACATTAAGAAGAAATTTCACAAGATCCTAATCTTTTAAATCTTAAATTTTCTAAATAATTCATGTTTTATTCATTTTCTAACCTTGATACTATCTCAGCCATGTTAATAAAAAAGAATGATGAGGGTATGGAGTAACCTATTACATTATTTATTTAAGGTTTAGAAGATTATGAAGTCAAGTAAAAATTTGTGGAGAAACAAGTCCTTATTATTATAATAAGACTAAATAATTTTAGGCATATGGTTTCAAACAATAAAATTCATGTTATGGTTTCTCATCCTAGTACCAAGGAGTTTCTTTTGAGCAGATACCTTAGTGAAAATAGAGTAGGGTGGATCACTAAGGTAATGAAATATGATTTTGATATCAAAGTAACAAAATTGATAAGAGGTAAAGGCCTTTGTGAATACTTAGCTTTATATTTTCATGAGTTAAAATAAGAGGTTATAGTTAATCATGATTACTCCCAACCAACTATTTTCTTGCATATACAGAGTTGGATACAAGATATGATCATATTTCTTCAAATTGGTGAGTATCCTAATAATATGTGTAGATCACAAAGGATATATTTTATATTTCAATCTATTCCCTTTTTTCTTGTGAATGGTGTGATTTTTAGGAGGGACATTAATGGTGTACTACTAATATGCATTGATAATGATCATTTTGGAGTGTTGCTTGAGAAATTTCACGATGAAATAGTAGGAGGTCATTTCTCTCCAAGAACCATAGCTACCAAGATCATGAGGGTAGGCTATTATTGGCCTAGCCTTTTCAAATATTTTCATGCTTGGGTGAGAAGGTATGTACAATATGTTTTCTTGGTTATAAAATATAAGCTTTCATCTCTTCTTTTAAATATTATCCAAGTTGATCAACCTTTCATGTAATAGGGTCTTGATTTCATTGACATGATAAATCCCCCATCAAGTGTTGGTCATAAATGGATACTCACAACAAATGAATATTTTACAATATGGATTGAGGTAGTATAATTGAAATAAGCTAATGAGAATGTTATCTTGGAGGTCTATGGGATCATCATAACAAGATTTGACACTCTTTCTACTATTATTTTAGATAATGCTCTTGCTTTTATGGGTGCTAAGATAAATGATTTGGAAAATATTAATGGCATATTATTTATTAATTCATCTAAATATTACCCTCAAGGTAATGGGTTAGCTAAATATACTAACAAGAATATGATCAGAATCATCAAGAGAACATTGGATCATAATTAGAGGGCTTGACACACCAAATTGAAGATAGCCTTATAGGTTGATAGGATAACTCCAAATAGTTCAATAAGGAATTATCCTTTTATGCTTGTCTATGGAAGAGAGGCTAGGTTATATATTTCTCAAGAGATACCTACCTTAAAATTGGCATATCAATTAGAGTTGCTATAAAAAAATCTAATGGAGGTGAGATTGATAGAATTAATAGAACTGCAAGAAGCCAGAAAGAATGCTCATCAAGCTATGGAACATCACCAAGTAATGACGAAGAGGTATTTTGAAAAGAATGAAAATCCAAGATAATTTTAAGAAGATGACATAGTATTGAAATGAGATAAAGATAGAGAAAAGTAGGGAAGACATACCAAATTTCATACCCTATGGAGTAGACCATATGTCATCATCAAGTGCAAGCAAAGAAACTCTTTTTAGTTAGCAAGGATAAATGGAGAAGAGTTTCCTATACTTGTAAATGTGATACATTTAAAACCTTTATATTGAGTGGTAAAGTTTAATTTTATAAATAGTAGATTAGGTGCATGTTTTATTTCAACTGTGTGTGTTATGTTCCCTAACTATTGTAGTTGAACATATGTTCATTTCTACTTTATTTTTTGTTCCTATTATTTTATATTGTTTGGTGTGTTGTCAAGGAAATTTTATGTGTCAAACTTATTGCACATGTGACTCCATAGCCCAATGGATAGGATTAGGTAACTAGTCTTGGCATAGCAAGCATACCACCCTTAAGAAATTGCCAAGAATGTTGACCATTTTTACCACAAGTTAAAATGGATCAACCCCCTATAGTCAAAATATTAAATAGGGGTTGCTTATAATTTCATATGGTGTGTTATAGTTCATCTGATGTCATTATAGTTTTAGTCATTCTCTAATTTAGTTATTATGCCATTTTATATCCTAGGGGTCATTTTAGAGTTATATATGGAAGTGGTCAATCTTTACAGTGTTCATTTTAGTAAAATCATAAAATAGTTTTTCTTGTTCCTCAAGGAATCATTTGAGTTGCATAAGCATTATAATTTCATCAGAGCCTTCACAAGATCAAGCAATGGTTGCTAGAACAAGTCCATAATTCTTTTAGTAAAACTATTTTAGGTTTTTTTCTAAGTGTTGGGGACTCATCAAATAAATTATTCAAAACATAAAGCTCAAAGACATATTTATTTCAATAAATTTTTTTGAAGTATGAGTATTTATTTTGAATAAATTATTCTACATCAATTTTCACAAAGGTTGAATTCTTTTGGACAAAGTGTCTATGTAAAAAGTCTAAGTCTGATTTCTTTTGGACAAATTATCTGACACAAAAGATGTATTATTTCAAACGAAATTTCCAAAACATTAGTCCTAACAAAGGATTAATTCTTTTAGGCAAAGTGTCTAAGAAAAATAGTCTAAAATAAATGGCCCGATGCAAAGTTCCTATAGGTTAGTTTCTTTTAGACAAATTGTATAAAACATAAAACCTGATGACCCACATTATTTCAAAAAAATTGACCAATGTAAAAAGTTTGAAGCCATCATTCTTATAGGGAAATTTTCCTAAAAACAAAGAACTAAATAAATTACCCATATTAAATTTTTTTATGGAATTGAATTATTTCAACTATGTTAATCTAGCAGAGCATGACATTCATGAAAACATCAAAATGAGCTCAGGAAAAAAATCTTTGACATTCAAAAAGTGACGATCATGTAGACATAATTAATGGTCTCATTGATGTCATTGATAATCATGTAGATGTCAAATTTAATTCATGTCAAATAACTATTATGATTCAAATATCTCAGTGATGGTTATGTAGACATCAAATACAATTGCATAGACATCAAATTTCATCCATAGTAAATAGTCATTTGAGTTTAAATAATGGGTCTCAATAGACAAATAGTTATAACTTGAGTATACACTTAGATATAATGATTTATGCTTGGGTCAAATAGGTCAAAAGGTCTCTAGGTTAAAATACCTTACAAAACTATAGGTTAGACAAGATCCAATAGTGTGGGTTCACTGAGTAGAGATATGATAGTGCAAGCTCAACTGACAATAAGATGGGTCCAATCTAGATCAATAACTAGAGCTCAGTTGTACCAATTATCCAATGGTGCATAATAATTGATAAGAAAGTGGGCCCAATGAGATCTATGGCTAGAATTTGCTCATACATCTTGATCTAATGGTGCAAGTAGAAGTCAACATGTCAAAGGACCTTCATGGTAAAAAATCAAAGGTCAAAATTCCTTCGTACATCTTGATCTTATAGCACATATGGAGGTAAAAAATCTAGGATATAGTAGCAAGGATCTGCAAGTCCAATAATAAAAAAGACAGGCTAGAGAAATTTTATTGGTCTAAGTCAATTTTTAGTGACAAATGTTGAACCAAAGAGCCATTTTCAACTAGAGCAATCAAGCATTGCAAACATAATTTTAAATGGAATGAGAAACATTGGAAGAGGATGCCACATGGTAAAATACATAGGATTAAAGGACTTTGTACCAAAATGAGATATTCAAACTCATATGCTACCATAAAAACACAATTAAGATCCAGGATAAATAGTGACTACCAGATGTAAAGAATCAGGGTCTAAAATACTAATGAATGACTTCGAATGGTAAATACAAGTATCCAAAAGATAGTTAGTAGCTAAGAAAATTTCTATGATTTTCATAACATATGTATCAACTCTCTCCAATTTAGTTTCAAATTCTCAAGAGATCATCCATTATGAAAGGCCATTTCTTATGCATAGCAAAGGGAGCTATGTACCACATTTCAGGAGTTTTATGTTTTGAGATCCATTTATCCCATTAGACCTTATATGGTCTATTTCTGAATTCAACTTCATACAAGTGTAACTCCTCATATCAAATGGACATGTGTCTTAATGACCTTTAAACTTCATTCTTTTCTCTTCTCTCTGAAGTTATATAAGCAACTACCATTATGGCCTTTGTAATGATATACCACACCATGTATGGTGAAGCCCTACTAGTTTTAAAATTGTAATTTACCTTAGAATAATAAATACAATCTATTTTAAGTTCAAATATCAGTTTTTAAAAGTGTGTGAAGATATGTATAGTGAATAGTTAAGAGATATTCATCTATCCTTGCTTTCTCTTAGTCCTTCCATGTTTGATGCAAGTGATTTCAGCCTAACAAGTCATATGAAATGTATTCAAGTGTAAAATTTTGTCCTAAGTGTATAATGAGCCTTAGTATCTATAATTGATCTATGGTATTATTTTTCTTGGAAGTTGTTCATACATCTCACCTTCATATTGAAACACTAATTCTAGTGCATTTTAGGACTCTTAGACTAGTGTTGTATGCCTTGATCTTTATGATAGAGTATGATAGTCTTATGGAAAACGTCTTTTTTCATCACCCTTTTAGAATAGGTTTATTTCATGCAATTTCTAATCATTTTTCCCCCATAAGTAAGCATCAGATAAGTGATAAGATTTGTATGATATCTTCATGGAGCTATCCCTTTAATTTTAGAGGCTTGCTTTCACTATAGGTACACCCACATACCTAGAAGTGTTCCCATGTTGCCCAAATTTGGAAGAGGATTGAATACCCTTTTCTAGGGTTCAAGATTTGGTGACAATAGGTCCATTTTACAAGAGTCTTTTATGATCCAAATACTGAGTTTTCATGTCTAATTACCAAGTTTTTAAAGTGAATTAACTAGTTTTCTAATCCAATTACCTTAGATCTAGATCATTTTTTTCTAATCCAATTACCTTAGAATTACATTTCCTCCATGTTCTTGTTTAGACTATATTATTTCCAAGTCTAAATTTATGAGTTTTTCCAAAAACCTAGCATTATTTTTCACTTTTCCTACCTAGTTTAGAAGTCTATATTTGTGATGTTTGACCAAATATCTAGCACCTTGCTTTTCATTTTTAGACCTAGATCACTATTGTTTTAACTTGCCCAAACACTTTACCATAGACTGGTTTTGCATTTTCATTTTACCTTTACCTTAGGCCTAAAATAGATGTTTCTATTTTAAAGAGATAAAGGATTTTTGCCTTAGACCTCATCTATTTTCCACATTAGACCTTTTTACAAGGACTTAGTCAAAAATCTAAACATGCCTTGCTATACATGTAGTGGGACCATGTATAATCTAGATTATGAGAACTTTGTCACTAGTGACCCCTTTGTTGAAGAACCTTATGGTGATGATGTATCATATGAGATGGATACACATCCCTTTTTTAATAACCCATATATATAATAAGGGAAGGACCTATTATCACAGTACCTGGTTAATGCACCTTCTTATCTAGGGAAAGATCAAGAATAAACAACACAATACCTTACACAAATGACACCTATCATTAAACAAATCCAACAACAATAGCCCTACTATGTAACCACCCCAACAAGTTATGACTGATAATTATTTGATCATCATTTTATATAAAATAAAGATGATATTATAGTTAAAGTGATAGAAGTAGGATCCAAATTCCTAACAGACGTCCCACATGAAAATCCATCTCACTTTTTTATAACACCTAACAACATGCCTCATGCCTAATAGTTTTAACATGCATCAACTAGTTATAATTTAACTTTCGTACCAATACCTAAATAGGGCCTAAATGTGCTTACAAAAGGGAAGTTCCAATGGATGGCCAATAAAAATAGGTACAACAAGTGTATCAAACATACCTTAACCTAACTCAAAACTTCAATGGCATATCCATTTCAAACATGCCATTAATAAATTTAGCTCCCCTAACAATGGCACAACCTAATTATTTAGTCTATATACATTCAAACATAGACCCATTCAGCCAAATCATGTTGGTAAGAGACATGTATAATGTATCAATTATGATAAAATAAATTAAAAATCCTATAGAATACCTCACACAAAATATAGATAATAACACACAAATGAATTCAAATTTGAACCAAAGTGAGTCTAGTGTACAATAGAGAAACACTCAATAGGTTCCTCTAACCAATACCTCAAGTGGTTAGTAGTAATAGGGGATAGGTACACCTAGTTCCCAAACACAAAAAATAACTTCCAATCCTTAACCAATTGCTTCTTTAAGCATGCAATAAGGGGTAAGTAGCCAAAAATAGACTAACATACCTCCTCAACAAGTGTTAAGCACTACACCATCAAAAGGTGGTAACTAATGTTCTACTAACACAAGAATAAACAAATATACCATAAATGTCACAAACGTTACCTAATCAACAATGTGTTCATATTAGTCAACAAAGAGTTATAGTTGGTCAACAATAAATATAAAACATCTAAAAAGTGCCCAATCAACAATATGTGTTTACCTAACAATAAGGTCCCAATATACAGTAGGTACCAATTAGGAAACAATTTCCTTTTACCCAATAGGTACCTCATATATAATAGGGATCTAACATGTAACACCTTCAATAGCAAGGATTTAGCCAATAATGGGTACCCTTTATACAGTAGGGTTCAACAAGAAAATAACAAGTTCCTCCTATCTAAACCTAGCATACCTGTACATTCCACCTAACTAAATGCCTTCACTACAACTATAGTTTGTAAACCAAATCCATGTCACCAAACCTAGCCAAAATGTTTCTTAACAACAATGTATTTTGTACCGATAGTATAATCCTAATGCATAGATAAGTATTTTGTTAACTAATTAGATAAACATTCCCCAATATGTCATTCCTTCATATACTAGTCAAGGTAATCCACCTTTCACTATGCAAACCTATCCATGATAGGCTACACCATCTAGTTTCCTAGCCCAAGAGCTACAACAAATTAAGGATGTAACTCAAGATATTCAAATTGGGAAGAAAACAAAGAAGTCCAAATTAGAAGAGATATGCTAATATCCACTCAATATGGATTACCTCCAAATACCTTTTCCTCTGGGGTATGAACTGCACAAATTTGATAAATATAAGGGTAAATTCAACCCAAAAGATCATTTAGAATAATTGTTTTTTGATTTCCAAATAATGGCATATAGTGATATATAGTTACTTCTCCTTTTTCTAAGAAGTTTAATTATAGAAGCCTTAGAATGGATTCTTAAACTACTACATAATTCTGTGCCAGAATTTGATGACCTTTCATATAAGTTTGTACAACATTTCTCATAAAATATCAAACATGATATTACAATGGTGGATTTAGGTCAATAAAAATAGAGAAATGATGAAATTTTTATTGGTTACTTAAAGTTATGGAGGGAACTTTCTATTCAATTCACTCACAATTTACCATACAAATAATTGGCCTTGATATTTAGCTAGAGTCTACATAGTGAGATATTTTATCATATTGAGATGAAATGTGCTCACACTTTCTAATAGGTTATTGATAAAGGGGTATAAATTGAAAAGGCCCTTGTCAATAAATGGATTATAAAATTATCTTCTTCTAATTAGAACCATATCCAAAACTAATATCAAGGCTAATAGTAGAACTAAATCCACAATCAGAACCAGAACCCCATCTAAATACTAACTTCAATGTTAGTTTAGGGTAATACTATAGAAAGACCAAAATCTTATAATCAAAATAAGAATGTTGTCATTAAAGGGGTCACTAAATCATGACATGTCTAAATGATGCAAACATCGATTATTCATTTACCTATGCCCATTCAGCAACCACCACCTCCATTCATTCATCCTAGACCTTCGTAAAACCTTCTACAAAATCCTTCACATTTGAAAATACCTCCTCTAAGGAGAATATTACACATAACCAAAGCATTTAGTGACCTTAGAGAACCCATTGAGTTTGAATTCCGCATGTTGGTTCAAGATAATATGATTAGTTGGCCTATACCAAAGCCTTTTCCTAAAGGAATTCATTTTCCCTAATGGTACCAAGATCATGAGTTTTGTGAGTATGATCATGTTAAGGGCCATTCTATACATCATTGCACATAACTAAGACATTTGATTGAGAACATGCTTGATAATGGAGAGATACAGTGGAATAACCATGCCCATACATCTAATCTTAACTTGGGTATCTATCAAAACCTATTTCCTCAACACAACAACCAACAATAGTAGTAATAATAGCAACAAAGAACACTGATGTAACATAAATAACAACATCAACAATAATAAAATGGTTAAAACCAAGGTCAAACTAACCAATTAAACTAAGGAGGCCATCATGTCATTGTATATACTTATAACAATGTTGTATGGCATGTCATAGGTGGTCATATTTCTACCGTTACCATTAATCCTTGGCCAAATACCAATCAACCTAAACCAATGCAAAATAATACCTACTAACCACTTAATGTTGATAATCCTTCTTTGGACCATGTTAGCAACCAAGATCAACACTACCCAAGATTTACCATTCTAGGCCCTTTTACCTCTTCATCTAGTTATAGAGGGCCAGTACCTAATCAATATTATGCAATTACAACTTGATGAGATAAGGTTACTATCAAAGGCCCAGAGCCAAATGCCATAAATAAACCCATTCAGATATCCATGCCAATAAATAATAAGACAATTTACAATACCAAAGGGAAATCCTATGATATTGTGTAATAAATACAAAAGACACCTTCAACAATATCTATCATCGATTTTTTGTGCACATCTAACATTCACAAGAGTATACTAAATGAATACCTAAACCAATCCTTTGTACATAATGACATTATGCCTAATATATTTAAGCTATGGCAGGGCACTTATCCCCTAACCAATGACTTACCTTTGATCAAAGTGATATGTCATCCCTAAGCCCATTTCATAACAACCCTTTTTATATAGAGTTTAATATAACTAGACATACATTTAAACATGTCCTTGTAGATGATGGTTCAGGCCTAAAAATTATGTCTGTAAAGTTGGTGAAGAATCTTGGATACATAATGGCTGATCTTAAGCCATTTACCATTTTCATCAAAGCATATGATAATGAGGAATGGGAATCATAAGGAACCATCAATTTTCTAGTAGTCATTAGGACTTTGACCCATGACCCTCTTTGTCGTGTTTATGATCTAAATTTATTATACATCTTTCTCTTGGGCTGACCATGGATTTATGAAATTTGGGACATAACTTCCATGATACATAAATGTATTAAATTTCCCCATTCAAATATGGAAGTAACCATATCAGTTGATCTCCAGCAAACATCTTGAGGTAGAGTATAAGAGTTACAATTACCATTTATCCTAAATCTTATACCTAAAATGAGTGGATAAAATTCTAATAAAGTAAAATCCATTGAATCAAAACCTAAATCCAATTATATTAACTCTAAAAACCTAGCTTCAACTTCATTTATACCTCCACCAGAGATAACCAGCCATTTTTACATATCTTACAAAGGTAAAGGAGAGTAAATTACTCATGAATCATTTCACATAGCCAAATTTTCTCAGAACTAAAAAGCCTATGGGAAACCCAAATCTAATACTATTCACATGGAATAGCATTCTAAGGGAAAATCTCATCTCACTAAACCCATTATTTTCAAACTAGCTTCTGGCCTAGAATAGGACCCTTTAGCCAAATATGATTCATGTCTATCTAATGATAATCTAGATTATTATTACTAAAGAGCCAAGTATATTATCCCTAAATAGATCATTGATAACCAAGATTATGAAGGTAGAGGCTTAGGGATACATCATCAATGAATAATCACACCATTTTTCATGACCAAGTATAAAGTAACTCACGATAGTGGATTTTAATTATATATGATGAGCCCACAAACCTTATTTGAGTTCTTACACCATCAACTAGCAAAGATAATGTTGAAATCCATGTAGGTCCTGATTATAACATCTACGATGACCTTAAAAGCACTAATTTGTTTAACCCTTATGTTATATGTACCATTAATCCTATTTTTTCCCTTTACCACTTACCTTTTATCACCCCTAATTGATAGACTAGGAACAATAAGAGTCTATAATTCCACTTGATGAGTTTAAGAATAGTGAGGCCATTTATGACTTTATAGGTTTGAGGGATCATATTCCTCTAGGAGATTATAAAAAGAGCTTATCTATTATATTAGATCTTGATGCCTATTATAGAAAGTGGGTGAACATTTTTGGACAAAATCAACAACAAAATCAAACATTAAGGTCTAAAAGTGAAAACCTCTTTGAGGTGCTTTCAAACCAGGTAAAAAGTAAATAAAAAGGCAAGTCTCTTGGTGAAAACCTATTTTAAGAACTATTAGAGGTACAATCACTAAGAGGGGAAATGAATTACTGAGCCCAGATAATCCAAATTAAATTTTAATTTTTTTAAACTCTGAATCAATTATCACAATCATTCATTAAGCATACACATCATTCATAGCAATGAACAAGATAAATAATACAAGATCAAACACATAACACATGACATATGTGGGAAACCCTCTTGGGGGAGAAAACCCACTAGAACTTGTAATTGGACTACTATCTTATAATAAAAATAACCAACTAGACTAGGTGTAACTGATCAAGGAACTACCATCCCTTATTTTAGTGATACTGCAATCCCACAAGGAGCTATTATACATGTTTAGTTGAGCTACCAAAACAATTAGACCTTTAGGAAGTTTTACCTTACAAGGAGGTTGCAACCCCATAGATGTTGAGTAGCCACAAAAACACCTATGAACACATCTCCTAAAACCTGATTTCCTACCAATCTAATGGAGATAAAAAGTATATCTACTTTCTTCAACTTTGCACACTCAAAGCATCCAAAACATCCTTTTGGATCAACCTAGGCCTCTTCACACATCCTCAACCTAAAAAATCACTACTCTAGCATCATAAAAATGACCCATAGGTCACACACATAGTTCTCAATCTACTCTACTCATCAACTCATCTACTAGGTACTCTCCCTCTCCTTCACTCCACAACTCTTACATACACACTCTTCTTGCAAGTCTCTCTCAAGTCTAGAAACCATCAACTTTGATTTCACTATATATAAAGCATTCATGATAATCATAATCCTAGTTTTATAATAGGTATGCCTCAACACTTAACACATATATCATATTGATACACATCTCAATACCATCCACATAGGTTGGACATATCACCCATGGGTCACCCTTAAGTAGCTACACCTTTCAATTAAGCCCTTGTAGTTCTTATAAGTCTCATGGAGACCTAATCACCCATTTATCAACTTTTTCAAGAAAATTAAGAACACATGAACATTTTACAAATCATGGACCCATGCCACATTATTTATATATCCCCTTTAAGTTCCAAAATCCATCATAACACTCTTCTGCTAACCCCAATTAGCTCAAACACCTCTCTATACATACAATCATTATGAATGAAAACACAATCAACTTTTTAATATTTGTTGATACTAAATATATGTTTATGACACCTTCAAAATATTTAAATATTATCCTTATGGAGTCTACAATACTCTCAAATAGCTATATCATCATGAAACATCGAAACAACATCAATCCAAGCTCAAATACCCTTCTCAGGTTATTTGTAGAACATGCATGAACATAGTAAAATTTGAACCTTAATATATTTTATTATACACACTTTCAGATATTTAAATCTATGCTTATATATGTGCCTTTAATTCCTCTACAAATTATATTTTTACACTATGAGAAAATTATTCCTAAATTGAAATATATGGCCCAAAAACCAAACACTGGTCTTTCCTTTGTAAAATTCAAATATTTGAATTCAAATGGTCATAGTTAAACTTTGGACACCATGTTATCATCTCATATCCTTGATGTTTAGATTAAATAAACACCATCAATATTATTTTAAATTTAAATCATAGTGTGCCACTACCCAAATGTTAAAATTTGAACAGTTGACCTCATCTCATGCAATCTTGTAATCTTGACCACATATGCTCTGTCGATCTCTTTGAGATTATCCTTACTTTAACAATGTTAGAAAACTGTCACTTTGACCTCTTAACTTTAATATGTACTATTTATCTCAATCAATAATAACACCCTCTCAATTTTTATCCTTTGAATAATCTTGATATTTACCTCTACCCAATGTTAAAATTCAAACACTTGTCCTCATCCCGTTGCTTCATGACACCTTCAAACAAACATGCTCCATTGATCCTATTGTAAGGAGATAAAACTTTAACTTAGTTAACCAAAAAATACTTTGAATCATTAAAATAATACATTCCATAGTTCTTGAAATTTATGAACACCCATGAGCCATTGGATCTCCATTTAGTCAGTCTTTACCCCTCATAATTTTGAATAAGTATGGGGATCTTTGCAATCTTCCTAGAAGGCCAACTTTGGACCTTAATAACTTTTGTTGTGATAAGATGCATGATATAAAACTTGGAACATATGATATAATTAAATATTATAATTTAACCATATATCAATATACTCTTGGAACCCTCATTCATGTAAGAAATAATTCCATTAATCTGCTCACTCGTATTTTTCTACCATAAAGCCAACTATGTCAAAAATTGTTTGGAAGTCCAACTTTGCACATGCATATTTTTTGATTCACTTCATTAAATGACCTAAAATTTAGTTAATATAAACTAATAATATAAATAAATAAACCCATATTATCAACTTCTCCTGATACCTTCACATGTGTTAAATATAACACCATCAAAATACCTACTCACATTTTCTTACAGCATTGCAAATTTGGCTAAGTATGGGAAAACATTGTCAATCTACCAACTTTGCACTTGCATATCTTATTTTATGATTTTTTTTAATGAACTTAAATTTATTTCATATAAACTATGGAAAAAATTTATCACAACCATATGACCAACTCCCCCTGACTCATCCACATGTGGCAATGGTGATGTCAACAAACTACCTACTCAAATTTTCTACCACTAGACCCAAAATGTCTAGATGAAAATAATGATCAAACAGATGAAATTAAATTATGTATGCAAGCACTAAAATAATTATTTAATTTTTATATGACCCATTTCACATGCTCAAATTACCATACACATCTCTAAACATCTCTAACCATGCCAAAACTAAAGATCAACCACGCTTCCTTCAAGTATACTAGGACAAGTATATTACACACTTTGTCATTGTCACTTATAGTATCAAGGAAACTTATCCACTCACATTAACACCTTCATAACATCACCATGACATCATTTAAAACTCTCCAAAAATCTCCCCCTTTGTCATTGATGTCAACAACCATCATATAGCAATAAATAACTTACCTTCCTTCTCTCTCTTCAAGCACTCCCACAATATAAAATTTCTCCCCCTTTGACACAATGAAAAATTGGGCAAAAACTGATCCTTAGTACATTAAAATACCATAAACATGATAATACCATCTTATAAATATATTAAAAACTTCCCCTTACCTTGAGCCTACCTCTTCTTGTCTTGATAACATCCTTCTTGCTTACATGCCAACATTCTTCTTCAACAAAAAATTGAAACCAAGGAAGAAAGAATTAAAAATAAATAAAATATGATTAAAATCACAATTAAAAATCTGATAGGGACTCCCCCTAATATTTTTGATCCATTGCCTCACTTGATCACCTTCAAATCTCCATACACCATGAAGAACCACCATACAGGCTTACTAGCCTTCTTTCTCAAACCACCTCAAAAGACTACCAACAAAACTTCATGCCACTCAAAAAATATAAATCATGATCTAAAAATCATTATAACTCCCCTATAAACACTCATACCTTACTCTTTTGGAGAAATTGATCAAAAAACACTCTTCTTCTTACTAGGCCTGTCTAGTCTCTTTGTAACCCTACCTAGAACTTACAGAGCCAAAAAATTCTAGTAGACACATATTTATGACCTAAAAATTCATATATATATCAATCTCATGTTTCCCCTCAATCACACCAATTTTAATTACCTATCTCATCCTTTACAACATACTTCCTTCATAAACCTACTAGCCAATTAGGCCTCCATTTTGACAAAACCTTGAATAACTTGAAATCCACAAACCTTAAGATCTATGTGAAGATTCATTTGAAAACCCATTTATCCCATTAAACCTATTAATAATCCTTAAACCTAAACTCATAAGGCAAACCACATTTCTAGCATAACTTAAAAACCCTAGAATCATAAAACAAATAGAGTCAACAAACCTCCTTCTGGTTAATGTCCACCTCTAAAAATTCCTGTACACCTAGAGACAACCATTACACACTTTTGGACCAATATTTAAGCTTCAAAATATTTGTTAAGCCATACATCCTATAACTCATTTTAGGTTTGCTTGCCCTTAAGCCAAAACTAAGAAAATTGAGAGCACTAAAAAATCTTCAATTTGACTTCAGCAAACCTTCAAACCATAAAACCACTTGGAACTAGCTATAATAAGGTCAAAAAAAAAGCATAAAACTCTTCTTTACATTTCATCAATCTCAATATTCCATCTATAAAGACCCATTCTTTCCCTCCATAATATCTACTTTACAAACCTTTGGAATAAGTTTATGAACTTGTTGCTCCTCTTAACGAGTGACCTAATGATAAACACAATTATTGGAAACATAAGATCGTCAATTATATACCAAAATATCATTGGTATAAAATAACAATAAAAAATAAACATACCTCTATAGTAATTTTTTATTATGATCTTGAGCACACAAACTTGCTTCTCCACAAGAAAAATGTCTCCTAAGAAGCGTAGGCAGAGACACCCTATTTCATAGTATCCTAAAATGGTGTGAAACTAAGATTTTACCATAACTCCTCATATTCCATATCCTCCTTGGTCATCTAATATTTATATTTATTCTTCTTATTTTTAGGCTTAAGACAATCAACTCACTCATCTACTACAACATTCTTCTTTTCTTCTAGGATTGGATTGACAATACATGGAGACAACATAGATTCATGACATACCTTTTCATCTAAGTAATATTATTTATATTTTATAACCTCATTAATATACATAGAAAATATATTTTCTTTTCATGAAACTTGATTAGAAATAATGGGATATTCACTTGGATCCATACTCACCTTAGAACTAGCCTCAACTAGTACCTTGGTCCTCTCCTTGAACTTGGTCTCTCTATCCACAACATGAGTAGACAATGAGAGCCCTTAACACTCTTTAAATTCTAAATCATTCTCCACCATATAAAATATATATCTTGGACCAACATACCAATCATTAGTCATACTTACCACCTTTGGTTTCCATGAGTTAACTTGCCTTCTTTCTTACACTCTAGGATCTTGATTGAACTCATTTTGACTTGATGACCTTTACTTGCAGAATCTAGTAATGTGAAAAATCTTCTTATAGTTTTATAAAATAATACTCTTTGATAGAAACATAGTTTGTTATACCTTTTTTGGACATAAACTTGCAATGTCTCCTATGTCATGACAAATGAAACAACCTCCTCTTTTTGAAGAGGACTTACCTTGTCTAAACTTATGTGTAAAATCGTTTACAAAGTGTCCCACATCAAGATAATTGAAGAAATTAACTTTATTCACACCTTTTAACTAATGACCCCCATCATAGTTCCATGAAAACTCATTTCTAATAGGTCTCTTGCATTGTCTAGCTTTATTTCCAAATTAATTACATGTGTAACAATAACCATTGAATCTTGCATACCTCATGGCATTTGGTTATCTAATTTAATTTATATTTAATTTACCAATACATTCATTCATTATCTAATGATTTGTCTTCAAATTATGATTGTCCTTGTTCACATTAGTCTTCATCTTGTATTGAGTTACACTATTTGGTTCTTCTTTGTATCCAAGACTAGTTCTATCACTTTCATGCTTTTAATCATTCAAAATATTGTCTAGATCACTAGAGCTCTTTTCAAATCTCACAAATGACTTAACCTTACTATGTGTATTCTCTAACTCATATTTCAATTACTCATTTTTATTAACATACCTTGAACATTCATGTTCTTTATCTCTCAGGCCTGTAGATAGGATTTCCAATTGATAACTAAGATGCTTGACCATATATTCATTCTCCTTGGTATCTTCATTCATTCTTGCTTCATACACACTAAATTTCTCCTCATAGTATTTAAGTTGAGCTTCATATTCTTGTTAATATTCTTCTTAATCTTTAGTTCTTCAAGAGCATTTATCAAATCAGTCTCATAGTCCACCTTATTTTCATTAATATCTAAATCACTCCAAGTAGACTCTTTTTAATGTGATCAAATTCCTTCCTTAGCCATGAAGAGGGATTCATCTTCAATAAGACCATCATCTTCATTATCACAGTCTGAGTCACTGTCTTCACTCTCATCTGATGAGTTGTAGTCTTTATTAGTGTAGAGACTCTTGTTGTTCTTGAAGGACTTCTTGTTATGATACTTTTTGAATCCTTTCTTCTTATATATCTACTTTTCTTAATCTTTTTCTTCACCATGTTCTTCATCATCATGCTTATGAGGGAACTTCTTATCAAAATTTCCTATCTCTCCATAATTAAAACATTTGAAGGGTAGTTTACCCTTATACTTGCCTAATCTTGTTTTCAATTTCCTTGTAAACAAAGTAATCAGTTCATCCTCATCAATATCAAAAATTTCATCATCCTTGGGTTTATTAACTTGGAACTTCTTCTTAGGATCATCTCTATCTTGAATGCTACTTCTTTTTTTGGTGGTATATCATCATTTTTCCTCATGTCATAGGTAGTAAGGATGCCATGTAATTCATCCAACTTCTCTTGAGTAAGATCATGACTTTCTTATATAGAAAATACTTTAGGATCAAAATTAAGAGAGAGGGACCTTAATACCTTTTAAACTATAGTATCTTCTTCAAGGCTCTCTCTAAGACCTTTGATGATGTTCAAAATCTAATCAACTCTATGTAGAAAAGATTTCATAGAATCTTCTTCCTTCATCTTGAGACTCTCAAATTGTCTTCGATAAGTCTGTAACTTTGCCAACTTAAATTTTGAATCTCCTTCATTAATAGTCTTCAATTTATCTGACATTTTCTTGGTATATGTATAATGGATTACCTTGGTGTATTTAGTCTTTGAAAGACCATAATTAATGGCATTCATTGCCTTAGAATTATTCTCAAACAGCTTCTTATCTATAGTATTAGATGGATTTGTAGTAGGAGAAACATAACCATACACAATATATTATTATACATCAAACCCTAGGGACATAATGTATGTCCCCATCTTTGTACTCAAAAAAGCATAATTTTATACATTGAAAATTAGTACTTGCTTATTAGAGAAACCTCATTGATGACTACCCATACTGTACCTTGGATCACTTTCAAGTTGTTAAGCTTTACCAAAGGACATGCTCTGATACCAATTGTTAGAGGTATAATCACTGAGAGGGGGGTGAATCAGTGAGCCCATATAATCTAAATTCAATTTCAATTCTTTCAAACTCTTAATTAATTATCACAAGCATTCATGAATCATTCACATCATTTATAAAAATGAACAAGAGAAATAATGCAAGATCAAACACATAACATATGTGGGAAACCCTCTTGGGGGTGAAAACCCATTGGAAACTATAATTAGACTACTATCCTATAATAATAATAACTAATTTAAACTAGCTACAATGGATCAAGGAACTACCATCCATTATTTTAGTGAGACTGCAATCCCAAAAGGAGCTACTACACATGTTTAGCTAGCTACCACAATAAATAGACCTTTATCAAATTTCACCTTGCAAGTGGGCTGAAACCCCCTAGATGTTGAGAAACCACAACAAAACCTATGAACACAATATCTCCTAAAAATTGATTGCTTGCCAATATAATAGAGATATAAATTATATCTACTCTCTTCAACTTTGTACACTCAAATCATTCAAAACATCATTTTAGATCAACTTAGACCTCTTCACACATCCTCAACCTACAAGAGCACTATTATAACATCAAAAACATGACCCATAGGTCATACACATATTTTTCAATCTACTCTACTCATCGAATCATCTACTGGGCACTCTCCCTCTCCTTTACTCCACAACTCTTACATACACGCTCCTCTTGCAAGTCCCTCTCAAGTCTAGAAACCATCACCTTTGGTTTAACTATATATAGATCATTCATGATCATCATCATCTTAGTCAACCAATAAGTATGATTTAACCCTTAACACATCTATCACATCTATACATATCTCAATACCATCCACATAGGTCAGCCATAACACCCATAGGTCACCCTTAAGCATCTACAAATTTCAATTAGGCCCTTATAGCTCTTATAGGTCTCATGGAGACCTAATCACCCATTTAACACTTAATCAAGAAAACTAAGAACACAATAACACTTTCCAAATCATGGACCCATTACACATGATCTATATATCCCTTTTAAGTGCTAACATCCATCATATCACTCTTTTTCTAACCCCCAATTATCTCAAACACCTCTCTGTACATATAGTTATTATGAATGAAAACACAGTCAACTTCTTAAGATTTTTTCATACTAAATATAAATTGATCACACCTTTAAAATCCATAAATATTATTTTCATGGATTTTAAAATACTCTCCAATATCTAAATCATCATGAAACATCAAAACATCATCAATACAAGCTCAAATACCCTTCTCAGGTTACTTGCAGAACATGCATAAACACATATTCAACTTTGAACCTTATTATCTTTAATTATACACACTTCAAATCTTCAAATCTATATTTATATATTCAAATTTTATTCATCAAAAAATTCACTTTTAACACCATGAGTAAATTTTGCATAGATCAAAATATATAGCCCAAAAAAAAAACATTGGTCTTTCCTTTGTAAAATTCAAATATTTGAATTCAAATGGTCACAATTAAACTTCAGACACCATGTTATCATCTTGTGTCCTCTTTGATTAAATTTATACACACCATCAATCTTAATCAAACTTTAACTCATAATGCACCACTTCCCAAATGTTAAACTTTCAATAATTAACCTCATCTCATGCAATATTGAAGTCTTGACCACACATGCTTCATCAATCTCTTCAATATTGTCCTTGCTTTAACAATGATAGACAACTATCACTTTAACCTCTTGAATTTAATATAAACCATTGATCTTAATCAATATGAATACCCACTCACTATTTATCCTTAGAATAAGTTCTATCTTTACCACTTCCCAATGTTAAACTTTGAACATTGTCCTTATCTCAAGGAATTTACATTAGACTTCAATCCCATAAGGAGCTACTACACATGTTTAGCTAAGATGCCACAACAACTAGACCTTTAGAAAGTTTTACCTTGAAAGTAGGTTATAACCCAATAGATGTTAAGTAGCCACAAAAACACATATGAACACAACATCTCCTAAAAATTGGTTGCCTACCAATCTAATAGAGATACAAAGTATATGCGTTCTCTTCAACTTTTCACACTTAAAGCATCCAAAACATCCTTTTGTATCAACCTAGACATTTTCACGCATCCTCAACTTATAAGATAAATATTCTAACATAAAAAACATGACCCATAGGTCATACACATGGTCCTTGATTTACTCTATTCATAAACTCATCTACTAGGCACTCTCCTTCTCCTTCATTCCACAACTCTTACATACACACTCCTCTTGCAAGTCTCTCTCAAGTCTAAAAACCATCACTTTTAGTTCCACTATATATAGAGAATTCATGATCATCATCATCTTGGTCATCCAATAGGTATAATTTAACCATTAATTCATCTATCACATCAATACATATCTAATTATTATCCACATAGGTCAGCCATAGCACCCGTGGGTCACCCTTAAGCATCTACACCTTTCAAATAGGCCCTTGTAGTTCTTATAAGTCTCATGGAGACCTAATCACCCATTTATCACATCATCGATAAAATTAAGAACATAATTACACTTTTCAACTCATGTACCCATCCCACATGATCTATAAATCCCATTTAATTTCCAACATCCATCATATCACTCTTATGCTAACTCCTAATTAGATCAAACACCTCTCTATACATACAGTCATTATGAATGAAAAAACATTCAACTTATTAAGATTTTTTCATACTAAATATAGATTTATCACACATCCAAAATCCATAAATATTATCCTCATGTAGTTTAAAATACTATCCAATATCTAAATCATCATGAAACATTAAAACAACATCAACACAAGCTCAAATACCCTTCTCGGGTTACTTGCATAACATGCACGAACACAATCAACTTTGAAACTTAATATATTTAATTATACACACTTTAAAATATTCAAATATATATTTATAGATGAAAATTTTAGTCATATAAAAAATTTATTTTTACACCATGAGTAAATTTTTCATATATCTAAAGATATGGCCCAAAAAGCAGACACTAGTCTTTCCTTTCTAAAGTTCAAATATTTTAATTCAAATAGTCATAGTTAAGCTTCAGACACCATGATATCATCTCATGTCCTTGTTTCTTAGATTAAATACACACTATTTATCTTCTTCAAACTTTAACTCATAGTTCACCACTTCCTAAATGTTAAACTTTGAACAATTGACCTCATCTCATGCAATCTTACAATCTTGACCACACATGCTCCGTCAATCTCTTTGAGATTGTCCTTGTTTTAACAATGCTATATAACTATTACTTTAACCTCTTGAATTTAATATAAACCATTGATCTCAATCAGTATGAACACCCACTCACTATTTATCCTTGGAAGAATCTTGATCTTTACCTCTGCCTAACATTAAACTTTGAACACTTGTCCTCATCTCATTATTTCTTGACACCTTAGAACAAACACACTATGTTGATCCTTTTGTAAGGAGATCTACTTTAACTTCATTAACCAATAAATACTTTGACTCATTTGAAACAACACACACCATATACATTTACTTTTATGAACTCCCATGAGCCATTGGATCTCCATTTGGTCTTGGCCTTTACCCTTCCCAATTTTGACTAAGTATAGGGACCATTGCAATCTACCTGGAAGGCCAACTTTGGACCTTAATAAATTTTGATATGATAAGATGCATGATATAAAACTTGGACCATATGATCTAATTAAATAGGATAATCTAACCATATATCAATATTCTCTTGGAATCCTTGTGCATGTGATATATAACACCATCAATCCACTTGCTCAGATTTTTCTACCACAAAGCCAACTATATCAAAAACTATCTATAAAGCCATCTTTTCACATGCATATCTTTTGATTCAATTCATTTCATAACCCAAAATTTATTTAATATCAACTAGGAATAGAATTTAACAAACCCATATGATCAAATTATCTTGAAGCTTTCACATGTGCTAACTATAACACCATCAAAATGCCTACTCAACTTTTCTTGCCACATTGCAAATTTGGCTAAGTATGGTAAAACACTATTAAACTACCCGAGAGCCCAACTTTGCACTTACATATATTATGTTGTGATTTGTCACATGAGATGAAATGTAGTACATATAAACTATCCATAAATGTTATCACAACTATATGACCAAATCCCCTTGACTCATCCATATGTGGCAATGATGACATCAACAAACTACCTACTCAAATTTTCTACCACTAGACCCAAAATGTCTAGATGAAAACAATGATCAACTAGATGAAATTCAATTATAAATGAAATCACTCAAATAATTTTTGACTTTTGATAGGACCCCTTACACATGTTTAAATCACCATACACATCCCTTAACATCTCTAACCATGCCAAAACTAAAGATCAACCAAGATTCCTTCAAGCATACTAGGACAAGCATATTACACACTTTGTCATTGTCAATTAGAATATCAAGTAAATTCACCCACTCACTTGGATACCTTCATGACATTAGCATGACATCATTTAAAACTCTCTAATAGGTACCATTATACAAGGATGTTCACCCCTATTTGCATGAAGCACATGATACCACTAGTCCAAGTTTTATATATGGATCTGAAATTAGTACTGAGAGTGATATGCTTTTCAAGAAATCATACAAGAGTGCCCAAAGGTATTTGTTACATGTTATTTACCACTATTACATAATTTTTATTCATCTTATTTGGGATAGTTAGATGAACCAATCCAGCCATAAGACTATAGCATTACCAACTAGTTTCCCTCTTTACAAACTCTTTTAGAAGATGGTTTTACACTCCTTATGGAAGACACTTCTAAGGTTAACATTGGGACTCTAGAGACCCAAAATGGATAAAATAAATCATTTCCCTCACTAAGGAATTATTTTAACTCTTTAAATCCCATCTAAGGGAATATACTGATATATTTTCATGGGCCTATTCAGATATGTTAGGTTTGGACCTACCTTGGTTGTACACCATTTTGTTGTACATCCTAATGCTAAACTAGTTAAGTAAAAGATGAGAAAAATGCATCCTCATATTATTTTATTAGTCAAGGAAGATTTGGATAAATTCTTAGATTTGAGATTCATTCAATTGATTATTTATTTAGAATGGATTTCCAATATAGTACCATTCGAAAAGAAGACATAGGGTATTAGACTATGCACTTATTTCCATGATATTAACAAATCTTGCCCAAAAGATGACTTTTCTTTACCAAAAATTGACATGATTATTGAATCCATTATTGGATATGAAATTTTTTCCATTATGGATGATTTTTTAGGATATAAATAAATTAGAATTACACTAGAAGACTAGCACAAGACAACATTCACCAATCTATGGAGAACATTTTGTTATCAAGTGATGTCATTCAGACTCAAGAATGCAAGAGAAATTTACCAAAAGGCCATGATACATTTTTTTCATGATATGATGCATGATGTTATCTAAGACTATATTGATGACATATTGGGTAAGTCTAAGACCCATGCCAACCATCTAGCCATACTTTAGAGAATCTTTGAGAGACTTTAAGAATACAAAGTTAGGCTAAACCCTAAAAAGTATGTATTTGTTGTAACTTTTGGAAAATTGTTTATCTTTATTATCTCTCATCAAGGCATTGAATTTGATTCTACCAAGGTTCATGCCATTGTTGAGATGCCACCACCATCCACCTTAAAGTATCTCCATAGTTTATAGGGAAAAATATAGTTAATCAAAC
Source organism: Torreya grandis (assembly GCA_037957365.1). NCBI lineage: Eukaryota > Viridiplantae > Streptophyta > Pinopsida > Cupressales > Taxaceae > Torreya > Torreya grandis. Next base: position 445,465 of record JARHVA010000401.1, on the reverse strand, counting down.
ACTTCATTTCATAGCTAGCCAATAAATGCCATCTTTTTACACACTTGTTGAAGAAGGGCACCAATTTATCATAGAATGAACATTTATAGAAATAATTTAACCATTTCAAAGAATACCTGGCCAATCTACCTATTTTATTATTGCCTACATAAAATAAGCCATGCTACTTTACCTGTCGGCAACTAAAAATGTCCTAGGGAAACTTTTGGCACAATATGATGAATAAGGCAAAGAACATGTCATCTACTACCTAAACTAAAAATTAGTCACATATGCACATAATTATATTCTCATCAAGAAATATTTTTTATCTATGGTTTTCATAGCCCAAAAGTTGTCACTACATGTTGAATAATAACAATATTGTAATTGCCAAATTATATTCATTGAAGTATCCACTTTATAAAGCAGGTTTACATGGCTTCATGGCAAAGTGGATCATGTTCTTAAGAGAATTTGAGATCAAATATTCCAATAAAAAAATACATGGATACCATTGGCTCTATGATTTAGATTATGGATAGAGTTAGAAACTACCAGTTCATTATGGAATGTCTCCTAGTACCAGTGCACAAACAAGCAACCATTGAGATGGTTTATAATATTGTTGGTCCCATGTCTACTTAGTATTATGGAATACATGCCCACCTCAACAACCTAGTCATTCCCTGAGATCTCTCCCATAAAAGATAAAAATTCTTCATATATCCTCTCGTTATAACTTACTTGGACCTACTTTATATCTTAAAAGCTATGATGGAACATAGCTTTACTATTTATCTCCATCAAAGTTTGTATTATCATTGAGGGAAGTTCATGAATGAGTGTGTGGGTCCCACACCAATGGTGCCATACTTGCCAATAAAATACTAGGTATTGGTTATTATTGGTTGACTATGAAAATTGACGTATCTGCCTATGTCAAAAAGTGTGTGAAGTGTCAAAATCATGCTAATTTTATTTGTGCTCTATCCAAAATTCTTAAAGAACTAACAACACCATGGCCATTATCAATATGGGTACTTGACCTTATAGGCAAGATAAATATTACATTTTCAAATGGTCACAAATATGTCCCTACTGCTACATAATATTTCACTAAATGGGTGGAAGCTATGCCCCTCACTTCCTTGACTAGTAAGTATATTTTCAAATTCATATTTAACCATCTCATTTACCATTATGGTATCCCCTCAAAAATTATATCTGATAATGGCACTTCATTTAAAAATAAATATGTCAAAACCCTTTGTGCCCAATACCATATCAAACAACACTTTTTCATCACCTATTGCCTATAAGGCATTGACCAAGATGAGGCATCTAACAAAACCATTATCAATATTATGAAGACCATTATCAATGATGTTGGTTGTAATTGGCACTTTGAGTCTTTAAACACCCTTTAGTCCTACCATAACACTTTTCATACTTCAAAAAGAGCTACCCCATATTCCCTAATTTATGGCACTAAGGCCATTCTTTCTATTGAGTTTGAGTTACTTTCTTTCTCGATTTCATTGCAGCACATCATTGATGATGAGGACTACATAGTAACTCATTTTTAAGCGCTAGATTTACTAGATGAAAAGTGCATGGCCACCTTGAATAACCTTCAAGATTACGTGTCCAATACAATTAGCACATCAAGCATAGATAATTAGAGCTTGGTGACATTGTATTAAAATAAAATCAGAAAAAACATCAATGTCAAGACCAAGAAGAAAAGAAATTTTCAACCTAATTGTTAGGGCCTTTTATGGTTATTTCTAACTATAGTTATAGAGCATACCAACTCACCATGACAGAAGGCAATGAACTTGATGAACTAATAAACATAATGCAACTCAAACATTTTTACACTTGAGGGATTTAAACTATTATCTACAAGGATCATTTAAGTTAATGCCATAATATATTATTCTTCATATCATACCCTATCCTTTTCCCACCATGCCTTAGCCTATTGACTTCTAGTTATTTTCACATATACCTATCACTTTTGGCCTTGGTTCTAATTCATTGGCACTTTAGGCACTTTCAGTAGTTGATTCAAATTCAAAGTTTTGAAAGAATTCATTTAAATGTAGTATATGAAAGTAGTATGATAGTGGTCCTAAAATTTTCATCCTTAATTTTTTGTTACATTATATTTCACTTCTCATGTTATGAAATATAACTGCCTTTGGTAAAATTAGTATCACTACCCCTTTTTGTTTTTTCATATAGCCTAGGAACAACCTCTTTAACATGTATTGCCACATCACCTTTCCATCATTGTATCATGCCTTTCTATTTTCCTATTCGTGAACTTGTTGCTACTTAGTCAAATGCTTCACTTTAGGGGGAACTATAGTGGATTGAGGTCCATTTAGACCATATAGGTAGTGCTTAGTGTTTTCTAAGGATAAATTGGCCACCCTTTTTTGAATGCTCTTGCCATTTTTTGAGAAATTTAAGTTTGAATGCTCTCACCATTTTGTGAGTAATTTAAGCTTGAATGCTCTCACTATTTTTTGAACAAGTTAAGTTTGAATTCTCTTACCATTTTTAAAGCACCTTAAACCACACTCTCCATTTTTCAAGTTAACCCATTTTCTGTCTCATAATACTCCATTAAGTTGATATGCCTATAAAAATCCAAAAAAAATCAAAACATTTAAAAACCCCTAAACATTTTAAAATACCGAGGAAAATCCTAAAAAACACAAAATCATGAAAATTGGCTTAGAATTTGCATGTGAGATATAAATCCTTAAAAATTTTATGGGATGGACCATCATACCTATGCATCTTCATTTATAGACCACTTTGCCATTTTCCTCCCATTTCTTGGAGAACTACATTAGCCTAAGGTCCTCATGGACTATGTAGGCATCACTTAGATACATGGGGTATCTCAGGTTAACTCAACCACACCATCACTTCTTTGCCACTTCTTCATCACTTTGTTTACTTTTGGCATTTCCTTTTATCTCCTTTGACCTAAGGGTTATGGGTCTTATATCTATTTCATAATTAATCACATGTGTTTTATTTTTCCCATCCTTATTATTCTTAGTCATATGATATCACCATTTTATGAAACACTTTTATGAGCATTTGGCATTTGAACTTGATGCATTAATGAACACTTGGATTTTATTATGTTCTCATCATTTTGAAAGAAACCTTATCCAATTCTCTCACCATTTTACAAGAAACCTCAACCAATGTTCTCATTAATTTATGAGTAACTTTAACCGACTCTCTCACCATTTTACAAGCAACCTTAGCCAATGCTCTCAAAATTTTATGAGCAACCTCAGCCAACTCTCTCACTATTTTTCAAGAAAACTTAGCCAATGCTCTCTCTAATTTTTGAGAAACCTCAACCAATGTTTTTTCCATTTTTTAAATAACCTCAACCAGTTCTTTTTATATTTATGAGTAACCTTAGCCAACACACTTATTATTTTGTGAGCTCATTCTCATTCCCAACATAGATGTAGTGAAAAATATGAATTACCAATTTAGTTTATTACTGGATACTCATCCTTCATCTTTCAGTGTGATTTAATCCTAAACAATAATTTCATGCTTGTATGAATTTTATATGTTTGATGATTTCATGATTGTGCTTTCATGATTGTGAACATCATCCCCCTCTTTACCCTACGCACTCATTATTTTTCAAGATCATTCCTATATTCCTTTATAATCATCATATTTTCATTATCAACAATTTTATTCTATCCCATATCATGGGAGAACTACATTTTTCCTAAAGTTCATGTTGAACCTTGTGTCCATGGGACTATGTAGGAGTGTCCACTTGCTTAGTGCAACTGGAGTCAGCTCAGCTACCCCTTCTTTTTCCTTCTATTCTCCCTATTTTTTTGTAACATTGTCCCCTATGTCCTAGGGTAAATGTTTGTTTTCATGTCTATTTCATTGCTCCCTATAGCCTAGGGGAAATTTTTTTTCCATCATACCCTTTTCCATTATTTCTTATAGCATGGGGGTAATGTTGTGCCATTATTTGTGTGTTATTTTACCTATGTCATTTCTACCTATAGCCTAGGGGAAACCTTATACCCAAGTGTAACACATGTATTACACATGAACGAATAATTTCATTATACTTTCTTGTGTTTTATTTGTTTCTAACATTGTCACTATGGTTATAAATTATTTTTTGTTTTAGTCTAGTTTGTTTATTTACCTTTGTGTGTCTTAGAATAGTTTTATTATTGAATTATTCTTTGCCTTAGTTTAGTTTGTTCTCATTAACTTAGGTTGTTTATTGCTCTACATTGAACTTAATTGTTTGTTGTTTGTGTTTTAGTTTATTTTTATTTTATTTTGTTTTATTATTTTAGTTGTTTAATTAACTAACTTTGTGTCCTTTAGTTTATTTGTTTATTTAGTTAGTTTGTTTTGTTTGTTTAATTTTTTTTTGTTTTTTCCTTTTGTTGTTTACTTTATTTATTTTGTTTGTTTATTTATTTTTATTTATTTTTTTGTTCATTTATTTTATTTATTTATTTTGTTTATTTTCTCACTTTTTTGTTTAGTTATTATTTGTTTGTTTGTTTGTTTTACTATTTGTTTCCTTTTTGTGCCTTTCTAGGTTACCCTAGGTCTATTTAATTTTATTTACACTTGAATCTTGACTAGCCATATCTTGTACTTAGGTTGTGAATGTTTGTATATAGTCCTACACTTAGTTTATTTGTCTTATATTTTACACTTGGGAATTGATTATTCATATCTTATTCCTAGGTTATTTATATTTTCATCTAAACTATTTTTTTCATTCTTAGGATATATATTGTTATTATAGTTGTCCAAAACTATGATGCATAATATCACAGGCTAAAATAAACATCAGGCTAATACATTTATCAATCAATTCAATGGGTAGTATTTATCTAAGTTCCCAAATAGCCAAATCACAAACATATTCCAAACCCATGAGTAAATCAGATCAATATGATTTATTATGTGTTAATACAAATGTGCATCTCTAAATAAGCATCAATATAAGTCATACAACATATGTAGATAAAATAATTTAGCATCTCATAGACATGGAAATATAGTAAATGAAAGATCATACATGTTTAAATTTAAATGAACATCCATAATGCTAAAAATGAGCCAAGCATGAGATCAACATGATAATAAACATGAACATCACATATATCACAATATAACACTCTATGTACAAAGGCCCAAAGACCCAGTATGAATGTTAATGTATCTCTTAATACTATCATATACATCAATAGTATATACATATCATAGTGTCAAAAATACAAAAATATGCCAAAGAGTTATCACAAATCAAATCTGACTCTATGTAGCCATAGTCCCTATAGCAAGAGGTGGCCCTAGTGGTCCTCATGGCATAAGTGGTCATAACTACTACATATACTGACCTAAGGTTATTGTACCATGTGTCCTAGTCTTATACCAACCCGGTTTACTACTATCCTTCTATGTATCCCATATCTCAAATGTAGCTATTTACTAATAATTGGGGATATCATCTCATATCCCTAATGGTAATAAAAGGCATCATCCTTATCTTGAGGGCTCTCAAGAATCATCTATGAAAATCCTACCTAATTTTTGGCTCTATGAGCCTCATCTCACTCACCTTGGAGTCTCTATAAATATACCAAGGCCTTATATCTATCTAATATAGCTTGGTATCACTTTATCATAATATGTACCTATGTTTGAACCATATATGCCACCTCTACCTTTAGTTGGGTAATATTTGAGTGAAGGGTAGTCATGTCCTCATCCCAGATATCTAGTATAGCCTATAAATATTCCATCCTCCTATCTAAAACTTGGATCTCACCTACACATGTTAGATCAACAAATGAACTTGATAAACCTATCATGTTGGGGTATAACACCATCATAGCTTAGGTTTCATCCCCTCTTCCATCCCTTCCATCATCTCCATCATCATCATCATCATCATCATCATCATCATCATCATCATCATCCTCACCTCATCCATTATTATTCTAACTACTACCATTATCATTATCCCCATTGGTAGTCTCAACCTTTGCCTCATCAATATCCATCAACACCTAACCACTTATCTATCTTGGAATAGTAAGTATCAATGGGCGTACATGTACCCACTAGTTTACATAATCTGGTGTGACCCCTACATCTATTGGACATCTTACATAAGCTTATGAAATTCATGAAATACTCACATAACTAGACATAACTATACTCATATGAATCATGGGGATGGCATGGTTGATCTCCCTATATGCATGTGAAAACCAATTGGGATCCTCTAAAACATTCTTAAACATGCTAAACTATCAAAAAACCTGATCAAGCTTTTACTCAATGACATGTGACTACATCCTAGTAATAAATCATATAGATTTCATAAATGTTGTATACCAAACATCCTAAGGATAGTGGAGATGATAAATAAGATAGGGACACTAGATGAACTATGGTGTCATCTCATAAAACATGCATCAATAAAATTATATCTCCCCTCAATTTCCAATACTCCTTATACCAATTTGTACCCAACCATATGTTAATGGCTCTTACAAGTCCCTAACTAATCTCTATCCCATAGGGCACTATGTGTGTGTGTGAGAGAGTGGGTGTGTGTGTGTGTGTGTGTGTGTGTGTGTGTGTGTGTGTGTGTGTGTGTGTGTGTGTGTGTGTGTGTGTGTGTGTGTGTGTGTGTGTGTGTGTGTGTGTGTGTGTGTGTGTGTGTGTGTGTGTGTGTGTGTGTGTGTGTGTGTGTGTGTGTGTGTGTGTGTGTGTGTGTGTACGGGTGTGTGCGCACATGTGTGCACGCTCTCATCCCCAAACCATGAGTAGTGTGGATGCTCTAGTGTTACAACCTCCTTGATAAGCTACCATACGTAAATCCCTATATAGTTGGGTCAATATTAATAGCACATATACAAATATTTTAGCCTCATCCATAATGTTATGTACCACCCTTTAAAATCCCATATGGAATAATTACTTTCTTTTGTTAGATAGTAACATGTCACTGACAATAGCCATTAAAATAAAATCCTCGCTATCAATCAATGTTGGTGGTGAAGGGTCCCTAAGGGCTAGGTTTTTAGGTCATAAACTTGTATAAGTATCAAAAAAATAAATATCAGCATTCCCATGCACCATGGGAATATATTAAAAACTATTTAAGTCATCTAGCACCACTTACTACCATGATGGATTTGTCTAGAATAGTCTATAACCTCTCATCGATAGCTTGAGGATATAATAGGTATCCTTAAGTGTAATAGTGACCTCCTTAGTTTTTAGGTGAAATTTTGAGGTCTCAAAATTCCATCACTCTAATATTCACTCAGGTATGCTCCAATCTACATGAATCACCAGCATCCACACCACATCATAGAGGTTTAGAGCCTATAGGAATTATTGACCATTTTGACCACAAGTCAAAATGGGTCAACCCATATAGTATAAAACATGATATATGGGTATATTATAATGTCATATGGTGTGTCATGGTTCATTTTAGATGATTTAATGTGCTTCTATCCTTGGTCATAATTCAAATTAGTCCTTATGTCATTTTGAGTCACTTGGGGGTCATATATAGGCCATTAATGAGGGTGGTATAGTTTTCATAGGTGTCCATGTGTTATAAAACTCCTTAAAACATCAAATATTTCAGATTAATTATCAATAATGCTATGAATAAATTAAACTTGTAGGTTCCTAACTAAAAATCAAGAAAACAAGTGAAAAATAAGGAGTTTTGAAGGTTGTACAGCCTATTGGATAGAGTGGCATGTGGAATAAGATTATGGAATGACATTTCAACTTAATTTACTCCATTTAAATTATTTATATGATTTTTAAGTGCAAAAATTTTTCCAAAATCATTCTATCTCTCTATCACTCCACTAGGCAAGTAGAGCTAGTCAGCAAGTTTCTTCTTGGTATGGCCATTAGGAAGACTTCCAAGTCAAATGATATTTTTTATTGATATTAAACTTATTAATATTCACATTAATAGTATTATTTCAAGGATTGGATTATTATTATTTATGAACCATCCTTTAGAAGTTGATTTTCTTTTTTTGCATACTAATCCCCACAGCCTATAGGGTTTACCTCTATTTGAGCATGTTCATATAATAAAGATAATTAAATGGATTATATAGGATTTTAAATTACTTATCACATGTTTTTAATGTTTTTAAGTGTTTTTATGAGTTCAAACCTTTTAGGTTGTAGGTGGTATATGTTAGTGGACTTGTAGTCAGGTTTCACCACTTATAGAAGGTTTCTTTCTCTACAATGATTTCATGTGAATATAGTATGATATTATTCATGTTTTTAATGTCATATAAATAACATTATTTCCAATATATGTCTCTTAAGATCATATATTGATCAAGGACACAATCATATGAAACACATAATCAACTCTCAGTAAACTTCCAACTACAGTCATGGTGTCTTGATGTGTGAGAACATTCATGAAAGGTATATGAAGAGTAAAAAAATATTTTATATCTCCTTATATCATTAAAACAAAATTTAAACCTCTCTAATCTCATGAAACTAACTGTGACAATTAGTTCTCTAAGACACATAGTCATACACTATTGGTATGCACTTACAAGTGCCTCAAAAGGAGGTTGATCACATTGAGGTGAAACATTAAATATGGTTTGAGTCCCCATGAGATAGACAAGATTCATTTGAAGAACTTATTAAGGTCTAGATATATTTATATAAGAATACATCATATGTATATTCTACATTCTACCATCACTGCCTTGATTGTTACTATATATGCATCTATAGGTGCTCTTAGGGGAATGTCATGATGAAATGGTGTGTGAAAACTTGTTTCAAGCCTTGAAATGTTGTAAAATATGATTTTAAGATAATTTATTTTTTAAAAATAGTTATAATATCCTTTAACATTTACATTATTCACTTTTCATCCTCACTTTATTGTATATTATTGTTTACATTTGTAGGTTCTCACAGAGACTTGAGATTGTTGTATATAGATGTTCAAATATGTTAGAGATATTAATAAAGTTTGTGTAGGTTGTAAATACCTTGAGAATAATGTTTGAATCAATAGATTAATAAGTATTTTGTTTTAAATCCATTTTCAATTTGAAGGACTGATCTTTGGGACAAATTCCCTAAAAGCTCCAAAATAGAGCCCTCAGTACTTTTGGTGTTAATATATGATAATATAGAAAGGAGTTTAGATGAACCTAAATGTTTCCATATTTAGCCTTATCCTAGGGGTATAAAATTTTGAAATGGAATGGGTGTGTTAATATAATAAAGTTATACTTTAAGGCTTTCAAAGTTACACATTTGTTCACTACAAGCATTCAGTGTTGTCTACAAGAGTTTAACTTCAAGTGACTCTACATCCTAAGATAGCAATGTAAGAGCATGCATCCATGTTAAGTGGTCCTATGAATTTAATGGACACACTAATGTTCCAAGAAGATTTAAATAGGTTTAAATATAATTTCTTTGTCCTAATCACCACCTATAAGTGCCTTGCCCTCATAATATCCACCTGCAGCCTAATTGTAGGTACTCACTAGCCATGACATATACCTTGGAGAACTAATAGGCATACCAAAAAAATCCATTGGTAAATAATTAAAAACAATTAAAAAAGGACCTAAATTTATTGATCACATATTTCAATGTTGATATTCACCTACAGGACCTTTGTTACCTTGACAATAGTGAACACTAGTTGACTATGTATACAATGACCTAAAAGCATAACTATCTCAAGGTTGACATATCATGAAAATAGAACGAATAAGTCAATATGATTGTAAAATTTCATTATATAATTCAATTTCATATTAATTAAATAACACAAATCCTAAACCATGTAGAGACACCTATAGGTAGGCCCCTCTCTAAAGTAAAATATAATCAGTTTACCAGTCATGCCTAGTTAAAAAAAAACATGGGTTGAAGATGAAATCATGGATGATAGGATGTTTTTAATCATGGTGAAAACTTGGACAAGGAGATTTACTATCTCATGACACTCTCATAGCATGGAAACAAGGAAAATAGAGATCCTCATACAAGCAACCTATAGTCATATGTATAAAGACTACATAGTCAATAATCTCCACATGTCTATCTTGGGATTTTAAACATTTAGAGGTGATAGAGACATAAGAATAACTTATAAATTTACACAAATAATTATTAATTTTTTTTAAATCCCTTAATATCATCCTTTAGATTATGTAAATAGGGTAATTTCCCTATGTTTTATCTAAGATAGAGAGCACTCCCTAAGGGTGCAAACCTACAGGTTTTGAATAAAGAAGATAAGAAGGTGGGATAGATTCTATTAGAACATTGCAAGAGGATGTTTAGATATATTATTGAAATGGAAAAATAAGAAAACCAATGCACATAGGTTGAGAACCAATCAATTTGGTCCAAACTTACAAGTATGCAGGAAGACCTACTAGGTCTAGTCTAAGCTTAAAGCCCAATTAGAGGGTCAACTCCATTTATAGTGATAGGAGAACATTCCAAAGCCTTGTAATAGGTTTTCATAAATATATAATGTGTTTTCAAGTTATTGGAATGTAAATTAGCTCACAGACAAGCCATATTTTGGCTCAAATCAACATAAGCCTGCATAGAATGGAGAACAAAGCTCAAGAGGGTAATTTGAGAGCTCACACCTACTTGGAGGCTTTACATGGGAGTATAATGAATTTGGAGACATTGAATAGGGTTTTTAACAATGTTTTTTATGGAATTGTTTCAAGTTTATAGCTTCATACATGTATGAATAATCCTTAAAAGGCAAAATAACTCTAAACCCTATAAACCCCTTACAAAGGACCTGATTGGGAAAATGAAGAAGTAGATGCATACAGATAGGACATAATGGATTTGAAGATGATTGGAAGTTATAGAGGACTCTCTAGCTCCCCATCAACTTTAATTCTACTCTACTTGTATAAATAAGGTGTAAATTGTCTTTTCTTGACTATTTCTTGTGTTTTGTAGGTTCAAAGGAGATTTAAAGGATGAAAGTCACTTTGGGAGATAGGTTGGGACCTAAGTTAACCCCTAATGTCCATCTCATTCATCATAAAATATCACAAGTTCTTTTTCAAGTGCCTTAATCTGAGCCAATCCAAATTGACATAATGAACAAACAAGTGAGAAGGTGAAAATTTTAAGTGGGAGGACTTTTAGGGTTTACTTGAGGAATATAAGGCCATGAGGATTATTTAAAAGTGGAATAAACTCTTTTTTATGGATTATATTATAAAACTAAATACCAACTTTGGTTCTAAGTGTGAAGGGTGAGTGAAAGTGGAGTTATTTGGACTATAGGTAGTGATAACTCATCTCCAAAATAATATTGATGATTAGTGACATATCTAATGCATGTTTTAGCATGTATACAACCCCTCTCTCTCTCATTTAAATCATCACATCTATCCATAGTGTACTATGGAGTGTTACAAGGAGGTCAAATGATGAAGGAAATTTCTTGGAAAACAAAAGAGGAATCTTATGACACATTTTAGGAGTTTCATGTATTGAGGGACATTTGTCCAAGTATACCTTGCATGGTATGTTCCATATTCATTTTTCCTTCATGTGTAACTCATTATTTCAGCATGACACATGTCTTAGTGACTCTTGGACTTCATTCTCTTCTCCTCTCTCTCCAATTCTATAAGTAGTAGCCATTTTGGCTCTTATAGACTAATACCACACCATGTATGGTGATGCCATGTTATATTTACATTATATTTTAGCTTTGAATAATAAATTCAAGTCTAGTTTTTATTTCATTAATATTTTTTTAAGTGTGTAAAGTGATTTATGGTGATGTTAAGTGATAATATTCTATCCTTGCTTCTCCTTATCCTCTCATGTTTATGTAAGAGTTCTTATTCTAATAGGTCATTTAGAGTGTATCTAATGTGTTAGTATAATTTAAAGTATAAAATTGTTCTTAGAGTTTGAAATCTTCCCTCTGATTCACTTACCTTATGTTGTCTTATGCATATCACCTCTATGTTGAAACACTTATGTTAGAACCTTTTAAGACTTTGAAGCTAGTTTGTAGGTCTTATTTCTTAGTTAAATAAGTATGATGGTCATGTGTAAATAATCATATTTTATTACCCCCTTAGATTAGTTTAATTTCATGTAAAATTCTATCCATTTTTACATAGGTAATTAGCTATGTAGGTGATAAGAATCTCAAGGTATATTTAGGGAGCTAGTCCTTAAACCTAGAGGTCTGCTTCTACCTATAGGTAAACCCACATACCTAGAAGAATTCCCATGTTTCCCAAATATGGAGGAGGATTTAGCAACATCCTATAGGGTAAAATATTTTATGACAATAGTTCTAGCATGCCCAGTGGGACTCATTGTCTTCAAGATAACTTGTCAAGGTGAATGTTGGTCTTGACAACATCAATTGCAAATTGGTGTGCTACTCAGCATTTGATGACTCCATTCAAGGTAACATATTATTAAAGGACATTGTTTTGTCATAAATTTTCTCTCATACTTCATGTTCATTACTAGGTAATCATCTAGTAGATTTCTCAATGTCATCAATCCACCTAATCAACCTTAACTTCCTCTTGAAGTTCAATGCCCTCATCATAATCTACCTTTTGAAGAGCAAAAAGATTTTTCTAGCCAAGAAAGTGAAGATATTGAATAAATTTAAGATCTTAAAGAAAACATGGATAGGAAACACGTGTTTCCTACATTTAATACTAAAAATCCAATTCACCTTCAAGCCTATGATGACATTCCTCCCAATGCTTCAAAGAGTGTGCCTACATTCAATGGTGAAAGTCATGTCACACCAAATGAACACATCAAGGATATCTATAATTTTTTTAGTTTCCATAATGTCACTAGAGATAATATTTACATTAGACTCCTTACCATTTCCCTTAGAGGTAAATCACTTGATTTGTATAGGAATTTGCCTAGTGGATGCATCACATCATGGGATGACTTTGGAGTGTTGTTGACTTCAAGGTTTGAAGATGAAAGTGATCATACTTCTCAAATACATCAACTTAATATGATCAAAATATATCCCAATGAAATAATACATGACATAAATGAGAGGTTTCAAAAGACTTTGTATAGATTGCCTCCTCTCATGAGACCACCTACTAGCTTTGTGTTCCCTACCTACTTGAAAGCCATTGGTACTAATATTGCTATCATGCTTCAATCCATGGGTGGTTTCACTCTTCCTGTATCACATGAACTTTCCATTAGAGATAATAATGGCCTCATAAAAGTATTAAAATTTACTCCTAAAGTGTCTATGCCTATGATACCTAATACTCTTGGTAATAATCCAATCATTTCCCAAGTTCCAAGTGAAAATGTGAAGCCTAAGACTGATCCTAAGAAGGTAGATGATGACATGGATCCATATGCATAAATTTAAATGATAAGAAATTATCTTAGACAAGACAATATATCAAAAGTTGATCATAAAAATCCTTATCCATATTAACAACAATATGTCCAATAATATGGAAGAGGAAGAGGTCAAGGTTATCCAAACTTCAATAGGCCTGCCAATGTGTACAATCCCAAATCCACCACCAATGCAAAAGAGATGGTACCAGTGAATATAAACTTGGTGAAAGGAGAATATTGGAAACAAGTAAAATTCATGGATACCATTGAGTTTTAATATCAATCTCTATTTTCTCAAGGAGGATTCACTCCTCTCTTATTAGTTGAAGATGAAGTCATGATGTAATCAAATGATGATTGGTAGTCTCAAGGAGAAATATTCATCAACTTATTTGTAGAAGACACTTTTGTTCTAATTCAAGTAACTTATATTGAAAACAAACTAAGGTATAATATTAAGGCTATAGGATGTGAAAATATAATTCCTACAAGTTCATCTAATACTTATATAAGGTATCAAAGCATGGCTACAAGCATGATAGTTCCTAATGCTCCTACACCTCCTTCAAATCAAAATGTGGTAAGATATGATCAAGGTGTATCAATTCCTCAAGTTAAAGGAACTCCTTTGCCTCTAAAGTCTCAATATAAGGTGATTATTACTGCCCTTAACATAGTGGATTCTTTGAATAATTCTAAATCATCTATCTCCTTATGGGATGTCCTTCATATGCCTGGTCAAAAAGAGCTATTACAAAAGTAGTTGTCCACTATTCATACTAGTCCTTCACCTTCAAGTAAAATCAATGTTCATGTTTCTCTCATAAATTCACCTAATACTAGTATTGAACCATCTACCAAATTTTAGACTCCTTCAACTTTCTACCTCACTCTCATAGTGGGTGAAAAACTAATACACAATTGCATAGTTGTTAGTGGTACTTCTACATTAGTCATGCCCAAGGTTATATCTAATAAATTATGCCTAAAATATGAAACCCATAGAAAAGGAGTGATTTATATAGATTTTACACCTACTAATACAATAGGTTTTACAAAAAAATTGAAGGTTTCCTCCATGACTACCCTAATTTTCTCATCCTCTAATAAATAATTATTTTGACCTTCTTACTCATTTTGAATCTACCTTTCAAGAGAATTTATAGCCAAGATATGTGGATACCTCTCAGTATATTTGTCCTTATTGGCCTTTAAAACAAGTTATGGGACCAAGGTGACCATAATAAATCAACCTCTTGCAATGTTTCACATTGATCCATACATTGAAACAAGCTCTAACTTGAATTTGTGTGATCAATAAGGAAGATTCTAATGTGGATGATGGAACTTATAAACTTGAATGAATATATGACTTGTTTATAGATGAATATGGTGTATATTATTATGAACATGATCCTTATGCATACTTTGAGAAAAATGACCTTGGCACATATATCATACATGAAGAGCCATTTGAGGGAGATAAGGTAAGTGTCAAACATCCTTTCTCACAAGTTTTTGAGTAACTATTTTATTCATATATATAATGATGATGGATTGAATAACTTAATTGATCACCATAATGGTAATAAATATGTTTTTATGTGTGTTATTGATGAATCTACCCTTGATGATAAAACTCATGAAGAAGAGGAGGATGACTTATGGTTAAGGTTCAATTTAATATGTCAAGAGTTTAATCAATTAAGTAATGTTACTTCCCATCCTAAGATATATATATATATATATATATATATATATATATATATATATATATATATATATAATGTGTTTGATAATGATTCTCACAAACATGATATTGAGTGTCTCACCAAGCATGGAAAAGAGTGTCATGTTATAAATTAGGATGAACTATGGCAAAGGTTCAATGTCATATGAAAATAATATGATAAGTGGGGTAAGACTCCTTTTTCTCTAAGAGATTTCATGGTTGATATCAAAATGGTTAATGAGACTAATGAGAAAGTTATTAAGTTTTCTTTCAAAAATTAACATGAATGCCATCCTGTTGATAAAGAGTCTACAGTCACGAAAGAACTTGATGAAGCTATTGCCTAAGAAGTTGTAAACATGGAGAATGAAGTCAAGGAAGATTTGTTTATGCTTCAAGTACATTCAAGAGCCTATTATGATGTTGAGACAAACTTATCTATGATGGAATAAAATGAAAACTAGTTTGAAGTTTACAAACATCAAGTGCATCATACACAAGAAGATTGAAAAGATGAGGTTGTTGTCACACATTCCTATCTATAGATTGAAGAAGGCATATAAGATGTGATAAATATCAACCAAATTGATATTAAAAATCAATAAATATTCTTATAAATAAATAAAAAGCATTCATGAAGACTCCAAATATCCTACTTGCAGTCATGATAAGGCATAGAGTTGGTAAGCTTCTTGACCATACACATATATAAGTGGTCGATGATGAGCATGCTCCTCATGCTAAATTGCCTTCCTAGAGTGAAAAATATGTAATGGGAAATATATTTGACCTTGATTGAGGTATTATAATATTCTTTCCATCTCAAGAGTGAGGTTTTGTAAATAGTAGATTAGGTGTATGTGTCATTCTTTTAGTTGTGTTGTGTTCCATAAAATTTCTAGTTGAACACATGTGTGTTTATTTTGGGAGTGTCTTATTTTGTGTGTCTTTGCCTTAAGTTTTGTGTGGTTTCAAAGCTAATTTTTATGTCAAAATGGTGTACATGTGACTCCATGTCCCAATAGATAGTATTAGGCAAATGGTCTTGGCATAGAAAGCATACCACCCTTAGGAAATCACCAAAAATGTTGACCATTTTGACCACAAGTCAAAATGGGTCAACCCAAGATAGTAAAAAACTTGATATGTGGGTATATTATAATTTTGGAGGGTGTGTCATGGTTTATTTGAGGTGATTTAATGTGGTTATAGCCTTGGTCATAGTCCATATTAGTCCTTATGTCATTTTGAGTCAATTAAGGGTTATATATGGGCCATTAATGAGGGTGGTATAGTTTTCCTAGGTGTCCATGTATTATAAACTTACTTAAAAATTAAAATATGTCATATTCCTTATTAGGAATGTCAGGACTAACTGAAAATTGTAGGTTCCTAACTAAAAATCAAGAAATAAGTGAAAAGGGAGTTTTGAAGGTTATAGAGCCTATAGGAAAGAGTGGCACATGGGAGAAGATTATGGAGTGACATTTAAACTTCCTTAACTCTATTTCCATTCTTTATATTATTTTTAAGTTCCAATATTTTACCAAAACCATTTTATCTCTCCAATACTTCACTAGGCAAGTAGAACTAGTCAACAAGTTTCTTCTTGGTATAGCCAATAAGAAGACTTCTAGGTAAAATGATATTTTTTGTGGATAGTAAACTTATTAAAATTAATATTTATGGTAGGACTTCAAGTATTGGATTCCTATTATTTATGAAACATCCTTTATAATTTGACTATCGTTCTTTGCATACTAATCCTCACACCCTGTAGGTTTTGCCTCTATTTGAGCATGTTCATACAATCTAGCTAATGAAATGGATTTAATAGGATTTGAACTTCCTTGTCACATGTTTCCCATATTTTTTTTCATGTTTGGAATTATTTTTATGAGTTAAAACCTCGTAGGTTATAGGTGGGATATGCTAGTGGACTTGTAGTCAGGTTTCACCACTTGCAGAAGGTTTATTTCTCTACAATGGTTTCATGTGAATATGGTATGTTATGATTCATGTTTTTCATGTCATATAAATCACCTTATTTCTAATATAGTTCTATCAATATCATGTATTGATCAAGGACACATTCATATGCAATACATAATCAACTCCCAACAAACTTCCAACTATAGTCATGGTGTCTTGAAGTGTGAGAACATTCATGGAAGGTATATGAATAGTCTCAAATCATTGTATATCTCCTTAAAAAAAAATTAAACCTCTAAAATTTCATGAAACTAACTATGATAGTCAATTCTCACATACACATAGTCATACACTATTGGTATTCACCTACAGGTGCCTCAAAAGGAGGTTGATCACATTGAGGTGAAGTATTCAATCTAGTTTGAGTCACCATGAGATAGATAAGATCCATTTTAATAAATTATGAATGTATATATCTAGTTATATAATCATACATCATATGTACATTCTACATTCTACCATGACTACCTTGATTATTACTATATATGTATCTATAGGTGCTCTCAGTGGAATGTCATAATGAAATGGGCTGTGAAAAATTGTTTCAAGCCTTGAAATGTTCTAAACTATAATTTTAAGCTGATGGAGTGTCTAAAAATAGTTATAATATCCTTCATCATGCACATTTTCCACTTTATTTCTTCACTATATTGTATGTTGTTGTGTGTACATATGCAGGCTTTCACAGAGACTTGAGATTGTTGTATATAGATGTTCAAACATGTTAAAGACCTTAATTAGGTTTGGGTAGGTTTTAAATACCTTGATAAGCATATTTTAATTCATATATTAGTATGTAGGTTCTTTAAATCCATATTTAAGTTGAAGGACTGAGCTTTAGGGATAAATTCCCTAAAATCTCCAAAATAGATCCCTTGGTACTTTTGGTGTTAATATATGAAAATGTAGCAAGGAGTTTAGATGAACCTAAATGTTTACATATTGTAGCCCTATACTAGGGGTAGAATGTTGGAAAAGGGAATGGGTGTGTGACTATAGGGAAGTGATGTTTGAATTTCATCAAATTTACACATTTTTCACTATAGACATTAAGTGTTGTCTATAGGATTTGAACTTCAAGTGACTCTACATCTTAAGATAGCAATGTAATAAAATGCATCCATGTTAACTTGTATTATGAATGTAAGGGACACACTAATGGTATAATTATATTTAAATATGTTGAAATACAATTTCTTGGTCTTAATCACCACCTACAGGTGCCTTACCCGCAAAATATCCACATATAGCCTGAGTATAGGTATTCACTAGCCATGGCATATACCTTGGAGAACTACTAATCCTAAAAACACAAACTTTTACATTTGGAAATACTTATATAATGACCTAAATCTATTAATAACATATTTCAAGGTGGATATTCACCTATAGGACCTTTGTTACCTTGATAGTGGTCAATATCAGTTGACTATGTATATAGTGACCTAAAGGCATAAATATCTCAAGGTTGACATAACATGAACATAGATTGAATAAGTCTAAATTATTTTCAAATGGAATCAAATATGTCAAGGTATTATTAATTAAATAACACAAGGCCTAACCCATGTAGATACTCCTATAGGTAGGCCCCTCTCTAAGGTAAAACATAGTCAATTTACTAGTCAGGCCTAGTTGAGAAAAAACATGGGTTGAAGATGCAAGCATGGATAATAGGAAGTTTTTAATCATGGTGAACACTTATAAAATGAGAGTTACCATACCATGACACTCTCATATCATGGAAATAAGGAAAATATAGAGCCTCATATAATCAACTTGTTGTCATATGTATAAAGCCTACATAGTTAATAATCTCCACATGTTTATCTTAGGATTTTGAATATTTAGAGGTGTTAGAGACATAATATTACCTTGGGACTTTACACATAGCATCCTCAAAACTTAGAGAATCAATTCATATCACCCTTTGGTCTGTGGAAATAGTGGAATTAACCTTTATTTTATCCCAAACAGAGGGTGCTTCCCAAGGGTGTAAACCAATAGGTTTTGAAGAAAGAAGATATGAAGGAGGGATAAAGACTATTAAAAACTTACAATAGGATGTTGAGATCTATGATGGGCATGGAAAAATAGGAAAATAAATACATAGAGGTTGAGAACCAAACAAGGTGGTCCAAACCTACAAGTTCAAGCCTAAAGCCCAATAAGAGGGTCAACTTCATTTCTAGTGCTAGGAGAATAGTCCAAAGCCTTAGAATAGGTTTTTAGGAAGATATCATGTGTGTTAAAGTTATTATAATTCAAATTAGGTCATATACAATCCATATTTTGGCTCAAATCAACTTAAGCTTACATAGAATGGAGAACAAAGCTTGAGAGGGCAATTTAGAGAGCTCACACCTACTTGGAGGATTTGCATGGGAGTCTGAGGAGTTTAGAGACATTGAAGAGGGTATTGAATTTTTTTTTTTGGAATTGGTTCAGGGTTCTAATGTTAGACCTATGTGAACAATCTTTAGAGGTAAAAATCACTCTAAACCCTATAAAACCCTTGTTAAGGACCCAATTGGGAAAATTATGAATAAGATGCATCTAGATGGACTAGATTATCTTGAGAGATGATTAAAAGTTTCATATGACTCTCCAAGGCTCCTCCCCATCAACTTGAGTTCTAGCCTACTTGTATATATGGGGTGGAATTGACTTTTCTTGACTATTTTTGGTGTTTTTTAGGTTCAAGGGAGATTAAAAGGATGTAAGTCACTTTGGGAGATAGTTTGGGAGATTAAAAGGATGTAAGTCAATTTGGGAGATAACCCATCATGTCCATTTCATACATCATAAAATCTCATAATTACTTCTAAAAATGCCATCATCTCAATGAGTCCAAACTAGCATAGTGAACAAACAAGTGAGAAGGTGAAAACTTTAAGTGGGAAGCCTTTTAAGGTCTAACTAAGGAATCTAAGGCCATCAAAGTTATTGAAAAGTGTCATAAACTCCTATATATGTATTATATTTTAAAACCAAAGACCAAATTTGGTGACAAATGTGAAGGAAAAGTGAAAGTGGAGTTATTTGTACTATAGGAAGTGATAACTCAACTCCAAAAGAATATTGATGATTATGGACACCTCAAATGAATTTTAGATCATGTATAAAACCCCTCCCTCTTATTTAAATCATAATATCTATCCCTAGTCTATTGTGGATCATTACAAGGAGGTCACATGATGAAGGTATTTTCTTAGCAAACAAATGAAGAATCCTATGCCACATTTTAGGAGTTTCATGTTTTGAGGGAAATTTGTCCAAGTAGACCTTGAATGGTCTATTCCATATTCCTATCTCCTATATGTGTAACTCATTTTATTAACATTACACATGTCCTAGTGACTCTTGAACTTCATTCTCTTCTCCTCTCTCTCCAATTGGCTCTTGTATACTAATACCATACCATCTATGTCTAAGCCCTACTATATTGACATTGTTTTTTCCTTTGAACAATAAATGTAAGTCTAGTTTTTATTTCATGAACATTTATCTAAGTGTGGAAAGTGATGTATGGTGATGTTAAGTGATAATCTTTTATCCTTGCTTCCCCTTATCCTCTCATATTTATGTAAAAGTTCTTGTTCTAATAGGTCACATAGAGTGTAGCTAATGTGTTAGGATCCTTTAAAGTGAAAAATTGTTATATAGTATAATATTTTATCGAGTTAACTTACCTTGTGTTTTTTCATGCATATCAACTCTATGTTGAAACACTTATGTTAAAACCTTTTAAGACATTGAAGCTAATTTGTAGATCTTGTTTCTTAGTGAAGTAAGTGTGATGGTCATGTAGAAATAATATTTGTATACCACACCCTTATATTATTTTAATTTTATGTAAAATTATATCCCTTTTTTCACAAGAAATTGGTTAAGTATGTGATAAGAATCTCAAGGTATATTCAGGGAGCTAGTCCTTAAACCTAGAGGTTTACTTCTAGCTATAGGTAAATCCACATACCTATAAGAATTCCCATATTTCCCAAATATGGAGGAGGATTTAACACCCTCCTCTAGGGTGAAATATTTGGTGAAAATAGGAATGAAACCATCTCTATTATCCAAATATACAGTGTTTATAAATAATGAGAATGTCACTCATGTGTAGTCAATACAATGAGTCACTCCTACAATCATAGATATATTAGCATCAAGTTATATCTATGTTGATAATTATACTATAACTACCCTACCAAGCCTATTTTCCCATCTATCTTAGAGGTTGGAGACATTTTAGGGTTCCTTAAATCATCTAGTTTGCATTTTAGGGTGAAGTCATTTTCCCCAAGAAGCAAAGTTGTCATTTTGGCATTTTCTAAGATTTTTGGGTAGAAATGCCTATTTCATTTTTTTTAAAAATAGTAAATTAACCTTAAAATGGGATAAACAATCATTTTGGAATTTTCCATTTTTTCTAGAATTATCACCATTTTCATAAATGGATACTTCATTCAAACTCACTGATTTGTTTTGTAAAACCATAGTTTTCCCTTCCACCCAAATAGTGACTATAATTTTTTATCCTAAACCTAGTCATAAATGTAATAAATGGAAAGGGTGAGGTCACTTACCATAGTAATATCATGTGGAGGTCTCTTGTGTTCCCTCACTTTTTTGATAACATGTCATCATCCTCTTCCATGTGCCATTTCTCATCGATAACTCTCATCAAAACTAGAGCTCAAGTTTTTCAAATGACTAGAGTGAAATGAATCATTTTTCACCCCATGGGATGATTATATAGCATGAAATTTTTTAATTTTTCCCCCTAATGCATAAATTTCCTTTTTATCACTATAGGAGGTTTATTTGTTTACTTATGTGATCTATTTTATGTGTCATTTGATCTTACATTCCTTATTTCTTGATCATTTTATCACCAAACCATCTTATTGGGCCTCTTTTAAGACCCATTTAACAACATTATTTTTATACATATAACACATGTTAGTTAAAATGTTCATCTACATACTCTCACTTAATTTAGAATCATGTTTTTATTCTTTTCTATCTCATCATTGATCTATTTTATAGGTTTCTTACATAAGCTCCCTTTGCCAATTTGCCTATATGTAGAAAATTATGTTTTAATCGATCAACAATATTTTTTACCTTCATAAGTAAAAATCATTTTTAATTCACATTATTAAACATGTAAATTATTATAACTAACTTTGGGCAAATCATTATTTTTTTATCCTATTTTCCTTACCAGGGCAAATACCTATGTTAATGATTATAACCACCTTTGGGTAAATCATTATTTTTCACTCTAAGTGCCTTATGAGGGAAAATACATGTGCCAATGATTATAAATACCTTTGGGAAAATCAATTTCTAACTTACATTACTAATTATAACCACCTTTGATCAAATCAGTGTTTCATCCTACATTACCACTAGATCATGTCATTTTCTTCATTTTGAGGGAATGTTTGACAACTCTATTTGACACTTGATCCTTAAAGGGGGAATCTAAGGATAATTAACCACCCTTTAGGGAATGAATCTTTCACTTTAATATATCTTACATTCTTTGAAAATATATTATTTTTCATATGTCTTACAATGCCTTCTCAAATAAGGGCAAACTATAGACACTCATTTTTGACCACTTTCATGTCTAAACTAGGTATCAGATCAATTTATAGAAAAAAACATAATTTAAGAATATAAATCACCTAGATTTACCAAATTAGTCTACACAAGGGATAGAATTTCCTAGAATCATGTCGAGGCATCCTCATTTGGGGTATTACCCTATACACAATGATAACCTAGCTTGAATTGCAACCTAGTCGAATTGCAACCTAGAAAATTGACATTCTTGACCTTTTAATCTATTAATTCAAAATATTAAAACAATTTTAAAATGCCAAAAACCTAAGCAATATTAATTAAAAATAAAAATTCAATTAGTTGTTTAATTTAAAATTCTAAGTTGAATTAGGGCATACATTTTATTAAAAATAAATTTTTTAATAAAGATGAGTTTAAGTCAAGGGAATTATTAATATATTTTATTAATTTCTAAAATTCAAATAAAATGTTCATCACCAACTCATAAATATGATTTATTATTTGTAATGGAAATAAATATATTCTAAGTTGTCAAGCCTTCATAATTATTTTGACCCAACCCTAAGTTAATCTAACTTGACCAAGGTTACTCTAGACATAACCAAATTTAAAACTAACCTAACCAACCTAAAGTTAGAGATAGTTTTAAGACCTATAGATACAAGTTACCTCACTCTCTTCCAACAATATTTTGTGTGTAAGGTTATTTTTTAGGAATACTTTCAAAAAAGTGTCCAAGTAATGTTATAATGCCAAATTGATTCAAGAAGCTTCACACAAAGCCAATCCAATCCAAGAAAAGACATTGTGGTCTTAGATAAGTGATATAAAAATGTAAATTTCATTTTCAAATTCTCTATTACCCACAATTCAAGTAATAACATCCTTTATGCCAAAAATTGAGCACTAGTTTTGACAAGGGAGGTAACATAGTTTTATGTTTTTATCTTCTATTTGTTTTTTTTTTCATTGTGTTAAGCTCACCCATGTAATTAGGCAAGAGTGTCTTAGTTTCCATTTCATTATTTTTTTAAATTATCTTTTGATTCACTAATAAGGAAATAATGATAGTTTGGCTCTTCATATTCCTAAAGATACAGGATGCATGTGTCATATACATAATACCTATTAGAGAAGGATGAAACCACTTGGATGCTTTTGGGTTTGTCTTTGCCTTCACTCTGGTGCATTTAGATATTGATCATGGACTTATGATCCTCATGAAATTGTAAAATTATACTTATTCATATTCATAGTGACATTGGGAAAAATGGGTTAGTGGGTACATGGTGATGAGATGACCCCAAAGACCCCTTAGTCAATGAGTGCTACCTACATATCCAATACTTTGAAAATGGCCTCATAGTGATTTAGTTCTCCCTTATATGTTGGATTATGTGTGAATCATGTAATATGTGGAAAATAAGTACAAGTGACATATATTATAACTTAGCAAATCAAGATCTTGGGCTACTCCTTAAATACTTCATACCTATGTATGTGTTATCCCTATGACTGGTATGAAAATAGGAAAAAATAAAGAATACTTAATTTATCGAGTTCTTGATTGAATGCTTTGATGAGTTGCCTGTTTGTGTTAGGTTATGGAATGAATGAGGATTGATTGTGAACATATACCATTCCTATCAATAAAATATCTCACTTTAAATCACTTAGGCCAACAATTAAGATATGTTTTATTTGAAAAATATATGATTTTAGGGAACTAGAAACCTATGTTAGGGTAGGAGACTATCATCGATGCAAGGTTTTAGGACTAACTCTTATGTCCTGATAATTAGAAAATAGATATAGGCTCAAAACTTGTAGGAGTATAAGATAAACATAATTTAAGAATTTTAGGAAAGATAGAATGTATGAGTCATCAACATAAGACTATTCAAACCAAGAGATACATCAAGGGGCACAAGATACAATAGATGAAAGTATTTTAAAAGAAAGAAAGGTATAAAATTGAAAGAAACATCCAAGGTCTAAATTTTCCAAGTCTATAATACTAATGTGTTATATAATCTATAAATATCATATGCATTTACCCCCTTTAATCTACTAATGAAATTTTTGGTTTAAATTAGAACAAATGCATACTTTGGTGTGCATAAGACACCTTTCCTTTGAATGAGTCCAATTTGAGTGATTTTTTTGTGAATGACCTAGAACCAAGAACATTTTATAGTATATAATAAATGCATATAATCAAAAATTAAAAAACATTTGAAATAATTGAAATTAAAAGAGAAAGGTTTAGGATTAAACCTATGTATTGATTAAAATACCTTGTATATTGGCAACTTGATTTGAAATATGTATCATTATGAATCACTAAAACTTATATTAGGATAAATATATAATGTAAAAAATTCATATGTCTAAGGATATAGAGAGATTATAAGTAACATGCCCCCAACCTTGGAGAAAAGGTGAGTTGCTACTTGAAAATTGAGATTAGCTCAACCATGAAACACAATTATACTTATAACTTGATGAGAATGAGTGAACAAAATCAACTCATACTATCAGACTAGTGAGGTTGTATGATATAATAAATTCCAACCTAAAAATTTGGAAAGATTGAGTGATTTAATCACCTAAACAATACAAAAAAGTGAACCAACTACTATAGTAGATTAGCTCAATACAGTTTGTAAAAGTCCAACCTAGTGGGTGATGATAGTCCCTAGGAGTGTTTTGAAATCTGAAATGGATTTTGATTTTATAATATTAGGCACACACTACATATAATACATTAGAAATATCTCATGCTAAAATTGTGTATAATAACCATACCAATCTATAGAATTATGCCACAACTATGAATTTGAATTATATAACTATGTGCTTTGGCCAATTCAAAATTGGGTAAGTATGGAGAATGTGATTCCAAATCATGCCCCCACTATATATAGAGGAATATGAAAACTAAAATAATTTCCAATGTGGAGGAGTGTGGATAACATGCTTCCAAAGCATGTCCCCACTAAATCTAAGTGTGTCAAATACTGAATAGGTGTGGAAAACATGCTTCCAGATCATACCCCTAGTGAATCTAAAAATTGTGAAAAATGTGGATAACATGCCTCTATGACATTCCCCCAATGATATGCCCCCATTTAGGTGAGGAAAGAATATAAACTAGTATTTACCTCACCTTAAAAGGATAAGACAAATATATAATATATGAATGGAACCATGTCTCATATAGAACATGTCTAGATAAATGTAACATTAAGGCACATAAAATAATGTGATCACATGAATTCCTAAGATACATGATAAATATCATAGAAACATATATATAGTAATATTACAATCTCAATAAGCAACATGCGTGTACATACACACATAATAGCACTCAAAAGCAAGTCAACATATAATGGTCTTAATAGACCACAAACAAGGGGCATGTTCAAATGTTGTATAATTGAAGGGATGTGACCTAGTTAAATCTATATAATATCAATAATGACATATTAAAATGTACATAAAACAAATAATTACATATTAAAATGTTAAAAAAACAAACATAAGCATGGGGTTTCATGCAAAGGAGCATATTTAAATGCTCGAACAAACAAGACAATAGTAAGGAAAGACAATAAAGGAAGTGCATAAAGGAAATTATAAGCAAACAGTATAAATATATCATAGTAGCCCATGGATCAAATGTGCTATAAAAAAATTTCAAGTGCATATCATATCAAGTATCCTTTGAAATATATAATCATGGATAAAGGTATGTGTAAGTATGTATAATCTCAAATATGATAATGAAAGATGATCATCAAACTGTATAACATGTGAGTATAATGATCAAATAAGTGGATGCCCCCAATGTCCATTGACATGAGTAGAAGGAAGTCCCAACATCTGAAATAGGAATATATCATGTATCTGTGTATGTCTATATCATACTTGAGTAGAAGCATGACACACATGTTTATGTAGGAGTAACTAATAAGCCATCCATTAACATGAAACTAACACATAGATTCTAAGGATATAATAAAAGTATGTAGGTTCAAAAAATGTTTTAGGAGTTTTGAATTTTTTTTTTTATTTTGTAATATTATGAAGATAAAAAACCACCCTATGATCTCATCCAAAGGATGGTCATAGGTATCCCCCCACTTGTAACCTAGTGTAAGTAATTTGTGGTACTACCAAGGAGCATGTATAGGTATAATATTTTTCACTATAGTATTTTTGATGCTCTATGTATGTATAATAGGTCTTTGAGTTTATGAAGTATAAATAAAAAATAAAAGGATTCATGGAACCCATCTCTATGTGCTTTATGGTTTATTTATAATAACAATAATAGAAACATATTTAGGTGCTCTAGATGTTTAAATATGGTGTGTAATAGAAGATGAGGATTTAGCAGAACCCATTATGTGTCTTTGACAAATGGAATCTCAAGTACTAGCTACCTATTAAAGGGTACTACCTATTCCTTACCCTTTTATGGTGGATTAACCTTAGTATGTTTTATAATTAGCTACTTGGATATATTTTTTTCTTTTTCAAGAGGATGATCATATGGAATTATGGAAACTTTAATTACCAAATTGGCATGAATGTATTTAACACACCTATACAGTACAAAAGTTATCACTAAAAGTGTATGGATCCAATGTCTTCCCAATAACATATCAAATATTATCATGGAAGGTATAACTAAAAAAGTAGTAACCACATGTGAGGGACTAACCTATAAAGGTATGTAAATCTCACTAAGAATCTTTTAGGAGGTACGATTGAATTTTATAACTAATCTAGTAGAAGGATGTAAATCATGGTGAGTATAACCTAGATATGCAAGTAATTTCATGATGTAAACATTTTCACTTGCACCATTATCAATTATAACATTATGTATAGGTTAGTGATCAATGAATTCTTGAATGAATAAAGAATGAAGATTAGAGGCATCATCTTTAAACTCACTATCATAAAAATTAATAGAAGATATTTGAACCATAGAAGGTATATGTCATGTATAAGTACCAATAATCCCATCTAATTGGTGCCCAAAATGTGATGGAGGATGTGTATTATATGTCATTTGCACTTCTGGTTCCTTCTTAGAATAGGCTTGCAAAGTATTTTTAATTTTTTTCTATTTTTGGTGATCACTAGGTTGTGGACTAAATTCCTTTATAGGATCATCAAATGTAATATTTTATTCATCAATAATGTCTTGGATCTTAAAATTTAAGGTAAAACATTTGTTTGCAAAATTCCCTGGTCCTTGGTGATAATCACATTAAGCATTTGCATCATATCTTTTGGGTAGAAGTCTGTTCATATCAACCTATATAGGGTGAGGGAGATATAATATGAAACTCTACTATCTATGGGAGTAATGAATCAGGAGGATTGGGTAAGAGTGTAAATTATCTCCTTGGTGCATTGGATAAGACAAGTTTATCACACTATTGTGAAACTACATTAACCATGGTGGTTGTTTCCTTTTTAAGCTTAGGAGTTTCTACTTTATAACTTAGTTTGATTGTAAAATTGGTATTGGATATAAATGCATTTGGTGTGTTTACTACATACTTGATTTTATTTAATGAAATAATCATCATTTTTTGGTCTTGTACAACATGACATAAGTCATCAAAAGATTTTAACTTCTTGAAAACAATGGACTCATGTAAATGAGCAAGCAATATTTGATTGAATATGTCTAGTAACTCTTTATCTTCCATAATATTAGTTATTTTAGTTAACATTGTTTTGTAGCTCAATACATATTCATTGATAGGTTCATTTGTTCCTTGTTTAGTTTTGGTAATTTGAGCATAGGAAAACTTTATATAAAAATTAACAAAAAAGTGTGTAAAAAAATGATTTTCAAGAATTTTGAATTATTTCAAAGATTAGAGAGGTAAATCATAGAACCACTTCAAGGCATAGTCCTTGAGGCTTCTTGGGAATAATTTGGTAAAAAAATAATAATTGGAGGCATATTCAAGGCATGTCACATAGAAAGATTAAAGATGTTTCTCAAGATCACACTTGTCATCATAAAATGTGAACTTAGGTGCAATAAAATTAGTTTATAAGGGGTGCAAGGATATCTCAAGTGCAACAATATTATGTAACACATCTTTGGAATCAATAGAATTAGGATACTTTAAATCCTTTTATTCAATGTTTGTAACCTTTCCCTATAAGGTCTTTATAACTTGAAGGAGTGTTTAAACTATGGACCCATTGGTATTTAAATTAATAAGATTAGTAATCACCAAAGGGGATGTAATAATGGTTTGAATGGGCATATAAACTAGTTTTTTAGTTAAATATATTGGTAATTCAATGGTAGATGCAGCAATATTAGTTTTAGGAAACAAAGGTTGGAAGACATAATATATGCCTCCACTAGATGTAGGTAGGTTAATTGGTATGGAATTAGTTGTAGTACCTTTTAAGGACTCACCATCACTAGCTGAATTAGCCTTAATTTTATCACTTTTACTTATTTCATCTCTTGTAACAGGCAAAAATTCATCCATTAATCTCTTATTATTATTGAGATGAGTGATAAATCCTTCTTTATCTTCCATTTCAAATTGAGTTTTTGGATTAACATTTTCCATTTATTTTTCAAATTTAAAAAATAATATTTGAAATAAAGTATAGTAATCAATAGAATAGGAAACATAAAACCCTAAACCATATAGGGTTTGGTTCTCAAAGGTTAGGTTCACAAAATTTTAACCTAAATTTAGATATTGATCCTGCTTGGGTATATAGGGTTAAGGATATAGAAATGATAATGCACAAGAGTGATACTAAGATCTATAGTTGGCCAATTAAATGCTAAATTTAGATATAACATATGTTGAATTCATTAAACAGAGATAGAATAAAAATAGTAATTATAAGGATTATAGATATGGAAATAACAAAGAAAAAATGTACTTAACTAGTTTTGATGTTGACACAATTATTTATATGAAATAGGTAAGAAGCAAGCTAGAAGAAGATTTTAGAACAGACACCAAATTTTAGATTGAGTGCCTCTAGAGCCTTAGACACTAGCATCAACCTTAAATGGTTACATCAACATTACTATATGAAATGGATGTAGGATTCTTAAATAGAATACCTATTGAAAAAGGATACAACCATGAAGATGCTTTTGGGTTTATATTCATGTTCACTTTGGTGCATTCAGATCTAGGTCATATACTATTACTCCTCATGAAATTATAAACTCCTAATTTTTTTATCTTCATAGTGACCTTGGAAAAAATGGGTTAGTAGGCACATAATTTCAAACTAACCCAAAATACCACTCTATCAATGAGTACTACCTACATATCTCATACTCTTAAAAGAGCCTCAGATTGATGTAGTTCTCCCCTATGTGTTGAATTATGTGTGAATCATGTAATATGTGGAAAGTAAGTACAATAATAACCTATCTTGTAACTTAGAAAATTGGTTTATTAGGATAATCATTCAGTGTTTCAAACTTATATATGTGTTATCCCTATGACTGATAATAAAATAAGATAAAATAGGGAATCTTTACTTTATCAAGTGTTTAGTTATATGCTTTGATAAGATGCCTTGATCTATGATAGGTTATGGAATGAATGAGGAGTGATTGTGAATATATATCACTCCTATTAGGAATATATCTCACATTAAATAACTTATACCAACCATTATGATACATTTTATTTTCAAATTAGATGACTTTAGGGCACTAAACACCTACATCAGGGTAGGACACTAGCATTGGCATAGGGGTCTGGGACTAACACTATTTTCTTGGTAGTTATAAAATATGTACAAGCTCAATACTTTTAGGTGAATAATATAATCATATTTTAAGCATTACAAGAAATATAGAAGGTCTAGGTCATCATTATAAGACTGTTTGGACCAAGAGATAGGATAAGGGGTAAAAGATAGAGCAAATGCAAAAGTTAAGAAAGTGGAAAATGTATAGAACTAAAAAAAACAACCAAGGTCTGAATTTTCAAAGTGTACAATACTAAGGGGTTATATAATCCATAAATATTGTCTACAAATAGATGTAGTAGGAGATGGTTTTGGAGGATTTCTTATGCAGGATGGTTCAGTTGTAGCCTATGAATAAAGGAAAATTTAGCTTTATGAGGTAAATTATGCTCCTTGTGACCTAGAATTATCCACCATAGTTCATGATTTGTAAATTTAGAGGTAGTATTTATTAAGAAAGCCTTTCTTAATCTTAAAACTAATAAATTAGGACTCAATAATATATTTACCCAACCTAACCTTAATTCTCATTAGAGGTGGTGGTTAGAATTTTAGTCAGACTATGATTTTGACATTAACTATATTAAGGGCAAAGAAAATAGAGTTGTATATTCCTTTAGTCATATGAAGCACATCGTGGCTTTTGCCATGATAAGAAGTATTTTTTGAGATCAAGTAGTAAATTTATCACTCAGAGATGAATTTTATGAAAAAGTTAAGAATGCATTAGCTGAGAATTCCCAAGATCATATGTATCATGGATTTTAATTTGATAATTATGGGCTTATGATATATAATGGTAGAAAATATGTACCTAATACGGAAAATTTGAGGAATATTATGCTCAATGAATTGTAAAATATTACATATTTAGGACATCCTAGAGTGATTAAGATATTAAAAAAATTAAGACCATTGTATTTATAAAAAGGAATCAAAAAGATGTGGTGAACTTTGTGTCTAGATTATTAGAATGTTAGCTAGTTAAGGCTAAACATGTGCGTCATGTTGTGTTGTTGTACCCACATTCCATACCATAATGGAAGTGGAAATTTATTATCATGGACTTTTTTTAAGGATTACCTAAGTCCAAAAACTATCATGACATGATTTTGGTAGTCATGGATAAACTTACCAAGGTAGCTCACTTCATTCTAGGTAATCTGATAGAAGATGCACTAATAATTGCCAAAAGGTTTATGAAATAGATATATAGATTGCATGGTCTTATAGAAAATATCATTTCAAATAGAGACCCTATGATGACCTCAAGGTTTTGACAAACTCTCAATTCAACTTTGGATACACAGTTGAATTTTAGTACAACTTACCATCTAAAAATAGATGGGAAAATAGAGAATATAAATCAAGTTTTCAAGGATCGTTTGAGGATGTATTTAATGGACTATTAATATAAATTTGAGTAATACCTACCATTGGTTGAGTTTGCTAATAAAAATTCATTCTAATCAACTTTGAAAATAGCTCCTTTTGAGGCATTGTATGGTAGGAGGTGTAGGACACCCATCAGTTGGGATATATTAGAAGATAAAATGAAATTTGGACCTAATATGATTTTAGAAATGGAAGAACAAATAAAATTAATAAGATAAATATTGGATGAAGCTAATGATAGGTAAAAAATTTATATTGATATAAAAAGAGTATCAAGGCAATTATTAATTAGAGATAAAGTTTTTCTATGATTTAAACCCCAAAGGAGTTCTATTAAGTTTTTGAAATAAAAAAAATTGACACTAAGATATGTGGGAGCCTTTGAGGTTATAAAAGTGATTAATCATGTAATATATATACTTGCATTGCCACCAAATTTAGCTCAAATGTATAATGTTTTTTATATATCTTATCTTAAGAAATATATTGTTGATCCTTCATATTTTTTGGACTTGAATGTAATACAAGTTCAAGATCCAGGGGTGGTCATAGTAGAACCATTCAAAATAATTGATACTCACAAGCTTAGATTACGTAACAAAGAAGTATCACAATGCAAGTTCTAGTGGGACCAATATTTCAAGGATAGTTCTAAATGGGAATATTATGAGGAATTATTAAGGTTATTTACTCATCTATTTAAATAATTTTTTTAAAATCAATTTTATTTCTTGAACTATTATTTGAAATAAAATTCATCAGGATAATGACCTATTTTAGGGGGAAGATATCACATCTTATTCCACTCTATAAAAACTACTTAAGTATTTGTTTTTCACTCCAATTTGCTCCTTACCATGAAATTCCCATGAGATTTGGAATTCCTTGAAAAGGGGAAGGTGGGGATAACTACAAAATTTCATCCTCCATTTTAGGATTGATATGAGATCAGCCAAGGATACAGCTGGGAGTGTTGAATTTCACAAATGGAATATGCATGAATAGTCTCCAAGAGAAGCACTATTACCATTGAAAGTTCAATACACTATACTTCACATAGTTTAATTATAATTATGAATAATTTCAATGTTGGGCTTGTTATTTATAGATGAAAGGGGATATAAGGAATATCTATTTACATGGTGAGTGACCATTAATTAAATTAGTATTTACTATTGGTGATTTATCAAGAAGTAAATATTAGTTACAGGGTTATTAGTAACCATATGGTTAATATGGTAAGATTGTATTATAAAATTTATATTATATTTTTAGGAATAACAATATAATGTCTCATATAGTTTGGAGATTATTTGGGAGAGATATTATAGGGATCTTAAAATCCCTAGTTATAGGAAATATTCTCCTAGATATTTGTAAGTGTATCCCTAAATGAATAATTAATCATAACATAATATTATTTGTGTGCTAAAATATTTTTAGATTGTCTATGCTCAGATCATTACATGAAATAATTATTTGTATTGGCTTATCCAATACCTATCATTAGTATCAGATCAGTCCATTCCTAACTGCATTTATGATGAGAGTCTAATTGATTGATATTTCTCTTTGTGTTGTGCTCAATGTTGAATATCTCTAGATCAGAATATGTCTTTTACGTGAGATCATGTGTGTTTTAATATTCTTGTAATTTTTAATTATTATTTTCAAGAGCATATAGACCTATACATTTTTAAACAAATTGCAAGCTGATTTTTATAGTTTTCCACTAGCATTTTGATTTACCCAATCATGGCAATCTGGTCACCATTGAGTTATTAATCATGTCAACTTCATATATAATTACTTAGAATTAATTCATGTCATTAAAAGACACAATTATTCTAATATACAAAACATTGATTTCCAACCACTTGGATCTATCTACCATGTGGTTCATGTATAGTGTTATTTGGCTTACGTGGAATTTAGCATCCCAAGTAGAACAATCATGATTTGATTTACTCATACTATCAAAGTTGTGTTTTATTCAATTCATATTTGGTAATGATATATTGTTATTTTCTCATTTTCATCACTAGTTATATAATCTACATTCATTTTATTGCTCGCCATTGAAGACTCCATATGCAAATCAATAGATTCATGACTGCATAAAATATTCCATCAGTTTGTATGCTCTAAATATTTAAGAGCTAAAAGGGGAAATAACATCTAAATCCATGAATTTTATAAAAATAAAATTATGACATCTCAAAAACATCATTTCATCAACATCCAAATGTATTGAGATTCACGAGATGCATCAGTCTCTCATTCAGAGTGATTCATTGCATTGTGACTCACATTATGCTTGACACCTATTCTTCATGTAGGTTTTTTAACAAAGTATAAAATTTAATTATATTTCTCAACTTTATTATATTGAGTCTTCAGTTTGTCAGTGCACTTGTCTGGGTACATTAGAATTTATAAAAGAGTCATGTATATTTAGTCTTAATTAAAAGTCTTTAGAGGCTTTTTTTTAGTCATATGTTCAAAGACAACATTTTTTATTGTTTATCTATATTCATTCATCTTTTTATAGGTTTAATATACTTTATAAAGTAATAAGGTATGTTTAATTTTTAAATTTTAAAGTTTTTTGGTAAATTTTTTAATTATAGTTTGTTATCTATGAGCTAGTAAATTCAATGCATCATGTGTTAAAAATAAAATTAATAGTCATGTTGTTAAATTTATTTAATTACATCTTAGTAGTGTTTTATAAGTTATGTCAAGTTTTTTTAAGTGTCAAAAATTCATCAAAAATGTCAAATTTAAGTTTTCTTTTGAGTCAAGTGTTAAGAGTCAGTTTTATGTCTAGTCATGTTGTCATAAAGTCAAAAATGTGAAAATAAAAATAATTTGTCTTATGGATGAATTTTTAGGTGACCCTGACATCCTGAGTCAAATATTGTGGGGGGACTCTATTCCCTTCAAAATCGTGTACCTGAGCTACATCAACATATCAGTTGAGTGAGCAATAAAAAACTAGAGGCTGGAGGATACACAGAGGATGGAGGTTTCCAAAAACCTCTCATTAGTCACCAATGATGGGGTTGCACCAATGATGTGGTGACATTTTGTGTGATGTGTTGTTTTTCATTTCCACTATGTATTTTTTAGAATAAGAATAGAATAATATTCCTATTCAAGATATGTAATTTGAGTGAAAATTCCAAACATGATTCCCTGAGGTGAAAACATTGTCAAAGGATAGAAAGCACCAATGTAAGTTAGTTCATGGATATTAAAAGGGTTTGTGGTAGAGATCAAAAAAACCACATGATGTGAATAGTGTTTTTGCAATAATTAAGAGAGTAGCTACTAAAAATATCCTATGATTACCTTACTTCTTTATGGAGATGACCCTAAGTGACACATCCATTGCAATCATGTAAAGTAAATGTGGGATGTGTTCGTTCACATAATAGTGGTCATGTGTAGCAAGATTTCATCAGTACTATGTATACCTAAGAGTATGTGGTGGCATACAATTCCATTCATGCCAATTTTTGGAGGTAGATGGTATTTTTGTTCATGTCAATGTTTGTGGTAAACTTGTAAAACCATGGGAGTAAGGATCTCTTTATCAAGGTCATGAGCCAAATAGGGCATGCTACAATGGGTGAGCATACTGCAAATGAGAGTGTGAATGTTTTTACACCATGTAAAAACTATGGGGGGGAATGTTATGAATAGATATTTACATGGTGAGTTACCATTAAGTAAATTAGTATTTACTATGGTTGATTTACCAAGAGGTAAATATTAGTTATAGGGTTTTTAGTAACAATATGGTTAATATGGTAAGATTATTAGATAGTTGATATTATATTGTTAGGAATAACAATATAATGTTTCATATAATTTGGAGATTATTTGGGATAGATATTATAATGATCTTGGAATCCTTAGTTATAGGAAATATTCTCCTATATATTTGTAAGTGTATCCTTGAATGAATAATTAATCATAGAAGAATATTATTTATGTTAAAAAATTTGTATATTATCTATGTTTAGCTCAGTGTATGAAATATTTTTTTGTATTGGCTTCTTCGATACCTATCAGGGGAAAAGGGGCACTTCAGAACCACTAAATAAACACAAAAGAGAGGGAAGGGTAAAGTAGATAAGGTAAGCCTTTAGGTATTAAATGAGATCAATGCAATGGTCATTAAACCAAGTGACTCTACCATAATTATACCATTGTAGACTAAGATTCACTAAAGTTATACCTCTAAGAACATACAGTGGGGAGTGTCTTAGGCAACTAGGAGTATGCCTTCAATGTGAATTTTTACTAAAGATTAATATTAGGGGTTTAATATATAAAACATAAAAACACCATATGATAATTTATATATAGGCATACAAATTATCACCACTATCAAAAGAGAAACAATATAACTCACAAAGAGATTATAATAACTAAGCACATCATAATCATGGTATATATAAAATGATAGAGTGCTAATCCAATTAACCTAGCATTATTGATCATCTAATCATGAAGATGAAATAAAATTGAACATAAAAGAGACCCTTTACAAAAATAGAGTTTATATTCATTAGAAGATTAAAAATGCTACAATAATTGATCTGAGTTTCTATTATAGTCTAAAGTGAAGAAGGAAATGCAAGTGAAATCCTATAAATAATCTAACACTTTATAACAAGTTTTGGTTGACTCTAAAATATAATATGACTCTTCTATAAATAAGGATAGGGGCTCAGCTCTAAAAAGTATGAAGTTCCCTTCTTGGGTCATGATGGCCACTCATTGTAGTTACAATTATATTTTAAAATTTGAACCAAAATAAATCCCAACAAACCCATAATAAATTTATCGGGGATCACTAGTAAACATGCAAAGGTGGCTAAGATTGGTTGGCTCCTAACTATTTTGAATGGGCATTTCCATCCTCTAACATAGTTATCACAAGGTCAAACTCCTTTTCCAACTTGACCACATTCATTGGAGGCTCCCCAAAGATCACTTCATCCTAAGATAACAATATTTTAGAGATTTTGAAAGTATCTTCCATTAAGGCCCAGACTTTAGATAATTGGTTGATACTTTTAGTGGACTAAGTTGATAGATCCAGCACTACCTAGGATCCTTCCTAGTTTACCTTGGACACTTTCTCTCTCATAACCTATTCAAATTGACCTAAGTGGACTCTAAATTACACTTGATCAAGTAGAGTGCCATCTAGGTGAAATACCATAAAGATATTGACCTCCTTAAATTAAGTTGATATATTTTTCTCACCCTCTTTCAAGGGTTCTAATACAATGTGGGCCAAGGCTAACCAATCCATCATTTCTCTCATGTTCCTAGCATAAATTTGGTAAAAAATCAAATTTAAGGTTGGAATTAATTTGAGTTCTAGGAAAATCCCTTTGTTGACCACTACCTAAAGCTTCTAACATTTATGTGATCCTCCCCATGTAGTCTTGCATCCACTGTATAATTGCATCAGTCTTGAATTGAGTCCCTACTACTTTTCTAAGGATTGATAAAAGTAGTAGGAGGTGTCCTTGACCTATCCAATTAGTCCAATTAGGAATGTACTCTTCACTTTGGCCTTAAAATTCTAAACTTGGCTTTGCATATCCTTGAATAGCTTCTTGGACATGGCATAGGTATCCCAAAGGATGGGCAGTGGGTCCTCAACCATTTTATCTTATTTATTATAAGTCCTCACTTTGGTGAGGTAAAATAAATCTTAATGGGTCTACCATATTACTAGGTTTCCCTCCTAAATGAATCTCTGAGTAAGCATCTTCTTCATGTTCTTGGAGGCTCTATCAAAACTATAATATACATCTGGGTCACCTTAGACATCCATTTGTGGTGTATGTGACCTCAAAATCATCCCTCAAGTTGTTGGGGGTGTAGGAGGTGTGGCTAAAATGGTGGTGAAAGGTATAATATGAGGTGGAGAGGAGATGGAGGAAGTGAAAGGAGTGAAAGAGGAAAATAGTGGAGGCAAAAGGGGGATGGGAGAAAAAAGAGGGAGAATGAAATAGGAGGCCCATGAAAACATTTGAGCTTTCAATTATTCCTAGGTGAGGTTAACCTAAGGTAGGATTGGCCATGAGAATGGATCATAAAACAATAGGGATGAGATAGGTTGATTGAAGATGAAGCTAGTGGGGCTTTAAGTAAGAGAGGGGGTAAGGATCCAATCGTTGGGATAATATTACTAAGGATAGAGGGGTCACCAAGACCTATGGAAGATGTGCAGCTGGGACTAAATAAATTTAGACTAAAGTTGAAGTATGGGTCACCTTTTATTTCTTATCTAGCCTCCTTCTTGGGTTAGTTTTGGGTGTTATGGTGGATGGTCCAACCATGGCATTAGGGGTTGCAAGGGATGATGGAAAATAAATTGGATCCATAGAGGGGATTGTTAGTTTGATTGAAGTGTGGATTGGTAGGGTCCTAAATATAGGTCTTAAGCTCTCAAAAGCTATAGTCATATTTGTTATTGAGGGCATGCCTAAGGGAGGCACCAAGAGGACTCCAAGATGTGAGATCAATTGAGTGGAAGGGAATGAGGAAGTGAGAACACTCAAAATGATCAAGGCTAAGGGTACTTAAGAGAAATATAGAGGGGAAACTATGGGAAATATAGGAGGCATATCCAAACTAGTGGACACCAAAACAAGTAGTTGGAATGAGGCAAAAATAAGGGGTGGAAGGGAAATAGGAAGAAATGGAGGAGTGAGTGGGGGAACCTAGATGGGTGCCTATAGAGTGCATCATTTAGGTCTTTTTCTTGATCTACAAGATGTATAAAATCTTAGAGGATATCACACTATTGGATGAGTGGGATATGCTTTGGCTACCTAACATCATGCAATCTAATCTTAGCTTTATCAAGGCCTAGTTACTAGTGCTATTAGAGGAGGTAGAGGTAAAGCTTTAGGAGAAACTAGAGGAGGTAGAGGCATAACTAGAGATTGAGGGTATGGGGCTACTAGTAAAAGTGGATAAATATCTTGAGGATCCAAGGACACTATAAAAAGTGGAATGGAAGTTGGGGATAGAGTTTAAGGAGGAGAAAGCATTGAGATGCCTTGCAAGATTCTCTAAGAGATGGTTGAATTTATTAGAGTCAGGTCATCCATGGATCGAGTAGGAATTAGAGGAGTTGTCAAGGGTCCTACCTAAGCATTCTTTATTTTATTCTTCCTTTTAGCTTCTATCTAGGATAGTACCTCCTAGTCATTGGTAGCATTTAGATAGAGCTCATCATCATATTTAACTTGATGGTCATAGTTGATGTTGAGTTGAGTTGAATATTATGCCAAATGGGCCTGAATCACCCCTTTAGGTTCCCACTACCAAATCTTGTATTTTTAAATGGCAAAGGAGTCTCACCTAGCCACCATATTTTGTATTGAAGGTAATTTCTTATAGACATGGCCATGTATGGTGATTGAGAGTGGAGGGCATGCCTTCTATTGATGTTTTACACTAAACTTGAATATGTTGTTCACTAGTTGATATATGATCTCCTATTCTAGTAAACACTCAAGAACATAATATGGTAGGGGTAGGGGGTCTAAGAGGAATCCCATAACTTGGATCACTGTGTCTCTTTATACAACCAATAGTCTGCAATGGTTGTGATAGAGTTCCAAATTATCTTTAAGAGATAAGGCATTAGAGATTCATTAAACACCTGGTATACCACTAATTATAAGTGGTCATAAATTTCCCAAATTATTGGTAGAATTAGTGGCCATATAGTTTATATAAGACCACATGGATGATTGGGCCAATAACAACCCTCACAAGAAAGGCTAAAGGCATGGATGGGAAAGTACCATAGACCTAAACTCATTATATAGAATTCACCCCCATTTTAAGAATCTGTGATGGTGTGGACCAACCTAAATTTGATCAATCCTCCATTATCTAGGATGTCAAAGTGAGTTAAGATCATGTGCAGAAGGGGAACCCATAGCACATTGACATTCTGGTAGTCTAGGTCTCTAAATAGCCAGTTTAATAGGATCATTCTTACTCAAACCTCCTCCCATAAGGTGTGGAATATGTAGGTATTGATATTTTTTATGTTAATCCATTTGGAGTTAGGGTTCTCATCCCAATCATGGAGGACATCATATATTTGGTAGGTGTTCATCCAGGATGACACTACCAATACATCATATGAGAAAGATAAGTCCAAGAGGGAGTAGTATGCCTTAAAAGCATTCCTAGATATATCAGTAATTTAGTGCTAAGAGGTGGGTGAACACACCTAATCATTGATAGTCTCTTATACATAAATATCCTTATATAGGATGTCACTCAGTAGGTCAATGTAGGGAAACACATCTAGTTTGGCCAAATCTATATGAAGTCCACACACTTTATAGGACTAAAGAGAATCATTTTACTTAGCTAGTTGGTCATTAGAATTAGTAGAATCCTTGGAATCCTGATCAATTACTTTGAATATGTCATTGTAGTTTTTGTACCTAACTAAACTAGTAGGTAAAGTGGTGTCTTGATACTCAAGATCATCCTTCAAGTTTGAGTATGTAGTGGCTATTAGAGTATGACAAAGGGGAAATTAGGAAGCATTGGGAATCAAAGGTGTAGGATATAAGGGTTTTATGTAACTTTGAAAGTAAAGAGTCTGATATTTCTTCTAGAAAAAAAATGGTAACTATTAATGGGCCTCACTTGGTATTTATAAGCATATGCACACATCTTCCTACATTAATAGAATTGGGCAACTCACTTGTTGAAAAATTTAAATTAAGTCAGTGGCTAGATTTTATCCTTTCATTTCTAAATTTAGAATTAAATTTAGAGCCCCTAATCCTCAACCACCATATAGATATAGCAATGGTGATGGGATTTTTTCAAAATTATCCAATTGGTTTTATCTTCTCATTATGTTAATGTGTAGTGCATGGTGGGCATGTAGTCATATGTCTTAGAGGTCCCTCACCTAATTCTTGTTTTTTAACATGTGTCATCCATTTATTAGTCCTCTAATTAGTATTTGACACCTAGGCATGGCTTCATACTCCATTTCATTGCCTTAAATTAGGTGATGTGTCACCCAAGGACACATGGCACACCTTAATTGGCCATAGTTAACCACTTTTACTTCATTCTAAACTTTTCAAGTCATAAGTGGTAACTAGTTTATCTTTACACTAGATGATGTGGTAGTTTCCCATTTAGCTAGGTTCTCCTAGGCTTTGACATCTCTAATATGTCTTAGTCACTATCCAATCTAACTCCAAATGACATGGAAACTCCCCATTAGGTTGGGCTCTCCCAAGATTTAACATCTCTGATAGGTCTAGGGAAATAGCTACTCTAAATCCAAATGATGTGGTGATTTCCCATTAGGTTAGGCTCTCCCAGGGTCTAACATCTCTAATAGGTTCTAGGGAATAGCCACTCTAACTCCAAATGATGTGGTGATTTCCCATTGTGTTAGGCTCCCCTAGGCTCTAACATCTCTAATAGGTCCAGGGGCCTTTCTGCTCTGACTCAAAATGATGTGATCATTTCCCATTCAGTCAGGATCTCTTAAACTCTAACATCTCAAACAAGTCTAAGGGATTATTTACTTTGACTCTAAATGATGTGGTGATTTAACATTAATCTAGGATCTTATGGGCTCTAACATATTTGATAGGTCTAGGGGATTGGCTGCTCTGACTCCAAATAACATGATGATTTCCCATTGGGTTGGGCTCTCTTAGGCCTTAATAAATATAATAGGTCAAAAGGATTTGCTACTCTGACTCCAAATAATGTGTCAATTTCCCATTAGGTCAACCTCTCCTAGGATCTAACATCTCTAACAGGTCTAGGGTACTATTTGCTCTAACTCTAAATGATGTGGTTGCTTCCTATTCAGTCAAGCTCTTCAAAATTCACAAAATGACCAAGTAAGAAAGATAAAAAGAGAAAATGATTCATTAAATCTTACCTAATAGACATGGATAACTTGATTTATCATGGAGGATAATGAGTTTATTTCTATTGGAAGGGAACTAAACTCTTGGAAAACCCCTTTGTGAAAATCAACCTAAAACATTAGTGCCATGATAGACTAAAAGATAACAAACACTACTTAGTTGTTTTATATAAATTAAAAGAGGTCTATTACTGCTTGAAAAAATCAAGCTGGTGTATATTCTAAAGTTTTAGTAGGTTTTGCTTATAATAACAAAGGGAAAAACTCCAAAGCTCTTATTCATGAAATTTTAAGAGGTATCCCCCATTTTGGAGAAAAATGGGGCATGTTGGCCACAATGGTATTATTATGGATTATGGTACTAAGGACTTGTAGTTCTAATTTTTATATTTGATCTAAATATTTATGGTGTATGATTGGAAATCATATTATTTTTTTTTTAATTAGTTATACTAGAGGAAATTTGTATATGTTTATATAATGTTCTTTGATCATGTTGACTATGATTTTATTTACAAATTATTTGCATTACATTAATTTATTGATACTTATATATTCTGATTATTTGATTAATTTTTTAATGTAAGACTAATTACCTTTTGTTTTATCAAGGTTATTATAGGATTGTTCTTCCCTCATAAGTGGTACAAAGTGATATTATAATTAGAGAGGGGGATGAAGATATTATCATTGGGTATTGAGAGAGATGAACCAAATCTACGCACACCACATTCTTATTTTCTTAGTTGAAATAAATGTTAGTCAATATTATGATAAAATGATAAATGTTGCTTGTATTATTTGTCTTTACAAATAGTAAGGCATGTTTACATTCATTGTGAATGGTTACTTGATTATACTCTTTAATTAGCATATTATGTCTATTTTATGTTGGTTTTCATGTTTCTATTAAAACACATCATGAATTATATCATGTTTAATTATGTAAGGTGAACCATTTGTGTGTTTTAACATTTGGTAGAATAATTGAGTGTTTATTGAACTTGTTTAATTGTCTACTCTATGCCCCTTTTTGGTGACATATTGAGGAAGAAAGTTAGGATGAAAACACCCCAAATTAATTTCATTAAAAGTATTCCATGGCTTTGGATTTTATTTGGTTATTGTTTATTATCAAATGCCATAAAGTTTAAAGGAAAATGAATTAGGTTATTATTAGAATCACAAGAAGGAACTAGGTTTGTTTTATTTATATGATGATGGAGTTGACTTTGCCATTTGGAAAGATATAGGGTTTCATGTAGCAACCACACCTAAAAATAGGGTTAATGAATACAAGTTAATGAAAAATGGATGAGTTCATGCATTGATGAGTTCAAGTTCCATTATCACGAACTCACAAAGTTTTAGGACAATTACTTGGTCTTGCATAACAAGCGTAGGTTTTATAAAAAGAATAAGAAGAGAGAAAGGGATGAAAAATGGTGACACATCAAAGAGAGAAAATAATAGAGCTTGGCCAAAGAGGATAAAATCTATCATTGCACACATTGAAATGGAAGCCACTGTATAATCAAGTTGGTTGATCTTGAGTTTTAATTTTTATTATTGATTGTAGTCTTAGTTGGCAAGAAAATGAGATTTTTGTTGTAGATTTTAATATATTTCATCTCAATGTACAATTAAAACCTCATAGTCTTAGTTGGCAAGAAAATGATAATTTTTCTGATAGGATTTTTGTTGTAGTCTTAGTTGGAAAGAAAATGTAATTTTTTACCAAGAAAGTTCAATTTCATAAAAAAATAGGTTTTAG
This sequence comes from Torreya grandis, assembly GCA_037957365.1. NCBI lineage: Eukaryota > Viridiplantae > Streptophyta > Pinopsida > Cupressales > Taxaceae > Torreya > Torreya grandis. Next base: position 401,740 of record JARHVA010000401.1, on the reverse strand, counting down.
TGTAAAAATGATAATTTTTATGATAGGTGAGCCCTAAACATTAATAGTTAATAGCTATGTTAATTCAATCAGAATAAAATTTTCTTAAAATCATTAAGGGAGAAAATCTTGTGTCCTATTTCATCCTTTTATATGGAAAATGTTGGGTGAGTATAATGTGGGAAAATAATCTTAGATTATTTAAAGCTAGAGCAAGTATATGTTTTACCTAAATTGTTCACCTTCTAGATAAAAATCTCACATAAACCTAAGCATATATAAATGACTGATAATAACCAGCTCTAATTAGTTTAATTTGAGATGGCCATGGCACTTGTGTTAATTTTAAATTTATGGATAGATGATATAAATTTATTTTTAAGTATGAAACATATAAACAAAATTATTATATGATGGATTTACTTTTATATGTGTGCATATAATTAAAAATCAAATACCTATAGCTATACATTTTAGTTGTAGAGACTTGGGTTGAGATATTGAGTTTAAGGTAGATTATAATTGAATTATTATGTTTGTGTGTGTGTGTGGGGTGGGGGGCAGGAGGGGGGGTGCTTATCAAACATATATATTTTAAATAAGAATGAATAAATATGAGCATATATATAATTGGTAATATAGTTCTTATAAACTTATCTTATTTGTATGCATAAATGAATGTATGTGTATATATTTATATATACATATAAATATTATTATATTAATCTATGTATGCAAATGCATAGTCAATTATTAATGAGATATTAAATCCAACCATATATTTATCTTCTTTGGATGATCTATAACTAGTATGCATGTAGATTAAATGGTAAAATTATGTGTGTAAATTTTTTAAGTGACTACAATAATGAGAGGATGTTTATCCATTAGTTTTTCAAATAGTTAATAAGTTTTTGAACAAGTAAATTTATGAGGATCCAATATATGCATATTGATTACATGTTCTTATATGTAGTATTAAACTTATGGTTATTTGATATATGAAACCAATGGGGTAGGTCTTGCTTATGAAAAAATTATAGGGTGTAATTTCATATCAGTTAAAATATGAGACTATCATATGAGGGAACAAAGGAATAAGTCTAGAAAGGTCAAAGTTATCAATGAAGTATAAAATAAGCTTAAGATATATTATTTGTGTTTTAAGAGCTATATAGAGACTCATTGGACTTATATTGTTATCTTTGATTATATTTAACAGATCTTACATGATTAAAGTTTTTTTTTTTTAATAAGATATGTCGTGAAATTGATATAGTGCCTTAATTTTGGATTCTTGTTATAGACCTGTGTGTATGTTTAGTTTGAATGTAGTTCATTTAAATAACTGACACAATATTGTTGAGGTTGAGTGAATGGAAACAATGGAATTATTGAATTATGGTTATTTATACCTTACATTATTATTTAATTTAGATGTTTTTGTAATATGTATTTATTATGCCTTGAATTTATATATAGTATAACTACTAGACATGTATCAAATGATAAGAGGTGTTAGATATATGACGGTGCCATTTTAAACTCATATATCTACCCCTTGATATCATATGTTAGATTATGATTCATTAGCAGAGATTTTTGCATGAGTGGATTTGACTCATATCCATGTGAGATCTAATTTATATAATGAAAAATTTGGCCAAACTAATGTTATATCTGAGACATTATCATTCCACTGTACTTTCTAGGTTACATGTGTTTGATGATGTCATATTAGATAGAGGATTGGTTTCTATGGTTTATGTGACTACTTCATGTGTTAATTATTATAAACACATAGATTTTGGTTGATTTCTTGATATTTGTATTATTCTTATATACCCATCTATGAAGGGTAAAGTTACTCTTAGTGGGGACATGTGTGGGAGACTGACAGATTGTGGTTGGAGGTAAATCACTTAGATGATATTATCCCTCTTTTTAGTTATTTAACTATTTGTGATCATACTCATGGATACATATATGAATCATTGAGATATTTGTGAGGTTCATTTGTACTAGTGTACATGTTATATTGTATATTTGACTTTATACTAAAACGTAATATGCAGTACATTATTATTTTATGGCTATTAAGCATAGCAATGGTTGTGAGGTTTGTAATTAATTCTAAATATTGTGATAGCATAGCTTGTATGATTATTTATAGATTTATTATGGATTATATCAATGATTTGATGTACATGACTTTTTCCACTATTCATTTTATGAGAAATATTCATCTCATATTCAGTTATAAGCATTTTGAAAAATAAATAGATCATTTTATCAACCACTGGGTTGATACATTTTTGTATTTATTATATTTGATACATTTACTAATCGAATAGTGAATTTACAAATAGTTGTGGATGATTTTATAATTAAACCATTTGGACTTTTAAAAATTGTTGTAACTTTATGTAACCCAGATGAGGTCCTAACAATGTTGGTTGAACCTTTTTTCCTTTGTTTGTAGTCTTCTCATTCATAGTCAGCTAGGTCATGTTGGTTGACCAAGTCATTTTATTTGTTTGCATATCTAGGTTTTATAGTCAACTATGTCACATTGATCAACCCATTTTTTTCCTTTACTTGCAATGTTTCATCTCCAATAAACTAGGTCATGCTGGTTGACCTAGTTATTTTCTTATTTTCTTAATTTTTCACTTACATTTAACAAGGTTGGGCTAGTCAATCTAGTTCATTTCTACAGTGTTTGTTTTTCTCTTTTCATCCAACTATGTCACATTGGTTGACCTAGTGTTTTTTTTTACTATTTTTAGTTTTTATCTTTATACAGACTAAGTCAATTTGGTAAACCCTATTTAATCTCTATTTTTTTTCAATTTTTGGCCTCTACAGGACTAAATCAAGCCTAGATGACCTAGTCAATAGTCATTTAATTAACACTCTCATTTAACCAACTAATTCAACCTAGTCAACCTAGTTATATTTCTCAATTTCATTATAGCCATAATAATAATTCAATTATATAAATTATCTTAGTTTACCATTTCTTTTTTATAGTAAAATTACTTAGCACTTCAAAATTCCAAACTATTTTTACCAATTTTTTAGTTCTATAAAACTATATCATAGAATCAATTAAATTGACCTGGTCAACTTAGTTTTATGTTGGTTTTCCTACCAATCAAATAAGTTAACCAAAATAACTCAGTTTTGTGTTTGTTTACCCTATCAACAAACTAATGCAACTTGGATGACCTAATATACTTTTATATTACTATATTTCCTTCTATAATTTAAATAGATAGATTTGGACAACCTATTATAATTTTAGACTACTATTTTTCCTTCCATAAACCAACTAGATTGACCTAGTTAACCTTATAGGTCTCAATCAACCTAGTAGTATTTTAGACTACTAATCCAGTAAGTGGCCAACTTAGTTTAGTAGGTTCTGGCCTACTTTTTTATCCCATTTTTTCCTTATTTAGTAGGTGGTCAACTTAGTTTAGTAGATGGCCAGCCTAGTTTATTTTGGAAGGTTTTTGCTGTACTTCAGTAGGTGGCTAACTTAGTTTAGTAAGTTGTTAACCTAGTTTGGTGTGGCCTACTTTTGCCCTAGTTTAGTAAGTAGTTAACATAGTTTAATAGGTGGATGACCTATTTATTTCATAATTATGTATTCTTTTTAGCTTATAATCAATCAATAACACTGCATAATCAAGGAATTAGATGAGAACCTCACTTATATTATCACTTCTGATAAAACTATCAAATTCTTTCCTTATTTTTTCTTAATAGGAAACCAATTACTACATCATGTAACCTAAGTTTTAAATCCTCAATAAAAACATAATGTAATATAGTTTAAGTTACTCACCCTAGTCCTCCTACTACCAATGTTTGGAATTATCCTCCACCCAACAATCTTAATCCTCCCATTGACACTACTCAACTCTTTGATCAAATACTTCAACAAATGACCAATATACAAATCAATAATAATAATGAAATGATACAAATGTAATATTAGATATTTCAAATGGATAGTCAACCACTTCAAGTCATCATGACTCAACCAAATTAGAATGTTTTCCCTCCTCCTCTTAGAGATGCTAATGGTAAAATCATCCCTAAAGCTCTCATGTATAAGAAAGTGCATAAACATATTCGAAATGGACCTTTAGATCCATTAATTATATCCATAGATATTAGAAACATTTATCCAACTATTACATATGATGGAACTCGTATGACCCTTAAATGAAATTTGGGTTATGTATTTCACTTTAAGATTAGAGTTAAGAATATAAAAATGAAATGGCATTAGGGAGATAATCAAATCTATAGTAGGACAATTAAATGTTAAACTTAAATATAATCATATGCCAACTTTATTATTATTATGTTGAGATAGTCTAAATATTGAAAGTATAACTAAGCTAGATATAGAAATGACAAAGAATAGAAGTAATTAGCTTATTTTGATGCTAATATAGTTATAGATCTAGAACAAGCTGAAATTAGTCAATAAGATAGTTCTATAATAGTTTTCAAATTCTAGATCTAGTGCCTCTAGTTATTTGGATAGTTGTGTCAACCCTAGATGGTTTCATTGATCCTACTATCTAATTTTGATGCTAGTGTCTTATATAGAATATCTAATGAAAAGGGTACAACCACCTGGATACTTATAGGTTTGGTTTCACATTCACTCTGGTGCATTCAAATATGGGTCATGGACTATCTCACTTTGTAAAATAGAAAAACCCTCATTTTCCATCTTTAATGTGAGCTTGGGTAAAAATTGGTTAGTGAGAACATGGTGTTAAGCTAGCCCCAATGAACCCATGGTCAAATGACACTACTTACATATCCATTACTTTAGAATAGGGCCTTGGACTCACGTAGTTCTCCCCTACATGTTGGCATATGTGAAAATCATGCAATGTGTATAGGTCAAGTACAACAATGACCTAACTTTTAACTTTTAAAATTAGGCTCTTGGGTTATTCCTTTAGTAATTCAAACATGTATATGTCTAGTCCCTATGAATGGTTTTAAAATAGTTATAAATAGGGAATATTAGCTTAATTGAATGCTCTTTGAATACTATTTAGTCTGATTGACAGGTTTCTTAGATGATGAATGAATAAGGGTTAATATTATATTTATATTGATCCCTTGGGAGTATTAAATTGCATTAAAGAACTTAGGCTCACCATTAGAATACATTTTATTTTCAAATTGGATGACTTTAGGGAACTGGACACTTGTCAGGGTAGGAAAATAATCTCTATTTTTATTATTTATCCTAGATGTTAGTGTCCAAGGATTAAAAAATAGGTACATACTCAAAACTTGTAGAGGTGTAAGATAAGTACATTTTAAGCATTATGGGCAAGATAGAATGTATGTGTCATAAATATAATATTGTTCATACTAAGATATATGCTAAGGGGAATAATATATAGTAATTTAAGTATTTTGGAATCAAAGAGAGTGTATAACTAAGAGGAATAGCCAAGATATAATTTATTTAAGTGTAAAAGACTTAGATGCTACATATTCACAAAATATCATATACATCCCCCCTTACTCTAGTAATGAAATTACTAGTTTAAAGGAAAGGAATACGTATTTAAAGTGTGTATACCCACATTATTTTTGCTTAATTTAAATTTGAGTGATTTTTTGGTGATTTACCTAAAACCAAGAGCATGTTATAGTGTAGAATTAGTGAATATAATTTTGGTTAAAATTACATTAAATAGATTCAAATTGAAAGATCAAGGTTTAAGATTACACCTATGTGTTCATGTAATCACCATGCCTATTAGTAGTTATTTTTCAAAATATGTATAATTTTAAGGTTATGAAACTAATATTAGGATAAATATATCTAAATATTTAAAGTGTGTATATCCAAGGAGATAAAGAGAGATTGGAAGGCACATGCCCCTAACTTTGGATCAAAAGTGAGTTGCCACATGGCAGTTATAATTAGCTCAACCATGTAACCCAATGATAATTATATCCTAGTGAGGTTGTATGATCAAGTCAAACCTAAAAACTTAGAAAAATTAAGTAATTTAATCAAATCAAACATACCAAAATGTGGAACAACTATTATAGTATATTGGCTCAATATGGTTGGTAAAAGTCTAAGAGGTATCAGTACAAGTAATGGTTTTTGGAATCTAAAATTGATTTATATTTTTTAATATTAAGCACATGTTTCATATAATATACACATTAGATAAGTCTCAAATTGAAATTTTTTATAATAATGGTACCAATGTATATAATTCTACCACAAATGTGAATCTAAATAATATAGCTGTGTGCTTTGGCCAACTCAGATAATTATGTATGTGTGGAGGACATGCTTCCAAAGCATGCCTTCACTATATATGGAGAAATATAAAAATTGGTATAAGTACCAATGTGTAATACATGTTTCCAAAACATTCATTCACTATAAATTGGAGATGTTAAGTATTGAATAGGTGTGAAGAACATACTTCCAAAGCATGTCCCCACTAAATCTATGAACTAATAGAAGTACCATATATTGAATAAATATGGAGAACATGTTTCTCAATCATGTCCCAATTGAATCTAAAAATTGTGAATGAGTGGAATCTATGCCCATATGACATTCCCCCAATAAATATACAAACTAATATAAGTACCAAATATTGAATGGGTATGGAGAAAAAGTTTATAAAACATGCCCCAACTAAATCTGAGAACTATGCCAAGTGTGTAGAACATGATTATCAAGCATACCAAAAATAATATTTCCCCCTTTGATGTGAGGTAAATATAATAATTGGTATTTAACTCACCTTTTAATAAAAATACAACTGTATAATATATGAATGTACCCATGTAGCATATAGAAGGAAAATGTCTAGGTAAATCTATCATTGAAATGCATAGAACCAATATGATCACATGTAGGCCTAAGATGATTGATAAATATCATGTAAATTTCTAGATAGTAATATTTCAAGATCAAAAAAAAAATCATACACATAAGATAACTCAAAACCAAGTCAACAAGTAATGGTCCAAAGAGACTACAAATAAGGGTCATGTTCAAATGTTGCATAATTGAAGGGATAGAACTTAGTCAAATGTCAATGAAAGTAAGAATGACATATGCACATTTACATATAATAATAAATAACATATGTAAATTTCAATGAAATAATACATGGGCATGGGGGATGTAATCAAAGTATAATATTCAAATACCTAAACAAGCAAGACAATACACTTAAAGAATTGCATAAAGTAAAACATAAGCAACTATCATAAACATGTCATAGTGGCCCATGGATCCAATGTGTTAGGAAAAGTATGTCAAGTGTATATAATATAAATTACCATGTGTAATATATAATCATGGATAGTAGGCATGGGTAAGTATAGATGTAAGCTCAAACATGATAGTGTGTAGTGATCATGGAATCATATAACCTATGTGTATCAAGATCAAATAAGTGGATGCCCCCAATGTCTATATGAGATGAGTAGATTAAAATCCCCACATCCTAAATATGCATGTATCATATATATTTGTATGCATGTATCCCACCCAATGTATAATTTTGACATATATGTGTATGTAGGAGTAACTAAGTATGATATCCATTAATATAGAAGTAACATATGGGTGCCAAGGATAAAATAGAACAAGTAAGTATATATATTTCTTTTGGTTTCTTGAATGTTTTTTTATTTTTTCTATTATTTTTAGAGATAAAAAATACCATCTTATGATGTTATCCAATTGATGGTCATAGATATCTTCCCATTGTAAATCTGGTGTGATACCTAATGTATGCAACCAAGGAGCATATATTGGTGTATAATATGTCATTTTGGTATCAATGGTGCTCTGTGTATTTAACATAAGACTCTATTTTCATGAATAAATAGTAGGAATAATAATAATAATAATAATAATAATAATAAGGGTTTATAGAATCCATTATTGAATGATTATTTGTTTCCTTGGAATAGCAGTAAGAGGAACATATGTAGGTGCTTTAGATATTTAAACATGATTTGTAGTATAGGATTGGGATTCCTTAAAATTGACTATATGTCTCTAATGTAATGGTCTATCAAGTATTATCCACATAGTAAAGGGGATTTCCTATTACTAACCCTTTTATAGTGGATTATCCCTAGTAGGCTTGATAGCTAGTTGTTTAGGTATAAGTTTATTCTGTTTAAGAGGATTCTTATATATAATTCCATAAAATTTAATTACCTAATTATAATGAATGTATTTGACACACCCATGAACTATATAAGGTACTACTCAAAGAGTGTGTATTTAATGTCTTCCCAATAACATATAAAATATGTTTGAGGAAGGGATAACTGAAAAAGGTAATAACCACATGTGTAGGACCAACCTATAAAGGTAAGTTAATCTCACCAAGAACATTTTGGGAGGTCCCATTGAATGCTATAACTAATCTAGTATAGGGGTGTAAATCATTGTGAGTATAACCCAAGTGTCTAGGTAATGTCATGGTGAAAACATTTTATCTTGCACATTTTCAATCATAACACTATGTATTAGGTGTTTATCAAGGTATGCTCGAATGAATAGGGAATGAATATTGGATTCATCATCATTAATTTAAATATCATCAAAGGAAATAGAAGTTCTATGAACTATAAGAGGTATATGTCATGTGTAAGTACCAATAATCCCATCTAGTGAATGCATATAATGTGAGGGAGGAGGATGTGCATTATATGCCATTTGGACTTCTAGTTATTTTTTAAAATGGTCTTTCAAAGTATTATTAAATATATATTTTTTATAGTGATCACCATAGTTATTAACCTACCTTTGAAGGATATTTGAATGAAAAATTTTGGTTGTTGATAAGAACTTGGATCTTGTGCTTAAAGGTAAAAAATCTACTTGTAGAATGTCTTAGTCCTTGATGATAATCACAATAAGCATTCACATCATATCCTTTGGGTATATTTGACTCATATCAACCTCAATAGGATGAGGGAGAGATATAATCTAGCACTCTAGTAATAGTGAGATTAATGAAGATGGGGACTCAAGTAAACATGTAAATTTTCTCTTTGATGCATTAGACAAGACAAATCAATTAGCTTATTTATAATTGTGTTAACCATGGTGGTTTTTTTTTTAGGCTAAAGATGTTTTACCTTATAACTTGGTTTAATTAATAAATTTGTACTATATGTATATGCATCTAGTGTATTTTACACATACTTGAGATTATTTAATGATAAAAGATTCATTTCATGGTCCTGAACAATATGGCATAAGTCATCAAAAGATTGAAACTTCTTAAATATAATGGACTCAAGTAAAGGATCAAGCAAACTTTACTTGAATATATCTTGTGACTCATTTTCTGCCATAGGATTGGTCATTCTGGATAGCATTTTCTTATATCTCAATATATATTAATTAATAGGTCCATTAGTTCTTTGTTTAATTTTTCTATCTAGGCATAGGAAACCTTTTTTTTAAATAATGTAAAAGTGTGCTAAAACTTGATATATAAGAGGTTTGAATGCTTTTGTCAATTGGAGAAGTAGATTGCAGAACCACCTCAAAACATAGAACTTGAGACTTCTTGGGAATAATTTGGTCAAAAATTTGTCATTATAAGCATAGTTAAGTCATTCCACATAGAAGGTTTGAATATGTTATTCAATATCACCCTTGCAATCATAAAATGTGAATTTAGGTATAAAAAATCTAGTTGGGAAATGGTGCAAAGAGATTTAAAGTGAAAGAGGGCTATGCAATAAATCTTGTGAATCGATAGCATGAGGGTATTTTAAAACTTTTTATTTGATGTTTGTAATATTGTCTTCAAATATTTTAATAACTTCAAGGAATTATTGAATTTTATGCCTAATGGGAGTTAGATTAGGAATTTGAGTAGTCACCAAAGGGGATAAAAACATGTTTTGAGTAGTAATATGCATTGAAATTGGTATTTATGTTGAAATAATGGGTAATTCTATAATAGATGTATCAAAAGTAGTTTTAGGGAAAAAAATTAAAAACATAATATGTGCCCCATTAGATGTACGTGGATTGATAAGTGTGGGTTGAGTTATAATACCTTATAAGGCTTCACCATTACAAGGTGAGGAATCCTTGGTTTTATCTTTTTTACTTATTTCATCTTTTGTAACATAAAAAATTCATCTATTAATCCATTATTATTATTGAGATTAGTAATCAATGCTTCTTTATTTTCCATTTGGAATCAAGTTTTTGCACTAACATTTCCATTGCTTCACAAATGAAAATTTTAAAATTTGTAATAAATTACAACAATTATTAAACCCTAAGTGACTTAGGGTTTGATGTTTAAAGATTGATTTCACCAAATGTTTAAGCCTAAAATTAAATGTGTTGGTATGTATTTCACTTTAAGCTCAGGGTTAAGAGTATAGAAATGAAATGGCACAAGGGTGATAATAAAATCTATATCAGGCCAATTAAATGACATACTCAAATATAAGAATACTTTGAATTTATTATGCTGAGATAGTCTAAATATGGAAATAAAAACTAACATAGATATATAAATGATAAATAATATAAGTACCTAGCTTATTTTGATACTATTGTATTTTTGGATTTGAAACAAGTTAAAAATAGGGAGAAAGATAGTTCTAGAATAGTTGTTAGATTCTAGATATGTTGCCTCTAGCTATTTGGATAGTTGTGTCATCCCTAGATGGTTGTGTTAATGATAATATTTGATTTCAATGATAATGTCCTATATGGAATATCTATTGAAACAATATGTGACCACTTGGATGATTATGGGTTTGGATTCACCTTCACTCTAGTGCATTTAATTCGAGGTCATGGATTATCACTCGTTATGAAATGGAAAAACCCTATCTTTTCATCTTTAATGTGACCTTGGGGAAAATGGGTTAGTGGAAACATGGTGTTGAGATGACCCTAATGATCCCACTACCAAAGGGTGTTACCTACATAACCAATAATCTACAAGAGGGCCTCAAACTCATGTATTTTTACCCTACATGTTATATTGTGTGTGAATCATGTAATGTGTGTAAATCAAGTATAATAGTGACCTAGCTTGTAACTTGGCAAATCAGGCTCTTGGTTTTGTCCTTTAGTAATTCAAACCTATAGATGTGTATTCCCTATGATTAGTTTGGAAATAGGAATAAAAATGGAATATTTACTCAATTAAATTCACTTTGAATGCTCTTTGGTTTGATTTCTATCTTTCATAGGTGAGGAATGAATGAGGGTTGATCTTGTATTTATATCAATACCATTGGATTAATAACTCACATTACATCACTTAGGATTACCATTAAAATATGGTTTATTATAAAATTGGATGAATTTAAGGCACTGGACACTTATGTCAGGGTAGGTTAGTAACATTGACATTATTGTTTGTCATAGACGTTAGTGTCTAGGGAGTAAAAAATGGGTACAGGCCTAAAAATTATAGAGGTGTAAGATAAGTAAATTTTAAGCATTTAGATCAAGATATAATTTTTATGTCATCAATATAATATAGTTGGACTTAGAGATAGGCCAAGGGGCACAATATATAGTAGATGTAAGTCTTATGGAAATAAGGAGGGTTTAGAACTAAGAATAACAACAAAGGTCTAAGTTTGCCAAGTGTATAAGACTCAGGTGATATATAATCACAAAATATCATCTAAAAAACTAAGGACCCCACTATCTTTCTCAAATATTTTCCCAATCCCTATAAATAATGGGTCCAAACCAACACCTTTTCTACCACCAATCTCCTTGCCAAAACCTATGTTGGTGATGCACTTGAATGGTATAATCAACTCCATCAACATTCCATATTACAACTACAATATTTATTTAATTCTCTAGTTAAATAATTTTAATAGAATTATCTTCTTGAAAATAACCTTAGCCACTTCATCAATGCTAAATTAATAAATCTTCTCACCCTTTCATCAAATATGGAAGTTTTAGGTCATAAATTATACCATAAAATGAGTGATGATAACATTTTAAAATTATTTATTACCACTCTTAAATATTCTCTTTAATACAATTTTTTTATGTTTCCCCCTAAAAATTTAGAAGAAGCCTTATAGAAAGCAAAAAGACACAACTTTCTTATGAGTTAATCTGAATCACCTCAAGAAACTACTAAGGAATCTTTATAATCATTTTATCATAACATTGATTCATCTAATGTTATCCAACCTAAAAATATATCATCCAATTCAACTAATTTTATCCCAACCCACCCTCACTTGAGTCTATAATAACTTAAGAAGAAATTTCCACCTATAAACCCATGACCTTTGATCCTTCCAAAATTCTTCCAAAATGGTAAAATCTTATTAAGTTTTTTAGTTATAATGCTGTGATAGGTCATTCTCATGAGAATTTTCATGATATTAACTTATTCCTCATTACTTTCTTATTTTTTACACATTGATAATATTACACAATAATTTTATCAATACTATCTTCAATCCTCGTAAACCCAATCTAAAGAATCAAAATCACATCAACACCACCTACCAATGATCAACAAAAAATACACCATACCTCTACCTCAATATGTTATCCAAATAACAATTGATCTTTCTTCCTACACAAATAAGGAAAGGATAACTAACATGAAAAACTTCAAATATGTGGTTGCATTCATCAAACCTCAACCTCTTAGGTCACACAAATCCAAGGAACACCTAGTTTAAATGCATACTCTAAAGTGCATCATAAACGATCTTCCTTTAGCTTATAGACCTATTTAGACCTCTCCTACATGTCCTATGTCAATTTCAACATCCTAAAAATCTAGCATACCAACACATCTACCTATCTTAAATCACATTGTAAATCCTAATGTAGTTCATTCTAATAGTTTCACTTCACCTTAGTCCATATCACATGGTGGGGCATCTTACGATGCCCATCCACATATCACTTCATACTTTGGTTCATATTTTGATACCTATACCTACATAAAATTACCCTTTGTTTAATCCTATGATGCCCATTCTTATTCTACATTTCACAATAACAAATAAATTAAACTTTAAGAAACCTTTTGAGAAACAAAGTCTTGTATTTTACATACTCATATTTGATATATACTTTAGCATATATTTTGATTATCATTTTATGTCTCATGTTGATTTTTTTTTATGGATTTTATTTCATTTAGTTTTAATTTACTTACACCATTAAACTTTGGAATTTTAATTTTTAAAAGCATTGTTTCCTTTTTGGTTCATTGGTTTTATTTCATTTTTCTTTTGGCCTTTGTTTCCTTTGTGGTTCTTAGGTATCACCTTCAAGTTTTTAATTGATTTTCATTTTATCACATTTATGTCATTCTTCCCCTTGGTATCTTTATGATTTTTTTGTCCTTATTTTATCTCTCTTTTTTTGGATGACTACTACTTTCACTACCACTCTTGTTAGATCTCTTGTAGGTTAATGTAGCTTCCCTAGTGACATGACTATCATACAATTATCATGTCCCTTTCATATCACTATTTTACTTCCTTGTGATTAGATACAAGAATATTCATCATTATATGACTTCTTATTTGGATGGATCTCTCAAAATCCCCATATTTACCTTATTTATTTTTATTTGAGGCACACATAAGTTAATTTTGAGATTGCACACTTACTTATGGGAAAGTCTAAGAGCCTTCAGACACCATGGTCTTTAAGTCATTTTATCTAGTGACCAAGTGTAAGATATATTATGTTTTTCACCTATTTCACTAATTATTAGTTCTTTTAATCCATATGGAGGAGGAATAGAAAAATCCAAAAGAGTTAAAAGCTAGATCATCAAAAAAAAATAATGATTAAAATTGAGATCACACTAAAAGACATTATTTTTATTCGGTGCATATTCTATCTTAGTCAAAGATCAAACTCCATACTTGGCCTCATGATATATTTGAGGTCCATTATGGTGTAATATGACATTATACTATAGTAGGAGGTCTCATTATATCATATACTTATAGTGTCACTTACTTTCTCACTCTAAGTACCTAATCTTCATAGTAGATCGATGAATCTATAAGGGGTTCGAGGATCAAGGAACATGTTGTGGTAAGGTAGGTCCATTTTAATTTACATTCATATAACCTTTATGGGATGATCTATGTACTTCAATTTTTATCCCAAGCTTTGTGTTCACTAGTCTGAGTGTCTTAAGTCCTTGATGTTGATAGTTTCTATCCTAGCTCACTTTCCTAGTGTGTTTCATTCCTATTAAGGATGTTCACATCACCCATGTAGTGCCTCATAGTCCTTATCTACATCACATTATTCCCTCTATCCCATTGGTAAATATTTATTTTAACTGATCACATCCTGGAACAAATTTTCCTTCTTACACCTTTTAGATTACTTTCTGATTTGCATTATAATACTTTGGATAGAACCAAATTTTACTCACAAACATCCCTTACAAAATATACATTCCACACCATCTCATTATCATAATATTCATGTCATTATGTGGTTTTGTTTTCTTATATCACATTTTAGAATAAACACTAAGTTTGAGTCATCATCCTCTAGAGCTTTTGTTTTTCATTTATCCATCATGTTCTTGTTTGATTTTGTGGATTTCACTTATCTTACAATGGACATTTTACATGCTTACATGTTTTTATTTATGTTTGAATTTAAATTTGTGTCTTACATTTTAATTACATTCTCATTTGCAATCATTTATGTTTTTTTTGTGTCTTGATTTATCATGCTTACCCTATATGGGCTTACAATAATTTACATCCTTATCTTCATTACTTACATATATTTGTCACATTTATATTTCACTTACAATTTTATGCATGTTTTTTTACATGATTTAGTGTGTTTTATATTCATTTGTCATCATTTTTTCATTTACGTGTTTGGTCTTTTGGTTCTAACCTAGCCTTTACGATCTTGGCTTGTTAATTTTCTAAGTAATTTAATCAATTTTGAGAGTTACTCATTTATACTTTAACCATCCTATGTACACACACATTATTTCTATTTTTATTCTTATATCCTTAGGGTTTATCAAATTTAGGTACTGCACCTTCCATGATTGAGACTAAGATATTTTCATGAAGTCATTTAACATAAAGGTAAGTCAAGGTATGTATATTTTGATTTCACTTATTTTCATTCACTTTCAAAATTTATTTTTGGAGTTCATTTTAATTAGTTTAGTTTTCGAATTGCTATGCTATTTCCTAAAGTGCCATCCCATGTTATATTATTTTGGCATACAATGAGATTCGAGTGGAACATATGTATACACACAATATTTTTAGACTTTATCATTTACTTACACTTTCTCTCTTACACAAACCTATCAAGTTTTGATATATCTGAGTGAACACTTTAAATGGTGCACTATAAAATGTGTGGTTAGACAATTGGTGATTCTCAATATTGTTGGTCAATTCTATCATTACCTAAACCCATTAGAAATCACATTTATCCAACTCCCCAAGAAAAAAAAACCCTAATTATCTACTTACGTAAGTAATTACCCTTTAAATATCCCATAAATAATAAAATACCTTCTTTTTATACTAATCCAATTCATGTTGACCCTATTTTAAGGATTTAGTGCACATTATAGAACTAGGTCATCTTAGTCGACCTCATTCAAGGCCTAATGATAACTTTTTCCTTAAAATTAGGTCATGTTGGCATCATCAGCTAAAATTTTGAAAGGTTAAGGCTTATCAATTTATATAAATACAATACTCATTTCAATCCGATATTGAGTAACATTTAGTCTCACATAATTATAGTTTATAATTCTACTAAATTTGCATTTGAAGAAGCCATTGTTTAGGGTTTGTTTTAGAGTGAAGATAACTTGTCTTGTGGGAAGTCTTGGATGAAAATTAAGAGCATTTTAGCCTATATATTATTTTTATAGTGTGATCCTTATAAATCCAAAAAAACCTCTTTCAAAGTATCATTGTCCAAGGGAGAGATTAAGACTTGAGAAGTTCACCCAAAGGTAAGTATTCTTAATTCTTAATATTTCATTTGATATATAGATATTGTATAAAGTAATATTTATTGAATATATAAATCCTTACTTAAATAAACCTTTATTTTTAAACTTAGTAAAGATATAGGGTTCCTTTTCTTTCCATATTCCACTTTAGGTGATCTAGGCCTCCATTTGCCTACCATGATCCCTTGATTTACTTATTTTTGTTTAACCATCCCCATATGTGGCACAAGCTTTGGTGAGCACTAGATTAATTATATTTTATGTACTTAAACTTAGTTAGAGTTGTTTAATTATATCACTTTCCTATAGATTTTGTAACCCTCTCCTTTGGTGTTATGTGGTAAAAGATCCCTTAGTTAGTTTTAGTAGATCCAATTTGGTCATGTTTCTAATATAAATAGTATTGAAATAGATATTAGTTGATTACCTTATCAGATATTGGATTTAATAAGTTAGATAAGTTATAGATATATATTTATTTACTATATACACCCTATAAAATGGGGATCAAATTCAAAGACACTACAAGGATCCAATTTGATCATGTGTGGGTCTAGTTCAGCTTATCATAAACCATTATATCAAACAAAGAGAGTAGGTTTATTACCACTTTATGGTCTATATTATAACCCATGATAGAACTGATTTGACATAACCCACATATTTATATCCATATACAAATAGGTGAAGATAAGTGGTTAATTATATGATGGTGCATATAATTTAGATACGTAAATCAAAACATCCATGGACATGGAATGATAGTGTTTAACCCTAAAATGCAATCTAGGTGATCTTATTGTTATCCCTAGATTTGATGAAAGGGGTATATAGAAATTAAATGTCATAAGGGTGATATTTATATCTATCATAGGTCAATTATATGATAAACTCAGATATAAGCATACACTAAATTTATTATATCAAGATAGTCTAAATATGGAAAGTATAAATATGTTAGATATGGAAATGACAAAGAAATAATGTACATAACTTATTCTAATGTTAATGAAAATCTAGATCTAAAACAAGCATAAAGTAGGTTGTAAGGAGATTGTAGAATAATCATCAAATTCTACATCTAACACTTTTGGAGATCTAGACACTAATGTTAGTATGAGATAGTTGAATCGATGTTACTATTTGGATTTGATGTGTCATGTATGGAATACCTTCTGGAAAAGGATGTAACCACCTGGATACTTTTGGGTTTTGCTTCACCTTTGCTCTAGTGCATTTATATTTAGGTCATGGATTGTCACTCCTTTTGAAATATCAAAACCCTATTTCTCCATCTTCATAGTGACCTTGGGGGAAATGGGTCAGTGGACATATGATGTCGATCTAACCCCAAATACCCCATTATTAGTGGTGACTACCTACATAACCAATACTCTAATAGAGGTCTTAAAAATCATGTGATTCTCCCCTACATGTTGGCTTTTGTGTGAATCATGTAATATGTGAAAAGTAAGTAAAATAGTGACTTATCTTGTAACTTAGCAAATCAGGATCTTAGGATACTCTTTTAGTACTTCAGACCTGTAAATTTGATGTACCTATGACTAGTGTGGAAACAGGTAAGAACTATTTAGTCAAATTATTAATAAAGTGATTTTGATAAGTTTTTTTGCTCTTTTTGGTATTTTTCTAGGTGTTTCCTAGGTGAGGAATGATTTAGGGTTGATTTTGTATTTATATCATTCCCTTTAGAGTAATAAATCACATTAAATCACTTAGGCCAACCACTAGGATACAATTCATGTAGTCATTGTATGAATTTAAGGCACTAGACACTTGTGTTGGGGTAGGGCACTAACATCAATGCTAGTTTCTATCTTAGATGTTAGTATCCAAAGAATAGGAAAGTAGATACAGGTTTAAAACTTATAGATATGAAATATAAGTACATTTTAAGCATTTTGAGTAAGATAGAAGACCTATTTCATCAACATAATAATGGTTGGACTAAGATATATAGGCCAAGGGGTATAATATGAGTAAATGTGATACTTGAAAAAGTGATAAAGGTATAGAACTAAGGAGAAAAACCAATGTCTAAGTTTTCCAAGTGTATAGGACTAAGGTTCTATATAATACATAAATATCATATACACTTTCCCCCCTTTTATCTAGTAATGAAATTATTATTTTAAGGAAAGGAATATATACCTTTGTATGTAAGCATACCTTGTCCTTACCTCTATCCAACTTGAGTTATTTAATATTAACTAACTTGTAACTAAAAATATGTTACAGTGTATAATAAGTGCATATAATTTAGAATTAATAGTACTTAAAATTGATTTAAATTAAAAAAGAAAGGTTTAGGAGTATAATTGTGTGTCGATGTAACCACCTTGTCTATTATAAAATTGATATGAAAAAATATGTATAATTATAAAGCTCTAAAATTAATATTGAGATAATTATAGATAAATCTTGAAAGTGCATATATCTAAGGAGATATAAAGAGAGAGAGAGATTGGAAGACACATGCCCCCAACTTTGGAGAAAAAGTGAGTTGCCACGTAGCAGTCAAGTTTAACTCAACCATGAAACCTAATATTATTTATAACCTAATGTCCCTACTATATTTAGAGAAATAAAAAAACATAAATAAGTGTCAATGTGAAGAATATGTTTCCAAAACATTCCCCCACTATAAACTAGAGATGTTGAATACTAAATAGGTGTGGAGAACATGCTTCTAAAGCATGCCCCCATAAAATTTGAGAACTATGAATATGTGGAATCCATGCCTATATGTAATTCCCCCATTGAATCTAAAAATTGATATAAGTACCATATAATAAATGAGTGTGGAGAACATGCTTCCAAAACATGCCCCCACTGAATCTAAAAACTATGCCAAGTGGGGAGAACATACCTCTATGACATTACCCCACTTTGAGGTGAGGAAAAGATAATAATTGGTAGTTAATTTAGCTCAAAAGGATAAGATAACTATATAATTTGTGAATGGAACCATGGAGTATATAAAAGGAATATGTCTAGGTAGATATAGCATTGAAGTGCATAAAACAATGTGATCACATCAAGGCCTATAAGGGCCACTATAATGTATACCTTTATACATCCAATTCTTATCATTGTTGTCATAAATTTGAAAATCTAAATGACATTCCATAACAACACATAATCTAGACCAAAATCACTTAAATACTCTGATTTATCTGTACATGTCATGTGTAGGTGTTGATTTGCACTCATGTATCCTTGAATGGGGCAACACATTTTATTAAATCATTATATTCTTCCAATTTAATTCATATCAAGTTTATGACCAAGAAAATTGTCATTCTAGACCATTTAAATGCTCTAATTCATGTGTACATGTCATGTGCAAGTGTCAATTTGTGCCTATGTATCCCGAAATGGGGTAATGCATCATTCACAACTATTATCTTCCCCTGATTTAGCTCTAATTAAATTACAACCAATTAAATTTACATTTTCAACCATTTTGGTTAAATATGTGACCAAATTCTAAGAATTAAAAAATACTAAGTAAAGTCATTAATCAAATCAAATCAAATTAGAGCTTATGTGTAAAATCCATGAAAAGTTATTAAATATCTATTATTGTAAATTCATAATTCAAAATATATGGTCCATGACATCATTAAAAGGGCATCAAGTACTAGACATTAATGGAGATAATTATTAATTTTAAATCCACCCATGCCTTATTAATGCTCCCTTATTCAAAAATATTAATTACTTTATCCTCTAAATTTTAATTAATTCTTGGCCACACATTTTGATCTTAATATGGATAGTCATGATTGATTCTCAACATTTCTATAAAATTATAAACACATGAGCCATCATAGACAAAAAAGACAAGATTTATAGTGAAAAAAACCTATGTAGAAATATTGTTATAAGAACATCACTAATTCCTGAAAATTACACAATTAATGAGCTAAATCCATTGGTGTTAGAAGAGATGTCGAAGGTGCTTGGACAACCACATTGAAAAATACTTGAAGCACCAAATCCATGAACAAATACATTTATGGATCATCTTTGAAGGAGAGCCACTTTGGGAGGGTATTGATTATCTTGTTTTCCTCATTAGTTTTTTGATTTATTTGACACCACCCCTCCAGGGAGTAGCCTTAGCATGCTAGGTTATTTATGTTTATTATTAATTTTCCTTACTAATGCATGAACTAACCTAATTTTAAATCTTGATCTACATTTTGGCATGCTTAGTGGGATCACACATCTCACATACCCATTTTGGGGGCCTTTTTATCCTTCTAATTATGCATTCAAACCATATTTTACTGTTGTTATACTTTATTTCTTCTATTTTTCAAGTTTTCCATTTTTTGGACTAAATGATGAGGTCGCCCTGTATATCGATGAGGTCATTCTAAACATCAGTGAGATTGACCTATGAAATGATGAGGTTACCTTGAGTAAAAAAAAGGTTGCAAATGGAAATGGCAAGGTTGACTATTGTAATTTTATAGTCACTATTTATATTTTATAGATCAATGAGATCAACCTACATAGTAGTGATATGAACCTTTGAAATGGCAATATTGACTTCCAATTGGCAAAATCATGTTGAGCCAAAATTGTTGATAATTTTTCTATGTTTAAAACTTAATTTAAAATGGAAATCTCATCTTTATTATTATAAATTTCATCCTAATAATTGGTGAACTCATCTTGATAATAAATGAGGTCCTCTTAATAATTCTTGAAGTTGCCACATAGTATGTTTTCCTTTTTTTGGAATGTAGGATAACTCTATAAATTGGTGAAGTTTTCCTATGTCAAAATCTAGTAAGTTAAAAATAGAAAGCTTCAATTTATTTTTGATATCATTCACCCTTGCTTGACTACTAAAATCTCTATTTTTTTAGGATTAAAACACTTTGATAGTTTAATTACAAAAAAAATAAAGGCAAACTTCAATCACACTTGATTTTGGGCTTAAAATGAACATCCATTATAGCTTAGGGATCTTAAGAGTCTTTTATTTTTTATTTTTTAGTTAAATTAGGTTCAAAAAATTTTAAGTTAGTTTTTATTATGGAAAACCAAGATTAGCACGTATACTCTCCCCCCATCCCCTTTAGGGAACTTGGGTGACTAAAATTGATTTGCTTATTACCTTGTTCAAAATTATACTAGGATAGAAGGAATGTCTCAATGTAACTCCCCAAGCTCTGAGTGACTTGAGTGATCCTGAATGACCTTTAAAGTCCTATTTTTTATTTTTTTTCATCTTGGCTTGTGTGTAGGATTTCATCACCTCCCCATGAGTTATTTAGGGGATTATTGACCCAAGATTTCATCTCTTGGCATCATGATAACCCTACTCTATGATTGGGAATATAAATTTAGGGTAACTCACTAAAATGTTAGTTTGAGTGGTTAAACTAACTTTGTTAGTGATAAATGCCTCAGAATAATGGCCTAATCTAGACACCATACTACAATGAGCAATTTGACAGTTGTAATGGTTTTAAAAAGGACAAGACATTTTTACAATAAGCTAATTAACATAGATCCAAATTATTTGTTAATATCTAGTGTAACCACACATGGGTTCATCTAGATTGATCAAAACTTATATTTTTAGATAAACCCCATTTGTCATAGAGTAATATTGGTGCAAGGCGAGTAGCCCAAAGTTTCATGTCACCATAAAATTTCTTGAGAGAATAGGGCATCTAAACAACCCTATTTTTCATGTGCCATTAATTTTTGGATTAAAAAACTTAATTCCTTTCAAAAAGGATTATATAGATAGAATGTAATGGTACAAATCGACCTTGTTAGTTTCTAGGGTAAGATGTACACTTCACTATTTTCTTGTTATTATTTACTTGCATAATTTTTTTGAGTCTAAAACTATTTATGTATGTGTGCCAAAATAAAAATAAAAACTAAATCATGTCCAAAATAAAACATATGTTAGACATCACCTTTTGAACAAGAAGGCATTACATTGGTCAAATTAATTCAAAGCAAATTAGCTTATTCAAAAAACAAATCAAACCATTTATGCTTGTATCTCCAAAAAGTGTCATTAAACTATCCATTTAGGTCTAGACTATTCATCACTTGGAGATCTAAGTTATTTTATTCCAAATTTGAAATTTCACCTTTCTAAGTTCGAAACCAAAACACAATTGGTCTACACTAGAATCTAGCCTACAACTTGGGCTTATATGGTTCACCTTTTGTGCTTGGCTTGTATAACTTGGGTGATTTTTTATGTTTGGTTTGAAATCTTTGTCTATTCTACTCATTTTATTCTTGTTTAAACTTGGGTTATTTTTCATTCACTAATGCTCTAAGTTCTTTAACCATTCAATTTTTTTTTAATTAGGCATCATTGTGCTGCCCATTTATTTTTGGTTTTAGACTCAAGATTTATTGTGTTAGCCTACAGCCTAAGTTTATTAAATCACTCGATCATTATCCTAATTTTTTTTATCATGTCCTACCATATTCATGCTTATATATTCATGGTAATAACATACTTCAAACTTAGGATTTATTTTGCTAGCATGTACCTTAAGCTCCAAAGTTGTTCTACCTTCCTCTAATTATCGATTTTGACCAACCAAGGTTGAGTATTCTCAAAAATTCTTTTTTCTTATTCTAATTATGAAGCATCATGTAATTAATTTATGATTCTAGACCTGAAACCACCTTGTATCTATTTGATCTTAAAATACAAATACCTTTTGACATTTGCAAACCAAAATTTGAAATACTTAATCATTTTCAAACATGCAAATGTATACTTGTAGTGGGGTATCTTATGGACCTAGTTACAAGGAAGAGAATTTTTATGATGGGGAATAATACCCCATCATTTTTTATGACATCCTAACTATGGTAGGATCCAAACAAGATTTCTCTAAACATAAACCTATAAAGGATAAAGATGAATCTCTCCTAAAGTTGATAGAATCAAGAACTAGACTTCTACCCAATTTCCCAATGGAGAAATTACATAAAATTATCCAAGTAGAGGAACAACCACTAGAGTAACTCTTAATTATATCACAAAACCAAATATTTATTATAGAAAGGGGAAAGTATCACTTGTAAACTCTTTCCCAATTGATCAATATCTTGTAACCAAAATAAAATAAATTAGTCAATGGTATGTTGATCAACTCATCACAGACTTAAGATTTTATTTAGATATAACTTTAGTCAATAATACCACTTTTATGGATCAATAACAACCATTTAAAAAAAATATAATAAGACCTAACCAATCTTACATTTGGTGTAGACCTTGTGGCTTCTCTTTAATAGAGTAAACCCATAGATACCTCACAACAAGTTCCACTTGATATAAAGCATAATTTATTTAACCACTATGAGACTCATGCCCAGTTATAACAACACATTTCTAAAAACCCATCACAATCACAAGTTGTGGGTATTTTACACAACACTTTACCAGGTTCTTCTCATTCACAACCACAACAAGTTCCCATTGTGAAATAACAACAAAAATTCCCTCTGGTAAACCAATAAAAAATACCAAAAAACTAACAGAGTTACTATAGTTCACAAATTTAAACTCTTGGGAATTAGTATCAATTATTTAAGAATCTAGGATAAAATCCTTTGAACCAACAACATCAGACTTATTCACACAAAGGATGAATCAAAATAAAAATTCTAGGCAAAGGGTCTATATCCCTAATAGGACTACACAGGGGGTACATTCCTCCACATTAAAAATACCTTCCACCAATAAATGCACCAAATATACAAGAGTGGAATTCAATGAAAGAGATAGTCACAAGGCTTGAAATAGGCAATTGGATCAAAAAATATAAGTTCAATGAGATATGTCCTTAACCATTCAACTTGAGCATTCTTAAATCACATTTTCCACCTCATTTTAAGCCACCAAAATTTGATAAATATAAATTTAAGCATGACCCTAGAAAACATACTTAATCCTTATTCATGGTATGCCATGAGGTAGCTTATAGTAGCATCTATTTGTTACATTTTTTTCACATAACTTGAGGGGATAAACATTAGATTAGCTCCTAAAATTACCTGAAGGATCAGTGACAAATTTTAATGATTTATCAAAAAAAAAAATTAACCACTTTTCTTATAACATTGAGAATGAATTGATAGTGGTTGACTTATGTGAAGTGAGACAAAGAGATGGAGAAAGCATCATATCATATTTATAATGGTAGAGAGAATTAATTGGTCACTTTTAGCATAATTTATTGGATGGGAAGCTAGATGGCATCTTTGCACTGAACCTACACCCCAAAGTGAACCATAATTTGAGACTCGCTTGGGCCAACACATTAAAATAAATCATTAAGAAGGGTGAGTATATTGAGAAAGCAGTTATTACCATAGGCATGGTCAAATATCTAATTAGACTCAAACACATGTTTGAGATAATAATATGGATAAACCTAAAGCTTTTAATAAAAATAGGAACATGGTGGGTAATGGAGGAATAGAGTCATGACATGTGCAAATAGTGTAGGATCTATCTGCTCAAAATGCATAACCTAGTCCACCACCCACTTTGTAGAGAGTTCCTTCAGGTAGAGAATTCAAAAAACATAGACCATTCATCAAGTTTGGATAACCTATTGAGGTAGTATTATATATGTTGGTTACAACCAATATAATCATATGACCTATGCTAAAACCATTTACTAAAGATCCACCTAACCTAACTAGTATCATGAAGATGAGTTTTGAGATTTCTATCATAGTATTGGCTATGTCATTTATCAATGTGTATAATTGAGGCATCTCATTGAATACATGATTGAGAGAAGAGATATTAAATTAAAAAAAGTAGAACATAACACCAATCTAGATATGGGCATTTACAAAGACCTATTTCCTAAACATAACTAATAACAGTAACATAATAATCTAAACCTAGGATAGGGCCAACATCAGTAAGGACAAGGTTAAAAATAGAATGAAAATCATCATAATTAGGATCATAATACCCAAGATAATAACTTGGGATATAATACTATGTTATATTATTATAATCATACCATGGGGCATATTTTTAACAATCGCAATGCCACCATTATAGTCAAATCCTATGTACCATCTAAAGATTATCAAAGTGTTGGTCCCTCTATTATGGTCATCACCCTCTTCCTTAAGTAAAGATACACCAAGTTTAATAAATTATATTATGATTTGGTTTCTATGGGTTACTATTCCTAGACCACCACCTAATTATTCTAATTATGATAACTCCCTACAGACTCAAAATTACAAAGTCAAAACTAGACATTCATGAGTTATCCTTTAACGTCCTTTACTTTCTTCCAATATTAAGATAAATTTAAACCATGTGTCTTCCAATATTAAATTGAACCCTCTGTTAGCTAAGGCCAAACCTTCTTGCCCTACTTTTGAGAAACCATATAGTATTCATGAACAACTAAGAAAAACATCTATGTAAATTTATATTTTGTATCTCTTGCATACGTGATAAGTTTACAGGATCATACTAAATGACTTCCTCAAACATTACATGATACCCAAAGACATTAACCCTAGACAATTCCAAACACTTATGGGGCATCTATCTCCAAGCCAACAACTTGCCTTTGATCAATGTGATATGTCTTCCTTTGGTCCGAACCATAATAATCCCTTGAATCTCAAGGTCATTATAGCACATCACAAGATCAAGAAGGTTATTATAGATAATGGTTTAGGGTTGAATATGGTATCACTAAAATTGATACAATGGTTAGGATATATAGCCAAAAACATGCAGCTAGAAATAATCACAATCAAAACATATGACAATGTTAAAAGAGAGTCTCTAAGGATCATTTTTTTGCCAATTATTATTGGGATTGTAACCCATGATACCCTATGCCATGTCATATACATATAATTACCTTATAATTTACTTCTTGGTCGTCTTTGGATCCATTAAGTATGATATGTCCCTTCTACCCTACATGAATGCCTCAAGTTCCCCCATTTTGGAATTAATTTCACTATTTATGATTATCTACATTCATACCAATATTATAAGCACTTAGAGGCTAAATATAGGAACTATAATTATTTCCTTGGTTCTAAATTTGTATCTAATAAGAACAAATTCATAGTTTTTTAACCTCTTGATCCACTTATATCAACCCTAGTGATCTTGTATCCACTTTGACCGATTCGTTTCCTCTAGCCATTGTAAACCCTTTTACTATTGAGGATGATGAAATTTCCAAATACCATCTAAAATATGATTTTCATATAGGAAAGTTTCCAAAATCTCCCAATTCTTTTGGAATATCTAAACCTTCCAAAATCCCTAGCATGCCCAACATGATTTGGCAAAATAAGAACACACTTCAACAAAAGTATCCAATGGTATTTGTACCAGATACTTCACCAAATTAAGATCAAGAGGCCATTACTAAAGGAAATTGGTTGTATGTTGATGGCCTAACAAATTTATTTCATAATCTTAAATATCATGTCCCTAATATAATTATGGATAGCTTAGACTATGCATGTAAAGGCTTGGGTCCATGGGAGCAAGGTATTATAGAACCTTTATTTGCTAGTAAAGTACTAAAAACTAGGGCCTCAAATTTATATTGCCTAAAGGTGACCTCATGTATTTTTAAATTGATTCCTCTTTCTCAACTGATGAATAAACTCCCAATAATGAAACAAAATCCCATTAAAGCACCTATAATAAGGTCATTGATACCAACCTATTTGATTCCAGTTCTATTATGACCATCACAACTCATTACCCACTTACCCTTTACCATCCTAACCTTATCAATTAGGACCAATAAAGTTATATTATAACTCTGGATGAGTTTTATAATGAGTAATATATTGTAGAGTATATGGGCCTTAGATATGGATTGCCATTTTGTGACCACAAACAAGGCTTTGACTTCCCATTGGACCCTAATGCCTACTTTAGAGAGTAGGAAAACTTTTTTGGTCATACAATAGATAAAAAAATCAAGATATTCAAGTGAAAATATCTTTGAAGCATTCATTGGTAAAGGAAATAGTAAATATAAAGATAAACCCTTAAGTGAAAACCTAATTTTGATACTCTTGGATGGGGAATTTTGTTCACCTCCACAAGAAGTGCAATGTTCACTAAGTCTAAGCTTTACAACTAGTTTTAATATTACTTCTGAATAGAATAAAGTCTTTGAGAATCTTTCTCTCAACTTTATTATTAAATTTATCAATTGGACATTACTAGAATAGGTAGACTCATATTATTCTTACTATATGGATGAGCACGTTGTATTCAACACACCCCACCCTATATTTTTTCTTCAAAAAGTGGGGACACCCTTTATTTTTTTTGGAAATAACGAATATCTTATCTGGGTATCTATGTGTTTTTAAGGATTAGGATGGTTTTGATTTGTTATAAAATTAATGCTTTGAACGGTGAATCATATTGAGTTATATTTATTTCCATTTTGGAATCACTTGTTTAAACTAACCTATTAATGAAAAGATGGAAATAATGGCTTTACATGACAGGAATTTAGATTATTTTATTTTGGAGCATTTAGAATTTAGAAAGTTTAGTCTTCAATGACTTTATTTTGAAATCTTTCATTAAAAAACTTCTCTTTTTAAATATTATCTTCAAAAACTATCACCAACAGCTTTTGCTTCAAAATTATTTCATCAGAAGGTTTACTTTGCTTAGTTTGTGTCTTCAAAACCTTTTATTAGGTAACTTTGTTTCAGAAAGTTTTCGATCGATAGCCTTTCTTTACAAGTTATTTATCTTCAGATATTTTTCATCAAGGAATTTTATATCATTGAATATTTTTCAAATTATTATTTTTGGTAACTTTAATTCAAAGACTCTTCATCAGAAGGATTGTGTTGGAAATATTCTCTTCAAAAATTTTCCCTTCAGAAACTTTCATTTCAGAGGATTTTTCAATGGGGAATTTGTATGTAACTAATTTTACCTAAACCAATATTCCATAAGAGTACTTATTCATCATCAATTTCATTCTATAAAATTTCATTTTAGATACTTTACTTCAAAAACTTTGTTTCATAGACTTTTCATCGGAAGGTTTCCTTTGGCAACTTTGGTCTTCGATAAGTTTTATTTCAGTAAATTTGGCATAAAATACTTTAGGACTAATATATCTAAATAAAAAATTTACTTTTAGGTATTTTATCCTAAATTCAAATTATGATTAGACTATGGAATGACACATGGCAAAAGAATAAAGGTAACATTATACCACTCTGAATGACAAGGCATGTACACTAGGGCAAGGTGGTCAAATTAAAATTAAATGAAGGTGATGAGCTCATATATGTTGTTATTTAATTTCACATGAATTTTAAATCAATGTATAAATATATTAACATCAAACCCCCAGCGAATTTCATGTTATTCCATCTATGAGCTTGAGTAAACTTTAGCCTTAAGTGATCTTAAAAGCCCTAATTACTATCATAGTGATTTTTTATCTTCAAAATTTAGTTCAGTGTTATATACCATTATAAAAAGCTTAGAGCATACCATTATCCATTAAACCACCATGTCATCATTATTCAAGTCATACAAAGGAACCCTGACACCATCCAGGTTCTCAATTAAGGATTTCATAGAGTAAATAGACATAGTGTTTGATGTTACTCTATTCGATGGCCATTATCCAAACTACTAGGCATTATGGGAAGCTATGGAAAACGTATACTCCTTTTAAATTTAATAATAAATCTCAATTAAATTTAATTAACAAGTGAAGGACATGCTCCCTTCAATACATTAATCCCTACATTATGTAGCTGTAAAGATAGAGGTTATATCATGCATAGATTTACTACAGGGCCTCTTATTCTAAGGGAGAATAATGGATGGTGGATATATTCACTATGTTAAAAGTAACACAAGTTTTTGCATTTATAGTAGGTAAATAATTTAACAATTATTTGATCTTACCCATTCTAGATGTCACTTTTTGTTTGCACATTGTTATTACATTAAGTAAGTCCATTAATTCAGAGCAATCATTATCAAGGTGGTTACTCCCCAAAGATAATTTCAGTTTGAAATAACATATCAAATACCCTATTCCCATCACTTGATTTAGAATGGGAATCTATGTGGTAATGGCACTATTAAATAGACTTTTTGTCCATGTGAGCATATACTTCCTACACTTGGAGTGCATTCCCGTACTAGACCTATTAAATACCTTAGAGCACATCTATAATTTAGGGGAAGTAATTAGTGCATGCTTCCAATAATAATTCATATATAAATACAAGAGGCCACTAGGAGAAAATTTATACATGATGTTTTATCTTTTAGACACAGTCATGGGGATAGTGTATAGACACAATGTATTCCTATGGCATCCCAATAAATAAGTCATCAAGAATCAGATTTGTGACTATTATAGTTTTTTGCACATATACTCTTATGTTATAAATATAGTGAAGATTACTAAGGACCTTTATCCTTAGGTCTGGATGTCCATCCATGGTCGGCCCTTGACAAGATTTTCACCTTGCATAGCTAAGACACTTACCAAAAATGTAAGAGACTAATATCTCTATCTAGACTACATAATTATCATGGTATCTAGCCATGAGATAGATCCTCTTCATCTCCCTAAGTTCATTTTAGATAAATTAGTTGATCAATAAATTACATACCATATATGGAATAATATTGATGAGGATTTGATAAGAAATAAGAATGCCACCTTCCATGGATCCCACATCACCATTAAGAGAATGAAATACATATTAGTAGGCAATTAAATGAATATATGAATTCCAAGAAGGTATATGCATTACCTACCCTCCTCATATATACTAGAATCCTCATGGAAAGGTATAGAATAAAATCCACACCCTTAGCCTCATTTACAAACATGAGCCAATGGATCATGATTTTCTCTTCCTAAATTACAAGGATGATGAAGAGTTAAAAAAAGGGCCACAACTACATGATTGAGTGAGGACCTATTGAGAGTGATATATAAAAAACCATCTTTCACACTAGGTGAAGCAAAGTTTAGGATCCCACCTCTTAGAGGATGGAGATCTTATGATTTTTGGAGTGGTAGGCCATCTTAGACACTAGAAGGAGAGGGACAAGATCCCAAAATAGATCAAGGCCAACTTTAGGACTAGTATCATTTGGTAGGTGAGGAAACAATCATTAGAGAACATGATTAACAATAAGAAGAAGAATAAATACCTACCCCTACACAAGCCAAAGAAGAATAAATGATCCATGTTCAACCTTCAATAGTTAAACTAATACAAGTTAAGCAAGATCTATCTAAGGAGTTAATTTGAATAATAGATAGTGAATAAAAGGAATAAATTGGGATCATATGATTAGACTCCTCTAATAAAGAGGAAATAATGTATTCTATATCCCCAACACTTAGCATTATTCCCCCTCTCTTCCCCAATAGATAATAGTTTCAAAAGCTGGTAGAGTAACCAATTGCTATCAAATGAAGCCAAAGGGAGATAGACTACAAACCCTACCAAAACAAGAGGTAGATGAGGAGGAGTTACAATAAGCCAAAGTATTGAGCCTATAAGCACTGAAGGCCAAGGCATCTCTTATGAGTGAACCATCTGGTAAGGGTCCTCTTCTTACATCCCCCTAGGCCTTTTCCCTTTGATGTCCTTACTTATCATTTTTATTACCCCTAGGTCAGTTGTGTCTATATTCATTCCTATTCAAGCACTTTATAGAGGTTTAGTTTTCATGCACCCATCTATGAATCTACCCACTATTACACCTACTCTAGCCTCTACTATTATGGTTTCCTTTCCTTTAGTGTCCATCCCATCAACACTAGATTTGTCCATTCCATCCATCACCTAATCCATCACTCTAATTATTTTCCTTATACCCAATTGGGTTCACCTTTACCTTTTTCCAGTCCAACCTTCACAACCATAGTATTAACCACCAAAATGGCACCTAGGAAGTAATCACTCTTTGTTTTCTATCTAATGCCACAATTTGGAAACATAGATTGGTCAAAAATCATATGGCCATCAATGCCTAATCTTTCCATTAAAATTGAGTCCAAGCCTGAAGAACATGAGAAAGTGGAAGCTCAGTATTTAGATCCCTTAAATCTCACTTTTCCATATTGGTCTAAGGAGTTAGGAGACTCAACCTCTAAGAGGCCCAATTTGAATATAATTAAATTGCCAATGGTGAGCTCACTATTTGATAAGGCCACATTATTAGTATAGGGTAAGGAAAAGAAAAATTGAAAATAGCTTAGGTAGAAATCTGATAATGGAAGAAAGGAAAGAAATGTATTACCTTAGCAAGAGGCAAAATAGGCAAAAGGGTTAGTCCCTATATTGAGGACCTCAAGTCCTACATGGATACCCATATAGAAGCAATCCTGGCCATACATGGGGAAACTAAAATGGCTAAACAATAACTCAAAGAAGAATTGGAAAATCTTAGAGAGCAACAATAGGTAATTTGAGTTCCCTAAATTATTGATTAGGATGTGCAGAATGTAGCACTTGGGTTGTATGATATTATTAATTCAATTCATTCTTTTAGGTTCAATTTGGTGCCCCATGTCATTTATATAAATAGATTATTCAAAGGTCTCAAAGAAGATGAGAATAAGCTAAATTTCTTAGTGTTATATACCCTTAATAAGGAATTTAGCCACTTGGATTTAATGACCCTATTGGAGGCATAAAATTATTTGAATTTATCTTTAATAAGAACATAGGAGGCCTATTATTGGGTATCATCCTTAAAATATCTTATGAATAAATTAGACAAACAAGAGAAACATGATAGATATATTTAGGATTGATAATAATTTAGGACAATAGAGGTAAGTTGGTGACATAGGCCACATTTGATCAAATTATTAAACAAGATTTTATAGTTTTAAATAGAGTCTATAAGGTTTAATCTTAGAAGAAATTAAATCTAAATTGAGTATGTCTAGGAAAAAGGTGATAGAGGTGGAAGTCTTCTAGTTTGGATTTAGAGCCACAAAGATAGAACACATTAAGATGATAGAGTGGACAAGCAGGGTGACTAGGCTATATCTCTTCGATATGAACCTAATTCAAGCACAAAATGTTAAGGTATATAAGCACTACTAGGACTTAGATGTTAAAAATATTTATCCTAATAAATTCCACCTATCATTTCTACTCCATAGACTTCACATACTCCACCTATAGTACCAAAAACTATAGACACATCAATGCCACCTCATACTACAGCTCTCATGGTAATAATGACTTAATCAACTAGTGTATCTTTGAGTACTACTCTAGTTAATGCATCATCAAGCATGAGTACTAATACAATTTTGATGATATTTTTGAGACACATTAAGCAAGAGCCAATTTATCATGAATGATAATTTTGTATTTTTTTGCATAAAATAGTTAAACTTAATAGTTAACTCATAGTTGTGTTTAGATTATAATCAACTATATTATTTTTTTATATTACACACATTTCATGACTAAAATATCTATATTTTATTGGCATGTAACTAAGACTTATCTTACAGTCTATTAATATGTAAATGAAATGTTCTAAACTTGGAGGATGAGGTGACTCCTTCCCCAAGATATTTATATACATGTAGAACCTTATTTTCAAAGGGTTGGAGTTTTGAATGAATATACAAGAAGAAATCAAGAAAAAAAATTTCATGAAACTATGTTTTTTCTTTCTTCTTCACTCTTTGTGTTAATTAATTTGATTTTTTTTATTTATACTGATTCAATAATTCTACTGTGTGCCTATGTTATGGATGAATCTAATTGTTTTATGAATGAATATTAATCTTATATGTGCAATATCTATTGAATATTGACACGTTTCATTGATTTAGATAGTTAGAACAAGTTGAATAAATGATCCAAGGTGTGTAGACGTATCTCTCTAGATATAGTATTTTAGGTGTGAGCCATAACTTCCCTAGATATCTTCTTAGTTCGAGTTATAATCTCTTATACGAAGGTATGTAATAGCAACCTTAAGAAGAGCATCCTTTAATTAAGACCATTAATCTTCCTATATCTGATTATCATAGACTTCTAGCCATGTTTGTTCGTATGTGTGAAAAAACTACAAATAGAAAACAATGGTTCTTGAGATACTTGTCCACTAAAGAGATAGAAATAAACTCCATTTCAAAGACATAGAATCTTCTTTTTTACCTTACCCTTTTCTCCTTCTTGAGTTTCTTTGAGATATTCCCGCCTTAGATTAGTGTTCCACCCATCCTACTTGCCTAGTGATTTATCCTTTTTATTATAATCCATGCATCCACCCATGAACCTTGTTAATAACCCATAGGCTCAACCTATTATTCCACCACCCAGTTATTCTAACCACATACCTATAAATTATTCCCTAGAGTGTAACCTAGTTCCATAGAGATCCCAAAAGTTATAGGTTACCTCATTTAAGACTCTTTGAGGCATAAATAAAATCCACATCAATAAAAAGAAAGAAGTTTGTGTTAGTAGGAAGGCACACTTTTGTGTTTTCCCAATAAATAGGGGTCGATCATTATAGAGGTACCTAGGATATTAACAAGGTCTAGGGCCAAAGCTAGCCTTTTAGTTTTAGTATTATCAAACTTAAGGAGGCCTAGACCCATACCTATCATCCTTGAGATACGTTGAGCCTGAACACCTTCCCTTATAAGGAAAATCCCACCTATCAATATTCATATGGCTCAACCCTAGTTAATTGGATCCATCCTTACCATCCCTAGGGACCAACATGATCTATCATGGAATATAGAAAATTATTTACCTACCTTATCCACCTCAAGTGGGAGGATGGATGAAGAACACATCAAGTCTTTCAAGGCTACCTTGAGATTAATGAATGTTATCCATGAAGATGTTGCATACAAGTTTATTTTGTTTACTCTATAGGATTCTTCTTATGATTGGTATCTCAATTTATATGAAAATTCCATTACTTCATGGGATGAATTTTAAAATATGTTCTTATCAAAATTTAGATAGGTAAATAATCCAATTCTAGTATATCATCTTTTTACTATCATGAAAATGAAACTTAATGAGTCTATCCAAGCCTTCAATGCAAGACTCCAAAAGATGCACACTCGATTGAACATTGTATACAAATTAGATTAGAATCTAATGATCAAGATATATAATAATGACCTAGATACTATCACTTTAGTATTATTTCAAAGAGATACTAATGAAAATAATATAACTTTGGCATTCTAAAAAGTATCAACATCGATAAGTAGCTCAATCTGTAGCTTAGACCTCATAATCTAGGAGGTCAAGTATTCAACAATGGACTTTCATTCTTGATAAAAAAAATTCCACATGAAAATTAAAATGTTTCTACAATAAATTAGCATCAGTTGTAAACTCTACCACCCATGACATAGTATATGATGAATCAAAATTATGATTTATAAAACAATCAGACACAAAGGAATAATGAGCAGCAGAATCAACATCAAGCTCACACCAGTGTAGTAGCCGCTTAGGGTTCTGACTCCAATAAAGTTGAATTGGATTTTATAAAAATAATGGTTCAAAATATAAGAAACTACTTCTTGAATATTTAGAAGAGGATGGGCAACACAAATAATCATAATTCTACATGTTTAAGATATAACAAGCTTTCCAATAGGGCCACTAATAATGTAGAATAAACACAATCTAACAAGTTTCTAGAAATCAATATCATGGAAATAGTTTTGCCCAATTAGTGTAGGGTTCATAACACATCTCATCATAGAGATTTGGACTATATAGAGTTCTGTGTGGACTTTGAAATCTTCTAGAGAGAGATTATTAGACAAGATCAAATGATGAATCCTCAAGATCTCCCTCATGAATCTATCCCTTCTAGTTCAAATATGGTCTTTTAGACTTTTGAGTCCCCCTTCCCCAATTAAGATGAAAATATCCTAAAAGTTAATTCTAATGAATTCCATGTGCTCCAATAGTTTAATAGGAATATTTATAATCTAAGGAGCAGGCAACCATTCACTACTTCTAATCCTCAAAATAATATAGGTATCCCTCCAAATCTTAAAGATGACAATAATCCTCTTCCCCTTAAAGGGAATG
Source organism: Torreya grandis (assembly GCA_037957365.1). Lineage (NCBI taxonomy): Eukaryota > Viridiplantae > Streptophyta > Pinopsida > Cupressales > Taxaceae > Torreya > Torreya grandis. The sequence continues at coordinate 366,524 of JARHVA010000401.1, read as the reverse complement.
ATCAACCTTAGCATATAGAGGAATAGAATAGAGGAGGATATAATATTTTTGAGGATATGAATAAAATTAAGGCCAACATTACTCTTCATAAAATAGCACAAATCACATAGCAGAAGGAACTCTTATGGAAGTCCATCACAGGCAAGTCTATTGCAAAAAATTCCAAGATAGCCAACACAAATGTTATATACAAAATAAAGCCTAAATTTTCCCCTTTATTTTTAACTATTCAAGTATTTATCATGAATATACATGATTACTTGGTAGATTCCAGAGTTTTAGCAATGATGATGCCAAATTCCATTTCTCAAAAGCTTAGCTTAACACCAAATCCATCCAAAAGGAATGTATCACAGCTAGATAAAATAATAATGCCTATATTGGGAGAGTTAAATGATGTGAGAATTTAGGTTGCCTTAAAACCTAGAGTAAAAATGACTATCAAAATCTTGGTAGTGGATATTCCTGAATGGTATGGGTTGTTTTTTAGTAGAGACTGATCAAAAATGTTAAATGGATATCTTTCCATAGACTTTTCACATATATGGATTCCTTAGAGAGTCATACCCAACTAGATCAAAATTGATCGAGAGCCAAGAATGAATCATCCCATTATAGAATGCAATACCACCAATGAAGAGGTAAGTTATAAATATCTTAGTCATATAATTTACACATTTTCCATGAAGTATGAATCACCAGAGGAAACTCTAGGTCCTTCTCAATTATGGACCCTTCATTTTGATAGAGCTATATCTAAACAAGGATCAATTATTGGTATTGGACTAATTAATTCATAAGGAGAGATATTATTGGTATCATAAAAGCTCCAATTCCCATTCACTAATAATAGAGTAGAATATGAAGGCTTGATTTTAGGATTATAATTTTCCCTCAAGAAAAATGTCAAAGAATTACTGGTATACTGAGATTCTAAACTCGTTATTAACTATGTCAGAAATAAATATCGATGAAAATTATCATATTTTAAAAAATACAAGAATATGTCTTGGGATTTAATTAAATAATTTGAAGTTTTCACCATATCATCTATCCCTAAAGAATAATATAGAGCCACCAATTCACTATCCATTTCAGTAGTGAATTTAGCACCATTACAAGATTCAAAAATCTAGAAATTCTCCATTAAATTGGTACCATGTCCTTCATTACCAAACAATGTTGAAAAATTTTAAGTGTTTGATGATGACCAATAAATTATCTAATTTTTTATAAACTCGAGATAATTTGAATCTCAAATAATTGATGATGGGGTAAGAAACCATAGGTGCCCTGAATGATTGGATGAAGAATCCATTATCTAGATAAAAGAGAATTGCCTCCCATTGTCAATGGTCACCCTAGAAAGGACATTCGATATAGAATCTCAAGCCCAATCATAAAGGTAGTCCAAGGTTAATGAGTCTAAATTTAGTTCATAAAATTTTGGTGATAAAAAGAATTCACACTTCTTCAATATTGGCTTAATATTCACACCAAAATAAAGGCAAAGAGTCACAAAACTAATTATTAAGAATAAATATGTAATTACATAGACCTATGATGACTTAAATATTTTCAATCCTAGAGTCATCACCCATATAATTCCAATCAAGCCTAATCATAGACCATTGAGGCAAATGTAGATACTAGTTAATCCTATCTTGGAACCATTAATTCATAAGTGGAAATTTTGATAAGTGGTAGGATAGTTTTTCCTATTAGACATTCAACTTGGGTGGTCAATCTAGTTATAATCAAGAAAAAGAGTAGTGAGATCAAACTTTGTGTTGACTTCAAGAATCTAAATAAAAATTTGGAGAAGGATAATTATCCTTTACACTCCTTATATGAGGTAATACAAACTATGAGTGGGTCTAAAATTATGTCTTTCTTGGACATAATTTTAGGTTATAATCAAGTATTAGTTGAATCAGAAGATAGGATGAAAACAACATTTACTATAAAGTTGGGAACATATGCATATAATTGGATGCCATTTGGGATGATCAAAGTTGGAGCTACTTGTCAGAGAGCAATGGATCAAGAATTCCAAGGAATTATATGTAAGTACATAATTATATATATATGGATGATCTCACTATTTTTTCTAAAAATAGAGCTGATCATATTAACCATCTTCAGTCTATTTTTGAAAGGTGTAGGAAGTTTAGGGTATCACTTAACCCCAATAAAATTATATTTGGTGTTACTAAAGGTAAGATTCTAGGACACAACATTACCAAGGATGGGATTACTATTAGCTTAGACAAGAATTAGGGAATTTAAAAAATAATGTTTCTAAACAATAAAAAGGAGCTCAAGTCCTTCTTTAGAAAGATAAACTTCATAAGGAGAATTATTTTAGGATTTGAAAAGATTGTTAGACCCCTAAATGCAATGCTAAAACAAAAAACCAAAGTAGAGTGGACACCTTAAGCTAAGAATTCCTTCCAAGACATAAAGAAGGTTATTTTTCAATCCCCAGTGTTGGTAAGCCTTGATTTCACCAAAGAATTTTTCTTGTACTCATTCACCTCTAAACATACTATTGCTACCACACTTACTCAAAAAAGGGAATCAAGTGAACATCATATTGCATTTATGAATACTAACTTGAAATATGTAGAAATTAAGTATATCCTGATTGATAAGCTAATCTTCACTCTCATCAAAGTAGTCAAAAACTTTAGACACTAAATTCTCTAGACTAAGACCATCACTATAATACTAGATCCTGATGTCAAGCTCACACTTGGGAAGAATGAATTGGGGGACCATAGAGGTAAATAGATGGAAAAAGTATATAAAATTGATATTCAAATTAAACTTTCTAGGATCATTAAATGATAAGGCATAGTTTAATTGATGACTAAACCAAACCCATGCATCACCATTGAAGGAGTCTACCACACACAGGTCTCCTAATAAAATTGGTATTGAGGTATTATTTAGTTCTTACTCACTTTAACATGCCCCCAAGAACTCAAAAGGGACTAAAAGAGAGATTTAAGGCTCAAGGTTTCTCATTATATGATCAGGAAGGGATTCCTCCATAGAAAGAATTACAAAGGCATTTATCTAAGATGTGTGTCATGTGGAGAAGCTCAAAAAATATTATAAAACATTCATCAAAATATAAATAGTGGCCATCCATCTAACAATACCATAGCCCATATAATACTCATAATGGGTTATTACTAGCTAATGGTATTCAAAGATGCTCACTTCCATGTGAGGATGTACCATGAATGTCAAGTTTTATAAAAAAGAGAGGTACACATAACAATGTCACTACAACCTATAATTGAAGATAGGATATTCACCCAATGAGGCTTAGACTTTATCAATGTTATAAACCCAAATTCCTTAGTTGGACACAAGTTTGTGCTCATTACTAAAGATCATTTTATGAGATGGACCAAGGAAGTAGCCACCAAAAACTCAAGAGCCCAATATGTAATAATTTTTTTTGAAGAACATATCACAACCAAGTTTGACATCCCTGTCTCTTTAGTTTGTGACAATGGGGAAGCATTTCAATTAGTTGAGTTCACTGAATGGGCTCATGATAATCATATTATAATAAGATCATCCTCTAATCATTACTCATAATGGAATGGATTGATTAAGTTAACCAACAAGAAACTCATAGATGTTATCAAGAATTCAGTTATGGATAAACTAAGGGAATGACACCTCTTACTAAAATATGCACTCTGGGTAGATTGGACTAGGTATAAATATGCCCTTAAAGCTTCACCATATCTATTGCTTTATGGGAAATAACCAGTGTTCCCAATCATATTAAAATTACTAACTTATCAATTTATATAAGAATACAAGGATCCTAATGACAAAATAGAGTCCATAGTGTTTCATACTATCAAAATGGAAGACTTTATGGATAAAGCATTATAAATCTTCAATAAACATCAAGACGTCATCAAGATATGGTTCGATAAGAGAGAAAAATTCAAATTATTCAAGATCTCTAACTTAGTTCTACTATGGGACAAATCCCATGACAAAAAAGGAATGCACGATAATCTTACCTCATTTTGGATAGGATCATATCAAATTTTAGAAATTTTGGGTAATAATTCATTATATTTGAAAGATCTTCAAGATTCTAACATATCTAGTCAATAAATAGTTTTTGAAGCATTATCATGGTTGCCCCATCTAGAGAGGTATCTGAGTAAAAATAGACATTTTGGTAGAGGTAAGATTAGATTATATTTTCTTTATTAATTAGTTTCCTACTTTTATTAATTTGCTTTTATTAGATTGGATCTTGTTTTTTATATTAGCTCCTTTTTCTTTTAGTAGTTTTCTTACTTTATAGAAAAGTTTTCTGTTGGTTTCATGATAGTCAAATTTTGGTCAATCTTGGTATTATAAAACATAGTGTGAGGTGTTTTTAAAATAACCTAAATCAAGGGGTGGTGCATAATATAGTTCAAAAGTTTTAATCCAAGTAATCAATGAGAGAGTTATCCATGAATTTATCCTGAAGCTAATGATTTCATCATGTACTTGAAAGTTCCTCCCATAGTTCTATGTAAATTTAGAAAACTCTCCTTATTCCCTTGGGTAAAATGCACATAAAATATTAATACTTTTTAAAGGTAATAATCATGGACATGGGCAAGATTTGATAGGGAAATTTTGATTAAACCAAAACTTTTTAAAAAAATGATTCATTGTGGTCACCTTTTCACTTTTTCAAAAATCAAAATAAAGAGAAGATTTAAAGAATAAATAGCACAATAAAAAAATCAAAAATAAAATCAAAAAGGGTTTAAATCTTACATGATGAAATAAGATCAATGTATCATAGATCATGAAAATTTTGAAGAAAGGAGGAATAAGTGATCAAAGGTATCTCTATCGGGGTTATAGACACCTAGCTAGCAGTAAAACAATGCTCGAGCTCTTAATATATACACCTAATGCCCAATAAAATTGAAACCTATGGCTCACCATCATGTCTTTACCTAAAAACCTAAAAACAAGAGATAAATAAAAACACTTTTCACACATAAATTTGAGGTGTAAGTAAACTTAGTATGTTACATAGGTTTATTAAGAGTTTCTTTCCATTTTTGGTTTAATCATTTATTTTGGGATAAATTTATGGTTGATATTGGGATTGTAAAACCATGGATTCTAGGTTCTTGAAAACTCTGGAGTATTCACCCCAGTGATTCTCCATTTGTTGTATTAAACACACCCCACCTTATATTTTTTCTCTAAAATGTGGGGACCCCTTATTTTTTTTGAAAATAATGAATATCTTATCTAGGTATATATGTGTTTTATAGGATGAGGATGGTTTTTATTTGTTATAAACTTGATGATTTGAATGTTGAATCATATTAAGGTATATTTATTTCCATTTTGGAATAACTTGTTCAAACTAACCTATTAATGAAAAGATGTAAATAATGGCTTTACATGACAGGAATGTAGATTATTTTATTTCATAGTATTTAGTCTTCAACAAATTTAGTCTTCAATGACTTTATTTTGAAATATTTCATTCAAAAATATTATCTCATAAAACTTTCTCATCAAAAAATTTTGATTTCAAATGAATTCATCAGAAGGTTTACTTTGGTGAGTTTGGTCTTCAAAAGCTTTTCTTCGGTAACTTTGTTTTGTAATGTTTTTGATCGATAGCTTTTATTCATAAGGTCTTTATTTTTCATCAAGGAATTTTATATTGATGAATGTGTTTTAGAAGATTATTTTTGATAAATTTAATTTGTAGACTCTTCATTGAAATTATTATGTTAGAAAGATTCTCTTTAGTGGTTTTCCCTTCCAAAAATTTCCCATTGGCAACTTTCATTTTAGAGGCTTTTTCATTGAGGACTTTGTATGTGATTACTTTTACCTAAATCAATATTCCCAAAGATTAATTAGTCATCATCAGTTTTATTTTTGAAACTTTCATTTTAGATACTTTAATTCATAAACTTTTTTTTAGAGACTTTTCAGTAGAAGGTTTCCTTCGACAACCTTAATTTTTGGTAAGTTTTATTTCGATAGTTTTGGGACAAAATCCTTCAAGACCAATCTCTTTGAAGAATTTTTTTTAAGGTATTTTGGCCTGAAGGTAAAGCATGATTAGATTATAGAATGACACATGGTAAAATAACAAAGGTAACACCATAGCATTCTAAATTATAAGGCATCCTACGTGGCATGTACACTACCATAATATGGTCAAATTCAAATTGAATGAAGGTGATGAGATCATATATATATTGATAATTAATGGTGCATGAACTAGAAATTAATTAAAATTTGTTAACATTGATACCCCAACCAATTTCATGTTATTCCATCTATGAGCTCGACTAAACCTCATTCTTAAGTGATCCCAAAAATCCCTAATTGCTATCATAGTGATTTGATATCTATGAAATTTAGTTTAGTGTTATACACCAGTATCAAAAGTTTGGAGCATACTAGTATCCATTAGACCACCATGGTATCATTGTTTAGGTCATATAGAGGAGCCCTAGTACCATCCAAGTTCTCAATCAAGGATTATATAGAGTAATAGACATAATGTTTGATGCTACTATATTCAATGGTTATTATCCAAACTAATCAACATATGGGATTATATGTAAAATCTAGACTCCTTTACACTTGAATAAGACATCTCATCTAAAGACAAATAAATAGAAAATGCTTGCTCCCTTTCAACGTCAAGCCCGACATTATGTAGCTACAAATTTGGAGATTATTTCATGCATAGATTTAATATGGGGCCTCTTCTTTAAAGGGAGAATAATGGATGGTGGATACCTTCATTATGTTGATAATAACACAATTTTATTGTATATAGAAGGTGAATCATTTAATAGGTATTTTAGCCTACCCATTCTAAATGTCACTTTTGATTTACACACTATTATTACATGTAAGAAGTAAAATATTGTAGAGAGAGTGTTATCAAGGTAGCTCCTCCCCAGAGAGACTTTCACTTTGAAATACCATATCAATGACCCTATTCTCATCACCTAATTCAGAATGGGAATCTATGTGGGAATGACACTGTTAAATAGACTTTTTGGCCATGTGAGAATATACTTCATGCACTTGGAGTGGGTTCCCTTAATGGACCTACTAATTACCTCAGATCACATCTACACTTTGCAAGAAGTCATCAATGTATGCCTTCAAGAATAAATATTACATAAAGACAAGAGGCCACTAGGAGGAAATTTTTACATGATGTCTTATCTGTTAGATGCAGTCATGAAGATAGTGTATAGGCATAATGGAATCCTATGGAATCCCAATATATAATTCATAAAGAATTAGGTTTGTGATTATTATAGTTTTCTACACATATACTCCCGTGTTAGAAACATAGCAAAGATTATTGAGGACCTCTATCCTTAGGTCTAGATGGCCATGTATGGTTGGACCTTGGAAATAGTTTCACCTTGTATAACTAAGACACTTGACAATAATGTAAGAGACTATTGGCTCTATATAAACTACATAGTTTTCATGGTAGCTAGCCACAAGGTAGATCCTCTTCAGATCCCTAAGTTCATTCTAGATAAAGTAGATAAGCAAAAAATTACATACTATATCTGGAATAACATTGATGAGGATTTGAAAAGAAATAAGAAGGCCACATTTCATGGATCCTACATCACCATTTAGAGAATGTAATACACAATTCATAGGCAATTTAAGGAAGTTGGGAATACCATAAAGCTATATCCATTACCTACCCTCCATCATAGAGACTAGGATCCTCATGGCAAGGTCTAAAATAAAATCCACACCCTTGGACTTGCTTACAACACGAGATAATATATCATGATTTTATCTTCCTAAATGGAAAGGATGATGAAGAGGTAAAATGAATAGACACAACTATAGGATTAAATGAGGACTTAATGAGAGTGATACAAGTAGAAGCATATCTCACACTCGATAAATCATATTTTAGTATCCTACCTTTTGAAGGATGGAGATATTCTAATTTTTGCAGTGGTAGCCCATCACAGACACTAAAAAGAGAGGGAAAAGATCCCCAAATATTTTAAGGTGAACCCTAAGACTAGTAGCATTTGGTAGGTGAGACACCACTCATTATAGAGAAGGATGAACAACAACAAGAAGAATAAATACATGTCCCTACATAAACTAAGGAGGAAAAAATGCTCCCAATTCAACCTTCAATAGTTGAACTATTAAAATTTAAGCAAAAGATGGTTGAGGAGTTGATTTAAAGAGTATACAATACATAGAAGTAATAAATTGGGATCATATGCTTAAAATCCTCTAATGAAGAGGAAATAATGGCTTCCATAGCCCCAACACCCAACATTTTCCCCCCTTCTCTTCCCCAATAGGAAATAGTTAGATAAGTTGATAGAACAACGAAGTGTTATCAAAGGAAGCCTAACAGAGATAGACCACAGACCCCACCAACATAAGAGGTGGATAAGGAGGAGTTGTAGTAGGCCAAGGTATTGAGCCTATAAGCATTGAATGCCAAATCACCTCTTATAGGTGAACTATTTCGTAAGGGTCCTTTTTTTTCATCCCCCTTAGGCCTTTTCCCTTTGATGTCCTTACCTGTAGTTTCTATCACTCCTGGGCTAGTTGTGTTTACATTCATTCTTGTTTAGGCACTTTTTGCAGGTTGATTTTCTTACACCCATCTATGAATCTTCCCACTACTACTTCACCTTCTCCACCCTCTATTGTTTTGGTTTCCATTCCTTCAATGTTTATCTCATTAACACTAGCTTTATCCATTCCAACCAACACCCAATCCATCACTCCAATTATTTCTCCTTCTACCAAATTGGGTTCACCTTTGTCTTCTTCCACTCTAATCTCCACAACCATAGTATTAACCACCAAAAGGGCACCCAAGAAGTAGCCAGTCTTTATTGTCCATCTAATGCCACAATTTGGAAACATAGATTAGTTAAAAATCATATGGCCATAAATGCCCAATCCTGAAATTGAAATTAAGCTTGAGCCTAAAGAACATGAACAAGTGAAAACTCAACCCATAGATCCCTCAAAGATCACTCTTCTAGATTGGTCTAAGTAATTAGGAGCCTCATCTTCTAAGAGGCCCAATCTGAAGATAATTGAATTACCAATAGTGAGCTCACTATTTGATAGGGCCACAACATCAATACAATAGGTAAGGAAGAGGAAAATTAAATATACTTCAGGCAAAACTCTAATCATGGAAGAAAAAAAAGAAGTATATTCCCTTTGCAAGAGGAAAAATAGGAAAAATGGTTAGTCCCCATATATTGAGGACCTCAAGTCCTATACAAAGAGACATACATAAGTAATCTTGGCCATATATGAGGGAATCAAAATGGTTAGACAATAACTCAAATAAGAATTAGAAATTATCAAAGAGAAATAATAGGTAACTCACATTACCCAAAGTATTGATCAAGATGTGTAGAATGCAATAATTAGGTTGTATGATATTCTTGATTTAATTCATTCTTTAAGGGTCAATTTTGTTCCTTGTGTCAATTATATAAGTAGATTATTCAAATGTCTCAAATAATATGAGAATAAGCTAAATTTCTTAGTGTTGTATACCCCCAATAAATCATTTAGCCATTTATATTTGATGACCCCATTAGTGGCATCAAATGCTTTAAATGTATCTTTAATAAGAACATAAGATGTTCAATATTGGGTATCATCCTCAGAATCTCTTATGAATAAATTGGCTGAACAAGAAAAACAAGCCAAGAAAATTTTTATAGAGTTAAAATTAACAACGATTTAGGATAATAGTGGTAAGTTGGTGACTCGGGCCATGTTTGATCAAATGATTAAACAAGTTTTTGATAGTTTCAAATAGGGTTTAAGATTAGAATACATTTAATCTAAATTAAGTGCAATGAGGAAAAAGGCAATAAAGGTGGATGTCTTTTAGTTTGGCTTTAGAGTTACAAGATAGAACATGCTAAGTTGATGGAGTAGACAAGCAGGATAACTAGGCTACATCTCCTAGATATGAACCTAATTTGAGCAAAACATGCTAAGGTCTATAATCACTACCAAGATTTATATACTAAGAAGAAAGCATCCCAAAAAATGCCACCTACTAGTTCTAATCCATATACTTCATAGACTCCACCTACAGTTCCAAAAACTATAGCCACATCAAGGACACCTCATACTACAGCTCCCATAGTAACAACAACTCAATCAACTAGTGCATATCTGAGTACTACTCTAGTTATTGTATCATCAAGCATGATTACTACTAAAACTCTGATGTTAGTTTTGAGACACAATTAAGAACCGATTTAGAATGAAGTCTAATTTTGTACTTTTTTCATGAAATGGTTTTAACTGAATAGTTAAGTCATAGTTGTGTTTATATTGTAATTAATTGTATTATTTTGTTAATGTGCACATGTTGCATAACTAAAATATCTATAAGTTATCAATATTTAACCAAGGCTTATCTTATAGTCTAATAATATGTAAATGAAGTGTTATAAACTTAGAGGATGAGGCAACCCCTTCCCTAAGATATTTATATACATGTAGGACCCTCTTTTCAAAGGGTTAGAGTTTTGGATGAATATATAATAATAAATCAATCAATTGATTATCATGAAACTATGTTTGTTCTTTCTTCTTCCCTTTCTGTGTTAAATTTGAAGTTTCTTTATTTGTATTGATTCAATAATTTTGATGTGTTCTAATGTTATGGATGAATCTGACTATTTTATGAATTAATACTAGTCTTAGATGTGAAATAGATATTGAATATTTATATATTTTATTGATTTAGATAGTGATCAAAAGTTAAATAGTTAACTAAAGTGTGTAGAGGTATCTATCTAGATATAGTCTTCTAGGTGTGAGCTAAAAATACCCTAGATAACTTCTTTGTCTGAGCTATAATCTCTTATACAAATGTATGCAATAATAGCCTTAATAAGACCAATCTTAAATTGATACCATTAAGCTTTCTATATATGATTATTCTAGACTTCTAGCCATGTTTTTTTGTACATGTGCAAAAGTTGTAAATAGCAAACACTGGTTCTTTAAATACTTGTCCACTGAAGATACATCAAGAAACTCCATTTCAAAGACATAGAATATTCTTCTCTACCTTATCTTTCTCTCCTTCTTGAGTTTTTTTAAGATCTACCCACCATATATTAGCCTTCCACCCATCCAAATTACCTAGTGATTTAATATTTTTATTAGAATCCATGCATCTACCCACAAACCTGGTTAAAAAATCCATAGGGTCAACCTACTATTCCACCACCCAATTTTTATAATCACATACCTAAAACTTGTGCCCTAGAATGGAACCTAGTTCCACATAGATCCCAAAACATTAGAGGTTAACTCATTTAAAAATATTTGAATTTTGAATAAAATACACATCAATAGAGCCTTGAGACTCACAACTAAAAACTGAAGAAGATGATCTATATCAAACATTTCCTACTATTCTAGAAGATGGCTCCACACTCCTTGTAGAGAATACAACTGAGGTAAAGCTTGGAACCTATGAAGATCCTAAGATCATTTATCTAGTTACATCCCTCAATAATGAAGAACATTATTATATTATCACTATTCTAAGGGATTTTATTGATCCATTCACATGTGCTTAATTATACATACTAAGCCTAGATCCCACCTTGGTCATGCATTGACTTGTAGTATATCTAGATGCTAAGTTTGTCAAGCATAAATTATGGAATATGTACCCATGCATTGCCATATTAATCTAAAAGGAGCTAGATAAATTATTAAGAGATGGTTTCATAAGACCATTAGACTACTTTGAATGGATATCAAATATAGTTCCACTTAGTCAAAAGACACAGGGCATACGCTTGTGTATTAATTTTAGGTACATCAATAAAGTGTGTCCTAAGGATAATTTCCCTCTACCAAGAATTGACATGACTATCAACTCAATTGTATGGTATGAGATGTTGTGCCTCATGGACAACTTCTTTGGGTATAACCAGATCAAGATAGCACTAGAGGACTAATACAAGACTATGTTTGCCACACCATGGAGAAAATTTTGTTACCAAGTCATGCCTTTTAGCTTAAAAAATGTTAGTTCTACTTATCAACATGCCATGAATATCATCTTCCATAAAATGATGTATTATATAGTTGAGTATTATGTTGATAACATCTTAGTAAAATTAAAAACTCGTGCTAGACATCTCGATGTTTTGTAGAGAATCTTTGAGAAAATTAACAAATACAAGGTTCATTTTAATCCTAAAAAATTCATCTTTGGTATTACTTCAATAAAACTACTAGGATGTATTATATCATAAATATGGATTGAATTGGATCACTCTAAGGTCAATGCCATCATGGAAATTCCTATACCTTCTAATCTAAAATATTTGTGTAGCCTACAGGATAAAATCCAATCTATTCATAGGTGCATATCATATCTAGTAGACAGATGCCATCCTTTTATTCACCTCTTAAATAAAGGTGTCACATTTTAGTGGGATATTACATGTCATCAAGCATTTACAAAACTAAAGAAATACTTAGCCAACCCACCAGTATTGAGAATGCCAACACTATCAAGTAATTACTTCTTTATATATTAGCAATAAAATATACACTATAGGTACTCTCATCCTAGCATGATGAATAAGGTAAAGAACATACAGTCTACTATCTAAGCCAAACACTTGTAACACATGAGAATAACTATTTACCTATTAAGAAATCTTTTATGGGAATGGTGTTCACTTCCCAAAATTTTTAGCACTACATGTTGAACAATAAGACTATTACCATTGCTAAAGTGGACCCTCTCAATTACTTATTATTTAAATCAACTCTTATAGGCTACATGGCTAAATGGGTTATGCTATTGAGTGAATTTGATTTTCGGTACTAGAATCAAAAAGCTATTAAGGGGAAATTCATCATAGATCAACTTACTAAAGCTCCCATAGAGACACTACACCACTTACACTTGATTTTCCATATGACTCTATCATGATAATAGAGGAAGTGTCTCATGGATCTAAACCCTATAAATTACATTTTGATGGCTCATTCACATCTCATGGATATGGATCTAACATTTTATTAGATAAACCACAAGGGGACCTCATCCCCTAATAGTTTAATATCATATTTAACTACACCAATAACATGACTAAATATGAAGCCCTTATTGCAGGGCTTCATCTTGTAATACAATGGGATATCTAATAGTTAATGGGACTCTTAGTTAATCATTAATTAGAATATAAACTAGTATCATACTAGGGATGAAAATCTTATACGCTACAAGTATATAATGGATAATCAAGCCATATTTTAGGTCACTATAATTTAAATAGGTAGCACAGGTCCATAACTGATCAGTTGATGTAATGGTAATAATTGGGTTCATGGTATAAGTCACTAGTAATGTTAATGAGTGTCCATTTCTCATTGAGAACCTTATATATCCTGATCATGTATTACTAGATTACAAGAGGGTTTTTACTATTGTTCGTCCCAATATCCCAATTGAACCTCCTTGGTACTAAGATATTTATAACTATTTTCATGACCAAGTTTTTCCTCTTGACCTTTCAAAAAATTGTCAAAATTTTTTCCTTCATCACCTAGCATATTATACCCACCTTGGAAACACACTTTAAAGTAGGGGCTATGATGGAATGCTTATTCAATTTTTATCTTTGGGAGAATCCACATTAGCACTTAAAGAGGTCCATGAATGTGTGAGTCCCATACCAGTGGCATAGTCTTTTCCAAGAAACTCCTAAGAATGGGATAATGCTGGACCAAGATGGAGATAAATTCTTTCAAGTATGACAATAAGTGTGTTGCTTACCAATAACATGGTAATTTGATACACACACCTTCATCATCGCTACAGTTGATTACTACACCATGGCTATTTTCTACATGGGGTCTCAATCTTGTCAAGAAAATAAACCCAACATCCTCTAAAGGTCATAATCATATTTTTATTACCATGAAGTATTTTACTAAGTGGATTGATTCCATTCCTCTCACTTACGTAATTGAGAAAAAAATCACCAAGTTTATCCATTACCATATCATCTACCATTATGGTATCCCCACCTAAATCATATCTGATAATGGTGGTTTATTTGAGAACAAAGATGTTAAATCCCTCTATAACCAGTTCAAAATCAAACACAAGAAATCCACACCGTACAACCCACAAGGCAATAGTCAATCTGAGGCATTCAACAAAACTATTATCATAATCCTTAAGAAGATTATCAATGACAATTATTAGAATTGGCACTTGTAAATATTTTTTTCCCTCTAGGCCTACCATACTAGTCATCATACCCCTAAAGGAATCATGTCATATTCCCTATTTTATGGCATAGAGCCTATTATCTTGATTGAGATTGAGCTACCCTCATTGTGGGTATCTTTATAACACATTATTGATGATGAAGACTATAGAATTTCTAGGTTATAAGAGCTATAAATTGTTGATGGAAAGCATTTATCTACCTTAGATGAATTATTAGCATATCATAATAGGTTACAATGTATCTATAATAAATGCATTCTTCCTCAATAGTTTAAAGTTGGTGACTTGGTCCTAAAATAAAATTAAAATAATAAAAAAATTTGAATGCAAGAAGGGTAAGTTTCATCCCAATTAGTTGGGCCAATATATAGTTACAATAAACTATGGTTCAAAGGCATATAGATTGGCTACTTCAGAAGGTGAGGAGCTCCCAAAACCAATGAACATTGTACATCTCAAGCATTTCTATGTTTGAAAACCTTTTGAACCATTATCTATAAGAACCATTACTTGGGGACACCCTATGCTAAATTTTTTTTTTTTTAATCATTTTTGTATCCTAGACCATTATAACCTGGACCATTATACCCCAGACCATTGTAACTTGGACTGGTATACCCTGTACCATTGTAACCTAAACCATTTTACCCTAGACCATTGTAATCTAGACCATTTCTATTCAATTATACCTATAGCAATCTTACTCTAACCTAAACTACTAATTTTTTTTCCTCTCACCAATTATGATCTTAATTGTGATTCACTGGCATTCTTTACACATTTAGGGACTATTCTATGAGGTAATTTTGCTTGATCAATATCTGTAAAATATGTTTCAAAAAATGTATCGAGGTATGTCAACACATGTTTTTCTCTTGCTTGATGGTTCCTTGGGACTTATTTTACACTATGTATTATTCTATTTTTATTTTATTACTCTTAGTATTTACCATTGCCTTAATATGGTCATCAATTCACCCTCATAACCACCCATTTCAACTAGTTTAGTTGTCATTTGAACTCCTACCTATGGAGGTGTATTTATTTGGCTAAGTGGTCCCTTGTACCTTTGTTCATATTGAATTTCCATTGATTATCCTAAAAACACAAAAAACATTAGAAAATGATAAAATAAAAGACCAAAAACATTGCCAGTTCATTCAGTTTATTTCTAGACCACCTTAGTATTTTTCCTCCCATTTTTGGGAGAACTACATTGGCTTGAGGTCTGTATGAACTACGTAGGAAGTACTTAGATACATAGGGTATCTTAGCTTAGCTCAGCTACAACTTCTTTTCTTTTTTGACCACTTCTTTGATTTAAAGATCCTAGGACTCCTAACTATCTCATGAGTAACCACTTATCATTTAATTTCCCCATCTTTATTGGACATCATCATACGCTCTCACCATTTTGTGAGTCTATGTTGTGAGAATTGTCTATTCAATTTTGATAAACTAATGGCCACTTGTATTTTCTTATGCTCTCATCATTTTTCAAGCACCTTCATCTTATGATTTTGTCATTTTACAATCTCATTCTCATTATAAGAATTAGATGTAGTAGATACTATGAATTACCAATTTAGTTCATTTATGATTGCTCATCTCTTGTCTTATCATGTGGTTTTAGACTAAACCATACTCTATCACACTTACATTATTTATTTTTGGTGATGTTTTCATGACTGTGAACATCATCCCTCTCTATTTTCTCATACACTCACTATTTTGTGATACCATTCCCATATTCCTCTACACATCAATCATGTTTCCTTATCATCAATTTTATTCTATCCCATATCCTGAGAGAACTAAATTTGGCCTAAAGTTTACATTAGATCTTATGTCCATAGAACTATGTAGTCAATGTCCACTTACCTAGTGCATCTAGAGTCAGCTTGAATATCCTTCTTTTTCTTTTATTCCCCCCATTTTGTGTATTTTTTGTCATTTTCTCCTATAGCCTAAGGAAAATGGTGTCATCTCATTTGTGTCATTGTTTCCCTATAGCCTAAGGGCAACTTTGTACCAATTGTCCTTGTGTTGTTGTACCATTTTTGTTGTTACCTAGCTTAGGGGTCACCTTGTCACCAAGAATAACACCTATAGTAAACATACATGAAAAAAAAATATTTGTACTAACATTGTGATTAACCATTATTTTTTTATTATTATTTATTTAACTTCATATACATGCATAGTGTATGTAATTAGAAATTTATCATGTCTATAAATCAATCCTAGGTTAGAGAAGATAGAGCATACCTACACTTTTGAATGGGGATACATTTCTTAAGTAGGGGTATGATCAATATGGGGATCTACTAGACCTAACTAGGGGATCACTTGTCATAATACACCATGCTAGGAAGGATTCTAAATCCTATAGTCTAACATAATCATGAAATAACCCTAAAATAATCCTAGGTTTAATGTTCAATCTATTCTAATAATAATAAAATAAATTTAATCCAGTACTCACCAAAGCATGTGGCACAAAGTGGGGGTTAGAAACAAAATAAACTAAACTAAGCATGTATAGAAGACATATACTCATGTCAATGTATATGGAATCTTAATGTATGGGGAAAAAAGCACAAGTACATAGTTTATCTACTCTTATAGAGGATAAATAAAGTTAGGAATACTTACCTTTGAAGATGAACCTATTGAGCCTCAATCTCTCCCTTGACCAAGGTTTTTTTCAAGATATTATTGTGGTATGTAAGGATAACAAAGACAAATCAGCTCTAGGCTACACAACCTATCTATACATCCAAAAGACTTCTCCACAAGATAATATCCATATCTCCAAAGAAAGTATGTAACCCTAAGTTTTATTCCTCAAGTAGAAAGGTCAATAAGAATATGTTTGTTTGCACTTATTCTTCTTCACTTCTATTCTTATAAATGGTTGGAAATTAACTTGTATATATAGGTAGATCTTTCCCTAAATCCTTCTGAATATTTCAGTTGTACAAGGTCAACCTAGTTGACCCTATATGTTTTTAGGAGATAAATCACTAGGTCATGAGCTAGGTTGGTTAAAGGAATAACAAAGCTCAAAGTGAAAAATACCACTAAATAGTATAGGGTCAACCTAGTCAACCTTATATAGTAACTATAAGATAAAAATTGTATAGTTTTGACCTAGTCGACGTAGTATAGTCAACTAGTTGAAAGGGGTTCAAGACAAGAACAAGGAGGATAAAACATGTCAAATTATTAGAATGGGTAAGGCTGAGAAGAATAATATTAGGGTAAATTATTTTATGAGATGAGTGTGTATATGGTAAGTGGGAAAAAGGACAATAATCTTATGAAGCACCAATGATCTACCCACCCCTTTTTTGGTGCACCCTTTAAGATATGCACTCAAAGAAAGTATGACTCGATGGGTTCCTAAAAGATACAAAGTGTCAATAATCAATAAAATTTAAAAATATTATGTGTATACATATTCCCCACTAAAATATCATCACATGTCATGTAAGTACAACATAGGATGGTGTTTTGGGATAGAATATGACAACACATAACACTGATGCTAAGTAAAGTATAGTAAGTAGCAAATAAGATAAAGGAAAGGACAAAATTGAAAAACACATACCTTTACTTACCTTAGTGTTTTATATAAAGAAGTAGACTGAAAGATAAAGGTGAACAAATCCAATGTGAAAACACTAGGTGAACCTATAGAATTTAAAGTAAAAAAATAGCCATAAATCGAAAGCTTTGGGAAGATAGGCATATAATAGTTAGGAGAGACATAGATTTTAGGAAAATTGGAAAGTTAGGATTATTAAGGCAAGATTTAGAATATTGAAGGAAAATAAATGACAAAAATATGGTAAATGAATGACAAATGATTGGAAAATTAATGACAAATTAGTGTAAATAAATGATAAATGATTGGAAAATAGTAAATCATGTTGGAAAGCATGTAAAACATAAATGGAAAAAAAAAAGAATGTATAACGTACTAAATCATGTTGGGAAGAATTTAAAACATAAATGATAAAAAGGAATGTCATTGTAAGAAAACTTGAAAAAATATATGTAAAAAAGGGAAAAGTAAGCTCATGTAAGATGAGCAAAAGTAAAAACATGAAATACTAAAAATGAAATGTAATTGAAGATGTGAGACAAATAGGAAGAAGGCATACATAAAGAGAAACATGTAAGAATTCCAAATGTCATATGTGAGATAAGAAAATCAAACAAGAATCATGATGGAGAAATTAAAATAAAAAGCTCTAAAGTATGAAAAATCAAACGTAGTGCTTGTTCGAAGATATAATGTAAGAACACACAACCACCTAATGACATGACTAGTATGACAATGAGGTGGTGTGGTAAATAAATGGTGTAAGGGTGTAATATATAGTTTTTAAAACATTTTTTTTCCTTTAAGGATAGATAAAAATGAAACAAAGTAATGCTATCATGTTTTTAAAAAGTGAAGAAGACAGAATAATAGAAGAGGGGAAACAGATTTAAAATCACAATTTTCCTCTCAAAGGGGTAAATGAAATGCGTAGAGGGCAGAATGAAGGAAAACCAAGGTAGAAGAACTCTTTATCGAATTCAAGACACTCAAATTAGGTTTTTAAAAATAAGAGGACTTTAAACCTTAAAGACTATGAATAAATTATCTTAGCTGCACAAGTCTTAGGTCAACAAATTAAGTATATAGATCATCCCACGAAGGCTATATGCATGAAAAATTAAAATAGACCTACCTCCCCATAACATGTTCCCTATTCTTTAGGAACCCTTAATTTTTTTTTGATTTAATACAAAGATTGGGTAATTATGTGAGAAAGTAGGTAGCACCATAGATTTTGTTGAACTCCCATATTCCAATCTACTAGCCTACAACACCCCAATGGACCTTAGTTCTATGTGAGGCAAACTATGGAGATTAAGATTTGATTAGAGATAGGAGATGTGTTTAGAATCATGTATTTTGGTGTGATGTTGACTTTTGAGATTTGTATGTTACCTTTTATATATCATTTCCTTTTATTTCAAATGATTTGGATTTTAACTTTCTTGATGAATTTTTCTATTCCTCCTGCATATGGATTTGGAAAACCAAACATGGATGCTAAAGATGACTCTCATTTGAATACTTAGGACTTGGTTTCTAAGAGAGATAAACTTCAAAGAGCATGGGGTCTAAGAGTCTCATAAATCTAGGTAAAATAATAGTGTTATCTTGACTTCAACTTTGTTTTATCCAATGTGGAGTGAAAGGAAAGGGAAAATCAAGAGGAATGACACATGGAACAATTTTAATTACTTAAAATCAAAAAAATGTGATGAAGGGAAAAAAAGGGATACAATGATAGAAAAGGAGTGATTATTTATCATAATAATGATAGAAATAGAGGAAAACATGCTAATATATATTGTTGTGAAAATTCCATCTATCAAAAGAAGTAAAAGGTAAAGTTTGAAAATAAGGTTGTAAAAATATGAAAATAAAGACGGTAATTTTATGAGGAGTACCAGGTCCTACCTGTGGTCTTACACTACAACTCACAAAATAAAAACCTAATGGGTGCCAAAAAATCATATAAAATAATAAAATGAGAAAAGAAGCAAAAAGGTGGTATTTTGTGAGGACAACCAGGTCCTATCCAATGTCTTATACTAAAAACTCACAAAAGAGAAACCCATGAAGGTGAATACTAAATAAGGGGTAAAAAATAATCATAAATCTACTAAGGCCAAGAATAACATAAAAAGATAAAATAAATATATGAGGAAAAAAATCAAATCAAATGCCAAATGTAATGTGAAATAAAAGTAAATAATGTAAAGGAAGATAATGATGATTATAAGTGACAGTAAAAGAAAAAGAGTGCATAAAAAAAAAGAAATAGGAGACAAAGAGAACAAGTAAGATATATGCTAATGTGTGTATCAAAGATGAACATGTGAAATACAAGTCTACAAGTCTCAAAAGGTTTCTTAAAGTTAAATTTAATTGGTATTATGCATTATAGAATAAGAATGGGCATCAAAATATCCACCAGTGGGTAATTAGATGTAGGGATGGGTATTTAAAGATTCCCTAAAGTCTAAATGGACATGTGTATGGGCATCGCAAGATGCCCTAACATGTGAGTTGGAGTGAGGTAATATTTAACTATTAAAATGGTTTGCATTGGGATGGTAAGTGTATTTGGAGATAGGCAAATTTGTTGGTTTGTTATATTTTAAGGATGTTTAATGTAACATGTGATGTGTAGGAGAGGTATGAAAAGGTAAAGGAGGTAAAGGAGGATCATGTATGATATGCTTTGGAGTAGAAATTTAAACTAAGTACTCTTTTGGTTCATATGACTTAAGAGGTTGAGGGTCAATGGATACAACAATATGTTTAAAGTTTTTCATGTTAGACATCCTTTATTTATTGGTGTAGGAAGAAGGATCAACTATGGTTTGAAAAAAATTAGAAGATGAGGTGTAGGTATGGGATAATTATTTTTTATCATTAGGTAGTTGATGTTGATGTGGTTGTGGTTATTGAGATTGACTTTGAGAAGTTTTAAGAGAGTCTTTATAACATTATTTTTTGAGATTATCAAGATTTAAACATGGACCAAGCAAGGAAGAAAGAATAAATTAATGAATATAATGACAAGACTCATGAGAATGACATATAATATCATGCCACCAATAAAACTTATTAGGATTATACCATTTTGAATAAGATTTGGAAGTATTAAATATCATGGGTTTAAAATGTGTAAATTTCATCATAAGTTGTTCTAGACTCAAGAGAGGGTGGGTTGGGTTAAAACTGATTGAAATGGATTCTCCACTTTGAGGTTGGGGAGGCTTGGATGAATCAATGTTATGAGAAGATGATTGGAAAGGTACTTTAGTAGTTATTTGAGATGGTTCAAATTGAGTCATAAGAAAGTCTTGCATTTTTTCTTGGTCTAAGGATTCTTCTAAAGTTTTAGGTGAAAAGATTTAAACTTTGTATTGAAGGGGAGTTTTAAGAGTAGTGACAAATAGTTTTAAAAAAGTATCATCATTCATGTTATGTTCCACTTTATGAGAGATATACTTTCATAATTTTATGAAAATATGAGTAGATTCATTAGGAATATGATGAAGGAATTCCATCATGATGGCTAAGGTAATTTTCAAGAAGGTCATCATGTTAGAATTCCTTCACTAGAGCATTGAATAAATCCTATAGTTATGAGATTTAATGTCTAGGAATTTGTTTGTACCATTCAAGTGAATCACCAACAAAGGTTTTGACTAAGATCTTGGTGGTAGCAAAGGTGTTAGTTTGGACCCATCCCTTAGAGAAATTACCATAGGACTTAAGAAATATAGTAGGGTCTTTAGTCTCATTATATGTGACTGTTAGATAAATGTTTCCAATATCCATGGATGTGATTAATAGGGATAAAGGTTCATTTTAAATATGTTAAAGCATTTTTTTATTAATTTGAGGTTGAGGAATGAAATTTCAATTGGAATCTCTAAGAGGAGGAGGTAAAAAATTTGGATTTGGTTGAGACATGATGACTTGAGGTGGTTGACTAATAATGTTGCATAAATGTTGTTTCATGTTCATCACTTGAGAGGTGTTAGTTATTTACATGATATTCATTTGATTTATTATTTGTGCAAGAAGTTGAATTATATCAAAAGGTGGTTTGGTATTTGTAGGATGGGTATTGGTGTTGATTGGAAGAGGAATGTTAGTGTTGATGGGAGGAAGATTATTTATAGGTGGAGGATTCCCAACATTAGTTTTAGTTATCTTAAATGTGGTATAAGAAAAAGGAAGCTTGGTAAATCCACCATTCTTATGAGGAGTGTAAAAATTATTATCATCAAGGTTCTAGAAAAATTGGGAACCATCTAGATTATCAATTTGAATGGTTTCAACCATGTTACTTTGGGAGTTGATAAGAATTGGTGATCTTGTTATGGGTATAACAAGAGGATTATGAACATTGGTTGTAAATATATGAGTTTTGATAGGAGAGGGATTAGTTGGTGGAATATTCCCAAAATTTGTATTGGGAAGAGGATTAGGATGAATGTCCTCGACTACATGACATTGTGTAGTGACTGGTTTTGGTTTAGGAGAAGAAGGAAAAAAAATGGATAGTTTCATCTAAAGTAATGAAATAAGTAAGGTTATTATCCAAATCCTAAATGATGCAATGTTCTTGACTAAAATAAGGCTAAAAATATGTCATCATGATGAGATAAGATTAGATAACCACACAACGGATAAAGAAGTGATAGAAAACAATACAAGGTCGGCTGGGTCAATCCAACATAGGAAATAGGGCCTACAAATTATATAAGGTTGATTGGGTCAACCTAGTATAGAAAATAGAGATTAAAAAAGTGTAAAAATGGTTTGTAAATAGTATAGGGTTGATTGGGTTGATCCAGTATAGTGAACAAAGGCTAAAAAAAGGTACAAGGTCGACTGAGTTGACCCAATATAACAGAAAGGGAAATTAAGAAACTTATGGAAGATTTTTGGACTGAAACAAGACAACTTTTGAAAGCAATTTTAAAATAAATAATTGAAAGGAAAAAAACTAGTTAATTGGATTAATTTTGGCTAATCTAATTGAACCACACATCATAAAACCTTGCACTAATGATAGCTAATGTAAGTTTTTGTAATACAAAATAAAATTCAACAAAGAGCAAGCAATCAACTTGGAAAGTAAAGAGATAAATAATTATTCAACTTGAATGTTTATTAGATTATTAAGATATGATTTTAAATGTGATGGGAAGTTAGTTATAATCAAGGAACTAGAATGGAAATCTAAGGATGGTTTCAAGTAGTTTGGGCTAAAAGTGATTATAGTGGTAATGATACAGGCTTGGTATTGGGTCCTACCCCCTCACTTTACACACTATAGCAATAAGGGTGTCAAGTGCTTAGCCATAATATACCATTAACCATGATTTATAATTGACCAGAGTATTAAGTTAGCTTACCCCTTGGTGATGAAATCCAAGTAGTTTGGACTTGGGTAGACAAATGTTAAAATGTTTGTTTAGATTTTGTGATTTGCCCATGTGTGCATAAAATAGAAAATAGTGAAACTAAATGATTAATTGAAAAACCACCTAGTTAGACTATGTGATCTATTATAAGCATACGAGCAACAAGAAAATAAAGTGTGAACTAATTACTAGAATATAAGGTTATTTCTAACTTTGAAATAAGGTATAATGTTGATATAGTCAATAATTTATGCATAAAATATAGAATAGGGTTGACAAGGTCAAATTTATACTATAAAATCAAGGTCTGAAAATGAATAGGGTTGTCAAAGTTGACCCAATTATTCAAATAGCACATAGAACACAAAATTGGGTCGATGGGGTCGATCTAGTTGACTTTGTAAGGGTAGTTTTGAAGACTAAATTTTTTAAAAAGAAAGACTGTAAAGAAAGAGATAGAGAGATAAAAAGGAACCTTGTTGGATTAGAGATGCAAATAATTAAGATTGTTATTCAATAACCTTAGTATATGCTCACAAATTCTAGTAATTGGGTCAAATGGGTTGACTTAATATGCTAAACTTGATGTCTAAAAAAATTAAAAGGTTGACTGGGTTGACCTACTAGTCTAGACTGGATGTTTAGAAAGTTGAAAACATGTACTAGGTCGACAGGATCAATCCAATAGCCTATACCTAAAAACTTACACATAGAGGTTAGATACTGGGTCAACATAGTCGATCAGGGATGGTAAATATATCATAAAAATAATGATTAAATAATGAAATAAATGGAATAATATGAACAAATCATTCAATTGTTGGTTCACATTAGGTTTATCATAATGTAATATGAAGGTGAAGCCAAAGTGAAGCTAATGCTAATAAGAAAAAAAAATGGAAACATGAAGACAATATAACCAATGGTGAGATAGGATTCATGTCTGATTCACCAAAATGTATACAATCATAGATGCATCATGTCTATAAATCAATTCTGGCTCGAAGGAGATAAATCATACCTACACTTCTAATTGGGGATACATTTGTTAAGTGGGGGCATGACCAATATGGGGATCTGATAGACTTGATTAGGGGATCAATTTTCATAATACACCATGTTAGGAAGGGTTACAAATCCTATAGTCTAACATAATCATGTAATAACCATAAAATATTCCTAGGCTAAATGTTCAATATATTATAACAATAAGAAAGTAAATATAATCTAGTGTTCACCAAATATTTTGGTATAAAGTGGGGGTTGGAAAAAAAACTAAACTAAGCATGCATAAAATACATATACTCACATCAATGTATATGAAATCCTAATTCATGGAAAAATTAAGCACAACTACATTATATATCTACTCTTACAGAGGAGAAATAAAGTTAGGAATACTTACCTTTAAAGATAGACTTGTCAAGCCTCAATCTCTCCCTTGTTTAAGGTGCTTTGCAAGAGATTGGTGTGTTATGTAAGGATAACAAAGATAAATCATCTCTAGGCTACACAATCAATCTATGCATCTAAAATACTTCTCGACAAGATAAGCTCTGTATCTCCAAATAAAGTATGAAACCCTAAGCTTTATTCCTCAAGTAGAATGGTCAATAAGCAGATGTTCATTCATACTTATTCTTCTTTACTTCTCTTCTTAAAAATTATTGGAAATTAACTTATATATATAGGTATATATTTCCATAAATCCTTTTGAATATGTTAGCTGTACAGGGTCGACCCAATTGACCCTGTATATTTTTGGGAGATAAATCACTAGGTATTAAACTACGTTGGTCGAAGGGATAACAATTATCAAAGAGAAAAATAACCTTAAATAATATAGGGTCAACCCAGTCAACCCTGTATATTAATTAAAAGTTGAAAAATATATATGGTTGACCTTTTTGACCCTATACAATAATCAAAAGCTAAAAACTATGCAAGGTTGACCTAGTACAATCAACTAGTTGAAAGGGGGTCAAGGCAAGAACAAGGAAGATAAAACATGGCAAATGAATGAATGGGTAAGGATAAAAAGAATAATCTTAGGGTAAATGGTATTAGGAGATGAGTGTGTAGATGGAAAGTGGAAAAAGGGACAACAATCTTACAAAGCACCAATGGTCTACCCACCCCTTTCCTGGTGCAACCCTTAAGGTATGCACTTAGAGAGATTGAGATTCGATGGGTTATTACAAGATATAAAGTGTTAGTAATCAATAAAAGTTAAAAATATTATGTGTATATACATAGCAATTGATTGAATGTTTTATATTATTGTTTTGCATTTTTGTGTATTGTGTTTTTAGATCGATTTGAGTGTTGTATTTGAATACATTTTGTAAACCTTTTGAGTCTATCCTTAACATGGGCTTGAATTATTTATGTTTTTATTTGAATTATTTTATTGCTTATTGATTTTTAGGTACATTTTTGTTCCTACTTAAGTCTTGATGATTCATATCTTGATTTTGAATTGGTTACATTTTGTATTTGAAACCTATTTTTATTTTTCTTTGCTTTGTTTTTTAATCAAATGTAATGCTTTCAAATTTGGTTCTAGTATTTTTTATCATTATCTTTAGTTGTAAATATTAACCTTTGAACTAGTCCATTAACAATTAAAATACAATTTTAGGTAATTAATACTTATGATGCATAATTTCATTTACCAAAGTAAATACTAAGTGCTCCAAGTCCAAAAGTCAATGTGGTGTCGAACATATATAAATGTGTTATCCTCCATATTCGGGGCATACCCAAGATATAGTAAGCACAATAGAGGCCAAACATTGGAAAAAAACAAGACTCTATATGTATGGAATGCATCTACTAGCATACACATTGAGTCATACTATCCATTTCTATGATTGGTTTAGGACACACACCTCCTAAACTATCCTATAGCATCTATTCATACATAAAATAGAGCAATAGATAAATAAACATCCACAATCTAACTAAGTAAATGCATCTCACAACAATAACATATACCATCATATCATAACAAGATCAAAAATCATCATGCACCATAAATAATATTAATAATTCATGTACAAATAGCTATGAGCCAAAAATGCATGTCATAAATATATATATTATTTTTTATACATTGAGAGAATATCTATACATCTCATATACAATATAGATCTACAAATAATCTTTGATTTGGGTTATCCCTTGGGGTAATCTACTAAAAACTCTAGCCTATGCCTAATTCTAGTGATGGTGGTGGACATGGTGGTGGTGGTCCCATCAATACCCACTATGGAGTTGGTTGTGTAACCAAACACTCTATATTTGTAGTATACCTAGACCTAGAGGTCAAGATAATTTGTTGTGATCTAGAGTACTCTATTGATGATGGTGTTTTCCTCTCTACATGGACTACTAGCCCATACAACCTATGGTAATAAGCTATCTCATCCTTAGCACATAATACATTATCTTTCACACATAAGGCATCATCCTTGGCCATAATCATGTCATACAAGGCTTTGGATGAACTCCCATATATACTAGCTCATTGAGCCTCATCTGAATCCCTAGTAATCCTCTCTACCTAAGTAACCAACCACTTTTGATCACCCTAGGCTCTATCTCACTTGTTGGTCATTGTCATAAATTCTGCATCTTAGGTGGTTAACTTGGCTTGTACACCTATCAACTAGACCACCTTTTGTCTGAGTTTAGTGGTATCATCATCCCTAGTAGAAATAAGTCTCTATAGATGGTTAGTATCACCCTATGCAGTGGCTAACTCTACACACAATCCCACTATATCCTATTGAGGACCTACAATATTTGATAACTATGTAATAATATCACTTTTCATCATATCAATTAAAGTCTATTCCTCTATAAACCCACCTATAGTAGAGGTCCTTTCCACCATTGTACCTATACCTATCCCTATGTTATATGTCCCTACCTCCCTTGTCCCTATGCTAGAGATCCCAACCTCTCATATCCCTATCACATGGCCTGAGTTGTCACCTACTACCTTACCATCTCTTTATCCCCTAGAGGGCCCTATTACACTTAAACATGAATAGATTATAGTGGGATACCCTAAAGTATCATCAACTGAACTAGAACCTATGCTTGTACTAGGGCTTGACCCCCATCTCTCCTTAATCAAACCCATCTCTGATGTTACCCTATGTGATAAGGTCATCATCTAGTCAATCAAATAAGTAAGGCACCATCCCACCATGTTGCATAAACATCATTCACACTAGCATCTACTATACTCCACCTACATAGTCCTATAATATGTGTTAAACTCTACCAAAATCTATGATAGTTTGGTCTTAAGGTACTGGTGACTCCCACTCCTAATCTCATAGGTCATATGGGAAAAGAAGTGTAGACCCTTAAGAATATCTTGTTATAAACCAAACTATCTCTAAATTCAATCCAATCTATATATCTCCATAATAAATTCATGGTAGCTTATGATATAGCAAGGTGTAATCATGAAGCCAATGATAAACAAATCCTCAATATAGTAAAATTGTGTAGCCAAGTATGACTATCAGATAAAATCACCATCAACTAACTTATTTATGGCCTGTCAGTAAAAATACAGGTCCCCTAGGTGGACTTGTAAGCCTGGGCCTATGAGATACCAGTTAAATTCTACCATATCTTCAAAACCCTACTGGAATATTAGCCCCACTAGCTAAATAATAATGTATAGCTACCATGTGTAAATATCATGTGATACTTATCCTTTTGTGATATGATACCATGTGTAAATATTAGTAGAGCTCGGCCAAAATGATATCCCCCCATGAAAATTATGTAATATGATCATACATATCTCATACCACTCCAATTAGTCCAATCTAAAAGAACTATCTGCTCTTGTCTGATAGTAGAAGATCACTAATAAGAGCCATCAAAATCACAACCTCTGGGGGAACTATCCCCTATACATGTATCGGCACCACTAATAGAGGCCCTACCACTATGACTCCTACCAAAAGGTTTCTAGGCCAAGCTAGTCTATCTATTGCAATTATATCTATATTCCCCTCTACTACCTCAAGGTTGGTCATGCCAAGCAAGTCCTATAGAACTGTTAATTATCCCGTTGACATCAGGTGATCTTATAACCCTTAGTATGCACTCATAATATCTTATCAGCATCTTCTAAGGTTACTATGGCCTCCTTAATTATAAAATTAAAAGCGTGTCTTATAATTTTAATTCTCTACAAGCATTAATAGATAGGCTTGATCTATGTGAATCACTAGTAGTTGAGCAAGGTGACATAACTCTATCACCTCTAGTAGTCCCATGAGCTCCTATGTCCATATAACCTATCACTACATCACTCAATATCATCACTCATGAGCTATAATGACCCTAACTCACTCCTTAAAGTCACCACACATGGAACCAAGTCAATCATTTCTTTAATTTTCCTCTAATTAATCAAGTCTAGCTAATTTGTTCTAATTTTGGACCTAGAATAATATTCTTTTGGCCCCCTTTTCTCTTCCTCTACCTCATTTGGTCTTTTTGGTGACCTCACCATTTTCTCAACAATCTTGTTATTTAGTAGATTGACCCCACCATTTTCCCTCATTGGTTTGTAAACTCACTAATCTACAAGCACTCTCACCATTTGGTAAGGTGACCTCATTATTTTCTATGATTTTGTCCTTTCACTTGGTGAACCCACCATTTGATAGACAATTCCTTCTGAATTTGGCAAGGTTGTTTATTTAGACATGACCTCATCGATTTAGCCATGACATTTCCATTTTGGCTTAAGGACATGCTAAAAAGCCCATGATCTTGCCATTTTTGGTGGTGACCTCATCATTTTCATAATTCCTCAAATGGTGAGATTGCCTCAATTCATACTTATACCTAGTAATAAATTCATTAAATGCAAAATTCAAAAACCCAAAAATATACCTACCAATGCTTCACTCCTCAATGGTCATTAGTATTCTTGGATGTGTTCTCCAACGTGTTGATGATACATGATATTGGTCATTCTACTTGGCTCTCTCATGCACAACTATTAGACCTCTAGATTATAATAGTGGAAGGTGAAAATGAATGATTTTCACCCCCCAGGGTAAAATTTTTAAAATTTCCCCCTAGACCTATTTTACCCCCATTTATCTTCCTAGGACAATCATTCTCGCCCCATTTATCCAATTTTTGGCCTTGTTTATTGAATTACATGATTATTTTTATTCTAATCGAGGGCCAACCCATCAAATATTCAATTTTTTCTTCCTCCCTTTGAGGGGGCATCATGGGCTACCCATATGCTATTTGGGGAATTTTTGTGACCCCATTTCTCTATGACTCATGAAAAATTTAGTAGAAAGTGGGAACAAATTTATTTCTTCTAATTATGATAATTTTAAGTGATCTTTTTATTCTTTTAAAACTTATTTCTTTGTCCAAATGTCTCAGCATGACTTCTCAAATAGGAGCAAAATGTATACATCCAATTCTTATCACTATTATTCTAAAATTTCAAATCTGAATGACATTCTTTAATAATACATAATCTAGACCAAAATCATTAAAATTCTCTAATTCATCTAAATAAGTTAGGTATAGGTGGCGATTTATGCTCATGTATCCTTGAATGGGGCAATGCATTTTATGCAATCATTATCTTCTTATAATTCACTTCACATCAAGTTTTTGACCAAATAAACTATCATTTTGAACCATTTAAATGTTTTAATTTGTTTTTACACATCACATGCAAGTTTTGATTTATGCTTATGTATCCTTGAATGGGGAAATGCAGTGTTTGCAACTATTATCTTCTTCTGATTTAACTCCAGTTAAATTATGACCAAGTAAATTGACATTTTTGACCATTTTCATTGAAAATGAAACTAATTTATAAGAATTAAAAAATACTAAGTAAATTCATTATGCAAATCAAATTAGATTAATATCTTAAGGGGAAAATCCATGAAAAGATATTGAATATCTATTATTGGAAATTCATAATTCAAAATATCTGGGACATGACATCATCAAAAGGGTGTCAAGCACTGAACATTAATAGAGATGAATATCAGGTTTAAGGCCACCCATGCCTTATTAGTAATCCCTTATGTTAGATTAGGTTATTTACCTACCTTAGCTCAGGTTTACTAGGTGCACTATTTAGCACTATTTACTTTTCTTATTGTGGATTTATCCCACATTCTTTAGGATGCTTTACTTCTTGATCTTCCTTACACATATATGCATGGATATCTTATTATATTAGATAATATTTGATACCATGAAAGGAATAAAGAATAGATGATTCCAAACCACAAAGATCATAGTTGATAACAACAAAACATCATATGACAAGTAAATTCAAAAAACAAAGATCAATATCATATATCTCCATAATATGAGTCCTGACAACAATGCCTAATCAAGTACTCATGTACAATAGATATTGTACTTTGTTTTTGGCTATTTTTATCCCATAGCCTCATTTTAGTGGGGATGTTAGAGTAGGTTATTTACCTACCTTATCTCATTTTTACTAGGTTTATTATTTAGCAATATTTACTTTTCCCATGGTGGATTTATCCCACATTAGTTAAGATGTTTTGATTCTTGATCTTCCTTACATATATATTCAAGGCTCTCTCATTGTATTATACAATATTTGAAGCTCTGAAGTAAGCTCTTAGGTAAATATCTTAATCAAATACATAAACTAAGCTTATAGAATAAGTAATATAGAAATATATGATATTGATTTTTATTTTTTGCATTTGCTTGTCATATGATGTTTTGTTGTTATGACCTATGATATTTTTGAATTGGAATGATCTAGTCTTTTTTCCTTTCACCTTATTCCAAAATATTAATTTCTTTGTCCTCCAAAATTGAATTAATCCTTAGCCACACATCTTTATCTCAATATGGATGATCATGGTTGATTTTCAACATTTATGGAAAAGTATAAATACATGAGCCACCATAAATAAAAATATATAAGATTTTTAGTGTAAACAACTTATACAAAAATATTGCTAGAAGAGCTTTAGTAATTCATCCAAATTTATCAATCAAAGATCCAAATCCATTGGTTCTATAAGGGATGTCAGAGGTGCTTCCCCAACCACATTGACAAAGACATGGATCACCAAATCTAGGCACAAACACATTTATAGACCATCTTTGAAGGAGAGCCACTTTGGGAGGGTATTTTTTGTCTTGCTTTACTCATTAGTTTCTTGATTTCATTGACACTTCCCCTTGAGTGAGTGGGATTAGAATGTTGGGTTCTATATGCTTATTAGTGGTTTTTATTACTAATGCATGAACTAACCTATTTTGTAATCCTTCTCTATATTACCATCATTAGGATCAAATATGTAACTAGTATTAGAGGATAACATCAACACTAGTGGTGGTTTGTTTTGAGTAAATGGTTTGAAAATTTGAGTTTTTGTGTATGAAAAACCATCCACACCATAGGTTGGAGCTTCATTCTTGGAAATAGATTTTTCTTGTTCATTTTCATCATTGGAAACCTGTGGGATATAAACTATAAAAACATTATACATCTTCTCTTGTTCATTATAAAATATACATTTTGGTCATTTTGTAACATTTCCATTTGGGATTATTATTTTATAATTTCTTTATTTGGCTCATTATTTAGAATATTTGGTATATCTGTTAGAGAATTTAGAACATCTACAACTTTCATATCATGTGAAGGCTCATCCACCTTTAATTATGTATCATTTGAGTCTTGAGGTGGATTCGGTAAAGGTTTATCCTTTTGTTTTGGAGGATATTTAGGTACTCATTTTTTTTCATTTGACATATTTATTTTAGGATTATTTATATTTTGTATATTTCTTGTCAATGAAAAACAAAAATTAGTATGGTGATCATGAATTCTATGATATGCACAATAATATTTGAATTTTCGTATAGGATGCATAGGAAATAATTTGATCATATTAATTATAATTGTCTCCCTTAGAATCTCACTTGAGCTCTTGGTAGGCTTTTTTTCACTTGTAGACTCATTTTAATTAGGTGAATTTTCTTTTGGCTTCTAATATTTATTTTTACTAGGCACATAATTGGTATGCAAAGATGAAAACCATGGTTCACACTATCATAATGTTTATTCTTTGTATATGAGATCTATTTTTGAAATAAAGGATCTTTGAATTTAGAGACTAATTTTTTTTTCTAAATCATGCATTAGCTTGTTCATGGTACTTATTTATTCCTTTAGGGTTTTACAATAATAAACCCTAGGTATTTAAGATTGATTATCTTCATTTAAAACTATACAATTGGCCACCTTACCCCTTGGATAAATGATAGCCTGGACCTAGTTAGAGGGATGAGAGATATCACCTTCCTTAGGGTTAGGAGGAGGAAGGATATTCTTTGTATCCATTTGAAATGTTTTGAAATTTGATTTGAAGATAGGATAAGAAAGGATTACAAATGCTAAGGAGCCATCAACCATAATACAATAAGGATATAACAATTTCATAAATTTTGGTTGAGTTTTTGGAAAATCTAAGATAAGGTTTTCTATAAAAAAAGAAATGAGATGAACCTAAAAAAATAAGTGAACAAAAGTACATGTAAATATTGTAGATCTAAATTTTTTAAAAATAGTAAATTTTAAAATTTGTCAAATCTCTACAAAGAATCAGATTAGTTTCAGTAGTTATTTCAAGTATTCTAGATAGAGGTTATATTTTGGAGCATTAGCTAATACCTCAAATGAATTTTAAATTGAGTCTATTTGGAGGCAAAAATGTGTCAATAAAGTAAGAATCCTCTTGAAATCATAAGCACACAAATCCATTGCGACCAGAGGGTAAATCTTTAGATCTAAAAATCCATCACAACAGTCTAAAACCCTAGGAGGCTTGGAAGCCTTAGATCAAAAAAATTACATTCACATGGATTAGGTTCACCAAATGTTTAACCCTAAAATGAATTCTAGGTGATCTTATTAGTATTCTTATATTTTATTAAAGATATATATAGAAATTAAATGTCAAAAGGGTGATAATTAGATCTATAGCATGCTAATTAGATGTTAAACTTAGATGTAAGTATACATTCAATTTATTATATTGAGATAGTCTAAATATAGAAAATAAATCTATGCTAGATAAGGAAATGATAAACAAGTAATGTAATTATCTTGTTTTGATGATAATATAATTATGGATATATAATAGGTATAAATCAAGCTATAAGTAAATTTTAAAATAGTCATTAGATTTTAGATCTAACACTTATGGAGATCTGAACACTAATTTCGGCCTAAGACGATTGCATCGATACTACTATCTAGGTTCAATGTAAGTGTCTTGTATGGAATAATTAATATAAAAGGATGCAGAAACATGGATGCTTATAGGTTTTGTTTTGCCTTTAATTTGGTGCATTAAAATTTAGGTCATGACCTATCACTCCTTGTGAAATGGCAAAACCCTATTTCTCCATCTTCATAGTGACCTTAGAGAAAAATGGGTTAGTGGGAACACGATGTCAATTTGACCCTAAAGACCCCACTATCAATGGGTTATGCCTACATATCCAATACTCTATAAGAGATCCTTAGAATCATGTATTATTACCCTACATATTGGCATGTGTGTTAATGATACAATATGTGCAAAGTAAATACAACCAGTAACCTAGCTTGTAACTTGGAAAATTAGGCTCTTAGGTTAATCCTTTAGTACTTCAGACCTATATATGTGTTTTACCTATAATAAATGTGTAAATAATGAATATTTTTTTAATTTAATGCTTGATATATTTATTTTGATAATTTTCCTTGGTATCTTTGGTATTTTTGTAAGTGTTTCCTAGGTGAGGAATGAATGAGGGTTTATCTTTTATTTATATCAATCCTTTTAGATTAATAACTTGAATTAAATAACTTAGGTTTACCATTAGGATATGTTTAATTTTCAAATTAGATGAATTTATGGCATTGAACACTTTCATTGGGTTAGGACACTAACATCAATGCTAGTGTTTATCCTAGACATTAGTGTCTACAAAGAAAAAAGTAGGTATAAGTTTAGAACTTGCAAAGATGGAAGATAAGTACATTTTAAGTATTTTGAGTAAGATAGAAGACCTATATCATCAACATAAGATTGGTTAGGCTAAGAGATATAGGCAAAATGGCACAAGATAGAGTAGACGTGGGACTTGCAAAAGCGGGAAATGTCTAGAATTAAGAGGAACAACAAAGGTATGAGTTTTCCAAGTGTATAAGATTTAGGTTCTATATAATCCATAAATATCATATATGGATAATTTTCCATATATCTAACATAGTTATATTCAATCCCTCCATGGATCCACATGACATAGGCATTTTTGCATATGTCTTAGGTTTAAAGCATTAACACCCATTAATGTGGCATCACCTATTATAGTGGATAAATTATCTCCCCATACATAAAAGGAATCTAAAAAAGCCACTAGATTTATTGATCTAAAAGGAAAAAACCAAAAAAATAGGTTCATAAAATCCTACATAACATAATCAAGAAATATAAGTAATACCATGACTAGCATTGAGTTCCTCCTCAATTTTAGGCTAGGGATAATAAATAACTACATTTATATAAATAATATTTATAATTTTGAAACATGAAATACATGCCTCACTCATATGATCCCTACACAATCATCAAGGAAATAGGCACTAATTCCTTTGATCTAAAATTGCCACCATATCTTAGGTTGAATCTAGTGTTCAATGTAGAACTACTCTAGACATATATCCTTCCATTCTTGGACACTTCACATATTCATGAATAGTTTCAAGTCATAAAGTTAAATCTTGGTTGTTCAAACCTATTCACTATTTATCAAGTCATAGATACATTTGTTAAAAATATTATGAATCAATAAATTTCCCTATATCTATTGATTAAGGTAATACAATTTACTCACAAAGGAAATTTTGAGCATTGTCATTGATTTAAAAATTACATCTTGTGAAAGTTGATGTCAAAGGTGACTAAGCCTTGTTAGCAGTGAGTGATGTGACAAGGTGCATTGAGAGAGTGTTTTCATGAAAGATTATCATCATGAGAGAAAGATAAAGAGATAATTTTAAGGAAACTAAGAGAGAATTTGAATGAAACTAATGTATTATGTTTTCATGAAGGTATAGGTCATTGATGTCAAAGTTACATAAGAAGCCTACTCATGATCCTAGTCATGACATGAAAAGTTATGTGCATGACAATGAATAAAAATAGGCATGTGAATGTTTTTTAGAAATATTTGAGCATGTATGTGAGGAATTAAATAATTTATGAGATTTTTAGGGTGAACATATAGGTTTAGGACCTTTAGACTAAGCATACACCTAAACCTCTTTTTGACCCTCCCTGGCCTAAAGAGGTATGAAGATTATATTTTAAGGAAATTATGCATATGTGATCATGGATAGAGCTGAGATAAGTTTTTTATTCTTGTTCATAAAGTTTGAGGTCATGATTTGAAGTAAATTTCATGTATCAGTGTTTTAGGCCTTCTTGATTTCATAGAATAAGGTCTCAATACTTGAGAAGCAATTTCAGATGTTCATTGGCATGTATAACCTATGTATGGGAAATTGAACTATCAAGGAGAGATGGGGTAGGTTACTATATAAGATCTATATGCATTGGTTTTAGATTCAATGGGAAATCCTTTATGAATAATTGTTAATACTAAAACATGTATTAAACCTCCCTAAAACCCAAATAAGGACCCGATGTGAAAGATCTTGTTCAAATCAGATTATAATAAAGTAAAATGCCTAGATAAACTATTGTATAATATATTAAACTCTCCTAGGTAATTCTAGTTGGCGGTGGTTAGTCATATGAGAGATAAAATGCATAGATATAGGCTTGTTTATCAATAAATTATTGTAGCTCTCAAAAGTTGTATTGGTCAAGAAAATAAAATTAATGGGAGAAGAAGATAGAGACTAATTTTTTATTTCCATGATGATTTATGGATATTTTATATCCTTAAAATTTTATAATTTAGTCATCCAAGTTAGCCAGTCATAAACAGACCTAATGGTACAAATAGTGCAAAACCCAAGAAGAGATGAGAAGATGGATTTGAGGGTCTGAGCATTGTATATTGATGAAAAAAGTGAATGAAGAGTTTATTTATGAATTTTAATTCATTTTAATACTTTTAATAAATTTTGGATGTCAGTGAATATGGTGAAAAAAATTCTCACAAAATGATATGTCTGGTTCAAATAAGATTGTGTGATATAAGGTCAATAAATTAGGCTGCAAGACCAATATTTTCCATTAGACCATATAATATTTCTATTTTAGTATGGTATATATATATATATATATATATATATATATATATCATGTGACCATTTAAATACATCAGGAGTCATGATAAGTGTCTACATAAGTGTTGGAAGTCTAAGTCACCATGTCTGGGTTTTGAGGTAAATTGGCAATTTTGAGTGAGTGAATTATAGAGATGTTCTTGAGCCTTTATCTCCTAAATGAAAGTGTTCCAAGAATTTTTTGATGACCCTAATGTCATTTAAAATCTATATATATGTTTCTTTATAATATTTCAATAGATTAATGTTTTTTAATCTCCATTCTTGTAAGATAGACTTTTGAGGTACATAGGCCTAATATGACAGTTTATCTTAAAAGAGCTTTCATGGTATGAGTGATAGATGAAATTTTAACCAATAATGGAGAATGTTAGTATACATCATTATATAATTTATTTAATGGTTTTTTATTGTTGAATAAGGCCATCTTGTCCCAAGAGGATCAAGCTTTGACACTAAGAAGATAGACTTCATACAATTAGGTCCCCATGAGACCTAAAAGAGAAATGAGGCCTAATTGAGTTCTTGAAGACCAAAATGGGTTCAAAGTAAATTTGAATCATGTTCATAATACATTTTAAGATCTATTTTATTTATAACTTAAGATGTTAAAGGTGTGTGTCTGACCAAGTGGTGTGTGAACATGTGGCTAGTATATATGCAAGATAGTTTAGGCCTATTTAAAAAGTAAGCAAAATAAGCTAATAAAAATATTTCTTGGTAGAGAAAAAGGAAGTCTTTAAATGAGACCATAATATTAGATCAAATATGTGGTGATTAAAATTGATGAGGTGGCTGATTTGGTGTTGAATCGCTTAGGGAATTAGTGTTTCCTTGTAAGTACATGCTTGTTAAAGCCTAGTTATGTGGGTGTTTGACCTTATTGGGGTTGGTACTCCAAGTTAAGTTAGTACTCAATATAATTTGGTATTTTATTTTATAGTACTATAATTCATTTTCAAGGATC
The DNA here is from genome assembly GCA_037957365.1 of Torreya grandis. Classification (NCBI taxonomy): domain Eukaryota; kingdom Viridiplantae; phylum Streptophyta; class Pinopsida; order Cupressales; family Taxaceae; genus Torreya; species Torreya grandis. The sequence goes on along the minus strand of JARHVA010000401.1, from coordinate 328,781 downwards.
ACAATGGGTTTTCTTCCCCTTGAGGTTTTCCCACACATATTTGTGTTTTCTTGTGTTATGCTCATGTGAATGGTCTTTATACATTTCTAGATCTTAGTGTCACTTTCATAGTTTATGAATGATTGTATATAATTGAAAGAAATTTTTTGGTATACTGATTCACCCCCCTCTTAGTTATTATGATTTCAATAATTGGTATCAAATTTTGGTCCTTTGAAGTAGGCCTAACAGCTTAAAGGAGATTCTAGAATCACAAGTATGTCTAGTCATCAAGTACAAGGAGGTTTCTCAACCAATAATGCTCCTCTCTTTAGTGGAACTAACTATGCATTTTAGAGCATCAAAATGAAGACTTATCTAATGTCTTTAGTATATGACATATGGTAATTTTGTATTGATGAATTCACTCCACCTTCTACACCACCAACTAATGCAGTAAACAAGATAGCAAGTGAAAACAACTCTAAGTCAATTAATGCCATTTTGTGTGGTCTTTCAAAGGCATAATTTATAAAGGTCCTAAATTTTGATATATCCAAATGGATTTGGGAAAAAATTTATACCATCTATGTAGGAGACACCAAATTTAAGTTAGAAAAGTTGCAGACCCATCGAGGGCAGTTTGAAAGTCTGAGAATAAAGGAAGATGAAAACATTGCATCTTATCTATTAAGAGTAGATGAAGTGGTAAATGTCACCAGAGGTCTAAGAGAGAAGTTGGAAGAATAAATAGTAGTATAAAAGGTTTTGATATCTTTGACATCTAATTTTAATTCAAATGTGTCTAATGTGAAGGAGATCAAAGATATTAACATACTATATATGGATGAGCTTCATGCCATTTTGAATGCCCATAAAATGAGAAAAAGTGATGGAAGACTTTCTAAGAAGGAAATTACACTCAAATCTAAGAAAAATTCATAAGGTAAAAAGGCTAAGGATTATTTTGACACAGACATTAATGATGACAAGATGGAATCCATGTTTTTTAGAAAACTAAGGAAAGGATCAGGTAAGTATAAGGATAAATTACCATTCAAATGTTTTAACTATGGTAAGATTTGTCACTTTGAATTTAAATATCCTAACAAGAATAAGAATGAGCATGATGGAGAACATGATGAACATCATGGTGATGATAATAAGTTATATAATCTTGATAAGAGCAAAATCATTTTTAGGAGGTATGAAGGCATGAAAGGGTCATTCAAGAACAAAAAAAAGTTTCTATACCAAATAAGATAGTAGCTCATTTGATGTAAGTGACACAAGTACATATGATAGTGATGATGATAGTAATGATCATGATAACAATGAAACCTTATTATTAGCTATAGAAATAGATAATGATGGATATAAAAAATGGAAAATTCTTATGGATGATGAAGAATAAAATGAAGAAGAGGCTAAAGTGAACCTTAAGGTAGAATTGGTGAGTGCTCTAGAGGAGTTGAATTTCCAAAGAAGGAAGAATCAAAAACTAAGATTATTGGTTAAGATTTATGAGTAATAAACCAATATCTTTGAATAAATACTAAGTAAAAACACCAATGAACATGAGGAGATAATCAAATAGTTGGAAACTTAAATTGAAATTGTCACTTCAAGTGTTAAGACCAAGTAGGAAGATTGCATCAAGTTTGGAACAAAAATGGAGTCCTTGAAGGTAGAATTGGATCAGGCAATAGTCAAGTCAAAAACACATCATAAATTTGAAAAGAGTACAAAATTCCTTGGTGATATTTTGAATAATCAAAGGTATACACATGATAAGAAATGTCTTGTGTCCAAATAAGACCAAAAGGAAAACAAAGAGAGTTAGACCTTAAAGACCTATGTAGAAACTCTCAAATCTAAGACTCATATTGATCATCAACAAGTCAAGAATATAGTCACTCCTTCAAGAGATAAAAAAGGTAGATGTGTATCATTCAACATTAAACATTCAAGGTATGTGGAATCATTCAATGGTTAGTGTTTCTCATGCAATAAATATGGACATAAAGATATGGATTGTAGACATTATGCAAGAATCAATTCCTCATGGAAGAATAGGATGAATGTGCATTACAAGAGTATAAGCTTAATGTTGTGATATAATTATGATCAAAGATAAAATATTACAAGGGATTGCAAGATAAGTAATATGATGAAGATTAGTCAAGATAAAAGGCTATATGATCATACCACTAAGAAATTGATCAAGAAGTTAGACTCTATGGACAAGGTAAAGGAGGAATAGAATATTAAATGAGAAAAATCTATGATAGCTCAGACTATCTTTCACATTCAATATGAAAGAATAAAATGGTATATAGATAGTGATTTATCAATCCACATGATAGGATACAAGAGAAAGTTCATCTCATTAAATAATAATGATGTAAGAATAGTGAGATTTAGAGATAACACAACTACCAAATATAGTTGGTAAGGGTATCTTGAGTTTGGAAAATGAGAATACCAAGATAGAGAATGTGTTATATGTGGAAGGTTTGAAACATAACCTTATTAGGGTAAGTCAGTGTGCAACCAAGTACATACACTAACCTTTCATGACAAAGGATGAGATATAAGGAGAGCTAAATCAAGAAGACTAATTGTTAATGTTAAGAGGACTAAGAACAATTTATATGTTTTGAATGAGATCAAGAAGGAAAGATGATTTATGAGTAAGATGGATGAATTTTAGCTATGGTATAGATGATTGGGCCATCTAAACTTTGACAATATAGTCAAGATAAGCTCTAATAATTATATGAATATCATGTCTAAAATTACCAAACCTATAAACACACTTTACAAGGCATGTCAACCTGGTAAGCAGACTAGAATAAGCTTCAAGTCCAAGGAGTACTCTCCTAAAATATCTTTGGATTTAATATGCACTAACCTTTGTGGGCCTATAATATTCTAAAGTATTCAAGGAGATAGCTATGTCATGTTATGCATAGATGACTACACAAGAATGACTTACGTATCATTCTTGAAATAAAAGGTAGAAGATCTTGATAAGTTCAAAGCATTCAAGGATATTGTTGAGAATGAGAATAATGGAAAGATAAAATGCTTAATATTTGATAGAGGAGGATATTTTTGGTCTAATGAGTTTTATGACCTCTTTGAGTTCCATGGGATAAGGAGATAATTCTTAGTATCTAGAACACCTCAGCAGAATGGGGTAGTGGAAAAAAAGAATAAGATAGTTCAAAAGATGGAAAGAACTATGCTAAATGAGTCAAGGTTAGCTAATGGATACTAGAGAGAGGTAGTGAGCACTGTACTCTACATTTTGAATAGAGGATATATAAGGACTAATGGTAATAATACTCCTTATGAACTATGGAAAGGTAGACCTACTAATGTGGAACACTTTAGAGAGTTTGGAAGAAAATGATTAATCAAAATAAATGAGTAAGATTTAGGTAATTTTGATTCTAGGTATGATTAAGGTATATTCTTGGGATACTCATTAGTGAGCTCAACCTATAGATGCTATAATAAGAGGTTTCAGAATATAGTGGAAATCACCAATGTGAAGATTGATGAGACAGGTTCTAAGAAGTCACACTCATGGTCAAAGGATACATTAGATAATCTAGACTTCAATAATGAAGAGGAAACAATAGAGAATGATGAGGAAAAAGAATAATTTGAGGAAATACAAAATTCAAAAGGTCATTCAAGACAAATTCAGAGATACCATCTTGAATCATAAATAACTGGAAACAAGGATGCAGGTATGCAAATAAAGAGAAGATTGGTAAGTAGCCTAAATCAATATAATGTTGCTCTATTATATAAGATTAAACCTTAGAATCTTGTCGAATCAAGTAAAGACAATTTTTTTATAGGTTATATGAATGAGGAGTTAGACCAAATAGAGAATATTGAGACTTGGGAATTAGTTCCTAGGCCTAAAGACAAGAATGTTATTAACACAAAATGGGTGTTTAAAAATAAGTTGAATGAAGATGGAGAAGTCACTAGGAACAAGGATAGATTGGTATGAAAGGGGTATGCATAATTTTAATGGGTAGACTTTTAGGATACTTTTGAACTAGTATCAAGATTGGAGGACATCATATTGTTTATAGTATATGCAAGATTTAAAAGGTTCAAGGTGTACCATATGGATGGCATATATTCTTTTCTAAATGAGAACTTGGAAGAGGAGGTGTACCTAGACCAACCTAAGGGTTTCTCATTATCAAGTAACAAGGGCTATGTTTTTAGATTTAAAAGGGATATTTATGGTCTAAAATTATCTCTTAGAGCTTGGTATGCTAGATTGGATAGGTATCCATTAAACCAAGAATTCAAAAGAGGATTTGTAGATAGTAATATGTACATAAAGATAAAAGGTGACCTTTAGTTGATAGTATCTGTCTATGTGGATGACATCATATTTGTTGTAAATAGTGATAATATGATTAAGGCCTTTGAAGAGGTGATGAAGGAGTTTGAGATGTCTATGTTGGGAGAACTATCATTATTTCTTGGGTTATAAATCAATCATTGAGAAAGAGGTATATTCATTTCATAATCTAAGTACATAAAAGAGATGTTGAACAAGTTTGAAATGGAATATTTTGAGGCATTTAGCACACCTATGATCATAGGGTGTAAGTTAAATAAGGAATATGAATATCCAAGGGTCAATTAGACATCATGTAGGCCAATGATTGGAAGTTTTTTATACATTACTACCTCTAGACTTGACATAATGCAAGAAAGAGGTCTTCTAGAAAGATTTCATGTAGACCCAAAGTAAAATCATTTGAAAGAAATTAAAATTATACTTAGGTATCTCAAGGGGACTATGGAGTTTGGGTTGTGGTATCTAAGGAGTAAAGATTTTGATCTATTATCCTACATAGATGCAGATTGGGTAGGGAGTCTAGATGAAAGGAAGAGAATTAGTAGAGGAGACTTCTACTTAGGAGAAAGCCTAGTATCATGGATAATAAAGAAGTAGACATGAGTGGAATTATCTACTTGTGAGGTTGAACACATTTTAGTAGCTTCATATTTAACTTAGGTCCTATGGAAGAGATAAACTTTAAAATAATACAAGGTTGAGTATGATAGTCCTATCCTTATCTATTTTGACAATACAAGTGTTATAAACATTTCAAAGAATCCTATCATGCACTCAAGAATGAATCACATTCCTATCAAGTATCATTTTATAAGAGAGTAGGTAAGTGAAAAAAGTGTTAAAATTGAATATGTTTCTACAAAGGATCAGATTAAAAACATTCTCACCAAGCCACTTCCAAAGGCAACATTTGAACATCTAAGATAGAAATTGGTGTAGTTCCTTACCCTAACAATCATTGAGGAATTTAAGTGCTTAGGGGGGAGATAATTAGGTGGTTTATTAGCTCTTAGAATAGGTGATTAGTTCCAATAAATTATGAATGAATATATGGGATCATGTTTATTTGGTGCCTCATAAACTCATAATCCTATGTTTTGAGTGTTTCGGTTATAAGAGGTCTGATCCAAGAAGTTGCAGACATCTCTTTGTCATTTATATAAAAGGGGGAGAAATTTAATAATGAGGGATAAAATTATTATTGAGAGATGGCTCTAAGAATGGTTTCCATCAATGATAAAGGGGGAGATTATTTAGCATTGTCATTGATTTCAAAGGTGCATATTGTGAAGGTTTATGTCAAAGGTGACTAAGCCTTGTTAGTAGTGAGTGATGTGACAAGGTGAATTGAGAGAGTGTTTTCATGAAAGAGTATTTTCATGAGAGAAATAGAAATAGAGAAATTAAAGTCAACTAAGAGATAATTTTAAGGCAACTAATGTCTTATGTTTTGATGAAGGTATAGGTCATTGATGTCAAAGTTACATAAGAGCCTAGTCATGAGTCTAATCTTGACATGAAGAGGTATGTGCATGAAAATGAATGAACACAAGCATGTGAAGGTTTTTTTTCACTATTTGATCATGTATGTGAGGCATTGAAGTATTCATTAGAGTTTTAAGGTGAACCTATAGGGGTAGGACCTTCAGACTAAGCCTACACCTAGACCTCTCTTTGACCTTGCCTAGCCTAATGAGGTAAAAAGATAAAATTTCAAGGAAATTATACATATGTGGAAATGGATATAGGCTATATAATTTATTTTAGGCTTGTTCATTAAGTTTGAGGTCATGGTTTGAAGGAAATTGCATGTATCAATGTTTTAGGCCTTCTCAAGTTCACAAAATAAGGTCTCAAAACCTAAGAAGTGCTTTCAAACATTCATTGGAACATGTAACCTCTGAATTGGAACCTTATATGTTAATTTTATATGTGTAATTGTCCTAGATAATATCTCTAGGCATTGGTTTTGGATTCAAGGGGTGGTCCTTTATGAACAATCATTAACACTAAAACCTGTATTAAACCTCCCTAAAACCCTAATAAGTACCCGACATGATATCTCTTATTAAAATAGGATTATAATGGATTTAAATTCATATAAAATATATTTTAAAATCTATTAAACTCTCCCAAGTACTTCTAGGTGGTGGTGGTTAGTCATATGAGAGAGAAAATGCATAGATACAAGCTTGTTTGTCAATAAATTGTTGTGGCTCTTAAAATTTGTATTGGTCAAGAAGATTAAATTGATGGGAGAAGAATATATAGATTATTTTTTATGTCCATAATTATTTATGAATAGTTTCTAGCCTTCAAATTTTATAATTTAGTCATCCAATTTGTCCAATCATAGATAGACCTAATGGTGCAAATAGTGCAAAACCCAGGTAGTGATGAGAAGATGAATTTGAGGGTCTGAGCATGTCATATTGATGAAACAAGGTCTATTAAGAGTTCATTTATTAATTTTAATTCATATTAATTCTTTTAATAATTTTTTGAATTTAGTGAATATGGTGAAAATGTTGTTCACAAAATGACATGTCTGGTTTAGATAAGATTGTGTGATATAAGGTCAAGAAATTGGTCTACAAGACTAATATTTTCCATTAGACCATATGATATTTATATTTTATGATGTTATATAGATATAATATGACCATTTAAATACATTATGAGTCATGAAAAGTTTATACATAGGTGTTGGAGGTCTAAGTCACCATGACTAGTTTTTTAGGTAAATTGGCAGTTATGAGTGAGTGAATTGCAGAGATGTTCTTAAGCCTTTATCTCCTAAGTGAAAGTGTTATAATAATTTCGTGATGACCCTAAGGTCATGGATAATATATCTACATGGTTTTTTATTATATTTCAATATATTAAGGGTGTTTTAATCTTCATTCTTGTAAGATAGACTTTTGAGGTACACATACCTAATAGGATAGTGTGTCCTAAAAATGATTCCATAGTATGATCAAAAGGATACATGTATAAAAAATCTTGGATAAGGTCATTATATAAGTAATTTAATGGTTTTTTATTATTTAATAAGTCCATCTAGGCCCAAGAGGATCAACCTTTGATGTTGAGAAGATAAACTTAATGCAATTAGGTCTCCATGAGACCTAAAAGAGAAATGAGGCCTAACTGAGTTGTTGTAGACCAAAAAGGGTTCAAATTAGGTTTAAATCATGTTAATAATATGTTATAATATCTATTTTATGGCTAACTAATTTGTCTGTGAGTATTTATCTAGTATATATACAAGTTAGTCTAGGCTTATTTAAAAAGTAAGTAAAATAACTAAATAAAAATCTTGCTTGTTAGAGTATTAGTGTTGAGCATAATTCTTATTATTGATTTTTATAATTAATAGTATCATTTATGTCAAAGGTTATTGAGAATGTCTTCATGAGGTCATTGAATATTGTAGCTATGAGAGATAATATTGATTAGTATTATAGTGATTCTAAGATTTTAAGATATGATTTGTATATGTTCTTATGATTTCATGAGTGATTTGAAGGTTAGTATGGAAGGTCCTTCTTTTCAAAATTTTCAAGTGGTTGAGCCTTGTAGTATTTTCAGAAGATAGGTGCATAATATGCTTAGTATTATGCATGAAGGATTATGATGTATTGATTAGATTATTGCATACAGACATGAGTGGTTGTATTAGGTGGCTTAAGAATGTATGTGAAGTATTAGAGTACTCATTAGAGTCTCAAGGTGAGCCTATAGGGGTAGGACCTATAGATCAAGTCTATAACTAGATCACTTCTAGACCCTACCTAGCCTAATGAGGCATCGTGATCTATTTTCAATGCATATAAAGTATGTATGAAAGTGTTCAATAATGTATGAGGTTTATTTAATATGTGATAATGTTGGAGAGTGCATGGAAAGAGGCATGAAGTTTATTTTTAAGGCCTAATGTGGTTTGTAGGTCAAATTTTAAGTAAGAAAAGAGAGAGAGTGTGGCCTAATAGGTTATTAGGATCAATTTTCAAGGAAATTTTGAATAGGGGAGTATTTAAAAAGGTGATTCGAGTTTTTTTAAACATGCTAATGATGTTTGAGGTTAAAGTTTGAAGGATAAGGCATGAAAATATGTTTTAAGGTCTCTCATGTGCATAGAATGAAGGTTCTCTACCCAAGAAGGTCTTTCTTGTGATAATTAGATTTTCAAACCTCTACATGGGAACATAAGATATTTATGGTAGATGGGAAAGGGTAATAGCTCAAAAATATAGTCATTTATTTTTGAATTGAAGGGTTATTCTTTATAAATAATTATTAAGAATGGAAACAGATTTAAACCCTCTTAGAATTCTAATAAGGACCTGATGTTAAAGATCTTGTTAAAAATAGCCTATAATGGTCTCAAATGACTATAAATCCTATTGTATTTTTTATTCAACACTCCCAGGCACCTCTAGGTGTGATTGAGTTGTTAGGTGTGTGAGTTGACCTTATAGAAAAGTGCTAGTTTCTTGGAGATTTATCGTAGCAGTTAGAGTTGACCAAGTCAAATTATGAAAATGGATAGAGGATGAATTTTTATACTAATTTTTCATTTCCATGAAGGTTTATGGACAATTTAAATCCTTAAATTATGTTAAACTATTCATTCAAGTTAGTCAGTCACTAATAGTCCTAACGGTGGAAACAATGAGAAACCTAGGCAACAGTGAGAAGATGATTAGGGATGTGTTATCATGAAATAGTGATGAAACCAAGTGAATGGAATTATTTTTATTAATTTTAATACATTTTCATGTTTTTATAATTTTTCAAGGTCAATGGTCACAGTGAAAAAGTTTCTCACAAGTTGACCTGTCTGGTTTAGATGAGACAGTGAGATATAAGGTTATGAGATTGGTTTGAAAAACCAATATTATAATTTTACCATATTATATTTATATATAATAATGGTAAAATAGTCTCATATTATCATATAAATTCATCATATTTTATTTAATATGTCTATACAGGTGTTGGAAGTCTAAGTCACCATGACTGGTCTTTGAGGAAAACTGATAGTTCTGAGTGTGCAAGTTGCAGGAGTGTTTTTGAGATATTTTTCCCTATGTGATGAAGTATAATTAACTTGGTGAATTTATTTCAGTATTTTATGATATATTAATATTATTTATTTATCATGGTTATGTGGATAAACATTATGTTATCTTTAGTTATTCAAAATAGACCTTTCTGTGTGTGTGAAGACCTAATATAAATAGTACTAATGGTGTGCTTCAAGTGGTGATTGGAGATAAAAAGTGTCATGGACATAATATGAGATAATTATGGGTATATTTGAGTGGAATATTAATTTTTATTTCCATTTATTAATTTTTAAATTATGCCAAGGAGATCAAAGGGTAATGTGTACTAGTGAAGGCCTAATTGAATTAGGTCTCCTTAAGGCCTTAAGAAGGATTTGGTCCTTTTGAGATATGGCCAACCTAATGTAATTATTGATTTATGTTTTATTATTTTTTTAAGGCATAATTTTTTTAAAATATTGGTGTTCAAGTGTGTGTGTCTTACCAAGAGGTGTATGATCAAGAGCATAGTATAAGAACAACGCCTAATATGTCTAATTGACCAATTAGAGAAGGTGGGAGAAAAACTGAAGTATATATCACTTAGAATAGCTAAAGTAGGTCTTTAATACCACCATAATCATGTAGATAAATTATCATTAAGATATAATATGGGTATTATAGATGAATATCAAGGTCATATGACCTAATTTGTTTTGAAGAGACCTATTTGAGCGAAGGATCATAGAAGGCAGTTTAATAGGGAAAGAAGAAAGAGAAGAGATGAAAAAAGTGTGTTATATATCTATATATCACCCAATAGAGATCGTATTTATCAATTATAACTCATACCTAGACTAACATGGGAACTATGTAAGGATTTGGAATGCATATATCTAGATCAGACCTCTAGGTTTTTTAATGAGGCTAGTTCCTTAGATATGATAGTTTGGACCTTTATTTATAAGACATAGACAATTTGGGGTGAAAAGAGTTAAGATATTTCATAAAATAAAACCTATTCTAGCATATGGTGATGAACCAAATGTTTAAATATCTAATTTTAAGATTTAACTCATTAATACACTCTTGGACTATGAATAGGAATAATGTGGTGCTTACAATAATTTCCAAGCAATAATTCTTCACCTATAGGTCAATTTTATATACTTAGGTTGGAAGGAAATGAGGTTAAGGCTTGATTAAAATCACTTACAGTCACTAATCCACTCTATACTAGAGACATCAACATTAAGACATGGTAGATGACCTATAAGAAAAATGAATTAACACTTAGGTTAAACTTGGACCTACAAAGGGAAGATGACAACCACTTTTTCATATCAAAAAAATATTAAAAATGCTAAGCACAAATTAGTAAACAACTATAAAATACTCTAGTCATTTACTCCAAGAGGTGTATAATATAATTTTTGGTAGAGTCTAGTCATACCAGCCTGAGGGATGTTCAACAATAGCCCAAAGTCCATATCTATAGAAAAGGAAATAAAGATAGAGGGATTTTGGTACTAAAAAAGGAAGTGAAATGAAAACAACTCCATTTGAACCATAATTACAAATACCTCTATATTTATGCTCATTCAAGCTTCTTAATTGATCTAAGTCACTTCAATTAATTACACCATTACATTATTCCTTCACTGGTGCTTCTTTATGGTTGCAATAGAAAGAGCAAGCTATTTTGAGATAAGTTTTGGTATCAATGATGTTATCACAATTGGATCAATCTGTTAGATTTTTATCATAGCACTAACTACTCTTTACTACTTTGTCAAGGCATGCAAGAGTGGAGAGAAGGGTCACTTTAATGCAGTTGGCTTTGGCAATGAATCCATTGAATTCTATATGTTTGCCTTAATTTTTTATGTCATCTACCACTTCTTACTCATTATGATGACCAATTCCTCATATCTCAAAACTGACAAAGTCATGTCATGCATACTTTGAGCAATGGTTTGTTGAGTTATGACTATGTTGAAGGATGAGAAGGCCCCACCCTATGTCATTTATTTACCCCTACATGGGAATCTAATCCTAGGTCTACTATAGATGAAAACCAATTTAAACTATTGGTTTTCCTATAGTTTTGATTGATAAAAAAGTTTACCATGTGCATGTTCTTGATTTGACATCAATCTACCATCCCCTTAGTATATATTAGGTCTAAAAGACCTATTTCTCCCCCATGAATCTCTATTGGCAATGCTTGGTCTTGATGTCCCCATTTTAGTTTAACTTGGATCACATTTGAGCTTCGTTCCTTCATATTTACTTTACCCAGGGTGAAGAATACAATATCAATTTTTGCCAAAATCACTTGTGCTCACCTTCATTGGATTGGCAATTGAAAAATGACTTGAATCATTTACCTTTTGACTCATCTCACTCCTTTGATTTACCTAGTGTGAATGAATGTGGTCCATTGATCTTGTACCAAGACCCACACATTTGTGCCACTTATCAACCATGCATCCATTTTCAATATCCATTGAATTTTTAACTTGCTCATGTGCCATTGATCTTGAATCCATGATTTAATGCAAGCCATTGATCTACCTGGGCTTATTAACCTATCAGTCATCATTTTTCATTAGATCTTTTATATGATTGATTGAATCCAAATGACTATTTCATGGGGCTTAAAATTGACATTTCCATTCCTATATTTTATGTTTGTACAAATGTATTAGATGTTTACATGACCATCACTGAGATATTTGAAAACCAACAATCATTTTTTATGACTTAAATTTGGCTTATGCATACCTGTCAATTGATGTCTATGACAACATCAAATACATATGCATGACCGTAAATATTTTTAACCTAATGGATGATTGTTGAGATTTATTTTCACATTTTCACCCTTGTTACCACCCTAATGGATCAACTATGACAAAAAAATTTGGCTAATGTAAGTATGTCTTTGGGGAAATTATTCTAGAATAATTTCCCAAAAATAGTTTCCCTATTCAAAACTTTTGCATAGGGATATTTTCCTTAGGCCTTTTGTATCAGGATATGTATTATGGAAAAAATGTCTGAAAGAATTAAGTCATCAAGAAAAAAATTCCAAATATTTTTCTTGACATAATTACACTTAGCTCCTTTTTTGAGGACACAATGTTCAAAATAATTTTACTCTTCAAGATTTTTTCTTAGCTACTTTCCCCAAAATAATTCTATTTGTGGGCCTTTTATTTTAGATAAAATTTCTAAAATAAGTTGTACTTAGCTTTTTATATAGAAAAAATGTTTGAAATAATTCTATCTTTGGTAAAATTGATCGAAAATTTTTATCAAAAGAATTTGTACTTAATCTTTTTCCTCAAACAAAATATTCAAAAGAAACATGCCTTTGGGAATTTTGTTTCAGACAAAATGTTCAAAAGAATTCCCAAGACTTAGTCAAAATAAAAAAGTCTACAAGAATTGAACTTAGCCAAATAAAATCCCAAAATAATATTCCAAGTAAGGACTTAGACAAAAAAGGGGTTTGCACTTAACCTTTTTAAAGCTTATAAGCTCTTATGAACATGTGTTTGGACTTTGAATTACCAGATGACTTTCCAATTATTTTACAACCTATCCTTGACCTTTGATCTACTTGGTTTCATCATGAAACCTACTTAGGAACCCTCTATTTTTAGTGTTGAGCCTGCTTCTAATCCATTTGATCTTTCTTCAATTAAAATCACTGGAATAGTTTCCAAGTAATAATGTTTCACCTAGAGGTCAATTTGATGGACTTAGGCTAGAGGGTAATAAGGGTAAGGCTTGATTTAAATCACTTATAATCAATAATCCACTCTAGACTTGAGACATCAACATTAAGACATGTTAGATGACATGTAAGAAAAGTTAATTAGCACTTTGGTTGAACTTGGACCTACAAAGGGAAGATGATAACCACTTTTGCATATCAAATAAATACAAAAAACACTAATAAAAAATTAGTTAAAAACTATAAAATGATCTATTCATTTACTCTAAGAGGTGTAGAATACAATTTTTGGTAGATTCTAGTCATATCAGCCTAAGGGATGTTCAAAAATAGCTCAAAGGCCATATTTATAGAAAAGGAGAGCAATAAAGAGGGATTTTAGTGCTAAAAAAGTAATCAAAATGAGCATAACTCCATTTGAACCGTAGTTACAACTACCTCTTTATTTATGTTCATTCAAGCTTCTCAATTGATCCAAGTAAATTTAATCAATTGCATCATTACATTATTCCTTCACTGATGTTGCTTTATGGTTACAATGGTGAGATCAAGTTGTTTTGAGCTAAGTTTTGGTATAAATGTACTTACCAAAATCAAATCAATCTATTAGAGTTTTGTCATGGTGTTAAATTTTCTTTACTAGTTTATCAAGGAATGAAATATTGGAAAGAAGGGTTTATTTCATGTAGTTGGCTCTGGTGATGAAGCCACTAAAGTCTACATGTCTTCCTTCATTTTTTACACCATCTACCATTTGTTACTAATTATGAGGACCATATCCTCATATATCAAAACTGAAAAAGCCATGCCATGTGTACATTGAATGGTGGTTTTTCAAGCTATGATTTTGCTAAAGGATGAGAATCCCCCACCCTATCTCATGTATCTTCCCCTACATGTGAATCTGAGCCTAGGTCTAGTACAGATGAAAACCAATTCAAACTATTAGTTTTCTTATAGCTTTAATTGACAAAAGAAGTTCACCACATGTATTTTCTTGATTTGACATTAAGTTTCCACCCCCTTAGTCTATATTAGGTCTAAAAGACCTAATTTACCCCCATAGACCTTTTTTTTCAATGCTTAGTCTCAGTGTCCCTAATCTGGTTTAACATAGATCCATCCTAAATTATATTTGAGCTTGGTTCCTTCGTATTTACCTTAAGTAGAAAAATGTTCTATAAAATTTCATAAAAATCACCTAGGCTCACCTTCATTTGATTGGCTATCAAAAAATAACTCAGATCATTTAACTTTTGACTCATATCACGTTATTGATCTACTTAGTGTGAATGAATGCAGTCCCATTGATCCTCTACCAGAGCACATGCACTTGTGCAACTTATCAACCACACATCCATTCTCAAGATCTATTAAATATTTAACCTACTCATTTGTCATTTATCTTTAATACATGACTGAACATGATCCATTGATCTACCTGGGCCCATTAAATTGTCAATTATCATTCACCATTGGATCTTTTATACGATTGAATTTCGATCATTGATCTTGATTTTTTGAATCCAAATGGATATTCCATGGGGATTAAAAGTGACATATACATTATTTTGTTTTACATATACATGAATGTATTTGATGTCCATGTAACCATCACTGAGATATTTAAAAACCAATGGTCATTTCCATGACTTGAATTTGACATCTACGAACCTGTCAATTAATGTCCATAGGAACATCAAAGATGTTTATGTGACCATCAATATTTAGACCCTAATGGATGATTTATGATATTTATTTTAACATTTATGCACCTATCATCACCCTACTAGATCAAATTTATTGAAACAATTTAGCTAATGTAGTTATGTCTGAGGAAATTATTGCAAAATAATTTCCCTAAAAGAATTTATCTATTTGAAACTTTTACATTGGGCTATTTTCCTCAAGCCTTTTATATCAAAAAATTTATTATGGAAAAAATTTCTAAAATAATTAGGTCTTCAAAAAAATTGTCCCAGATAATTTTCCCAACACAATTACACTTGGCTCATTTACTATGGACACAATGTCCGAAAGAATTTTACTCTTCAATATTTTTGCTCAGCCACTTTCCCCAAAATAATTCTATTTGTGGGCCTTTTGTTTCAAATAAAATGTATGAAGTAATTTTTAATTAATTTTTTTCATGGAAAAAATCTTTGAAAGAATTTTTTCTTCAGGAAAATTTCTCAAACAATTTTCCCAAAAGAATTTGTTCTTAGTCTTTTGCCTCTGACAAAATGTCCCAAAGAAACATGCCTTCAAGAATTTTATTTCATAAAAAAATGTCCAAAATAATTCCCAACACTTATTCAAAATAAAAAATCCTACAATAATTGAACTTAGCTAAATAAAATCCTAAAATGATATGCCAAGTAGGGACTTAGCCAAAAAAGGGGTTTGCACTTAGCCTTTTTAAAGCTTATAGCCTCTTATGAACCTATGCTTGGACTTTGAATGCTCAAATGACTTCCTAATGATTGTGAAACCTATCCCTAACCTTTGATCTACTTGGTTTCACTATGAAACCTCCTTGGTAATCCTCCATTTGAAAATTTGAGCTTGCTTCTAAGATATTTGATCTTTCTTCGATTGGGACCCTGCTAGGTTTCTTTCTCCAACTATAGGTAAAGCTTGATATATGGTCCAAAATGGCCAACAAGGTGATCATCATATATTGTATGAGAAACAAGGTATACTAAAGGTGATCAAAGCAATAATTTGGCTTAGTTGGTATTGATTCATCTAGGGGTTTATATCTTCCTTACAAGTTAGTGCTTATTAAAGCCTAGTTGGGTTGGTGCTTAGATAGTTGGGATTGATGCTCCATGTGGAGTTGGTGCTTCACAAAATTGTGATATTTTAACCTATAATACTATAATCCATTTATAATTATCAATGTTTTTTCTTCCCCTTGATGTTTTTCCACTCATATATGTGTTTTTGTGTTATGCTCATGTGAATGACTCTTTATGCATGGTTATATCTTTGTATTGTCTTGATGGTTTAAGGAATGTTAAATTACATGTGAAAGAAAATTTTAAAAGATTTATTCACCCCCCCCCACCTCTTAGTAATTATATTTCCAATAATTGGTATTAGATCCTGGTCCTTTTAAGTAAGTCTAATAGCTTGAAGGTGATCATAAGAATCACAAGATGTCTAGTGATCAAAAAGAAAAATACAACTTATATGATGAATTCTATAATGATAATGAAGAAAGAGAAGCTAAATAAGACCTTGAAGTTGAGCTTATGATTGCCTTTGATGATTTAAAGAATAAAAACAAGACTATCAAGTATCTCTAGAATTAATTAGAAGGTGCTAACACAAGGTTTACGTCAAAGGAAGTTGGGTATGACTAGTTGAATACAAAGCTAGATTCCTTGAAGGTTGATCATGAGTAACTCATAGACAAGATAAGCAAGCTTGAGAATGAGCATGAGAAGTCATAACAAGTTAAGAGTACCAAAATGAAAAGACCAATTATGCATCCTAATGCAATAATGTATAAGTTATAATGGGGCCATGGTAAAAGGAGTGATCAATCAAGAGGTAAGTATAGAAATGTTGTTTGTTACAATTGTCATAATCAAAGACACATTGTAAGATTCTATTCTAATATAATTAGAAGGCCCTCTAGATTAAAAAATATATATGAATCTCCTATAATTCATGAGAAGTGTCAAACATTGGTATGGAATCCAAAGAAATTTATTACTCATCATATTAAGACCAAGAGTCAAGATGGACTATTTTCTAAAGAGGAATAGAAGACCAAAGTGAATTTTATGCTAGCTCAAAATGCCTTTCACATTCAAGATGATGGAATGAAATGGTATATAGGTAGTGATTACTCAAGTCACATTAGAAAATACAAAAATAAATTCATTTCATTAAATAATAATACTATAGGAATAGTGAGGTTTAAAGACAACACAACTGCTAATATAATTGGCAAAGGTATCTTGAGTTTGGATAATGAAAATACCAAGACATAAAATGTGTTATATGTGGAAGGTTTGGAAAATATCCTACTTAGTGTAAGTCAAATTTTTAATCAATGACACACACTAACCTTTAATGATAGAGGATGTGAGATAAGGAGAGCCAAATCAATAAGACTAATTGATAATGCCAATAAGACTATGAATAATCTATATGACTTGATTAATATCAATAAGGAGAGATGATTTATCATTAAAATGGATGAAATTTGGCTATGTAATATAAGTTTAGTTCACCTAAACTTTGAAAATATATTCAATATAATCACTAAGAAGTCTTTTAATAAAATTCCTAAGATAACCAGACCTATAAACATACTTTGCAAGCCATGCCAACATGGTAAGAAAAATAGAATAATGTTTAAGTCCAAGGAGTAATCTATTACAAGACCCTTAGAGTTAATAAATACTAGTCTTTATGGACCTAAAATAATTCAAATCATTTAAGGAGATATCTATTTCATGTTTCTCATATATGACTACACAAGAATGACTTGGGTAGCATTCTTGAAATAAAAGTCAGAATCTCTTGACACGTTTAAGGATTTCAATGCTCTTGTTGAGAATGAGAAGAATGGGAAGATCAAGTTTCTAAGATATAATAGAAGAGGATATTTTTGGTCCAATTATTTTTATGACTTCTATTAGGTTCATCTTATAAGGATATAATTCTTTACAGCTAGGACACCTCAGTAGAATGACATAGTGGAAATAAAGAATAGGATAGTTCAAGAGATGGTTAGAACCATGCTAAATAAGTATATATTATCTAATGGATATTAGAGAGAGGAAATAATCTCTATATTAAACATTTTGAATAGAGTATAGATAAGGACTAATGAAAATAGGATTCCTTATGAAATATGAAAGGATAGACCTACCAATGTGGAACACTTTAGAGTGCAAATTGTTTCATAAAAAAGATAATGAATACTTAGGAATGTTTTATTATAGATATGATTAAGTTTTATTCTTATGATACTTTTAAATAATCTTAGCCTATAGAGGTTACAATAAGAGGCTACAGAAGATATTAGAAATCACCAATGTGAAGATTGATGAGATAAGGAAATCACACTCTTAGTAAAAGGATACTTTAAATAATTTAGACTTCAATAATGAAGATGAAAATATAGATTTTGATGATGATAAGAAGAATTTAAATAGAGACAGGACTCAAAAGGCCCCTCAAGGCCAATTTAAAGTGATCATCTTCAATCTAAAATCATTGGCAATAAGAATGTAGGTATAAAAAGGAAGAGACTGGTAAGTAATATAAATCAAGAGAATGTTGATCTATTATCTAAGATTGAACCTAATAATCTTATATAAGCAAGTAAAGAAAAATTCTAGATAGGTTCTATGAATGAGGAGTTAGACCAAATAAAGAAGAATGAGACTTGGGAACTAGTTCATAGGCCTAAATAAAAGAATGTCATTGAGACAAAATGGGTGTTTAGAAATAAGTTGAATGAAGATGGAGAAGTCACTAGGAATAAGGCTAGATTGGTATGTAAAATATATACACAAGTTAAAGGGATAGACTTTGAGGATACCTTTTCACAAGTAACAATATTGGAAGTCATCAGATTATTTCTAACATATGTAGGATTCAAAGGATTTAAGGTATAATAGATGGATGTCAAATCTACATTTTTAAATTGGAATTTAGAAGAGGAGGTATATATAGAGTAATTTTAAGGGTTCTCACTATTATATGAAAATGACTATGTTTGCATGTTGAAAAAGGCTCTATATGGTGTAAAGTAATCTCTTAAATATTGGCATGTTAGTTTGGGTAGGTATCTATTAGATCAAGGATTCAAAAGAGGAGTTGTAGATAGTATTTTATACATAAGGTCAAAATAAGACCATCAGTTGATAGTTTTTGTCTATGTGGATTACATCATATTTGGTGGAAATAATGATAACATGACCAAGAGCTTTGTATAGGTGATGAAGAAAGAGTTTGAGATGTCCATGCCAAGAGAACTATCATTCTTTCTTAGGTTACAAATCACCTAATCTAAAAAAGGTATGTTCATTTCATAAGCCAATTATATAAGAAAGATGTTGAAGAATTTTGAGATGGAATATTTCAAGGTAGTTAGTACACATATGATCATAAGGTGTAAGTTGACCAAGGAATATAAGTCTCTAAAGGTCAATTAGACATCATATAAGTTAATGATTAGAAGTCTACTATACACCACTACCTCTAAACTTGACATCATGCAAGCAATAGGTCTTATGGGAAGGTTTAAATTAGATCCAAAGCAAAATCATCTATAATTAGTCAAAATGATACTTAGATATCTCAATGGGACTATGGAATATGGGTTGTGGTATATAAGGAGCAAGGAGTTCAATTTGACAACCTATACAAATGTAGACTAGGTAGGAAATCTAGATGATAGAAAAAGTACCAGTGGATGAGCCTTCTTTTTAAGTGAGTGCCTAGTTTCAGGGATAAACAAGAAGTAACCATCAATAGAATTATACATTTTTGAGGTTGAGCATATTCCAATAGCTTCATGTTGCACTTTGGTCCTATGGATGAGACAAAACCTAAAATACTACAAGGTGGAGTATGATGGTCCCAATCCTATCTATTATTACAATACAAGTGTTACAAGCATCTCAAATAACCTTGTCATGCACTCAATAACTAAGCACATTCCATAATATATCATTTTATAAAAGATTAGGTAGGTGAATAAATTGTTAGACTTGAATATGTTTCTACACAAGATCAGATTGTAGACATTTTAACTAAACAACTTCCAAATGTAGATTTTGAACACCTAAGATAGGAATTGGGTGTAATTCTTGTCCCTAACAATCATTGAATAAGACAAGTACTTATGGGGAACTAATCAGGTTCATTAGCTCCAATAATAGGTGAGGTTTTTCAAGAAGGTACGCATGGAGATAGGGGAACATGTTGTATCATGTCTCATAATTTCATAGCTCTATGTATTGAGTATTTTGGTTGTAAAGAGTATGATCCAAGGAGTTAAAAACATCACTTTGTCATTTATTTCAAAGGGAGAGATAATAGTGATCAATTTGTAGTGTTTTTTTCCATAACTAAAAATGGCAGAGATTGTTGAGCGTTATTCATGTTATTGAGTTTTGGCATTGATGTTGTCATTGATGTCAAAGGTTCTTGAGAAGATATTCATGAGCTCATTGAAGAGTGTAACTATGAGAGAGAAAATTGATCAATATTTTAGTGATTATGAGAGTGTAAGATATGATTCATATATTTTATTATGACTACGTGAGTGATGTTAAGGTCATCATGGAAGGTCCTTATTACTAAAATCATCAAGTGTTTCAGCCTTGTATTATCTTGATAAGATATATGCATAGGATGTATATTCTCATGCATGAAGGAGTGTGATGTCTTGGTGAGATGAGTGAACATAGGAATTAGTGGTTGTATGAGGTTTTTTGATCATGTATGTGAAGCATTGGATCACTCATGAGAGTCCCAGGGTGAGCCTATAGGGGTAGGACCTACAGATCAAGTTTGCAACTAGACCACTTCTAGACCTTCCTAGCCTAATGAGGCATCATGATCTATTTTTAAAGATTTTAAATGATGTATGATAGTGTTTAGTAATGTATGATGTTTATTTAATATGTGAGATTCGTGGAGATTACATGGAAAGAAGCATGAAGGTCAGGTTTAAGGCCTAATGTGGTTTGTAGGTCAAGGTCTAAGTAATCAAAGAGAGAGAGTATGGCCTAATGGGGTATTAGGATCAGTTTTTAAGGTAAGTGTGAGTAGAGGAGAATTTAAAAATGTGATTCAAGTTGTTTTAAGCATGTGCATGAATTTTGAGGTCAAATTTTGAAGTATAAGGCATGAAAATGTGTTTTAAGGTCTCTAAATGCATAGATTGAAGGGTTCTCTACACAAAAAGGATTTTCTTATGCTCATTATCTATTCAAACCTATGCATAGGAAAATAATATATTCATTATATATGGGGAATAATCCTAGCTCAAAATTCTATGCATTTATTTTTGTATTCAAGGGATATGTTTTATGAATGATTATTAAGAATCAAAATAGGTTTAAATCCTCTTAGAACCCTAATAAGGACCCAATGTTGAAGATATTATTCAAAACAGCCTATAATGGTCTTAAATGACTATAAAAAATATTGGAGTTTGTATTAAACTCTCCCAATCACCTCCAAGTGTGATTGAGTTGTTAGGTGTGGGAGTTGACCCTACAGGAAAGTGCTAGTTTCTTAGAGATTTATTATAGCAGTCAGATTTGACCAAGTCAAAGTATGAAAATGGATAGAGGATGAATTTTTAGACTCATTTTTCATGTCCATGAAGGTTTTTGTACAAGTGAAATCCTTAAATGTGTTAAAATAGTCATCCAAGTTAGCCAGTCACTAACCAGCCTAATGGTGGAAACAATGAGAAACCCAAGTAGCAGTGAGAAGTTGATTAGGGATGTGTTATCATGAAATAGTGATGAAACCAAGTGCATGCAAAAAAAATTAGGACTTTTAATACATTCATGTTTTTATAATTTTTTGAGGTTAGTGGTCATAGTGAAAAAATTGCTCACAAGTTGACTTGTGTGGTTCAGAAGAGATAGTGAGATATAAGGTTATGAGATTGGTCTGCAAGACCAATATTTCCATTTGACCATATTATATTTCTATTTGATAATGGTATAATGATATCATAGGATAATATAAATTCATATAATTTTAGAGGTAAAATACATTGAGAGGGGGGGTGAATCAATGGTGGTAAACAATCCAATTCAATTTCCAAACCCTTAAAAATACTTAAACATTTAATACAATCATTCATCAAGCATACAAATCATTCATAGAAGTGAACAATGAACATAATGCAAGATCACATAAAAAAAATAATAAATACATTGGAAACCCTCTTGGGGAATAAAACTGACTCTCAAGCCTACAAACACATTGACTATTGTCCTATAAGATGATCACAAACAAAAGATGGATCAAGTCCTTCTAATTAGGAACCTTGGTCAAGACCTTCTAACCTAAGGCCTTTACTGAAACAATAGT
Source organism: Torreya grandis (assembly GCA_037957365.1). Taxonomy (NCBI): domain Eukaryota; kingdom Viridiplantae; phylum Streptophyta; class Pinopsida; order Cupressales; family Taxaceae; genus Torreya; species Torreya grandis. The sequence continues at coordinate 306,517 of JARHVA010000401.1, read as the reverse complement.
TCCATAAGGAAAACCTACCCATAATATGATCAAGTCATTTTGACCATATATTTGGTTAAATCCTTCTAACCTACAACCTTTATCAAGTCCTTCTAACCAAAAGTGTTTAGTAAAACCTTGTTTCACAAAGAACAACTACCCCTGAGGAAGATCAATTCCTTTAGAACCTCTTTGAAATGAACACTTCCAACATATAAATGATGTCTTCAACACATTATTATGTACCTATAATTATTGTATAGTTACATAAAATCTCTTTATAACTCATATAGGCCTCTCACATAGGTATGCCACAATCTCTCTCCTTCTTCACTCAAACAGTCCTCATATACACACTCAAATCTCTTCGCACAACATCAAACTACAAGAACACCATAATATCATCAAAAACAAGACTTATAGATCATACACATAGTCCTTAATCTTATCTGATTGTTAACCCAACATGTGGGAACTCTCACTCTCCTCTCCTTTCCTTGGCTCTCTAACTCTCTCACATACAAGTCTCTATGAATCTAGAAACCATCTCATTTGGTTTCAATATATATAGAGAAATCATGAATATCAACTTCTAGTTCAGAAATTTTAAATGACTTAACCCTTAAGACTTATCTCACATCAATACATGCCTAAAAAAAATTCATATGTCAGCCATAGCACCTATGGGTCACCCTTAAGCAGCTATACCTTTTAATAAGGCTCTTGTAGCTCTTATAGGTCTCATGGAGACCTATTTTCCCTTTTATCACTTCATTGAGTAAATAAATAAACACAATACCACTTATAAATACATAGGTTCACTCCTTATTTCCTTTATGACATCTTAAAATGATCACAGTCATTCATGCTCACATTTGTGTATGCTCAAACAACTCAATCATTGACATGGTGCACAAGAACACTATGAACAAACACATAGTCAACATCTTAACTTTTGTTAATATAAAATAATTATTTATCACACCTCAAAAAACCACATACATTATCCCCATGGAATCTACCACACTCCCAAATATATAATTCATCATGAAACATCAAAATAGCATCAACACAAGCTCAATTACCCTTCTCAAGATACTTGTAAAACATCTATGAACACACAGTCAACTTTGAACCTTAATAACTATGACTATACACACTTTAAGATATTCAAATAAATTTCAATTAATTAACCATGGATTCCTCTTCATGTTTTATTTTCACATCTCTAAAAATTCATTCTAGATCAAAAGTTATAGTCCAAATTCTATAGACTAGTTATTCCCTTTGCAAAATTTCAAATATATGAATTCCAATGGTCACAATTAAACCTCAACAACTTGCCTTCATCTCATGCTCTCACTTAGCTTAGAAAATCATGATTAATAAATCTTATTTCTATTTGAATATTCTTGATCTTTAACTTAAATTTGGGTCATTAAATATTGAACAAGTTGACCACTTTAACTCAACACACATCATAGATTTTCAACTGTACAATCACGCACTCATCATTGATCTATATCCTTTACCTTTGCCCAGTAAGTAAACATAAAATTTTTATTATCATCTCTCTAATTCCTAACTTAATGGATTCAACACATTTCATCTATCTCTTTGAGACATGATCGATCATTACCTTGTGAAAATTTGACTAAGTATGGAAACCATTTCAAAATGCCTAAGAATCCAATTTTGAACCTCAATAAATTTTACTACGCTTAGATGCATGATCTCAAATTTTAACCATGTGATTTCCTCACATATAGGAATCCATAAATATGAAAATATAATCCTATAACCCACACATGTTCAAGATATTACATCATCAACATGCTCACATAGAATTTTCTTCCACAAAGCCAACTATGCCTAGAACTATCTGAAAGGCCAAATTTTCTCATCCATATCCTTTTACATGCTTCATCACATGATCTAAAAATTATCATAAATAAACTAGAAAAAAATGAACAAACCCATATGATCACCTTATCTTTAAACATCCACATGTGTGAGATATAACTTCATCAATATGCTTACTCAAATCTTTCTTGCTTCATACAAATTTGGTTAAGTATGGGAACTTAGTGAATTATGTTTGAGTATCCAAATGTGCATCCTCATATCTTTGACTTCACTTCATCGTATGACTTTAAATATGCTACATAATAAATAGGAACTAATATGATCAAAACCATATGACCAACTCCCCCAGACTCATCCACATGTGGCAATGGTGATATTAGTAAATTATCTTAGATTTTTTACCACTATGTCCAAAATGTCTAGATGAAAACAATGAACTACTAGGTGAATTCCAATCAAACACACAAGCTCTCAAATCTTAAAAAACATATTAAGGACATTTTTCACATTTTCAAAACTCCATACTCATCCTTGAGCATCTCTAGCCATGTCAAAATTGAATATCAACCAAGCTAACTTCACGCACACTTTATCAACCCAATTGCACACTTTTTCATTGTTACTTAGGATATCAAAGCACTTCATCCACTCATCAAGACACCTCCATGATATCACCATGGCATCACTGACAACTCTCCAATAATATCCCCCTTTATCATTTATGTTAACACCCATCATTATTGATGTCAACACCCATAAAATATCTCATCTTCTTTCTCTCTCTTTAAACACTCTCCAATACGAACATTCTCCCCATTTGACACAATGACAAAGTGGGTACCAACTGATCCTAAGGACTTGAAATTACCATAAATAAGAAAGGACAATCTTAAAAATATGATACAAACTCCCCCTTACCTTGAACCTAACTTTTCTTACCTTGACAAACTTCCTCTTGCTTCATGTCAACACTCTTCTTCACAAGCACAACAACTAATGAAGACACAACACTAAAATATAATGTAACTCACCAAGAAACATCTAATAGGGACTCCCCCTAAGACCTCTAATCCATTACATCATTTGAGAATCTTCAAATCTTCATATACCATGAAGAACCACCATACAAGCTTACAAGCCATCTCACTCAAGAGACCTCCATGACCACCAACTCTGCATATGCACTATAGCTCCTTTACAAGCCTCTGGATCAAGCTCATGCACTTTTTTCTCCCCCTTGACTAAATATATTCTATTTATCCATAGAGAAATAAATGATACCCAAGCTTTGTCCTAGATATTCAAATGTAGATTTAGACAATGGCTTTGTCATAATATCTATTAGTTTCTCTTTTGTAGGCACATGTTCCAAATTAACACTTTGATTAATCACTTGTTCTCTAAAGAAATGATATATAATAGGAATGTGCTTAGTTTTTGAGTGCATAATAGGATTATTTAAGATACTAACTACACTAGTATTATCATAATAAATAGGACAAGATCTATTTTATCTTATCTTATAATCCTCCAAAGTTTGTTTCATCTACATTACTTGAGTGAAACAATATGCAACTACTATATACTCAAAAAATTTAGTTGATATAGACACTAAGTTTTTCTTCTTAATTATCCAAGACACCAAGCATCCCCTATGAATAATACCCCACCATTGATACTCCTATTATCTATACATCATGCCCAATCTACATCAATATATGATCTCAAGGTGAAATATTTACTCCTGGGATACCATAAACCATACTCTATTGTGCCTTTGAGATACCTCAAGATCCTTTTGACTACTTTCAAGTGAGATTCTCTAGGGTCAACTTGAAACCTTCTTACAGGACTCATTGCTTGCATGATATCAAGCCTAGAAGCAATAGAGTATAAAAGACTTCCAGTCATGGATCTATACAAAGTTTGATCAACTTTTGGTGAGTCATCTAGTTTACTTAGCTTGCATCCTATGATCATTGGATTACCCATTGGCTTAAAATCCATCATTTCAAACTTTCATGGCATATACTTGATGTATTTTCTTGTGAAATGAATATCTTTGAATCAAGTTGATTAATCTGTAATCCTATAAAGAAAGACAGTTCTCCTAGAATTGACATTTCAAACTCAATCTTCATAGTATCTACAAATTCTCTACTCATTGTATCATTTTCAAATCCAAAAACTATGTCAGCCACATATACAACAATTATTAATTGATGATTGCCTTTATCTTAATGTACAAATTACAATCAACTACCCCTCTTTTAAATCCTTAACCCAAAAGATACTCATCTAACCTATCATACCAAGCTCTAGGAGTTTGTTTACTTGACATGAAGTATCCTTCAGGTAACTCAATGTAGACTTCTTTTAAGTTTCCATTCAATAATGTAGATTTCACATCCATTTGATATACCTTAAAACCTTTGAAACATGCATATGCCAAGAAAAGTCTAATTGCTTCCATTTTTGACATATAATCAAAAGTATAATCAAAATCAATTCCTTCAACCTGAGCATATCCTTTACACACCAATCTAGCCTTGTGACTTATCCTTTCTCATTCATTTTGTTTTTGAAAACCCACTTGGTACCTATCACATTTTTATCTTTTAGCCTAGGAATTAAGTCCCATGTTGCATTATTTTCTATTTTATCAATTTCTTCATCCATTTCATCATTCCAACTTTCATCTTTGTTGGCTTCCATATATGTCTTGGGTTCAGTCATAGATAATAGAGCTGAGTTTTGTTGATTTTGATTGATTAACATTCTTCTTCTAGTTTGAAACCTTGCACCATCATCTCCAATCACTTGAAAAATTAGATGATCTTTTTGAATTCTTTTAGATGGATCTTTAGGTTCTTATCTTTCTTCCTCCTTTTCATTTTCATCATCTATTTGAATAGATAATTCATCATTATTTGTAATAGAATTTTGAGTTGAGTCACTTACTTGTAACTTTGGATTCTTGACTCTACTTGTCTCATCTATCCTTACATTTTAACTTTCAACAATCTTGTGAAGTCTCTTGTTGAATCACCTACATGGAGTACTAATAAAAGAGTAACCTAAGAAGATGTACTCATCAGATCTTGAATCAAATTTTCCAAGATTATCTTAATCTCTTTTGATGAAGCACATACTCCCAAACACTCTAAAATGTTTGACATTATATGCACTATTCTTCCATAACTCATAAGGATTATTATCACCATTTACACTGATTTAACACTTGTTTAGGATGTAAACTGAAGTGTTGGTTTCTTCTTCCCAATAGCCATCTAATAATTTTTATCTTGAATCATGGTTCTACCCACCTCTACAATAGTCCTATTCTTCCTTTCAAAAACACCATTATGTTATGGTATTCTAATAGCATAATATTATCTTTTTATCCCTTTTTCTTCACAAAAATCATTGAACTTATGATACCAAAACTCACCTCCTCTATCTAATCTCACACACTTGATCTTTAAACCTTTATCATTTTCAACAAGAGATTTGAATGCCACAAATTTTTCAAAGGCTTTTGATTTTTCTTTAAGAAATAATATCCAAGTCATCCTAGTAAAATCATCAATGAGAAGCATGAAGTAGCTATTACCTTTAATTCTTTAAGATCTCATAGGTTCACATAGATTAGTGTGGATCAACTCCAATGGCTCTGAAGTAAAGAATTACTTAGTTTTATATCCTCTTTTAGTTTTCTTCCCATGAAGACATGCCTTTTAAAGAGAACAAGGAATCTTAAAAATCTTAGGCGTATACCTTACTAACCCCTTTACCATATTATCAAAATTTATATGTCCAAGCCTTTTATGCCAAAGCCATATTTCTTCAAATTGACTCATGAGGCACTCCTTCTTAGATTCATGGAATACATACATGTTATCTATTTTATGAACATATACAATTAATCTACCATATTTTGCCTTTCTTATTTCACAAACATCATCATAAAAAGTTATAAAATTTCCTTGATTACACATTTGGCTCACACTTAAAAGATTATGTTTCAAACCTTCTACATATAAAACATTCTCAATCTTAGTATGACCATTATCCAAACTCACAGTAACTTTACTGACTATGTTATCAAATTTTTTTTCACCAAATATTACTACACCTATGTTGGTCTTCTTGAGTGAGATAAACATTCTCTTATCTCCTATCATATGATTTGAGCATCCACTATCTATGAGCCATCTCTTGTTCTCATCTTCTTGAGTAAGCAAGGTTTATTGAACAAATAATGACTCTTCCTTTGGTTTATTATTTAAATTATACTTATTTTCTTCTTTATTATTGGACTTAGTCTCCTTAAACCATTTGATGGTTTCAATGACTTGTATATACTTTTTGCAAAAGGTTATTTTGAAGTTCTTGGCTATATGACCTTGTCAATTCCAATTGTAGTAAATGAGATCCCTTTTAATCTCTAGAGAGAGAGCATAATCCATATATATATATTTCCAAATAGATTATAGGAGAAGTAATACCCATTGAAGACATTATCCATGTTTGACCTCTTTTTCTCCTAACCATTACTAATCCATGAATTTTCATTATTGACCCTTTTAGTGGAGATAAAATCCATTTTATCTTTGGATAAGAGAACATATTTATTTTCAAATTGATCCATCCTTTGATTGATACCTATATCCATCATGACCTATATATTTTTGAATGTTGCCTCTAAATATTGCACATTCTTCTTTACAGCATCCATACTTGCATTGGCATTTGATAAATCATATACTAGTTTCTCTTGAGGGTATGCCACAATATATTTGTCATTCATTGTAGCTTTGATCACCTTCAAGTGGTTAAAATTGAAATGAATACCTCCTATGATACTAATTTTTAGAGTTACAATCCACTAAGAAGGGGGGTGAATAAATGGTGGTAAAAAATCCAATTCAATTTCTAAACCCTTATAAATACTTAAGCATTCAATACAATCATTCATGAATCATATAGATCATTCATAGTAGTGAAAAATGAACATAATACAAAATTACATACACAACACAAGATCTATGTGGTAAACCTTCTTGGGGAATAAAATCCACTCTAAAGCCTACAAACACATGGACTATTGTCCTATAAAATTATCACAAACAAGATATTGATCCAGTCTTTTTGATCAAGAACCTTGGTTAAGTCCTTTTGACCTAAGGCCTTTAGTGAAATAGTAATTACATGAGAGCACCTACCCCTAATATGATCAATTCCTTTTGACCACCTATTAATTTAAGTCCTTTTGACCTATAACCTTGATCAAGTCCTTCTGACCAAGGTCTTTAGTGAAACCTTGTTTCATAAGGACTAACTTCCCCTAAGGAATATCAAGTCCTTTAGACCCTCCTTGAAATGAACACTTCCACTTTAGAACTTATGTCTTTAACACCTGATGATGGACCTATAATTATCTAAAAACTACACAAACTCTCTCTTTAATTCATATAGGCCTCTCACATAATCATGTCATAATCTCTCTCCTTCTTTATTCAAATAGTCCTCATATGCACATTTATATCTCTTCGCACAACTTTAAACTACAAGATCACCATAATATCATCAGAAACATGACCTATAGATCATACACATAGTATTTAATCTTTTCTATTCATCAACCTAATATTTTTTAACTCTCACTCTCCTCTCTTTTACTTCACTGTCTAAATCTCTCACATATAAGTCTCTATAAATCTAGAAACCATCTCATTTGATTTCACTATATATGGAGCAATCATGAATATTAACTTATAGATTAGAAATTTTACTTACCTTAACCCTTAAGTTTTCTATTACATCAATACATGGCTTTAAAAAATCTTCATATGTTGGCCATGACAACTATGGGTCACCCTTAAACAACTACACCTTTTAATAAGGCCCGTATAACTCTTATAGGTCTCATAAAGACCTATTCGCCCATTTAGCACTTCATCAAGAAAATAAATAAAAACAAGACCACTTCCAAATACATATTTCCACTCATTATTTCTAATAAGACATCCTAAAATTATCATAGTCACTCATTCTCACCTCTATATATGCTCAAACAACTCAATCACTGACCTGGTGCATAGGAACACTATGAACAAACACACAGTCAATTTATTAAATTTTGTTCATATAGAATAAAAATTGATCACACCTCCATAAACCACACATATCATCCCCATGTATTATACGACACTCCAAAATAACTAATTCATCATAAAACATCAAAATAGCATCAACACAAGCTCAATTACCCTTCTCAGGTTACTTGAAGAACATGCATGAACATAGTCAAATTTAAACCTCAATAACTATGACTATTTAGATATTTAAATTATTTTTAATGTATGTTATATGGATTCCTCTTCATATTTTATTTTTAAATCACCAACAAATTCATTCTAGATCAAAATTTATAGTCCAAATTCTATAGACTGGTTATTCCCTTTACAAAAATTAAAATATTTGAATTCCAATGGTCAAAGTTAAAACTTGACTGCTTGCCTTCATCTCATACTATCAATAAACCTGTAAAATCACACTCCATTTATATTATTTTAATATTCTTTATATTTAACTTAAACATGGTTCATTAAATATCTAATAGGTTGACCACTTTGACTCAACATGCACCATATATCTTCAATTATATGATCATATGTTCACTATTGATCTATATCCTTTACCTTTGCTCAGTAATTAAACATAAAACACCTTATCATCTTAATAATTCCAAAATTATTAGATTCAATGTGATTCATTTATCTCTTTGAGACTTGATCGATCATTACCTTGTGAAAAATTAACTAATTATGGAAACCATTTCAAAATGCTTGAGAAGCCAATTTTGAACCTTAATAACCTTTATTGTGCTTAGACACATGATCTCAAATTTTAACCATGTGATAACCTCACATATTTTAATCCATCCATATTAAAATATTAATCTATAATCCACACATGTGTGATATATTCCATCATTAACATGTTCACTTAGAATTTTCTTCCATAGAGCCAACTATGCCTAGAACTACTTAGAAGGCCAACCTTGCTCATGCATATATTTTGATGTGCTTCATCACATGATATAAAAATTAGAAAAAATAAAATAATAAACCCATATTATCAATTTCTCCTTAAATATCCACACATGTGAGGTATAACTTCATCAATATGCTTACTTAGCTCTTTCTTGCCTCATGCAAATTTGGCTAAGTATGGGAACTTAGTGTTTTCTATTTGAGTAGCCAAATTTGCATATTTATATCTTTGACCATGTTTTATCACATGAATTTAAATATATTTAATAAAAAAATAATTAATAATTTAATCACAACCATATGACCAACTCCCCCAGACTCATCCACACATGGAAATGGTGACATCAATAAACGGCCTTCTCAGATTTTCTGCAACTAGCCCCAAAATGTCTAAATGAAAACAATGAACTAAAAAATTAATTGCACTAATGAACACAAGATATAAAATATTATAAAACATATTAGGGACATATTTCACATGATCAAAAATTCATACTCATCCCTAAGCATATCTAACCATGCCAAAACTAAAGATCAACCAAGCCAACTTTAAGCACACTTTATCAGGTAGATTGCACACTTTGTCATTATTAATTAGGATATGAAATCACTTCATCCACTCACTATGACACCTATATTATATTACCATGACACCATTTACAACTCTAAAACATATAATTCATTTAATATGTCTATACAAGTGTTGGAGGTCTGAGTCATCATGACTGGTCCTTGAGGAAAATTGGGAGTTTTGAGTGTGCAAGTTGCAAGAGTGTTTTTGAGTCATTTTACCTTGTGTAATGAATTATAATTAAATTTTTGAAGTTTTTTAAGTCTTTTATGTTTTTTTCATATTATTTATTATCATGATTGTGTGGCTAAATATTGTGTTATCTTCAATTGTTCAAGACAAACCTTTTTGTGTGTGTGAAGACCTAATGTAAATAATATTAATGGCATACTTCAAGTGGTGATTAGAGATAAAAAAAGTGTCATGGAAATAATATGAGATTAATATGGATATATTTTAGTTTAATATTAATTTTTCCTTCCATGTATGAATTTTATAAGTGTTCCAAGGAGATCAAAGGGTAATGCGTACTAATGAAGGCCTAACTAAATTAGGTTTCCTTATAGCCTAAAGAAGGATTTGGTATATTTGAGATATGGAAGACCTAATGTAATGATTTATTAATATTTTTTGCATGTTATAAGTAATATTATTTATAAAATATAAGTGTTCAAGTGTGTGTGTCCAACCAAGAGGTGTATGAGCAAGAGCTTAGTATAAGAGCAAGGCCTAATTGACCAGTTAGAGAAGGTGGGAGAAAAAGTAAGTATATATCACTTAGAAGAGATGAAATAGGTATTTTAGACCATCATAATGGTATATATAAATTATAATTATTATATAATATGGGTAATATAGATGAATATCAAGGTCATATGACCTAATCTATCTTTAAGAGACCTAGTTAAGCGAAGGAGTTTAGAAGATAATTTGAGAGGGATAGAAGAGAGAGAAGATCTTAAGAAGGTGATCATCATATTTTATATGAGAAAAAATGTCTACTAAAGGTTATTAAACAAACCATGTGTATGATTTTTTACTGAGTCATCTAGGGGGTTGGAGCCTCTTTGTAAGTTAGTACTTGTTAAAGCCTAACTGGGTTGGTACTTAGCTACTTGGGGTTGGTGCTCCATGTGGAGTTGGTGCTTCAAAAAATTATAATATTTTAACTTATATGACTATATCCATTTTCAATGGTTAGTTTGTTTTATTCCCCTTTAGGTTTTTCCACTCATATGTGTTTTTTTGTGTTATGCTCAAGTGAATGACTCTTTATGCATTGCTATATCTTTATATTGTCTTGATGGTTCAAGGAATGTTAAAGTACATGTGAAATAAATTTTTAAGAGACTAATTAAAAAATACCCCTCCTATTCATTATGTTTACACTAATTACTATTATATCTTGGTCCTTTTAATTAAGTCTAACAGCTTGTAGGTGATTCTAAGAAGCACAAGATGTCTACTGATAAAAAAGAAGAAGATAACATATATGATGAAGAAGTCTAATATGATAGTGAATAATTAGAATCTGAAGTATACCTTTAATTTGATCTCATGATTTCCATTTATTATTTGAAGAATCAAAATAATACTATCAAGTATCTCAAGAATCAGTTAGAAGGTATCAACACAAGGTTTGGGTCAAAGGAAATTAGGTATGACTAGTTGAAGACAAAGCTAGATTCCTTGAATGTTGAGCATGAGTAGCTCATAGAAAATATGAGCAAGCTTGAGAATGAGCATGAGAATTAATAAAAATCTAAGAGTACCAACATGAAAATACCAATGAGGTAACCTAATGTAATAAGGGATAAGTTATCATGGAACCATGGGAAAAGTAGTGATCAATCAAGAGGTAAGTACATAAATATTGTTTGCTATAGTTTTCACAATTAAGGACACATTTCAAGATTTTATTCTAATAGAATTAGAAAAGTTCCTCAAGATTAAAAAAGATATATGAAGCTCCTATAATGCATGATAATGGTCAAACATTAGTATGGAAGCCAAAACAAGTTAGGACTAATCATATTAAGACCAAGAGTCAAGATGGACTATTTGTTAAGGAGGAATAGAAGACCAAAGTAGATTATATACTAGATCATACTACCTTTCATATTAAATATGAAGGCATGAAATGGTATATATATAGTATTTTATCAAGCCACATGATAAGAGACAAAAATATTTTCATTTCATTAAATAAGAATGCTATAAGAATAATGAGGTTTAAAGACAACACAACTACCAATATAGTTGGCAAAAGTATCTTGAGTTTAGACAATGGGAAGCCCAAGACACAAAATGTGTTATATGTGGAAGGTTTGAAACATAACCTACTTAGTGTAATTAAAATGTGTAATCAAGAATGCACACTAACATTTCATGATAGAGGATGTGAGATAAGGAGATCCAAATCAAGAAGGCTAATTACCAATGCTAAGAGGACTAAGAAAAATCTATATGTCTTGAATGATATTGTGAAGGAGAGATTATTTATGAGCAAAATGGATGAAATTTGGATATGGAATAGAAGGTTCGGTCACCTAAACTTTGATGATCTAGTCATGATAAGCATTAAGAAGTCTATGAAGAACATGCCTAAGATCACCAAACCTATAAACATACTTTGTAAGGCATGTTAACATGGTAATTAGACTATAAGAAGGTTCAAGTCTAAGGATTAATCTAATATAAGACCCTTAGATCTAATACATACTTATCTCTATGGACCTACAATAATTCAAAGCATTCAAGGAGATAATTACTTGATGTTAGTCATAGATGACTACACAAGAATGACTTGGGTAGCATTCTTGAAAGAAAAGTTAGAAACTCTTGACAAGTTCAAGGCATTCAAGGATCTTTTTGAGAATGAAAATAATGGTAAGATCAAGTGTCACAAATTTTACAAAGGAGGGGAGATTTTTTCCAATGAATTTGATGACTTTTATGAGGTTCATAGAATAAGGAGATAATTCTCAATAGTTAGGACACCTTAGCAGAATGGGGTAGTGGAAAGAAAGAATAGGATATTTCAAGAGATCACCAAAACCATGTTAAATTATTCTATATTATCTTATGGATATTAGAGAGAGGCAATATTCACTTTAGTCTACATTTTTAATAGATGACAGATAAGAACTAATGAAAACAAGATTCCTTATGAACTATAAAAGGGTAGACCTATCAATGTGGAACACTTTAGAGTTTTTGGGGGTAAATGTTTCATAAAAAGAGATGATGAAGACTTAGGATAGCTTGATTTTAGATCTAATTAAGGTCTATTCTTAGGATACTCATCAATGAGCTTAGCCTATAAATTTTATAACAAGAGGTTATAGAAGATAGTGGAAAGCACCAATGTGAATATTGATGAGACAAGAAAATCACACTCTCATTCAAAAGATATTTTAAATAATATGGAATTCAATAATGAAGAGGAAACTATAGAGGTTGATGAGGAAGAATAAGAATTTGAGGAGAGATAAGACACAAAAGGCCCCTCATGATAAATTCAAAGAGATCATCCTGAATTTTAAATAATTGGTAACAAGAATGTAGGTATGAAAATAAGGAAGAGACTAGTAAGTAATCTAAATCAAGATAATTTTGCTCTATTATCAAATATTGAAACTAATAATCGTACAAAAACAAGCAAATACAAATTTTAGATAGGTTTTACCAAATAGAGAAGAATGAGACTTGGGAACTATTTCTTAGGCTGAAAGATAAGAATGTCATCAGGGCAAAATAGGTGTTTAGAAACAAGTTGAATGAAGATGGAGAATTTACTAGGAATAAGGCTAGATTGGTATGTAATGGATATGCACAATTTTAAGGGATAGACTTTGAGGAGAACTTTGCACTAGTAGCAAGATTTGAGGCAAAATACATTATAAATTGATCATTCTTATCTCCCCTTTTGACATAAAAGACAAAGTGATGTCTGCAACTCCTTTGATCATACTCCTTATAACCAAAATACTCAATACACATAATTATGAAATTATGAGACATAATACAAACTTTCTCCCCCTATCTCCATGCATTCCTTTTTGAAATAACTCATCTGCTCTTAGAGATATTGAACTTGATTAGCTCACCCTAAGTACTTAGATTCTTTAATAATTTCTAGGGGAAGGAATTACGCCCAATTCCTGTGTTAGGTGTTCAAAAATTACCTTTGGATTTGGTTTGGTCAAAATGTATGCAATCTAATCTTGTGTAGAAACATATTCAAGTCTGACACTTTGTTCACTTACATATTCTCTTAGAAAATGATACATGATGGGAATGTGCTTAGTTATTGAGTACATGATAGGGTTCTTTGAGACACTGATAGGACTTGTATTGTCACAATAGATAAGGCTAGGACCATCATACTCCACCTTATAGTCTTTTAGGTTTTGTCTCATCCATAGGACCTGAGTGTAACATGAAACTGTTGTAATGTAATCAACCTCACAAGTGCATAATGTTACTGATGGTTGCTTCTTGTTTATCCATGAAACTAGGAACTCACAGACTAAGGCTCCTCTAAAGGTACTTTTTTTATTATCTATAATTCTTTCCCAATCTACATATATATAGTCTATTAAATTGAACTCCTTGATCCTTGGATACCATAACCATACTGTAGAGATTATGAGCATAGACCCCATGCCAATTGATCCTACCCTTGCTAAGAGAATGAACCTATGTTAAGTGTATGAAGTGAAATTTATCCTTTTACCTATAAATCACTTACATGTGATAGCCTTAGTTTAATAAAGTCTTGTGCCCTCATGAATCTATAACTAGTCCACCAAAAGGCTTGCACCTATAGGCCATTATGATTAACCTATGGAGGGTTTACATACATGAATCTTCCTAAAGCCTTATTAGAATTGGCCAAGTTATATATTTAAAGACTTGTGCCATTACACAACTATCCCAATGTGAGCCCCAGTTCCTTCTCACTACACTTTGAGTGAGCACATAAGGCCTATGCCTTGTGTGAATTGATGTTTCCAAATCCAAGTGTAAAATGTTGAGTGTATAATAAATATCCCATGTTTATGCCTAAGTGTAATGAGTCCAAAACCAACTAAGACACCTTGTGTGCCTAACTTTTCTACAACATTTTGTTTCCATTACGATGACCTTATTGAATTTTTTGTTGTAATGGTTTGAAATAATAATGTATCGACTCTCCCTTGAAGACATCAAATACTATTTTTAACAAGTAAAAGATAAATTTACACTAAATAATCTAACCTACAAAGGGAAAAAGCTGAGAAAGTGGGTTTAACATAACCTATATGATGCTCTGTATGAGGTATTTTTCTATGAGTTTCTTAAACATGTGTATTTATGGTTGGCTACATATTCAACCCACTAAAGAAGGAGCTATGGATAACACTATGAGTGGATGAAGGAGCACCTAAAGAGGTTTGAGATCTTGGATGCCACTTAGACTAAAGCAATAGATAAATGGTGGCAAGGAGTGTTGAATAGTAACATGCATAAGTTTATATTCTCAATGAACTCATGCCCTAAGGAAGTAGAGTACCATTTCTTATGTGACCCTCAAGGTATGTTTGTGAAATCATTTGGTGTAGAGCTCAGAAATCTAATGGTGGATTACAAATTTGAAAATTTGGGTATAGAAGGATAAATTCCTTTCATGTATGATTAGCATAAAAGGGGAGAAGGGGATGTGTAGGTGAGGCACAATAGAAGGGGATGAGTAGATTGACACTTGAGAGGTTAGAAAATAGACCTATAATAAGAGACACTGAAGAATGATAGAAGATATAGAACCTGGAAGTGTTGAGAGAACCCATAGTGAGTGGGAAGGGCATTAGTAAGGATCTCTTAAAATATAGTAGCATGAAGATGAGAAAAATATAGAGTAAAAATATGAATGGATCATAAAATAGTGAGAGCATGAGAAAGATAGGTGCACAAAATGGTGAGACTATAAGGGAAGGAGGATGGTGATAATAAGGATGAGGTAAAATAAAAGATGAGTGTTTACTCATGTGATAGACCCAATTGATTCTATCTGAAGATAGTGAAATATGAATGATAATGATGATAATGGTGGCCAAGTTATCCTGAGATACCCCATGTATCCAAGTGTTTCCTAAATAGTCTGTGTAGACCTTAGGACAATATAATTCTCCCAAGAGGGAGGAATGTGATGAAGAGGGTCAAGGAATGTGAGATTATTGAATTGCCTCACAAAATGGTGAGTACATGGAATGGGGAATAAATGGGTCATAGTCATGGAATATTTTACTCAAGAGGAGAGTGATTCAACCATGAGGTACTTTAATATATGCCACCTAGTTTTGAGTCAATGGAAATCCAACTAGATAATAGGATGACAATTATGTGATGAGTTATGGTGAAATATCTCACTTGGGATGGGCATGAATTGGAGATTTTTGAGGGAATATTTGGATGTGTTTTTTTAAAAAACTATTAGACTATCTAAATGTTTTTGGATTTTTGGAGTGGAATATATACATGAATATTTTGAAAAAATATGTAATGGACATGGGGAATAACATTCCAAGAAACACTTAACAAGGGAAGGAATGGCCATGAGTATAAGGGTTATACAATGAACAAGAAAGGGGAAAAGGACTTACTAGTATCAATAATTAGAATGATAGGGAATAGCTTTCACTAATAAATTATAATTGGATACAAATTATATTATAACATGAACCAAGGTACAAAAGGGAATGAAATATGAAATGTGAATAGGAATGGATAGGAACTCAAGGGAGCTCTAAAAGGATATGAAAGCAAGAAGTCATGATGTATAATATTATAACATTTCATATACAAATATATTCTAACACAAACCATTCTACAATTCTGATATACTTTTGATGAAGTGTAATATGGACTCACTTATACCTATTTAATAATAATCATAATTAGGGTGGGTAATAAAAAGAGGGGAATGGATAAAGAAGTGACCAAGAAAAGAAAAGGGGTTCCTGAAAGTAATGGAAAAACAATAAATGGAACAATATTTTTTAAGATCTAGAGGAGATTATCATAAATATTTAAATCATGCACATAAAGTCAATATAATCCATAAGACAAATACACAAAAAATAATTAATAACACTGATAATATTATTTCTCTTGATGCATTTTCCTAAGAACACATTACAATAGATATACAGGGAATGCCTACCCTATAAATAGGGAGATTCATATCCCTACAAACTCTCAACTAATTAACCAAATACCATTAATAACTTATTGTATAACAATAATACTGACAATAATAATGTTACTAGATATTAATTCATAACATTCACCCCTTAACATTATTATTCCTAGTCACGCCCCCTTAATCTGAACATGGGGAGAATATCATCCCATATTGAATCTGAATTTATGACTATGTGATTTTTCCAAGGATTACAAACCTAAAAAATGGTTTTTCCATGGCTAACCAAAAACTAATGATAGTTTTTCCCATGGCTTACCAATAACTAATGATGGTTTATCCCATGGCTAACCACCAACCAAGTTGTTTTGCTATTTTACCACAAATTATGTCATATATACAAGTACATATTTAATTTCCATAATTTTATAACTTATAGGGATTACAAAAGGAATTAATTCTTACTCAAATAGGAATTGCACATCTATTCTTATTTAGCTACCAAATAAATCAAGAAAGCAAACACATTACACACAAGTGAAACAAAATTCACCACATCATTGATGACTGATGAGAGGTTGTTAAAAGACCTCCAACCCCTTGTGCCTCCATCCTCCATTCTATGATACTACTTACTTAGAAAATTTATCTTTGAGAGACTTTGACGGTTCCATTAGGTTATCTATTTCTTTCTTCCATATAAATTTTAAACCCCTCATATTTTAAATGTCACGTACAAGCAAAAATACATCCAATAAAATAAGTTTTGTATTTTTGTTACACTATTTAAAAACAACTTAACTATTGACTCAAAATGACTTAAACTTTTTGACAAAATCTGAAACATTTGTTTTTAATTTTGCCATAATATTGATAAAAATGACTTTATGACTTTTAAAATAATTATGACTTAATAAAAACCTATGACTAAACCTAAATGACACTAATGATACAATTAAAAAAAAAAAAATTATTTAAATTTTTATGAATAAAATAATAATAATAAACTAACTTCTTAATGGAATCTAATGACCACATCTAATACATGACCTAAACTCTTACCTAAAAAATGACACCTAAGACTCTAAAAAAAGACTTGTATATCATACTTTAAAAAAATAAGCTATATGACTTGATGCAAAGCTAATTATAAATTGATTAACATAAAATAAGAACCTATTGACTATCATACCCAATTAAAAGACATGATTTGCACGTATGGTGACAATTTCTTGATTTGAGAAGCTTCATTTGATGATGTTGAGGTTTGGCATAGGTTTCTAGATGTATATAATAATACATCACATAATAATGGATGTCAGTCCCCAAGATTTGATAGAATAAGATGAATAGAAAGAGTGAAATAATCACAATGAAAAAATTGATCTTGCTTATAATGTCCAAAGTTTTGCTAAGCTCGATATACATATAGTTGTACACTAAGCATAACTAATTTTATTTACTCCTATGAATAGTCATTTATCTAACAATGGTTTTTAGTCTATAAAGAATTGAATGTAGATATGCTGGATATCAAGGGTAAGTTAAGATGTAATATGCTGATAAAATCAATTTTAGTGTGATATAATTATTTCACAATTGAATATAGCTATTTACTGGTGCTGATGTCAATAGAGATCAATGAAAATTGAGGCAAATAATGTCATTGTAAATCTAATCAAAGAAAATACTATCAATGAGAAATGGATGTGTGTAGATTATGATAGTAAGATAATACATAGTGACTATAAATATAAAGATGGATAAGTATTTAGCACATAGATACACAAAGTTGCATATAGAACCATGTACAATGTTGATAAAAAAACATAGGTTTGTGTGTTTATTGAGTGTTGATCAAGAATACATTTAACCTTGGATTTTGGTACCAACCATCACCATCATGTTGAGATAGATATAAAAAAGTGGGTGCTGAGTTATGTAGAAATGGTAATAAATATCTTGTGCTTAGACCAAATGAAACATGCAAAATAAGAATAAGAGGTGCCAATGATTTCTTTAGACTCTCATTTTGGATCCCCCACTCTGATACTACTATTAAGATATTGAGGAGATTATCATAGAGATTTAAATCATGCACATTAATTCAATATAATCCATAGGCCAAATACATAAAAAATAATTAATAACACTGATAATATTATTTTTTCTACTGCATTCTCATATAAACACATTAAAACAAATATATAGGGAATGTCTACCTTGTAAATAGGGAGATTCATAAACCTAAAAAATATCAACTAATTAACCAAATACCACTAATAATGTACCTATATAATAATAATAATAATACTAATAATAATAATGTTACTAGATATTAATCCATAATAATATTTAGAAGGGATGCTCCTAAGCAAGGACACTTAGATAATGTTTGATAGCTTAAGCATATAAATGCTTGAGATGCATAATGTTCATAGGCTTATCTAATTCATACCCATATAGATTATCCAATTTTTATGCTCCTAAACCAAATATAGTTATAAAAATTAATGGTCCCAACCAAATAGGCTCAAATTTACCTTTCTTTTTAAGCTCAACATTAGTGTTCTTTTTATTTTATTTCAACACAAGGTCACCAGGATCAAACGCTTTAGAAATGATGTGCTTATTGTAATACTGACATAGTTGATTTTGATATAATTTGAGATGATTAATGGTATATTTCCATTTCTCATCTAAGAGATCCAACTCTTTGAACCTATCTATTTTATATTCCTCTTCATCATGAATATCATGTAGTAAAATGCACAGAGAAGGGAGCTCAATCTCAATAGGGAGAATTGCTTCAAATCCATATACCAGAATAGGGTGTAACACCAATGGGGGTGTTAACATTATTATGATATAACCATCAGGTAGGATACATTTTCAAATGTCAATTATGACCAACATCATTGACAATATTTTTAAGGATTTTGATAAGGGTTTTTACTAGATGCCTCAACTTGGCCACTACCTCAGGGAAGATAGGGGGTTAAGAATTTATGCTTAATATAAAACTTAAAATAGAGGTATTTGATGTATTTATTTATAAAGGACTTACCATTATCATAAATAATAGTGGATGAGATGCCATAGTGACAAATATGATGATTCAAGATAAATTTAGAAATCTACTTACTAATTACATAATTGAGAGGAATTTCCTCTACCCATTTAGTGAAGTATTTGGTAGTAGTAAGGATGTGCTTATGGAAATCTAAATTAGTGGGGTTAATTTTACATATGATACTAAGTACCCATGTAGTAAATGACCAAGAAATTATAACTGGCTAAAGTGCATGTGCTAGATCATGAATAAGGTCACCATGTTGTTTATAGGCTCCACATTTATTGACATATGCATATGCATCTGCTTTCATAGTGGGATAATAATAACCAATGTGAAAGAGATTTTTTTTAGGATCATATCACTAGTGTGGGCCACATAAATCCTTTTATGAACTTACTTAGGCACTAATTATGATTCTCTCAAATTTAAACAATGAAGTAGAGTTCTATCATAACATCTAAAATAGATCATGTCACCAAGTAAAGTAGAACAAAAGGTGGATTGGATATATTATTTTTGAAAGTTATTGGATAGATCAAGAGGAAGATATGATTATGTAGAAAGAATTAGATGTCTTGGTACCAGGGTGAATTAGGACCAATAATATCACATTCCATTTCAAATTATGAATAGTTTTAGGCTAGAAAAAGAAGATTTTCAATTAAACATTGATATTTTGTAACTGCATGAGATATTTTAATCATAGATCTAATAGTATCCATTACATCAGCTAATTTATTATTGTCTCTAGAAACATGTTCAAATTTAATAACATCAATTTTGCTTTTGAGGATATCTACCATGTTATTTTAAGGCATGTGTTTACCATCGTTAGTCTAATATTGATCATTAACTTGATTAATAATCAACTATGAATCACCATAAACAACCAAATATTTAATGTTTCATTGAATTACAATGTGATGCTAGAATATTATTACCTCATACTCTACAATGTTATTAGTACATGGAAATCCAATGTGAAAATATTAAGGAATTAGATCACCCTATGGTGTAATGAATAATATTCCTATTCTAGAACCATGATATGTGAAGGATCCATCAAAATATAATGTCCATGGTTTAGATTATTCTAGTTTTAGAATGGAATCATTAGGAAGTGAACTTTTATAGGAGTAGAATCTAAAAGAGGTGATTCAAATAATTGATTATCTAATACCTATCCTTTGATAGCCTTCTGATGTGCATACTCTATGTCAAACTGACTGAGCAACATGAACCACTTATCCATTCAATCCTTTAAAGTTATTTTTCATAACATATATTTTAGAGGATTTATTTTTGTAATAAACTTAGTCTCATTGTTCAACATGTAATGTCTTAGCTTATGAGAAGCAAAAACAATGTGAGACAAGTTTTTTTAATTGGGGTGTAGTTGTGCTTTTAAGTGACCAATTTTATTCTTAGATTATATATTTCCCTTTATTTTCCTTGATCATTATGCTATACCAAAAGTTCCCTCAAGGCATGTTTAGTGGAAAGAATGTATAATAATAAGGTTTACTAGGTGTTGGTTGAATGAGCACTGGAAGATTTTCTAGATATTTATTTCATTACTCAAAAGCCTCTTGAAAATCAAAAGTCCATTGAAAAGTAGTGCCTTTATTTATAAGGTACATGAATGAGTAGTATCTATCAACATGTTGATAAATGAAGTGATGAATTGACTGGATCTTACCCTTTAAACTATGAATTTACTTTAGATTGGAAGGAGGAGGCATCTCAGTAATGGCCTTGACTTTGGTTGGATTGACTTTAATGATCCTATGGGAAATAATGAAGCCTAATAATTTTTTAGAGTTAAACAAAAAACACATTTCTTAGGGTTTAGGTGCAATTTTTACTCATGAAGCCTCTCAAATATTTTTAACAATACTTTAGGATGTTCTGTATGGGTTCTTGATTTTCCCAAATTATCATCCACATAATTGTCAAAAATGTCAACAATCAGATCATGGAATATGACCATCATTACCTATTGATATGTGGTTCTACCATTTTTAAATAAAAATGGCATGGCTTTGAAATATAATGTTCTTTATGGACTGGTGAACATGGTCTTGCATTGACCTTCAAGAACAATATTGATTTGGTTTTAACTAGATAAACCATCCATAATAGAGAGCATCTCATAACCAACTATAGAATCAATAATCATATCTATGTTGGGTAATGGAATATCATATTTTTAGAAATCTGTATTAATGTCCCTAAAATCTATGAAAATTATGATGCCAACTAGATTCTTACTAACTAGCATGATATTGGAGATTTATTTTGATTAATCAACTAGCTTAATGAAACCTACCTCAAGCAACTTATCTAAATCTTTCCTGACCCTAATAACAATTTTTTAGATGCATAATTCATAATTTATGCTTGATAGGCATAACATCTAGGTGTAAAAAAAGATGATACACCATTAAAAAAAGATATAGACTAGGCATGTCTGAATATGAGTAAACAAATATATTAATGAATTCATCAAGAATCACAACAATCAATTCAAGTTCCTCTAATGTGAGGGATGCACCAAGCTTAATTATTATGGGATCTTGATGAGTACCAATATTCACATCTATAATATCCTCCATAGTAAGAGTATAACCATATTATATAATTATTGGTAATGAATGCAAGTGATTATATAAATCTTAATGTGGGCTCACAGGCTAACCCATATAAGAACAATTAGAGTAACCCATTTAAGGTAATAGCCAATTAACAACTAGCTATGGATGACCTAAGACCCTTTTTACAAATTCTTTTAGATCCTAAGGATTAAGTTCTACTTTTGATGATAAGTGTGGACTTATGGCACACCATGTTTCCTTTGAAATAGAATGAAATTACCCATCCAAGGGAACCTAAACAAGTTTTCACCCATGTACTTGTATTTTGTTTTACTATTTCCCCAATCTAAAAGTGCCTTGAGAGGTTTTCACTTAAGATCCTCGATGTTTCATTTTAATTTTTGTTAAGATGAAGGAAGTTTGCCTACTCCCCAAAGAAAGTGGTAGGGTCCAAAGTGTATAAAAATACTTTATTATGATCACCAATTGGTAAAATATCTCTTAAGCCTAAGAATTATTATATGGTCTCTTCATTTTAAAATTCATCTAGTATGATATTTTGATTTTGCTAGTCCCAATCGATGAGAACATGATAATGGAGAATGATGGGAAATTTAGGAACAATGGAAATAATAAGGAAAAAATGGAAATAAAATAAATTAGTATTGGCTAACTCATTATTTATGCTATAAAAATACTCTATCACTAATAGGAACATTATCATTAGACACTGAGGTTGTGTCAATTTCAAGATATGAGGGGAAAACCCTACGTGATTGATATCTAAGACCTCGAGGCTTTGTATTTTTAATTGGAATAATGAGATCTAATTTACCTTATTATTGTTCCTTGAATCCTTTATATTTATAATCTTGATTGACCATAATTTTATGAGATTGATTGGTATATTTTTTGCTTTGAAAACAAGGAGAAAAAATCATCACTGTGTAACCAAGACTCATCTAGATTATAAGATCTTATTGATTAAATGATTTACCTTTGAAAAATGTTTTATACCCATTTGGATGAAGATCTATTTTATTTTTAAGCCATTCCATCTTAGGTCTACCATAGAATTTAGGTGACTTGGGAAGCTTGGAAATATGAAAGGCATTTTAAATATTATATGTGCCAATTCCTTTCTCTTGAATAGTGAAATGGGAAAAAAAATATTAGGGAAGTGATTTGGAAGAGCAAGCCAAGTTACTAGGATCAACATAATTGGATTTAGATGGTTTAGGTTTCACTTTTTTACCCTTTTGATTACCTACCCTATACTAGGACAATAAGTGTATCAATTACTCTTTTTCTAGATGTTTACAATATTGGTAAGGTTATATATCCGTAAGAATAGTAATCTCCACTCTAGAATGGGGGAATACAAGACACTAATGCAATGTATAGGGAATTAAATGAATCTCATGGATCCAAGGATGACCAAGGAGATTATATGGTAATTATAAATATATACCATATCATAGGGTATTATGAATTATAGTCCTAACTTAGATGGGTAATGAAATTTTACCTACTACATCCCTTTCATTATTAGCATAACCATTAATGGCAATGATCTCATTCTTCAAATATATTGTAGTGTAGCACAAATTATTGCCTAATGTTAGTGGAACAATATTGAGGCCATAACCATTGTATATGAGTAATCACTTTATTTTATGGTGGGTAATGATGACTTTAATAAATAGGGAATGAGTATGCAAAGGTCCAAGAGCTTACATGCCACTCTATTCAAATGTAGGTTGAGGGCTAGGAGACAAATGTCCTACTAATACTTGAAATTTATCAGGTGAAATATTGTTAGGCACCTTAGATTGATTTAGGAGGTCATATAAAATATATTTTGTGGGCTTGTGATGAACATAAGAGATATAAGATGGAAATATGTGTCAATGTTTTAATCAATTGATCCATGAGATCATATTTCTTGTAAATTGGGGGAGTATTTTTGAACTTTGGAGGATTATAAACATGATTAGAATTGGAAGGTGGGATAGGATTAGAGGAATAATATATGGGACATTAAATTACAACCCTAGGGGTCAAGTTGTAGCAACACAGTCTTAATCTAGGATAGGATTATGATAATTAGAGAAATTATAGGGAGATCTTGGAATAATAATCCTCATACAAGGATTATTTTTTAGAGGAGCTCCCAGGATATATGAATGTGCTTGTGAATTATTAGGATGGGAATGAGATTGGGAAGGTATTAGAATGGTTTACACATGATACCCTATGATACACCCACCACATTATTATAGTTCTAGGGAGTAGCATGATAGTCTATATGGTTAGCTTGGGAACCCTGATTGGTATTATAATTATGGTTCTCTTGATGTTGTTGCTAATGATTCTAATTAATGTTATGTTTGGAAAATGGGTCCTTGTATATCCCCATGTTTTGATTGGTTTTAGATGGTGCATTACCTAATTCAATTTCACCTCTTTCAATCATGTTTTGAACATGATGTCCTAATTTCACACACCAATGAATACCATGAACTATTACATGATGATACACAAAATACTCATTATCATGATACCATTCAAGATTGGTTTATATTTTTTTGAATGGTTTGGTATTATTCCAAGTGATCATGTTTATAACAAGTAACTTCCAAAATACTACCTTGATATGATTTCTAAGATTAATAAAAGGTCTTATATTAGATTGATTCCTTTGAGGAGGTGGCCTCTATAAATTAAGGTGTTATGTTAGAGGAGCATGCTTTATTATTAGTGGGTATTCTATTTTAATGTGTCTTACTTCCATTTCTCTATTTCCAACCACATTATTATTGTGATTTAAGGTTTTGGGCTTATAAACTATGTTTGGTTAAATTTATATTGAAACTTGATTCTAAGTTTGATGTTGGGATTGATTTTTGTGAATAAAATTTTATCAATATTTTATCAATGAGGGCCCATTGTATTTGGACCCCTTTATTAATTAATTCATTTAAGGTGTTTGGATAATGTAATCTAAGGTTAAGAACTAGCTTTGAATTTAAATTAGTCATGAATATATTAGCTCTTTGTCAAGAAGATAATGTGGAAACCTGTTAGCCAATGCTCTCCATATTTGAAGATAATTTGAAAAGCTCTCTCCACCTCATTTTTTAGTATTACACAAGTTAGACATAGTTAACCCATGTTCCATATTATAGGAGAAGTGTCTAACAAATTTATCTAATAAATCATCAAAATTAGTGATAAAACATTTTAGGAGAATCATAAAATAATCTAAATATAAACTTCATGAAAATAGGTGAAACATAAAATTGGTGTAATAGCCTACTTTTTGACATGTAACAAAGAACTCTTTTAGGTGATCTCTTGGGTTACCCTTTCCCTTATATTTATCAAATTTAGAGATATCAAAATTAGGTGGAAAGGGTGTCAAGAATATGCTAGCATCAAATGGATAAGAGTAAATTTGATCCAACTTGTATTTTTAGCCATGTTTCCCTGCTTGTAATCCTAAAATTATATCCTTGATAACCTAACACTCCTGGTGAAAAGTAATATTTTGTGATGATGGTGAGTTATTAGTTGGATTTGTGGGAATATTTAACATTTGTACTAGCCTATTATGATTATTACTTTTATTTCCAAGATTGTATTGTGGGTATGGAACTTGATGTTGATTAGAATTTGAAGGGGAATGTAAACTCATTGTTGAGTGGGAAGAAGTTGTTGCCTTTATGGAGGAACTTGTTGTTGATAAGTGGGAACACATTGTGAATTGGAAACAACCCATTATATAATTACAACTTGTTTTTTCATATTAAATGAGACTTTTTGGGTATTGGAAGGAATTTGATTAACCCTAAAAGGGTTATGTTAGGAAGGATGTGAGCTAGATGGAACATGATAATCCCTTATAAGAACTTATTGGGCATTAATTAGATTTTGTTGATACTGAGTGAGAATTTGGGAATTAGAGGAATTTTGGCATGGAATAGAAGGAATTTATTGGGATGGAATTTGAATAGTGGGATTGGTATAAACTTGATGGGTATTTAGAAACATTTATTTTGAATTTTCAAAAACTTGTGAAGAATCCACAGGTATACATTACTCTATATTAGTAGGTGTTTATTGAAATGGATGAACTAATGGATTTGGATCTTTTTTTATTTAGGATGATCAATTTATATGAGTGGAAGCTCAAAAATAGGTGTAATTAATGAACATACAATATTGGATAAGATTTGACTAGCTTATTGTAGTCACGACAAAATAATTGGGGATACTTAGGTTCATGAAATAAGTATTTCCTTCCATTTTCTAAATATGTTTGGAACTAGTTACCTTTGTGTGATTCCTTTATCATGAATACAAGATGTTATATAATAATCTTAAGTCTATTCTATAATAGTAACATTGTTATGTGATTTGGGTTGAGGTCACACAAGGTTTCTATGGGACAATCAAGGGAAACTCTAGTACCCATTCCAACAAACACAACAAGGCCTCATCTTTATTTTCAAATAATTCTTTCTCAAATCAAACTTTATTAGTCTTGTAACTAAGTAACACACCCTTATACTCTAATTGATAGGCCTCCATGTCTTTGATATTTATGTAGGATGGTTGATCTTATTGATAATATTGATATGAAAAGGGGTTTTGGGTCCAATCCTCATCATATGCAATATTGTAATATGCTACACTTTTTGTGTATCAAGGAATCTTAAACACTTGTTTCCAATTAAGGGGTCTGACTTAGGTCTCAAATTTAGAATATTAAGTAATTTAAAGCTATCATATATGTTTTAAGTAACCTAATGTTTGAAAAGGAATGAGTCTCTTAAGCTAAAGTTCCATAAACAAGGTAAAATTATAATTATAGGATAAAATTGAAGTTGCTCTTAAAAACATGTGTGTTTAGACCATAAATGTCCTTAAAAAGTTGAAATCAAGTTGAAAAAAAAATTAAACGTTTGATTTTATTTGAGAAATTTGAATGTAATTTAGATGTGAATGGAATTTAGAATTTAGAAGTTGAATTTGGAATAGTTGAATTGGGAATAGTGAATTGGGCATAGTGATCTAGGAATAATAATCTAAGAATAGTGGATTGAGAATAGTGGACCAGGTATAATGACCTAGGAATAGTGATTGGGAACAGTGATCTAGGAATAGTGATATGGGAATAGTGGATTGGGAATAACGACCTAAGAATAATGATCTAGGAATGGTAATCTGGGAATAGTGGATTAGAAATTAGGGATAAATAAAAATGGGTAGCATAATAACATGGTTTATATAAGAGGCATATTAACTTAGATATTATGATGTGGACAAATCATAACAGGTATAAATGAATGATTTTTTACCCTAAAAATGGGAAAAGTAATGCCTTGGTGTGTAAGTATATATAAATTATGTTTTGGACTTGGAATTGTTTGGACTTAGTTTAAGTTTAAAAAGGTGTCACACAAAATGAGTATGAATAATAATCACACAACCATAATCAAACAAGATAAGCCTATTTTAGTGGTAGAATGGGTTCACATTCAATCACTTACCATCAAAAAAATTGCTATGAGAGTAAAAGTTTAATTATTAATTAATTAATAAGATTTAAATTATGTAAATTAAAAATTGACACTCTCTCATAATTAATCTATGATGATTAATATTGGGGATATTTTACCTTTATATCCTTGTATAAATGAAATTTTGTGTATAACAGGTTCCTAATCTAAAGTTTTACTTGGATTTCTAGATGGTCTCAACATTCCTTTTGATATGTGGGCACAAATTCCATAAATGAAGACAAAAAATGGGCTATTCACAAGAGGGTCTAGTATGTTTTCAATAAATTCATCCATTGGATTTTAGTGAATTATAACAAGAATTTTAGAGCTTAGATGTACCAAAAATAACCTTGTGTATTGGAGCATGAAATCCCCTCATGTCATGATGTGTGTAAAATGTATAATTGTTTAGGTATTTATTATAGTATGATCATCAATTTATATACCCTACCATATAAACAAGGCTTTGTATGAATTATGGGTAATGAAATCCTAGTCACCGCACCCTAATATAATTTCAATAAGGTGATGAAATTATACTTACATAGTATAAAAATAAAACTTGGAAGGTATTATTTTTATAATTAATAAGAATCACTTGAAAGGGAAAGTGAAGAGCATAATTGGAAAATATTCAAGATAAAAATAAGTTGGAACCTCACATTTATATGGGTCACCCAAAAGGGGAGAGCATACCCAAAAAGAATGCACATAATATACAACTTGAAGTAAAAAAAACCAAAATTAAGAAGGGAAAAGATTTAATAAACAAGTTTTAAGAAAGAAAACCTAACTTTAAATGTTTGGAAAGAAAAAATATTTCACCTCAAGTTTTCAACACCACATTTTTGGTTAAGGTCCTACACTAAAGAGATTAAAAGATTTAAGTGTGGTATTTTACAAGTGAAGGAGGTTTAAAACTTTTTATTTATCTCTCTTTGTTTTTCCACAAATGAGATGTCAAATGGACACCCAAGTCAAAAGTTATGATCTCTATAATTTTTAGATTTAATAGTGATGATTTGTAGATTAAAAAATATAAAATATAGAATATAAAACACATGTATTATAAATTGTTTTAATGGCTATGCATATTTTCAATACCTTTATTTTTCCACAAATGAGAGGTCAAATAGACACTCGAGTCAACATTTATGGCCTCCAAATTTTTTTAGATTCAATAGTGTCAAATTGTAGATAAAAACACAAAAAATATAGAATATAAAACACATAGATCACCAATTTGTTTTTATGTCTACATGCAACTTTGGAATACCTTAATTTTACCATAAATGAGAGGTCAAATAGACACCTGAATTAAAAGTTATGGCCTCCATAATTTAAGCTGTAGGTTAGTAATCTGTGAGATGAAAGAGAAAAACAAAATACCTAAAAACCTTATGATTTTTTTGAACTCAAAATGATATTAAAAACCTAAAAACATATGGTTAATAACATAATCTTCCTTGTCTATTGAAATCATGTAAAAAAAATAGAAGATAACCAAAACATTTTTTATCTTTAGGAATCACCTAATAGGTGCAAGAAGAGGGCATATACATTTTAATTGTCATTAAAATAATTGAAACCTTCAAGAAAGATAAGAAGAACCAATAGATTTCAAGTCCCACCAATCATGCCAAATGTATCTATAGGATTAAAATTAAGGTTTAGAAATTTATCAAACAATAAAAATCAATACCAAATACATATCTAACACCTCAATGAATAAAGGCAAAGAGCAACAAAAACAAATCAATAAAGAAAATAGACAATGATTATATCTTCCATAATATATCATTCACCTTGTTGAAAGTGGATGTGGATCTTGATGTGCATCTCCAAATGGGGTTGTAGCAATGTTGTCTAAGTTGGCAGCATCTCCTCTTAGAAGCTTTGAAGAATGGATGATGAGAAAGGGGGTTGATGCACAAGATGGTTCTGAAAACTTGTTGGGCTTCACTATGATTATTGATCATGGAAATGAAGGAGGTATAAGGCCTTATTTATAATATTATTAAATAAACTTGAACTATCCATCTTGAATTGATATGGGGGGTGCATAATGTACCCTCCACATCTCATATAGATCAAGCAATTGAGCCCTTGATATATTTGGAAGATCAAGGGAGGAGGATTAAGATGCCACGTGATGGGGTACGGATTGATTAGAATTTGTCCCCAAAGTGGAAGGGGAATATCATAAGTATAAGGATAATTGGGGATAAGTGGAGGAATCTTATATTAGAAAATGGAGGAAAGTGGATAATGGAGGATAAGTGGAGGAAGAGTTTAATATAAAATTCGTTTATAGAATAATGTGAGGATAATAAGAAATATTTAATTTTATAAATTGAATATTACAAAGTCCATAAAATTTCTAATTAGGGAAGGATTAGTTAATTAATTAACTAATGAATAATGAACAATGAATAGTGAATAGTGAAGGAAATCATCCAATATGCAATGGTGACAATGAATAAATGATTGAGAATGGTGAATTTCCCTAATTAGAGATTCCCCAAGGTGAATTTAAATTTGTATGTTGGATGTTTAGAATAATTTGGGATGAAAATATGATTTAGATTAGTTTATGTGTAAATGTAGGAAGTCATTCTATGTTGTAATTTTTACACATAAGGTGGTAAAAATGAAGTGTCTATAGGAAGAAAGAAAAATCAATAAAATTATTTTGTGAGAGATAAAGGCATGGGAAGGGAAAATTTTCACCTTATAATTGGCCAATGATTGTTTGATTTATTTATACTTAAGTAGGAATCCACTCTTTCGCATAATTTTTGGCCATTTGGAAAATGAGGTTGGAGCTTAATCATGGAGGAACTAGGAGGAGACCTTTGGAGATGGAGGATAGTTAGGATATTTGTCTTAGAGGAATGGTATGTTTTAATCAATGGAAAATTTGAGGAATGAGTTATTTTTACATATTCTTATTTTATGTTTTTTTTCTCTTAAAAATAATCCTTTGTTACCTCCTTCAAAGTTGAAAACTTGTCATGTATTAATAAAGTCTTCTTACAATCATTTTCTTATTCTGTGTATGGTTTTGGCCTAAGGCCATGTAATTTTTTGAACCTTAAAGGGTTTCTTAGGATGGGTTTTCTCCAATTTTATCTTGATATTTTGAATTTTGATTTTGATTTTTAAAAATGAGTTATATTTCCAGCATGGGTTTGAGTTGATATGGTAGGGTGAACAAGGGTGAATTTCCTTAAGCCATCATCCTTTCATCCCTTAGAATATATTATGAAAACTTGTTGAAAAGGGTTATGTGTATTCTCTCAATTATTTGAGTATGTCCCATTAGGATTGATTTTCATTTGTATTGAAGCACATTTTTATTAAAACATAGGAGGTGTTTCCTAGTTCATAAAATGAGGAAAACAAAATATAGGTAGTGCCTAGTATACCCTTCCTTTCAAAATGAACATATTCTTTTATAATGTAGAAAACTAGCACGGTAATATACATGATCATATTTTTGAGTCCTGAGCTTGAGGGTGTCTGGGCTAGTTTCTTCATAATGGAAAGAGGACCTCTCCTTTCCTTATCTTTATGGTTATACATTGGATCTTGTATATTTTTGAAGCTTGGAATAGATTTAATCATAAATTTAATATTTTATCTTGGTATATTTCTAATCCTTGTAACACTTTTAATATTAATTATAATACTTTTAATTATTTCTTTATGTATAGTGAAAAACAAATTGTAATAAGCATTTGATTTAAGCGTGACATTTATCTCTCTTGATGGAAAATTTTAATGGATTAATAATGAAAATAATTATTTTATTAATGAAAAATTAAAGTGTATTTATGTTCATTACATATTAAAATACATGTTCTATTATGCATAATAAAATACTAGTTTGTAGTTTTCAAGAAAATTTATAATACCCCTCGTATAGTTTAAGGCCTTAAGGAGGTTATTTTGGTTTCATATTTTCTATGTATGTTAAAAAATTCCTAAACCTTCCAATAATAACTTATTATAAACTAATATTTTCCAAAAATCCATATAGTTTAGTAGATTAATTTTTGGAGTCATAAAAAGAAAGTTATGAATTTTTGAAGTTTAAACTCCTAATTATTCCTAAATTCATTAAGAAAATAGACAAAATTAAAATATTTTTTGTGAATTCAAAAAAAGGTAGAAAAGTTCTTTAAAAAATTTTAAAGTGTAATACACAAATATTTTGACCCAAATCAATTTGTTTAATGATTTTTTGGTATACAATTTGGTCAAGATGAATTTTTGAAATTCAAGTTCTTGTATGGTAACATAACTGTTGACATGCCCTTTAGAAGGTCACACACATTGTTTTGAGGGGTAACTCAAGAGGTAGGTTGGTGGTCACCCATGTGACTACATAGAAAGTGTTAAAGCCATAAGGGGCTATGGAAAGCCTTAGTGTAGTAGGGAAATAGATGCTTGTGGTGGGCCCATTTATTGAGGGTGAATGGTAAAAGTCACACAATTAGCATGGATCATGGATTTGAAAGTTGTTGACCATGGCTAACCACATGGTAAACCATTCCCTTCTAAATTTAATGGGGTGGTCAAAAAATTTTGGCTGCCATCCACTTAACCACCATGTAAAATTTTTACTTTATTAAAAAATTCATGTTTATTTAATATTATATTTGTTTTAAACTATATTTTTTTTGTAAAGTTTAGTGATTATAAATTAAATTAAGACCATAACTAATTCACATAAACATGAAATGTTTTGTGTATTTATTTATGCCAACCTAGAGACCTAAAGGTGGGGTGACTTAAAAAGGGACCCATCCTTAATTTTTTTCCCTATTTTACAAAGAATATTTTTAGGGCCCAAAACTTCATATTTTACAAGATACAACTCTTTTGTACTTGAGAGGTATTGTTTGACCTATTGGATGGTTTAAAACTCCTAAAATAATTAGGATAGGTTAACCCAAAATATAACCCTCATTAATTTTCTCTTCCTTAACACATGAACTAAAAATAAAAACCTAAAACTAATAACAAAAAGTGATTCCTTTATTTATCTTGTTGGCATCCATTAATGATTGTGTGGAACTTGAATATCCTAAAAGACATTTAAAAAATAGTTGGAGCATATAACTACTTAGAGAATTTATGAAAATATGGGTACCTACAAAACCAACCTAGGCATGCTTATATCAAATTATTATTTTAAAGTGAAATAAAATGGAAAAATATTAAAATATTTGAGTATCCATTAATGGAAATAATCCAAGGTCGAGGAAGGACAAGAGGGATGAATATGGAAAAGTTATCTCCAAAACCTCATTACTATTTTTACAATGTGATATAGATCATAATGGGAGTTTTAAGAAATTTATTTCCATTGATAAGGATTTATAGGGTATATTCATCTTTAACAGAATTTGATGGTCGAGTTTGAAAGGATTTAATGACTGAGATGGAGTGCTCCATCCTTAGGGAGTTATTAAGAACACTTTAGACCCATTTTGAGGTCATATTATGAGTAGGAGTCTTCCTTGAAAACCACTTTTATAATAAGGTAAATTAAGTAAAAAATAGATTCAAGTTGTCCTTTTTAGTGTAAACCAAGCCCTGTGATTGGCTAGAATCACTTGGGGTCCTATTTGAACCTCGTTGAGAGTTTGGAAAAATCATTTGAGCTAGTAGATAATTGAACCCACCTTGTGTTAGTATAGTTTTCATTATAAACCTTGAATCCATGGGGTCAACTAATTTATCTTAAATAGTTGTAGGCTTGTTTGAGATCTAGTAGGTTGATTAGAACAATTGGGACCAACATGGTTGTGTAACAATCATGTAACCACCTACACATTACCATATATATTGTTGAGGAATGTGAGTTTGATTTGACACATTATTCATCTTGTGCCAAAAATATGGCTATATAATGGGAAATTTAGATATAAAGAATGTACATTATACATTTTTTTAAAATAATTAACTTATTTTTATGTGGTTTTAGTCATGAAAAATTTTAGGAATGACATTTCATGCTTAAAACTAGTATCCTAAATATACATAGGGTTTAAAGATAATTGGGGGAGTATTTTTGAACTTTGTAGGATTATAAACATGATTAGAATTGGAAGGTGGGATAGGATTAGAGGAATAATTTATGGGACATTAAATTATAACCCTAGGGGTCAAGTTGTAGCAACATGGTCTTAATCTAGGATAGGATTATGATAATTAGAGAAATTATAGGGAGATCTTGGAATAATAATCCTCATACAAGGATTATTTTTTAGAGGAGCTCCCAGGATATATGAATGTGCTTGTGAATTATTAGGATGGGAATGAGATTGGGAAGGTATTAGAATGGTTTACACATGATACCCTATGATACACCCACCACATTATTATAGTTCTAGGGAGTAGCATGATAGTCTATATGGTTAGCTTGGGAACCCTGATTGGTATTATAATTATGGTTCTCTTGATGTTGTTGCTAATGATTCTAATTAATGTTATGTTTGGAAAATGGGTCCTTGTATATCCCCATGTTTTGATTGGTTTTAGATGGTGCATTACCTAATTCAATTTCACCTCTTTCAATCATGTTTTGAACATGATGTCCTAATTTCACACACCAATGAATACCATGAACTATTACATGATGATACACAAAATACTCATTATCATGATACCATTCAAGATTGGTTTATATTTTGTTGAATGGTTTGGTATTATTCCAAGTGATCATGTTTATAACAAGTAACTTCTAAAATACTACCTTGATATGATTTCTAAGATTAATAAAAGGTCTTATATTAGATTGATTCCTTTGAGGAGGTGGCCTCTATAAATTAAGGTGTTATGTTAGAGGAGCATGTTTTATTATTAGTGGGTATTCTATTTTAATGTGTCTTACTTCCATTTCTCTATTTCCAACCACATTATTATTGTGATTTAAGGTTTTGGGCTTATAAACTATGTTTGGTTAAATTTATATTGAAACTTGATTCTAAGTTTGATGTTGGGATTGATTTTTGTGAATAAAATTTTATCAATATTTTATCAATGAGGGCCCATTGTATTTGGACCCCTTTATTAATTAATTCATTTAAGGTGTTTGGATAATGTAATCTAAGGTTAAGAACTAGCTTTGAATTTAAATTAGTCATGAATATATTAGCTCTTTGTCAAGAAGATAATGTGGAAACCTGTTAGCCAATGCTCTCCATATTTGAAGATAATTTGAAAAGCTCTCTCCATCTCATTTTTTAGTATTACACAAGTTAGCCATAGTTAACCCATGTTCCATATTATAGGAGAAGTGTCTAACAAATTTCTCTAATAAATCATCAAAATTAGTGATAAAACATTTTAGGAGAATCATAAACTAATCTAAATATAAACTTCATGAAAATAGGTGAAACATAAAATTGGTGTAATAGCCTAATTTTTGACATGGAACAAAGAACTCTTTTAGGTGATCTCTTGGGTTACCCTTTCCCTTATATTTATCAAATTTAGAGATATCAAAATTAGGTGGAAAGGGTGTCTAGAATATGCTACCATCAAATGGATAAGAGTAAATTTGATCCAACTTGTATTTTTAGCCATGTTTCCTTGCTTGTAATCCTAAAATTATATCCTTGATAACCTAACACTCCTGGTGAAAAGTAATATTTTGTGATGATGGTGAGGTATTAGTTGGATTTGTGGGAATATTTAACATTTGTACTAGCCTATTATGATTATTACTTTTATTTCCAAGATTGTATTGTGGGTATGGAACTTGATGTTGATTAGAATTTGAAGGGGAATGTAAACTCATTGTTGAGTGGGAAGAAGTTGTTGCCTTTATGGAGGAACTTGTTGTTGATAAGTGGGAACACATTGTGAATTGGAAACAACCCATTATATAATTACAACTTGTTTTTTCATATTAAATGAGACTTTTTGGGTATTGGAAGGAATTTGATTAACCCTAAAAGGGTTATGTTAGGAAGGATGTGAGCTAGATGGAACATGATAATCCCTTATAAGAACTTATTGGGCATTAATTAGATTTTGTTGATACTGAGTGAGAATTTGGGAATTAGAGGAATTTTGTCATGGAATAGAAGGAATTTATTGGGATGGAATTTGAATAGTGGGATTGGTATAAACTTGATGGGTATTTAGAAACATTTATTTTGAATTTTCAAAAACTTGTGAAGAATCCACAGGTATACATTACTCTATATTAGTAGGTGTTTATTGAAATGGATGAACTAATGGATTTGGATCTTTTTTTATTTAGGATGATCAATTTATATGAGTGGAAGCTCAAAAATAGGTGTAATTAATGAACATACAATATTGGATAAGATTTGACTAGCTTATTGTAGTCACGACAAAATAATTGGGGATACTTAGGTTCATAAAATAAGTATTTCCTTCCATTTTCTAAATATGTTTGGAACTAGTTACCTTTGTGTGATTCCTTTATCATGAATACAAGATGTTATATAATAATCTTATGTCTATTCTATAATAGTAACATTGTTATGTGATTTGGGTTGAGGTCACACAAGGTTTCTATGGGACAATCAAGGGAAACTCTAGTACCCATTCCAACAAACACAACAAGGCCTCATCTTTATTTTCAAATAATTCTTTCTCAAATCAAACTTTATTAGTCTTTTAACTAAGTATCACACCCTTATACTCTAATTGATAGGCCTCCATGTCTTTGATATTTATGTAGGATGGTTGATCTTATTGATAATATTGATATGAAAAGGGGTTTTGGGTCCAATCCTCATCATATGTAATATTGTAATATGCTACACTTTTTGTGTATCAAGGAATCTTAAACACTTGTTTCCAATTAATGGGTCTGACTTAGGTCTCAAATTTAGAATATTAAGTAATTTAAAGCTATCATATATGTTTTAAGTAACCTAATGTTTGAAAAGGAATGAGTCTCTTAAGCTAAAGTTCCATAAACAAGGTAAAATTATAATTATAGGATAAAATTGAAGTTACTCTTCAAAACATGTGTGTTTAGACCATAAATGTCCTTAAAAAGTTGAAACCAAGTTGAAAAAAAAATTAAACGTTTGATTTTATTTGAGAAATTTGAATGTAATTTAGATGTGAATGGAATTTAGAATTTAGAAGGTGAATTTGGAATAGTTGAATTGGGAATAGTGAATTGGGCATAGTGATCTGGGAATAATAATCTAAGAATAGTGGATTGAGAATAGTGGACCAGGTATAATGACCTAGGAATAGTGATTGGGAACAGTGATCTAGGAATAGTGATATGGGAATAGTGGATTGGGAATAACGACCTAAGAATAATGATCTAGGAATGGTAATCTGGGAATAGTGGATTAGAAATTAGGGATAAATCAAAATGGGTAGCATAATAACATGGTTTATATAAGAGGCATATTAACTTAGATATTATGATGTGGAAAAATCATAACAGGTATAAATGAATGATTTTTTACCCTAAAAATGGGAAAAGTAATGCCTTGGTGTGTAAGTATATATAAATTATGTTTTGGACTTGGAATTGTTTGGACTTAGTTTAAGTTTAAAAAGGTGTCACACAAAATGAGTATGAATAATAATCACACAACCATAATCAAACAAGATAAGCCTATTTTAGTGGTAGAAAGGGTTCACATTCAGTCACTTGCCATCAAAAAAATTGCTATGAGAGTAAAAGTTTAATTATTAATTAATTAATAAGATTTAAATTATGTAAATAAAAAATTGACACTCTCTCATAATTAATCTATGATGATTAATATTGGGGATATTTTACCTTTATATCCTTGCATAAATGAAATTTTGTGTATAACAGGTTCCTAATCTAAAGTTTTACTTGGCTTTCTAGATGGTCTCAACATTCCTTTTGATATGTGGGCACAAATTCCATAAATGAAGACAAAAAATGGGCTATTCACAAGAGGGTCTAGTATGTTTTCAATAAATTCATCCATTGGATTTTAGTGAATTATAACAAGAATTTTAGAGCTTAGACGTACCAAAAATAACCTTGTGTATTGGAGCATGAAATCCCCTCATGTCATGATGTGTGTAAAATGTATAATTGTTTAGGTATTTATTATAGTATGATCATCAATTTATATACCCTACCATATAAACAAGGCTTTGTATGAATTATGGGTAATGAAATCCTAGTCACCGCACCCTAATATAATTTCAATAAGGTGATGAAATTCTACTTACATAGTATAAAAATAAAACATGGAAGGTATTATTTTTATAATTAATAAGAATCACTTGAAAGGGAAAGTGAATAGCATAATTGGAAAATATTCAAGATAAAAATAAGTTGGAACCTCACATTTATATGGGTCACCCAAAAGGGGAGAGCATACCCAAAAAGAATGCACATAATATACAACTTGAAGTAAAAAAAAAACAAAATTAAGAAGGGAAAAGATTTAATAAACAAGTTTTAAGAAAGAAAACCTAACTTTAAATGTTTGGAAAGAAAAAATATTTCACCTCAAGTTTTCAACACCACTTTTTTGGTTAAGGTCCTACACTAAAGAGATTAAAAGCTTTAAGTGTGGTATTTTACAAGTGAAGGAGGTTTAAAACTTTTTATTTATCTCTCTTTGTTTTTCCACAAATGAGATGTCAAATGGACACCCAAGTCAAAAGTTATGATCTCTAGAATTTTTAGATTTAATAGTGATGATTTGTAGATTAAAAAATATAAAATATAGAATATAAAACACATGTATTATAAATTGTTTTAATGGCTATGCATATTTTCAATACCTGTATTTTTCCACAAATGAGAGGTCAAATAGACACTCGAGTCAAAATTTATGGCCTCCAAATTTTTTTAGATTCAATAGTGTCAAATTGTAGATAAAAACACAAAAAATAGAGAATATAAAACACATAGATCACCAATTTGTTTTTATGTCTACATGCATCTTTTGAATACCTTAATTTTACCATAAATGAGAGGTCAAACAGACACCTAAATTAAAAGTTATGGCCTCCATAATTTAAGCTGTAGGTTAGTAATCTGTGAGATGAAAGAGAAAAACAAAATACCTAAAAACCTTATGATTTTTTTGAACTCAAAATGATATTAAAAACCTAAAAACATATGGTTAATAACATAATCTTCCTTGTCTATTGAAATCATGTAAAAAAAATAGAAGATAACCAAAACATTTTTTATCTTTAGGAATCACCTAATAGGTGCAAGAAGAGGGCATATACATTTTAATTGTCATTAAAATAATTGAAACCTTAAAGAAAGATAAGAAGAACCAATAGAATTCAAGTTCCACCAATCATGCCAAATGTATCTATAGGATTAAAATTAAGGGTTAGAAATTTATCAAACAATAAAAATCAATACCAAATACATATCTAACACCTAAAATCCTAAGACCTCAATGAATAAAGGCAAAGAGCAACAAAAACAAATCAATAAAGAAAATAGACAATGATTATATCTTCCATAATATATCATTCACCTTGTTGAAAGTGGATGTGGATCTTGATGTGCATCTCCAAATGGGGTTGTAGCAATGTTGTCTAAGTTGGCAGCATCTCCTCTTAGAAGCTTTGAAGAATGGATGATGAGAAAGGGGGTTGATGCACAAGATGGTTCTGAAAACTTGTTGGGCTTCACTATGATTATTGATCATGGAAATGAAGGAGGTATAAGGCCTTATTTATAATATTATTAAATAAACTTGAACTATCCATCTTGAATTGATATGGGGGATGCATAATGTACCCTCCACATCTCATATAGATCAAGCAATTGAGCCCTTGATATATTTGGAAGATCAAGGGAGGAGGATTAAGAGGCCACGTGATGGGGTACGGATTGATTAGAATTTGTCCCCAAAGTGGAAGGGGAATATCATAAGTATAAGGATAATTGGGGATAAGTGGAGGAATCTTATATTAGAAAATGGAGGAAAGTGGATAATGGAGGATAAGTGGAGGAAGAGTTTAATATAAAATTCATTTATAGAATAATGTGAGGATAATAAGAAATATTTAATTTTATAAATTGAATATTACAAAGTCCATAAAATTTCTAATTAGGGAAGGATTATTTAATTAATTAACTAATGAATAATGAACAATGAATAGTGAATAGTGAAGGAAATCATCCAATATGCAATGGTGACAATGAATAAATGATTGAGAATGGTGAATTTCCCTAATTAGAGATTCCCCAAGGTGAATTTAAATTTGTATGTTGGATGTTTAGAATAATTTGGGATGAAAATATGATTTAGATTAGTTTATGTGTAAATGTAGGAAGTCATTCTATGTTGTAATTTTTACACATAAGGTGGTAAAAATGAAGTGTCTATAGGAAGAAAGAAAAATCAATAAAATTATTTTGTGAGAGATAAAGGCATGGGAAGGGAAAATTTTCACCTTATAATTGGCCAATGATTGTTTGATTTATTTATACTTAGGTAGGAATCCACTCTTTCGCATAATTTTTGGCCATTTGGAAAATGAGGTTGGAGCTTAATCATGGGGGAACTAGGAGGAGACATTTGGAGATGGAGGATAGTTAGGATATTTGTCTTAGAGGAATGGTATGTTTTAATCAATGGAAAATTTGAGGAATGAGTTATTTTTACATATTCTTATTTTATGTTTTTTTTTCTCTTAAAAATAATCCTTTGTTACCTCCTTCAAAGTTGAAAACTTGTCATGTATTAATAAAGTCTTCTTACAATCCTTTTCTTATTTTGTGTATGGTTTTGGCCTAAGGCCATGTAATTTTTTGAACCTTAAAGGGTTTCTTAGGATGGGTT
Organism: Torreya grandis; assembly: GCA_037957365.1. Classification (NCBI taxonomy): domain Eukaryota; kingdom Viridiplantae; phylum Streptophyta; class Pinopsida; order Cupressales; family Taxaceae; genus Torreya; species Torreya grandis. The sequence goes on along the minus strand of JARHVA010000401.1, from coordinate 265,805 downwards.
TTCTCCAATTTTATCTTGATATTTTGAATTTTGATTTTGATTTTTAAAAATGAGTTATATTTCCTGCATGGGTTTGAGTTGATATGGTAGGGTGAACAAAGGTGAATTTCCTTAAGCCATCATCCTTTCATCCCTTAGAATATATTATGAAAACTTGTTGAAAAGGGTTATGTGTATTCTCTCAATTATTTGAGTATGTCCCATTAGGATTGATTTTCATTTGTACTGAAGCACATTTTTATTAAAACATAGGAGGTGTTTCCTAGTTCATAAAATGAGGAAAACAAAATATAGGTAGTGCCTAGTATACCCTTCCTTTCAAAATGAACATATTCTTTTATAATGTAGAAAACTAGCACGGTAATATACATGATCATATTTTTGAGTCCTGAGCTTGAGGGTGTCTGGGCTAGTTTCTTCATAATGGAAAGAGGACCTCTCCTTTCCTTATCTTTATGGTTATACATTGGATCTTGTATATTTTTGAAGCTTGGAATAGATTTAATCATAAATTTAATATTTTATCTTGGTATATTTCTAATCCTTGTAACACTTTTAAAATTAATTATAATACTTTTAATTATTTCTTTATGTGTAGTGAAAAACAAATTGTAATAAGCATTTGATTTAAGCGTGACATTTATCTCTCTTGATGGAAAATTTTAATGGATTAATAATGAAAATAATTATTTTATTAATGAAAAATTTAAGTTTATTTATGTTCATTACATATTAAAATACATGTTCTATTATGCATAATAAAATACTAGTTTGTAGTTTTCAAGAAAATTTATAATACCCCTCGTATAGTTTAAGGCCTTAAGGAGGTTATTTTGGTTTCATATTTTTTATGTATGTTAAAAAATTCCTAAACCTTCCAATAATAACTTATTATAAACTAATATTTTCCAAAAATCCATATAGTTTAGTAGATTAATTTTTGGAGTCATAAAAAGAAAGTTATGAATTTTTGAAGTTTAAACTCCTAATTATTCCTAAATTCATTAAGAAAATAGACAAAATTAAAATATTCTTTGTGAATTCAAAAAAAGGTAGAAAAGTTCTTTAAAAAATTTTAAAGTGTAATACACAAATATTTTGACCCAAATCAATTTGTTTAATGATTTTTTGGTATACAATTTGGTCAAGATGAATTTTTGAAATTCAAGTTCTTGTATGGTAACATAACTGTTGACATGCCCTTTAGAAGGTCACACACATTGTTTTGAGGGGTAACTCAAGAGGTAGGTTGGTGGTCACCCATGTGACTACATAGAAAGTGTTAAGGCCATAAGGGGCTATGGAAAGCCTTAGTGTAGTAGGGAAATAGATGCTTGTGGTGGGCCCATTTGTTGAGGGTGAATGGTAAAAGTCACACAATTAGCATGGATCATGGATTTGAAAGTTGTTGACCATGGCTAACCACATGGTAAACCATTCCCTTCTAAATTTAATGGGGTGGTCAAAAAAAGTTGGCTACCATCCACTTAACCACCATGTAAAATTTTTACTTTATTAAAAAATTCATGTTTATTTAATATTATATTTGTTTTAAACTATATTTTTTTTGTAAAGTTTAGTGATTATAAATTAAATTAAAACCATAAATAATTCACATAAACATGAAATGTTTTGTGTATTTATTTATGCCAACCTAGAGACCTAAAGGTGGGGTGACTTAAAAAGGGACCCATCCTTAATTTTTTTCCCTATTTTACAAAGAATATTTTTAGGGCCCAAAACTTCATATTTTACAAGATACAACTCTTTTGTACTTGAGAGGTATTGTTTGACCTATTGGATGGTTTAAAACTCCTAAAATAATTAGGATAGGTTAACCCAAAATATAACCCTCATTAATTTTCTCTTCCTTAACACATGAACTAAAAATAAAAACCTAAAACTAATAACAAAAAGTGATTCCTTTATTTATCTTGTTGGCATCCATTAATGATTGTGGTGGAACTTGAATATCCTAAAAGACATTTAAAAAATAGTTGGAGCATATAACTACTTAGAGAATTTATGAAAATATGGGTACCTACAAAACCAACCTAGGCATGCTTATATCAAATTATTATTTTAAAGTGAAATAAAATGGAAAAATATTAAAATATTTGAGTATCCATTAATGGAAATAATCCAAGGTTGAGGAAGGACAAGAGGGATGAATATGGAAAAGTTATCTCCAAAACCTCATTACTATTTTTACAATGTGATATAGATCATAATGGGAGTTTTAAGAAATTTATTTCCATTGATAAGGATTTATAGGGTATATTCATCTTTAACAGAATTTAATGGTCGAGTTTGAAAGGATTTAATGACTGAGATGGAGTGCTCCATCCTTAGGGAGTTATTAAGAACACTTTAGACCCATTTTGAGGTCATATTATGAGTAGGAGTCTTCCTTGAAAACCACTTTTATAATAAGGTAAATTAAGTAAAAAATAGATTCAAGTTGTCCTTTTTAGTGTAAACCAAGCCCTGTGATTGGCTAGAATCACTTGGGGTCCTATTTGAACCTCGTTGAGAGTTTGGAAAAATCATTTGAGCTAGTAGATAATTGAACCCACCTTGTGTTAGTATAGTTTTCATTATAAACCTTGAATCCATGCGGTCAACTAATTTATCTTAAAGAGTTTTAGGCTTGTTTGAGATCTAGTAGGTTGATTAGAACAATTGGGACCAACATGGTTGTGTAACAATCATGTAACCACCTACACATTACCATATATATTGTTGAGGAATGTGAGTTTGATTTGACACATTATTCATCTTGTGCCAAAAATATGGCTATATAATGGGAAATTTAGATATAAAGAATGTACATTATACATTTTTAAAAAATAATTAACTTATTTTTATGTGGTTTTAGTCATGAAAAATTTTAGGAATGACATTTCATGCTTAAAACTAGTATCCTAAATATACATAGGGTTTAAAGATAATTATAAAGGTTTATATAATTATGTACATAAATAGTTCCTAAAAATTACATAAAGATATTGTTAATAAGTAGGCATAGTGGCATATATTGAAATAAAGAGGAAAAATCAACTTGAAATAATTATCAAGTTTCAAACCTTAACATATTTTGATACTATCGAAAAGTAGATTATTCTATCCAGGTGCCTCCATAGAATTAGTTCCTAACCCAAGAAAATCTTGCTGTAGTTTCCATCCCTTTCATTTGCCTATGTTTAGTCTCAATCCTTTACATAATATAAAAACTAAAAGTATGTTAATCTTTTAGGTATTTTCTATTTATAGAAAGTACAATTGTAAAATTAGATTATTCCTTTTTCATTCATATATGTTTATCATTTCTATGTTTTATACAACTTGAATTTATAAAGTTTTATACTTATCAGGGTTAATTAATCTAAAATAAGGTAAAATAATGAGTAGTAACATATGTATCTATATTAAAATCTGAGACGTGATATGAAGTTGTAACATATCCATTAATGTCATAAAAAACTATGATTTTTAATATGCTATATAACTCTATAAACCATTGAATTATGTGTAATTTAATGTATAATATGAGAATTTTCATGTTTTTATTATAGGTAATTCTTGATTAACTGGGATAGACCTCTGATGTAATAGATGCCAATGTATTAGTATTGTAGGAAGACAAATTACTATTGTATAAATTGGCTACATATAATGTAACTATATATTTTGTATAACCAACTATGGTGTAACCATCCAAAGGAAGGTCTATGGATGAATAAGATACTCATATTGTATACATAAAACTTTGACTACTCTGTTGATATGTATATTTTTCTTGCATCAGTGTAATGAGGTTAGTAACCCATGGTGTGATGAAGTTAGTAATACATGGATCTTATGTATCAAATGATGTATTAACATGTCAAATGCCTATAAACTAGGTATAACTAAGAATGAAGTATCAATAATTGTAGGGAATAACTTAAGTAGTATCACAATTATATTGAGACGATTTTGTTAATTTACATCAAATCTTTTGACTATTTTTTAATCCACCAAGTCCTTTGTATATCCAAGAATAGTAATTAGTGCCATAGTGCAAGTTTTATTTCTTGAATCATTTTCTGCCATTACATTGTGTGTAGACTATAAATCAATGTAGTATTGCATAAATAATGGCACATAAATATGATCATTATAAAAAATCTCATGATCATTGAATGTGATAATAGATATACATACTTATATAATCTTAAGTATATCAATATGGCACATAAATAGAATATTATCGATAATCTCATGCTCATTGAATGTTATAGTAGGTATGCATACTTATATAATCTTAATTGTATCAATAGTATATTCCACTAGATGTTTCTATTTAGTCTTAGAAGCATAATATGCTAGAGGAGGATGTGTATTTTATGTCACGTGCACCTCAAGCTCAGTGTTAATATCTTGTGCCATGAGATTGTGAAAGGGATCATAAAATATTTTCAACTTAACATTCCCCTTAGAATGTGTCCTCAAATAATTTTTTGAGGTATTGGTCTCAATAATTTTATAATCTATTAAATCTTCCATATTATGTCACAAAATGATGCATTTATTAGTTGAATGTCTTACACATCTATGATAATCAAAATATACATTACTATTGAATACCTTATATATAGGCATAATAATTTCAACCTATTTTTTGGAGGGAAAGATATAATATTACACTCAAGTAACTTATTTCATATATTATGAGGATGTTCAAGTAACTGTGAAAACTACCTCCTTTGAGTAGGTGATTAGATAAGTCAATTAGTAGGTTGTGACACTATGTTAACTATGTTTTTTATATCATTATTACTATCATTCACTTTGTATTATAAAGGTGGTTTGTTTTAAAAATTTTCACCAAAAGTATTTATAGGGTTGGACCAATAATTTAACTTATTCATAGTAAGAAGCTCGACTTTATGGTCCTTGACCATATGACAAAAGCCATCAAAATATTTAAAGTTTTTAAACCTAATGGACTCATGTAGTGAGGAAAACATATCTTACTTGAACATGTCTAGAAACTCATTAACATGCATTTTATTTTATATATTAGAGAGCATAGTATTATAATGGAGCACATATTTTTTTATAGACTAATTGGGTCCTTGTTTAGTTTTTTTAATCTAAGCATATGACATATTTTAATTATTATTGATTGAAAATTATACTAATAATTGATCAACCAAAGGGTTAAGGCATGGTACGATTGGAAATGGGGGTCATAGAACCAATTCAAGGCATAATTATTAAGATTTAATGAAAATAACTTAGTCAATAACTTCTCATTGGATGCATAATTAAAACATGTTACATGAAAGTCTCAAAGATGTTATTATAGATCACCTTTACTATCACATAATGTAAATTTAGGTGAAAAAAATATTTTAGGTAATGGGTAAGGTGAGATATCATAGGACAATGGATTACTTAGTAATGAATAAGAATAATTGACATGACACACTATAGAAGAAATTCCAATTATAAAACACTAGTTTGAAGATCAAGAATTATTCACATAAGGATGTAATAATTAGGCATAAAAACCTAGGTATAAATGGATGGGATCATATGATTATAAACCCTAGAAGGTAAGGAATTATTTTGTGTAGGAAAAATCATAGTAATCTTATGAGAACCTTGTATTTTCACCACATGGGTGGGCATCAGTGTAACCATAGGTATAGACATAAGACTAATACTAGTAATAATTATGTTATAAACACCTATTTTCTATTTAATACCTATAAAAGGTATGTTAGTATCATTTAAGGGCTCATGTTCATCCTAAAATGTGAAAAACTTAGCATTATTTTTATTTTTAACTTCTAGGATTGTTCTCAATACCTTATCTAGATCATGAGGGAATACAGATTCATTCTTGAATTTGAGAAGGAGATGAAACTTGTTCATGGTATACACCATCAAGGTCATCAATATGTATTATATATTGTTATAAATTATTATGTTCATTAACATCTTGATAAATATTTTCAATTTTAGGCATATTACAATTAATAATATGTTGTATGGCTATTTGTTCATTATTAAAATTTGCATCAATAAAAGATGGATGAATTTTCATTACATCAATTTTATCCATTTTATGCACACATGATTAATCTAAATAAATATTCTTATGCTCAATTTAAACACAACTTTAACCAACACTTTGCCTTAAAGGGATAAGAAAGATAGCCTTTTTAGGTGACTTAAAATATGATCATGAAAACATCAAGAGGGATAAAAGCTAGCATATATTGGTTCATTATATATAGGTAAATTGTAAATTATAAATTAGATTTTAAAACCCTAACACAAAAATTTTAAACCTTTATATGGTATAATGAAAACCCTATAAGAAACCTAGGGTTTGGTGTGGTCAAAGGAGCAACATATAAATATAAGGTTTTAAGGATTGAAACCCTAAGATAAAAAAGACCACCTATGAGGGGAAATAAAAAATTAGATATACAAATGAATTGTAAATATTAAACAAAAAACCATATGATAGAAGAATGAAATGCTAAAATAATTTAGGGTTTTTATATGTTCAATACAAAGAATAGGTTCACTAATATGTGTTATATTATTTTGGATTCAATGTTCTAAATAAGCCAAAACATTGAGACTAATACAAATTGTATAATATATGTATAAATTAAACAAATATGAATGTAAAAATGGATTATTATTGATTTAATGCAATTATTATTTATGAAAATGACCTACAAGATAAGTTACTTAGCTTATTTAGTTTTTTTAATAGTTTGTGATAATGTAAAATTATCAAATAGGCTCTATGATAACTCAAACCAAAAAAAAAGTGAAAAATAATGGGATGAGTATGATAATAATTGAATTACCATGGAAATTGGATATGTCTATGCTATACAATTTATTTTTAAGAAATCCATGCTGATCCATGAAAGTTTGGATCATTATATATATGTCTGAAAGTTAATATTATGATAGCTTTAGACCTATGTGAATAACTATGTTTTCATTCCCTTTGCCTCAAAACCATATATTTCATTCTTGAGACTAATGTGACTTTGAAAAATTAGTTAGAAATTATGGGTATCAGATTTGTGGCTAGGATCACTAGATCATGATGATGCATAGGTTCATGATAGGTGAGAGATAAACAAGCACACAATACACAAATATAAGTTAAATGAAACTAATACAAGAATATTATATAATAAAAATAGGATCCAACATACCAATATTCCATTTATAAAATCTCACAAATGTGAGGTGTACATATAAGATAGTGTTGAGTAAATCCTCCATAAAAGGTGGTCAAAGACCCTCATAGTAGAATAGTAACTCCCATACCCATAATAACCATTCAAAGGAGTTACTTCCTAGTCATTAAATCAAACTATAGACCTAAGAAATATTCTACATAAAAGTATAGAAACTTTAAGTGAGGGAAAAAACCATAATAAATAAATATAATAAAAATAAATAACCCCTACTCTAACACTCTAACACCCACCTTAAGGATAATTTAGGTGGTTAGTGTAAAAAAATGGGTCCTGACAACTAAGCCTAATGAGGTATCCATGTACAAATAAATATCTCATAAAGTGGAGAAATGAAGAAAACCTAAAGGGAAAAACTCACCCTCAAAAAGAGACATAAAATAAGAGGCTAAAAATCCCCCTAAGAAGATGATGCTACAATATATTGAACCTTAATAAGAGCCCACAAGTGAAGATATTTGATATCTTTGAAAGGTTTAGTGAATATGTTTAATATATGATCTATCATATGGTCATAGATTAGATCAATTATGTCCCCATGAATGAGATCTCTGATGAAGTACACATTAATCTCTATGTGTTTAGTCTATTGATGTTAGACTATATTCTTGTAAATCTAAATAGTACTCTGGTTGTCACAATAGATGATGGTAGGTCATATGAACTATGTATAACTCTATGAGAATCCCATAAATATATATGGACTCAATAGTAGCATTGAAAACCCCATGTAATCTACCTTAGTAAATGCTAAAGCAATACCATTATATTTCTTACTTGACTAACTAATCAGAGCTGAACCAATGGAGAAATTGTAACCTAAACTAGACTAATAATTTTAAATATTACCAACCTAGTTTGAGTTAGTATATCCAATCAAGTCAATGTCAACGCTAGATCTATAGTGAATCTTGAATCTATGTGTGCCCTAAATGTATTGAAATATCCTCTTATCTTCTTTCCAATGTAGCCCATGGGGTTCCTACATGAATATGGAGACAAGGCCCACTACATATGATATGCTAGGTTTGGTATGTGTTAATTAGTTAAAACTACCCATAAGTTATCAATATAATGTATCATCAACCAAAGGTGAAGTAAAATATACCTCAAAATTGAATCTAGATAGAAAGAGAAAAAAATAGCATATAATCAACCATGTGAGATTGAGCTAGTAAGTTGAGAGCATACTTGGGCTATGTAAGAGTGATCCTCGAGTCAGACTAAGAAAATATGGATCCCAAAGAAGTAATGGAACAAGACAAAATATGTCATGGAAAATTTTTCATGAATAGATTATTTCATCACTATAATGGATGAGGAATATATCCTAGTGGTCAAAATATCATCAACATAAAGAATCATAATCAAAAGTGAATCATCATGACACAATAGATAGACATTCAGATTTGAATGGCATGTAGCGAATCCTATTGAAATAAAGAAAGATTCCATCTTGGAATACCAATCTCAAGGGGCCTATCTTGAGGCCATATATGGATTTATAAAGTTTGCACATAAAGGAAGATTCTTTGAAAAATCTTAATTGCTGCTCCACGTAAATCTCCTCCTTAAGGTCACCATGAAGAAATACACTCTTCACATCCATCTAATGAACATCTTAATGATTGGCTATGAAAATATAAAGTTTTATTTTGACATACTTAATTTTGGTAACTAATGCAAATATTTAGGTGTAGTCAATGTCAAACACCAATGAGAAATATTTATGACCAACTACACCTTGAATTTGTTAATAAACCCAACTTATATAAACATGGTCTGATATATCCATCTACCTTGAACCATATTTATTACCTTAGGAAGAAGTGTCAAATACCAAGTATGATTCCTAATTAATGAGTTATACTATTCATGCATGAAAAAATAACACTCAATAATACTTGATGCCAACTAAAAAGTTTGCATATCTAAGACAAAGGCTTAGAAAACATGTGGCCCAATATAAAACTCTAAATATCTTTGCCTATCATCTAAAGGATCCCTAACCCATGTTATTTCACTATGTAATGTCTACCTAGACTAAATAGGACTAGAATTGGATGAGTAAAATAAATAAACATCATCCTCTGAAGTGTGGCTAAATGTGGATGGAGATGAATCTCCATCATTACTCTCACTATCAGAACTAGAAGAAGTGTATTCAACCTCTAAAATGTGCTTAGGCTGATTTGAATCATCTGAATCAAATCCAAGTGAGTCCAATTAAGTGGGAGAAGTTTCAAGTGTTGATTTTATGGGATGCTCCTTAAATTAAACAATTCTCTCAATGAAAAAATCATGTGTGGTCAAATAAATATGTGGTACCCCTTGATACCATTTGGATAGCCTCCAAATATAAAAGGCTTATTCTAAGGTTCCATAGCCTTGAATTTATTCTTAGGTATATGTTCCATAGTTTGAGATCTAAATACTTTGAAATTCTCAACTATGATTTTCCTACTATATCAATGTTCAAAGTAAATTATGCCTTTAAATCTTTATGGGTAACCCTATTCTAAATGTAGCAAGCACAATTGATTACCTCATCCTAGTAATGTGGTGAAAGTGACTTAGAGTGAATTGTAAAATTTACCATCTCTTTTAAGGACCCTTTATTACATTCTACAAATCCAATTTGTTGAGTAATGTATGTAATTGTATGCTATAAATCAATCCCCTCATCTATGAATTTTTTCTCAAATATGTTATTGACATACTCACCCCCATTATCATTTCAAATAACCTTGATGCATTTCTCAGATTATTTATCTATAAGAAATTTAAAGTCTTGAAACTTATAAAAACTTCAAATTTATATCTAAGGAAGTGGACCCATGTGTATCTTGATAAAATCATCAATAAAGGTGAGAACATACTTAGCCCTTATGAAAGATATATTGGGACAAGGCATAGATACATCATTGTTTACTAAATCTAATGCTTGTGAAGTGATCCAAGCTTTAACTTTGTCAAATTTATTTTTAGAATGCTTCCCAAGGGTGAAAATCTCAAAAATACCCTTAGAGAAATGGACTTGAGGTAAGCCTATGACCACATCATTTTTTATGAGTTATTTGAGGTAGTGGTAGTTGAGGTGGCCAAATTGCTCATTCCATAATTTGATAACTCCATATAAATGAGTCAATAATGTAGTTAGAGAAGAATTAGGTGTAAAATGTGAGAAGGTATATAACCTATCTTGTAAATCTTCCCTACCCACTACCACTAGAGAATCATTATGCAACTCTCCAATTGTGACTAAATCTAGCAAAAACTCTTCCCTCATACCCTTACTAGTATGTGTGATTTGGTACACTGATAAGATATTATTTGAAAGTGATAGAACACAATTATTTTTTTAATTTTCCTCCATCCATTTCAATAGACCCTCTCCCTTCAGCTTCTATTGAAGTGTCATAATCCAAAGTGATAGAAGACATGCTATATGGATCTAAGGAAAAAAACTCAACTTGCGAAGAGCCCATATGGTGGGAATCACCCAAGTGAATAACTAATGAAGAGGTTCAATCTATAAATACTACAAGAGATTTTCCCTTTTATTTCTCATTAACTTTACCTTTTTCCTTAGAATAATCTTGAGTTGATGAATTATGCTTGATAAACTCAGGAACACCTATGTTTTTCTTTTCTATAAGATGAGTTAGGGGATCATTTTGTTTAATCATGCACTTGTGTTCATCATTCCATTTTTTATTACAATATGAACACTTAACCTTCACTTTATTAGGTTTGTCATTGGAAGAGGAGGTTTTAGTGGTTGTTCTAGTAGAGGTTGATTCTTTCTTCTTCTCGTGATCATTGTTATTTTTCTTCTTCTCTTTATTTGAAGCCTTATATTTCCCATTAATAGTAATTAGGGATTGAGGTTTTGAGGACTTCAATGTGACCATTTATATTAAATCATCTTGATCCCAAGTAAAATTGGCAATAAAGTCATCTAAAGAAGACATCTTCCATGTAGTTCCTAAAGGCATTTTTAGTGGCATTGAAAGTACAGTACAAAGAATAATCAAGACATAGATTAGAGAATATATAAAGTAAAATTTGATCATCTTTATTTTATATTCCACATTCTTTAAAATTTAATCTCAAATACTTGAACTTGGTGAAGAAATCTTGAAGGGTGTCAAAGTTACTAGGTCTTAGGTTGATCAGTTAATTTTCTAATTCATGACCTTTCATCACATCTTGCTTCCCATATAGGGTTTTAAGTGTAACCCATACATGATTATGTGTTTTACCATATTTTAAGTGAAATAAAAGATAATGAGACATATAAAGACACAATAACCCATAGGATTCATCTCTACACTTGTACCACTTAACATTCTTTACATCTAAAGTTAGTTCAGTTTTTAACCCCATTATAATATGATGTAAACCTTTGTTCCTTAATATAATTTGCATTTTGGTTTTCCATTCATGATAGTTAAATTTAATTAGAGGATTAATTTAAATTGTATCCATTATGTAGAAATGAATTTTGTAGTGGTTTATAGTTTTAGTTGATTATTGTTACATAAATAGAAGTGCAAACATAATAAACCCCCCCCCCCTAAACTATAAGTGATCAAACCCCCATTTTATAACTTTATAATTTTAGTGCATTTTACAAAATATAAGAGACCAAGGGATAGGGAATGAAAAATTATGCACTTTTAAATGAAATGATACTCAATTCTGAGTTACTGATCAAAATTTACATAAAATACTATTTTCTCATATTTAATGACCTATATTAATTAAAAAACACAAGATTTAAATGGTATAAGGGCTTAAAAAAATAACCTTATATACAATTGATGGAATTAAACTAAATAAATATCTTAAGTAATTTTCAAGTCTCAAATAATATTTCTATGCACTTTGCATGTACATTACAATGGAAAGAAGCCACTTGAAAACAAACTAAAAGAACAAGCTATTAAATAATTAGTAAAACAACTTGAAATTTTAGGGCATATAAATTAATTAACTTTTTGAATTATCTTTTTAAACTATCAAAAGTATATTTCCACCACCATGGATGAGTTCAAAGAGTTTTTAATAGGTCATGAAAGTCTAGTCCACCCTTTCTTAGGCCATGTAATTTTATAAATGCCTTTGGATAGGCCACTTAAGGATCATAACACATTTGGTTAATGCCTTCAAGGATCAAAAAACCCTTTTTTATCTCTTTAGGGAACACAAACACCTTGTAAATCTATGTAGGGAGTGAAAATTATTTTTACAGTTCATGTCGAATCCAAAAATGAATTTTACCAGCCATGGGGAATCTAAAAATGCCCCTCTCAAGCCATGTAGGGAACATAAACACCTTGTACATGCTATAAAGGAGACTCATTTTTTTTATAGGGATCAAAAACCATGAGATCTCCAAGGGAAACATGAGGTACTTGGAAGGTATACACACTACCTTAATCCTACAAATTTAATGGCAAACCAAGCATATTACAGGCCTATGTAGATCTAGACATCCTTTCTATCCTTCTCAAATTATAGTAAATGCAATGAGCCTATAAAAACAAAGGAAAGCTGAGCCAAATAAAATGGAATCCATAGATTTCTACATGCATAAAAATACCCTACAATTTGTTTTTATTGTAACATATCTCAAACTTTTTGAGATTTGAAAAAAACACCTAAATTTTTTGTAAACACTCTAAAAAATGCCTCATAATACACTACAAACAATTTCAGGATTTCAAAAAAACTTACAACATAAAACCATACACACATGATTACTAGGGTGGTACTCTGATACCATATCATAGTTATGGATAGGACCATCAGATCATGTGGATGTATAGGTTTGTGATAGGTACAAGATAAACAAGCACACAACACACAATTGCAAACTAAATGAAATCAATATAAGAATATTTAATAAGAAAAATAGGATCTAAAATACCAATCTTCCATTAAGAATAGATAAAAAATGTGAGGTGTATATATAGTATATTTTTGACTAACTCCTCTACAAAAGGTGGTCAAATACCATCAGAATAGAATAGTAACTTCCATACCCATAATAACCAGTTAAGGGAGTTACTTCCTAGTCATCCTGTCAAACTATACACCCAAGCAAGCTTTTTCATGAAATTAGTAAAAATCCAAATGAGGGAGAAAATACAATAATAAATGAATATGGGGAAAATAAATAACCCCTAATATAACACTCTAAAAATGGGTTGAGCTAACCTTAGCCACCCCAACTGAGTTGTTAAGTGTTTTATATGTTTTGATACTCAAAAGAGGGATCAACCCACACATAATTATCCCACCTAGTTTTGTGTGTGTGTGAAATACTTATAATAATAGCATGTTTTAAAATTATAAATGTGGATTTTGAGAACTTTAAAACATATGATTTTTACCTTTCAAATTGTATTTAGATTTAGCTTAGAGCTTGATCCTTTGAGGGGTTTTAGATTTGGAATATTAATGGCATTTCATGTCAATATGTAGATGAATAATATATTTTATCTTGATAAGTGTTAGATAGGAATAGTATTAGGCTTGACATGATTATATAGTTGACTCTTTGGGTAATTTCCCTCTGAACCAACACATAAAACATACAGGGTAACCCAAAGGAAGAGTTTGAATTTGGGGAAATAGTCATTAAAGGGTGTGAAAACAAGTCTAGCCAAGGAGATAGATCTAATAACCGAATCCATAGTATTGTGACCAAAGGTGTCCAAAAATAAATAAACCATTTTTTGAGATTAGGAGATATTATTTGTAAGATGATAAATTGTTTAGGTAGAGACTAGGAAGATATTATATATGAATAAAAATAATTTTTGAAGGGTAAGTCCATAGAAAATAGAATGAATAGGAAAGTGTGAGAAAGAGTAATTTATGTGCACTTAAGTCATGTTTAATAAATCTTGGTAAAAAATTACATTGTTAAGTGTTCAATACAAAATATGAATGTTTAGGGGTCCATCCTAGATTACACTCCTTTTTGAGTAATTCATTAGTATGGTGGACATTGTAGGTGAGGTCAAAACAAACATTTTAATAAACCCAAGTTTTCTAAGGAAATAGTAAATAAAATTTTCATCCTTAGGAGGGAGAATTTATAAAATGGATTATTTTTACCAAACCAATATCAATCCCAAGCTTGAAAACAATGTATCCTAGGTGATTTCTAGTAGTGAATCTGAAGACACATTTATCAAGGTTATGTTTGAAATTATACTCCTTGATATGTGTAAATATGGTAATTATATTTATAAGGTGATCAAAATGTTTCCTATGTTTCCCAAATATATCATATAAAAATGACTCTCTAATAATGTGGATAAGGTAATAAAAAAGTGGGCATTAAGACTAAAGGGCTTGACACTAGTGCATAAGGTTCCCTAAGTGGTGATGAAGTTTTAATTGATTTGATATTATTTATAAATATGGATATTATTATATCTAAAAAATCCATTCATAAAAATGACATTTATAATACATATTTAACATTAATGATAATGTCAATAGAAGTTATAGGCAAATTAACCTTATTAATGTCTCTAAAATAAATGCATATCATGATTCTTTATTTCATTTTTATAACATGGGTGATGGTAGAGATACACATGGAGTATTACATGATTTTAATAAAACCATTTGATAATATTAATGATCTTTTATTTGACCATCAAGGCTACCTTTGGCTTGATAATGTGTAATTTTTTATTAACCAGCTTGGCATCAACTCTAATATCTAGATTACACAAAATTATATATGGATCAATCCCATGCATATCAGAGTTCTCCTAAGATAATAAAATGTAAAACTAAATGATAATTTTATTATAATCTTAAAATTATTATAGGGTTAAGATAACACCTATCTTAACGATTTAGATTTTCTTGTTAGTACTAATATTAATCTTGATAGTATCCTCCATCAAAGAAGTTGTTATTCAAATGTATGTGGGGAAAGGGAATATCCAAATACTATTATTATATTTCAAAAACCTCAATTTCATTACCAAAATAAATATTATGAATTATAAAGTACTTAAAAATCTATTTTATGATGCTCCTCTAGGAGGTCATTATAGATATGGAGATAATGAAGAATAATCTCATCATTTTTAGCTAAATCCCACATAATTCACTTATTCTTATTCTCCACATATTAATGGGTTAAAAATGCATCAACATTTTTAACCAATAGATCTAACCTCATTGATACTATAAATTCATTTTTTTTAATAAGAATGTGAAGATAGAACATGGGTGCATATATTATGGATAAGGAGTCTACCAATTTATTTTCCTCGTGAGGAATAAATTCAATAGAGAATAAATAAAAATCCTTAGCTATTACAAAAAATCCATCTTGGTGTCATTAGATATACTTTGATACAGTCTCATAAATATGAGACACTTGATTGTAAGATAATTATGAGTCTCTAATGGCTTTGATATTATAGATCTTGATCCTTTTAAAACAACAAGCCCTAATAATAGGGATTTATACTTGGCCATATTATTAGTTAAAAATAAGTATAGATACAATTTTAAAGGCATAATAGGGATGAAGTTAGGATTAAACCCACGCTTGAGCCTAGATGACACTTAGCTCCACTGAAATAAAGGGTCTAAAAATATTCAAGAAATAATACTTCACCAGATGAAAATGACTATCATTCCTTTGCCTCACATATCTCTACCAAAACTTAATTGTGTTATTGATATGTTTAATCCACAAGTTAAGATCAATTAGTTTAAGACTTGGTGATGTTAGTGTATACATCAGATTGAGTTTCATGATTTATGAGATGTGTTTCTTGATGAGTTTATAGGGATGTATCCTAAGTGTTATTTTGATTTTACCATTTATCTATCCCCTATAAAATGAATAAAACCTTATTTTTTCTTGTATTATGTGATGATATATTTATCTACTTCAAAATAAGTAATAAAATGAAGACCATTTAATAATAGTGCTCTAAAAATTGCATGACTATAAGTTGTACAATAATTTATCCAAATGTTCATTCTTCCAAACTAAGATCCATTACCTAGGAAATGTGATTGTATAAAAACTAAGAGTGATATATCTTGTTAAGATTAAATCCATTTTGAATTTTTCATCTCCTAATAATGTGGGTCAAGTAATAAGCTTCATGAGTTTGGTTGGGTAATATTGATAGTTATTTGATAACTTCTCTAAGGTGTCCAATCCAATTACTTCCCTATATTAAAAGGGAAATAAGTTTGAGCTGACCTTTAAGTATTAATTGAAATTTCATTACTTAAATAAGGATATCAAATCTGCACTAACAATTCAAGTTCTAGAAGTTGAAAAAGAATTTATACTATAGTCTAATACTTATTTAGAAGTATTTGGTGATGTACTTATGAAAGATGGGAATATAGTGGTGTATGTGTCTAAAAAGCTAAAAAATCATGAATTCAAATATCCCTCCCATGATCTTTAGCTTTCCTCTATTTTCCATGCATTTAATATTTGGTCATATTTCCTTATGGAAAGACCATTTAATATCTATAATTAAATTACTTGGATAGATAAAAAATAAATAAAAAATGGATGGAAATATAAATATTAGGATCATAGAAAAAAAATTGAAGCATAATCAAAAGATAAAAATATGTAAGATCCACACAAATGATTGATAGGAGAGTAAAATATTGGAAGTACATGACTGGGCCATTTTAAAGGGGTAACATCTAAAACCTTGTTATAAGAACAATTTTCTTAAGAATATCCTTAAATACTAATTACTACCTCATAGATATGCCTTACTTAGGCTAATCATTTAATAATAAATAATACCTCAAATTTATATTGATCCCATGCCATATCTTGATGCATCACATTCAATAACAAACATTTTAGAAAAATTAGGGGTTGTTAAAACTAGAGTGGTTCACATAGATTATTTTAGCTATTCAAATGCCTTAGTAGCTATTTCAAACCAATGGAAGGAATATTTATTCAATAACACTATGAGTGGAGATTTTATGCTACCATAATTTTTTACAAATTTGTGATAGTACCTTTTTAGCCCAAAAAATCCAAAAAGGTTCTTGAGGGTCTTTGAAACTTTCCAATCCATCATTCTTTGATATTATTAGTGTTGACTTTTAATTCTTAATTTGAAACAATATGACCCAAGTAATCCACATCATGGATGCCAAAATCACATTTGGAAGGTTTTGCATAAATTTTATGTTATTATAGAATTAATAGTACATATTTCACATGATTCAAATATTCTTCCCAAGTTTTTATATAAATTAGGATGCCATCAAAAAACACCAACACAAATTTTCTTAGAAAAGGCCTTAAAATAGTATTCATCAAAATCTAAAATGTAGATGGTGAATTTATGAGACCAAAAGGCATGAACATAAACTCATAATGGCCTTTATGAGTTTTTAAATCTATTTTATGGATATCCTCATCTCTGATTTGAATTTGATGATGCCCATAACGAAGATCTAGTTTGGTAAAATAGACAACACCATGTTATTCATTTAACAAATCATCAATGACTGGAATAGGGAAATTATCTTTGATGGTGTACTTATTAAGTTATATATAGTTAGGACACATCCTCAAAGTGTCATCCTTATTTCACTCCATGACCACTAGGGAAGAATATTCAATTTAGCTATGTCAGATAATACTTTGCTATAGCATATCATGTACCACTTTTTTAGTTTCACCTTTATGGGCATATGGATATATATATGGAATGATGTTTGGTGGTATGCTACCTATAATGTCTTATGGTATGATCATGTTATCTACTAGGTGGTAGGCCTTTTGACATTGTGCATTTTTTTTATGGTCATCCATAATCATTTATAAAATTAGATATATATACAAATGTGCTATCTAAATTTTTAAGTAAAATAATCATGCTATAAATCCTTATACCCCATTTTTAAGAATATTTATCATATAATGTGTACTTACCAATTGAGGAGAATTTTCACATAGTCCCCATAGTTTAAATTTCCTACCCTAAAAATGAAAGTGCATGAAAAATTATCACAAATTCATCTCTATTTTGCCCGAAGTTTTTAGCCATTATACTCCCAAAATAGTGTCATGCCCACCCATGGGTATAGAAACATAGGAGAATTAAATATTAATTCCCCCATGAAAATATTAAATACTATTGGATTTTCCATAATAATTGACTATGCCACCATCTACAATCATGACTTGAAATTTTGGATCTAGATAAATAAAATAGTTAAAATGAGTAGCCAACTTATTGTTGATGAAATTATGTGTACTTCCTAGGTCAATCAACACTGTCACCTTATATTTCTTGAGTAATCCCACCACCTTAATAAAGTTTTTTTAGTAAGTATACCTGAAAGGGAATGATAGGAGATATAAGGGTGATAATATTTATATTCTTCCTATGGTTATTCCATACCCTCACCTATGACATCATCATTATATTTATTTTCATTATAACCTTCAATGTAGAACAAATTATTTTCAACACATTTAGGTCCTTTTTTCCACTTATTGTTATAGCCAAAAGATAACCCATTGGAATGCTTCTCTTTAATTTTTAGGGGGTTAATCTAGTAGGTTGTAGAAATGATGGTACTGTTAAATTGCATTTGTGGCTGAGTGAAAGATCTTCTTTTGAGAAAATATTTTTTACTCTACCTAGAATCTGAATGGGGTATGGCTTCAAAAATGGATGATGGATTAAACATATGAACCTCAAACTGGATGATATCCTTGATCCCTATAAGAATAGGTAAGTTAAGTTATTCTTAGTGATGTCACATGTAAGGATAGTGTTCTTGTAGATCCTTAGTAAACATTGGCTAGATAATAAGAGTGCCCTTATTTTTATTTTGAGCACACAACCACCTATACCAAATGAACTACTCAGGTTATAGAAAGTGAGTCACTATGATCACCTTTTACATAAATTGGGTATGATGTAGATAAAATAAATTTTCTATTTGATTAATCCAAGTGAGTAGATCCTTATCATCAAACTTACATACTTCCAATTTTAGCAGCATGTGCTTCAAACTAGTATTGGAGTTATGATTATTCTAAGTGGGAAAACTTAATTGGAGTGGTGGATGATTATTTTTGGGAGATAAGATGCAATATAGGTCCATTAAGTACTCATTATTGATATTAGAGAATCCATTTACCATTTTAATACATCAAGATAATCCTTCCTCAACATGTTTTGCATATCTAATTGAATTTGTTGAACCACCTTAGAAACTAATGGACCGTAAGTTTCAAAATCCCAATCATATTTTTGAGGAGTTTTTGGAATGTCTTGATTTTTCCCACATCTGTGAGTGTTAGGATAAGCCATGCAAAAATCCTAGGATGGAGTGTTTTATCTTGAAAATTTGCACCAACAAATTATACCTTTGTGATCATCTCACCAAGATGAATCCAATGAATACTAATTTGCACAAGGGTATGAAATTTTTTTCCAAATTTTTTATTTGTTTAAAAAAAAAATATTGTAGTGGCAAAAAATTCAAATTCTTCCTAGATCACAAGCTATGTTTTTTTATCCTTTAGTTCTTCAAATGGATATAACACCAGATCCAAAAAATAATGTCACTAAAACTAGCTCAAGTCGATGCTCTGATACCACTTATAATTAAATTTAATATATGTTTGAAATAATGGAATAAGTTATCAAATAATTATGATTAGAATAATTAGATCCATAAAAATAATTAAAAAAAGAACAAAAAACTTGCTAATAATGACTGAGTCACTTCTAGGGGAAACCTCCACAACAATGTAATTAGAGAAGAATTCACATATGATCATAAAATACTATCCACTACCTCCTATAGATACTCTAATTATCCATGGTTATTCCATAGGCTGACCATACTAAGAACCTATATAAATTCAATAAGATAATATGAAATGTATGTAAGCAAAAATTTGACCATACATATTTTTAGACACACTATAGGTTATGGGCGTAGCATGGATACTTTTTAGGATGACAATATTACTAATATGAATAAATTGAATGTATCATATGACTATGAAAAAGGTTATGTTATCAAAAAGTCATCCACACATATCCTAATACCCACTTATAATTAATGGCATAACATTCATCTCCTATTCAAACCATAATTTTTCTTAAAGTGGAAAATTTATGAATTATTATATAGGAATGCTTTACCCTCCCATGTTACATCCTCATTGAGAATATTATTCCAGTTAGTCAAATACTCTATTATCACTCTCATATAAAACCTCTTTATGTATTTTTATAGGATTTAATTAGGTTCTAAAATGATTATTCCCTCCTCATCAAGATTTAATTACTATTTTTAGGCTAATATGTATTTTTCAATGACTTTATTCAAGAAATTAACATAGAAGACCAAATGTATTTTTGTTGAAAGAGGTAACTCAAATTTGTATGCTATATTATAAATATTTTGAAATACTTCTGAAGCCCATAAAATTTATGTGAAATATTTTTATCTTTCTTCCATTATTTCAAAAACATCTACTTATATGGATATAAACTCACAAAATAATAATCTCCTACTTCAAAATGTCTTCTTGTATGGTGGTGGTTAGTTTGTTACTATATTCAATTTTATTCCATTGCTAAGTTCTCTTTGAGACTAATGAGTGTCTCCTATTGGTGTTGAATGTGGTTTTTAACTACCTAAACATTCTTTTAATCCTCATGAATGAGGTGATGGATGGTGTTTATTAGCCTTGAAATTCCAATAATGGATACATTTTAGACAAGGTATAAAAATAAGTGTTATACTACCATTATACTAGTGGAATCCATTGAACCCATCTCTCTTGTTGACCACCTAAAAATTTCCATTAGATTGGGGATGATATGACAAACTATGATCGATCTAAGTACCAAAGTAGAAGAACAACTTTGTAAAAAAATTACTAGTAAATATATGATCACAATCACATAATGTGATCTTTTGAGTCCCATGTAGCTTATAAATTATATTCATAGAAATTTATGCTATTGTAATTTCTATAAAAGGATGTGATAAGGTGAAAAAATGGGAATATTCAGTGAGTCTTTCCATGATAACCATAATTAAATTTTCCCTTTAGACTTGGTCAAGATTGCCATGAAATAGTGCTTCAATGGACTCATCTTTCCTAGATATTGCATAAAATACTAAATTATCCTTTCATTCCTTATATAAGATATTAATGACATATTCTAACATCTTTGTGGCTCATTTTTTTTGTTATTTTGATGATAAATTTTGTTCTAAAAATATTTTAGAGTGTCCTAATTGGTTTTCACCTTAAAGTGTATTCTCATTAAATATGGTCTCCATTGTTAAACTACTTGAAGGATAACCATCATTTCCTTCTCATAAATTATTGATTGGATAATATAAAATACAATAGGTCATCCTTCCTACATGATTATTTACACCACACCATACCTTAAAACATCACACTCAATAATGAAAGTGTTGGAAAAATATGGAGTAGCTAGAACTAGAGTGATGAAAATGACATCCTTAAACTTATAAAATTCCCTTTTCACTTCCTCATTCTAATGGAAAAGATTCATTATTCAATAAATTTATGAGAGGTGTCACTATGTTTTTTCAATAGTTTTAAAATAAAAAATCATAATTTTTGAACCCTAAGAATCCTTATAGGTTGTTGAAGGTTTTAAGAAGTTTACATTCAACCATGGCCTTGCTCTTGTGGGGGTCCACCTTTAAACCTTCATGGGAAACAATGTGACCCATATAACCTACTTGAATCATAAATCACACTTTGAAGACTTGGAATAAATATGATGTTTTATAAGGTTTCAAAAACCTAATTCACATGTTCAAATGTTCTATCCATTTATTTTTTATGTTAAGATGCCATAAAAATCCCCAAGCATAATTTTGTAAAAATGGCTAAATGACAAATTTCATCAAACTATAAAATGTAAATGGTGTATTAGTGTAGTCAAAGGGCATCACTATAAATTCATCATGACCCTAATGGTTTATGAAAGTTTTATTATGTATATCCTCATCTTTGATTCTAATTTTGTGATAATTTGAGTGAATTTTAAGTTCCCTAAAGTATACAACACCATGTAACTCATCTAGAAAATCATTAATTATTAAAATTAGAAAATTATCTTTAATGGTGTAATTTATGAGTCCCATGTAATCTACACACATGCATTGGGTGTCATCCTTCTTATGCAACATCAATGTTGGAAAATAATAAGCACTCTGGCTATGTTGGATGATTCTTGCCTCGATCATCTCTTGTACCATCTTCTTAATTTCACTCTTTTATACATATGGGTACATATAAGATCTAGTGTTGGGTGGATGGATCCTTGGTACTAATTTAATTATATGACCATGATAACTTTTTGGTGGTAGTACCTTTAGCATATCTTCAAAAACTGAGGACTTTACCTTGAAAATTTATTATAGATCTATTCATGTAGATACTTTTTATAGCTATGCTTTTAATGAAAACATTTGCACCATAAACCCATACTCTCTATTTAAAATAATATTATGCATAAAATGATAGATAACCAAATGTGGGGAATTTTCATGTATCCCACGTGGCTTAAAAGTCCTTCATTTTGAATGAAAATGCATGAACAACTCTTGAAAATAACTCAATTATGCACAAAGCAGTGATCGATTGGACTCTTAACATAATAAATACTCCACCCATGGGAATGGAGAATATAGTGACATATTTTAGGTATCCCCCATGGTGAGTTTATTACTATATAATGCATTTAAATAATTAATTATAAAACCATCTATAAACATGAGCTAAAATTATGGTACTGGATAAAATAATAACTATGTTAGCATCTAAATTATTATTGATGAAGTTTTAGGTACTTCTCAAGTCAATCAATATTATCCACCTATGAAATTTTAGGAAACCCACTACCTTGACTATTTATGGGGTGTTAATGCCTAAAATAAATGGTATGAAACATTTGGTTGGGTATCTATTGGATCCTCATTTAGCTCATCAATGACTTATAATTCTACTTGTTTATCCTCTTCTTCTTCATTGGTGCTTTCAAAGTAGAACACGTTATTAACATCACATTTATGTCCTTGACCATATTTTATATCACACTCAAAAATAATCCTTTCCAATTTTTTATTCACTTTTTTGAGGATTAAATATGTTAGGTAGAGAAATAGATGATGTTAGAGTGCTTCAATATATTATGGTTGTGAAGTCTTACCTTTTATTGACCAATGCTATTTCCTCCACCTTACATGCCATGATAATATAATCACATACATTAAATGGATCAAGCACGTGTACCTCAAGTTGGATTAAATATTTGAGTCACCTAAGAAATAATTAATTAAAGTTATTATATGTGATCATGTCCACTCAAAATCATAGATTTTGGAATTAAAAAATATAATCTTTGACCAATCATGTTTTTCATAGTTTTTCTAACTAGATGGAATAATTCTCTATCACACTATTATTATAGTGTGTTTGTAATTATTTAATAAAAATTTATTGAATGACATTTAGGGTCTTATTTTTAATTTTATTACACATCCATTGATACAAAATAAATTACATAGGTTATAAATATAATAATGGAATTGTGACATTTTGTACAAATAGAATCTAATGTACATCAAAAAATTATCCATACAGTTGATATATGTGACTAGATATTCTCATCAAACTTACACATTTACACTTTTGGAATCATGTTTTGAGGCCCTAGATTATAACCAACTAAGAGTTGAGGTTGATATGTATTTATATTTGGATTGAGTTGTAAAAAATATCCACATTTGTTGGATTGTGCATTGGTGAACTATGGTTGTTTTTAAAGACTATATTAAAAATAAAATAGTTGATCTAATGTGTGCCATATCTAGTCCAATCATTGAATATATTAAAATAAATCTCCTTTATTATCCATTTCATACTATATGATTTTCACACTATAATAAATATGTCTCACTTTATGATCTTGTTAATGCATTGAAATGTCTGATTATTTCAGCCCATATTTCAAACACAACAATGCAATGACTACTTAGTGTAGGATTGCTATTTGTAGACAACCTCTAGAGTTTGTTCCATTCTTACTCTAATGCATTAAATTAAAATTTGTAAGGGAAAAAAGAAAAGATAAATAAACATAAAAAGGGGAAATGATGCACCAAAATATAAGTGATTTGATTCCCTCTCTTTAAAAAAACATAAATATCACTATGATAAAAAGGAAGTGAACATAAAATAAATAAATAAAGTGTAAGAATAAAGATACAATTCAAATCTAGGTATGAAATTAAATGAAAAAGACAAGATATAGATGGAAATCAAACAATATCCATGAAACTCATCATAAATGGTATAGATTATTTACATAATATATTATATTTCAATAATAAGGTTTAGAGTAATTTTGCATATAAATATAGCAATCTAAATTTTGGCTATTTAGGTAATTAACAAGTGTATAGAATCTAATTCCTTAATCAAATTGAGTAAATTATATAAATATAATAAGATAAGAGGAAGAGGAAGTCAATATTTATTTACCCATTCTCAAAAGCTTTGAATTATTACCATTCTTAGTCATTTACATATTGAAGCTTATTTTCATGCCTATGCTTCTTTTCTTATTTTGAAAGCTTCATTATTGACTTTAGCTTACTTATATATTATTAGAATAAGATGAAGATTTATTTTTGAATATTTAAATAAATATTTTAGTGGGGATTTTTACACCCATGGGTGATCTTTTATAATTAAAAATATTTAATAAAGCTTGGCTAGCTCATTTTAATAAAACACAAGTTTCTTCTCGATGAGTTGGTAAAGTGGCTTGGTTATTTCCAGCTCCACCCACATTCAAATATTATTGGTCATGTGAGGCTGGTTATGGCTGTTGGTGGTATAATTAAATATTATTATATGTTATTATAGAATTCATAGTGTTGGTTGATCACTTGGGGTGTTGGAACCAAATTTTGTCCCAAACCAGTTCGTATATCCAGTAAAAAATGATTACCTAATAAAAATAAATAAAACATTTTTGTTTACCTAATTCCCATGTTACATGTAAATTTTCTATTTTTATCTAACTTAAAATTTTAATACATGATATATTTATTTTATATATAATATTTTATTTATATGAGTGAGGTGAACCCACTAATTACATAAAGATTTATCTCTAAAATATTAATAAATCTATTTTATCCTTGGAGAATTAATGAAGCTTTAGTTTACAGGACCATTTTACATGAGGAAAAATAGATTGGGAAAAATTGTATCATGGTGTGGAAATATATTAGCATATCCATTAAATAAAACCTTTGAATATAGTATCCAATGATTCTCATTTATGATTCCATATCTCCTTTGTTAGGAGTTTTCCTAGAATATTGAAACTTACAAGCAAAATATAATTGCTCAAATTACTTGAATTGATTTTCCATCAAAGAGATGGATTTATTTATAGATAAAAAATATGATATTTCAATCTGACTATTTATTAATATAACTTATAATATACAATTCATATTATTCTAGTG
Source organism: Torreya grandis (assembly GCA_037957365.1). Lineage (NCBI taxonomy): Eukaryota > Viridiplantae > Streptophyta > Pinopsida > Cupressales > Taxaceae > Torreya > Torreya grandis. Next base: position 239,910 of record JARHVA010000401.1, on the reverse strand, counting down.
TTTAACACCCCATCTAACGAACCTAAAAGTCCATGTGGGTGTTTTAATAACCCCACTTAAAATATGTTTTATTTAGAATATGATATAATTAATTATTATAAAAATACATACTCATCATGGTATTAATTTTACAAGAGAGATAATTTATTAATGCCTCAAACTTCTCATGTGTTAGTGACTTGGTGAGGACATCTGCACATTAACTTGAGTGGGGAAAAATTGGAGATGAATGTTGTGTTGTTGGACATGATATCATATTAAATGGAATTGAACCTAGATGTTATTATGTGCTCATGAAACACTATATTTTAAATAAGTTTAAAAACACATTGATTATCATAGTATATAACTGTCAATTGTTCATGTGGTAATATTAGTCCTATAAGCATATAATATTTCCATATCACTTCAGAAATATTTTTTATTACTACATGATATTATGTTTTAGTGGAATATTAAGAAACAACTTTATATTATTTCTCCCCCATGATATAATATCAAATCCCAAAAATAAAAAAAATACATATGTGGATTTACTATCATCAACCTGACTTGTATAATCTAAATGTGTGTATCCTGTCAAGAATAAATTATATTTATTTTGAAAATGGTTTTATGGATTAATCATGTGTGAAATATGGTATACATATGATGAATCCAAAAAACCATTTAAAAAAACCTACATCATGAAAACCTTACAGTTCTCATGATAATAATTGTTATATTCTAGGACATATTCAATAGTATTTTGAATGTATCTCAACATCCACTTTTCTTCTTTCTAGTAATTCACCTTTGGTTCATGTGTAAACCATGAAAGGCAATTAATAACACAACTAATATTTTTCCTAGTGTTATTCAAGTAAATGTGAATCCAGATCAACTAGTGATAGAGATTATAATTTATTGATGGTAATGGATCACAATAAGATAATTGAAGTCTTATCTTCATGGGTATTGATGAGCATAATCAAAATTGAGGCAAAAAAACTCATCTACAACCCAACAGAGTCACCCAAGGGGTATCCATTAGATTTATTAATATTGATATTTTCATTAATTTTCAACCCAATGTGTATATGTGGTAAGTTATTAGCACTATATATGTGACACTAGTCTTTTTTAGGGGTCGAGGTGCTTAAATATTGCATATATCAAAACCTACTTGTAGAAATTAAATGACATGGAAGTGAATTAAATGAAAGGAAAGTACATGAAATTAAATTAAAATAATTTAAATATAGATCTACCTTGGAATTTTCCCACATTTATTGAGTTGAATGTATATAAAGTGAATTTAAAATTACACACACTTATAAGAATGGAATGAAATAAAATACTCACACAATAGAAATAAACTATCTAATGGATTGGAATTAGATTACCAAATTTATGTGAGTGGGCCCTATCTTAGTTGGACTAGAATTTTACTCTCCTCCTTGTTTAATAAATAATTGGATAAAATAAAATATTTATTCATTCAACTATAGCATCAAATGGAATCACTAAAGGTAAATTACAATCTAATTACACTTTCACTTTAGATAATAATATGATCTAACTGAAATGAACTTTGCTTACTTCCTTCCTAACTAAATTCATCTTATAGCATCTCTCTTAAATAGATAACATGGTGATTTTTTTAGATCTACTAGTATTTATATTTTACAACCATAAATATATGGTAATTCATAAAATACAACAATCCTAAACAAAAATACTAGATAAAAAGAGTATAAGACATGGCAACAATATGAAGCAAATATAAATTCAATGATAAAATCAAAATAAAGTTATTTCAAGTAGTTTTAATTCTCTCCAGCCTTTAAAAATTATTTCCACCTTTGGTTGAGTTAGTTATATGTAGTTGAATAATGATAGTTAGTCACGACTAATTTTTTTTAGTTATAGTAGGTTATATAGGTTTCACAATAGTTTATATGGGTTTCGCAATAGTTGTTATGGGTTATACACCAATTTCTATAGTTTACACATAAGATTTGATGGATTGCATAAAATTTTCTATCAGTGGTGCTTAGTTGTTAAGGGTTTTATCCAAAAGCTACTATAGGTTATCAACAAGTCAAATGGATCTTTTATCCTTCATAGATATGGGTATAAAACACCTTGAAATAATTATATTATACATTATTCACTTTCCATTAGTAATACCACAAACATTCAAGCCATTAAATCATACTAATTTATACAAAGATAAATAGTTTTAACCAAAATAATGTGCATATAAATTATTCATATAATATGTGCATATATCAATGTAGTTTAGGACAAAAGAGTGTGAATAAGAAAATAGGAAGGTATTTTAATAAAGACTAAGTAAAAATATGAGGGATAATTTTGGGCCTCATCAGGTGTTATAATAGGCTTAAAATCCATCATCCATAATTTATTAAACATAGTTTTGGCATAATTCATTTAAGACACATTGATGTGATGTCCCTTTTTACATACCTCAAAACCAAGAAAATAATATATTAGCTTGAGATGTGTCACATTGAATGATTTATTGAGATCATTATTTTTCACATAAATCATCTTCACTAAGCTTCCAATGATAACTTTATTGTCAAAATATACTATGAGAATCACAACCTCCCCCTTGCTCTTTAAGTTATAGGTTTGGATCATATGAAATCCATTAGAGTTTATTTTGTATGATATGCTCATAAATATTGATGTACCAAGATTGACAAGCTTTTTAACATATAGAGACTTGAGAAGTATACACACCCTTTTTTCTTAGCCAGGTGTGACAAAACTCTTTTGTTGGTTCATGTAGAATTATTATTATAGATCTAAATTTAGGAAGGTGATTTTCACATCCATATAATGGAGTTTCCATACAAACTATACAATAATAGAAAATACCATTATGATAGTGTTTATCTTGGCTATGAGAGTGAAATTATCTTCATATTTAATTATCTATTTTTGTGCATATTGTGAGGCCCCTATTGTTATAGTTCTTACTTTAGACATGTTATTTCAAACACAAATCATGTGGATACATGCCGTCTATTTTATTGAGACATGAAATGTATTGAGTCCTTGGTATTGAGTCAAAGATTTTATATGTTATGAGATGTTATTTTTTCTTACATAAGAACAATTGTATGATTAGATAGATGATTATGATATTCATTTTGGTGTTATTATACTTACATTATTGACTCTTAATTGCATTGATGTAGTATAAATAAATATATTAATATAAATCATGTATTTGGATTATGCATATGTTTAAATTATTTGTACTAGTTTATCACCATTGTTTAGATTGAAATTGATTGTATTTCTTATATTTTATATCTTTGACTTTTAAGGCAAGGAATTTTATATATGCAATGTAGTACAAGTGATAAGGGAGGATAATAAGAGAAATAGGACTACTTAAATCATTAAAACATCATGGGTAAAGTGGTGACACATATACTTAACCTTACCTTGACCCAAACCACTCCTTGTACCCTTTTAAGGACCTAGTCTGAAACATAGGTGTTCTTTACCCATTTGAAACTATTCACCCCACCTTGGATATTATTTACCTTTCTTATTAATCCTTGGATTTATATTTAAATTTTTATTTCATTCTTAAATTATTTGTTATACTCTTAAGTGGCCCCATTTTATTCAAAACTTAGATGGGTTGAGAGATCCAATTTTTTAGAATGCCTTAAAGAAGATTTTAAATATTTTGGGTTGATATTTTTGCCCTTGGACCAATAAGAAGGTAGGAGTTTATTTCAAATAAGACTTAGATGATTTTGAGGTATCCCAAGTGCCACTATGGCTTGAGATAGTGAGTCTAATTATGAGATATGGCCTTGATTTATTTCCCACATGGTCTTGTAAGTGGAATTAATAAGCAGGGAGAATTTTTGACCACAAGCCAAGGGATGGAAAGGGACATGTCACATTCCCTTTGGATTGTAAATATGGGAGTTGAGCCTATATGAGGAAGGAAATCATTCCTTGATAGAAATTTTTATCATTTTGATAAAATTATAAAATTAGAGTACAAAAGAGAAGGAGAAAGAGAAAGAAGAGCTAGAAGGATAACTTAGGGAAGAAGGATTTTTATCCATTACTAAAGCTTGTTATAAGGTGTCTTGAGAGGATTAAAGGAGTAATAAAGTAGGATTCCATGTTATTTAATTAATTTTTATTGTATCAAAGTTATCTTCCTTTTTTCCCTTTTTTTGGAAAAACTTTCAATAGGAGTAAGGCCACTTAGCTTACCCTCTTCATTATTTTGTATTCCATGGTTGTGCCTATAACCACCTTGTAATTTTAATGCCAATTTTGGGGATTTTATAGATGTAATATCCATCATATTTATTTTATGGGATTTATTCCATTTTATTATCTTAAAATATTTTAGTTATGCTTCTAAAATTTATGTGGTTTACATGTTTGTTTGTGCACCCATTCATAGTGGAAGTGGTAGTTGAACCGGGTTCCAATGATTGGTACATATTGGAAGTGGAAAGTGGGATCATAAACTCAATTAAATATTTCATGTTATTGGCTTGGTGCATATTCCCTCCCATGACCAAGAGATTGTAGAATGAGGGTGAGGAATTCCTCATGTTTTTCTTCTCAATCAATAGACCTATTTGTGTTGAAAACTTGTATGGTTGCCTTATGTTATTTTAGTAATTCACTTGGTGTTTTATATTTATAGTATGATGATTTTTGATAATATAAGACCTCATTTATTTAGTGATATTATTTCCTCACATATGTATTTTCCTAGTAAGCACCCATTACCTAGTCATGTACCACCTAAACTCTCTTTGTATTAAATTGGATACCTTGAAACATGATGTGCTTATGACCAGAGTTGGGAGTCTTAGACTCAGTGCTTCCTAGGGAATATTATTGATGATGTAAAAATTATGAGAGGTGAGCCTTCTTTTGGTTAGCCTTTTAGTTATATTTGGAGCCCTTGTGAAGGTAATCTGATCAACATTTTTGTTTATACTTGTAAAGAAACTTATTGACCATTTGAGAGCTAGAATTATTATTTTTGTTTTTGTTGAGAATATGTATTTATTATATTAAAAAATATATAATAAGTTTTTATAATAAGAATGATATTCCTTTAGTACTTGCATACTCATTCTAGAGAATGTATTGGTTTGTAAAGTCAATGGAAATTATCATTTATGTTCAAATTCCATTTGTATATTCTCTATTTTACATGAAAACCTATGAATTCTCATATTAGGGTGATAATATTTAATTTATATTTACAAAAATCACAAATTTCATTGATTAGCATGATGCCATGGAAGGATAGTAGCATTTAATTATTTTTTAACCACTTAAAATCTTTCCATTTTTTCCATTTTATGCTATAATGTGAACTAGGATTAATTAGTGATTTAATGATTCATAAAACATAGTTTTTAGTGTTACAAATTTTTTAAATTTTTTTTTCAAGTTTATGGTCTAAAAATTTGTGTATATCCTTTGTAAATTACCTTCAATTCACATAAAATTTCAGCATGTTAGATTATGTCTTTTTTGATCTTGATGATAGTCATTTCTTAATTTGTCCATAAGTAGTTTGTTAGATATTATTTTTTGAAATTTGTAAGTTTGTAGGGTATATGGGTTTTCACATAGACCCTTCAAAAGGTCATAAACCACTTGGTAGAGGGTAGGCTGTTAGTATCAGTGTAGGTTTTTATTTTTCCCTATTATTTAATTAGGGAAATTATATTTTTTTTGCATACATGGAGTTTTCCTACATTTGTGCGATAGGCTAGCTTGTGTGGAGATGTGTGTCATAAATGTGTCATAGGTGTCATAAGAATGTCATAAGTAACTCCCTTGATGGGAATTACTTCTCTATTATTATCACCTTGTCACCACCTTTCATGGAGGAGTTACAGTGTATTCTCGGGTGCCTTGACCACCTTTTGTGGAGGAGTTACGTGCTCTCCTATATGTATTCTTCACTTTGGCCATCTCATGTTAATCAGATTTTGGTTTTCTCCATTTTTTCTTGTGCAATTTATCTTCTTGTATAATTTGAAATTGCTTTAGCATCTATGTGGTGTGCACTTGCTTCATCTCGTATTATCACGTCTCCATTGCATTCGCATTATCTAGATTCTGGCAACAACTCCGATATGGTATCAGAGCCACTCCGGTAATCGTGTGTCTAGTTATGCTATTAGTTTATTCTGAAATTCTTTGCTTCCTTAGTAGTTTTTTTGTTTAACTCCATTGTATTTGAGATTTTTGGTAGAGTTTTTTAAAAACTCATGCAAATCCATATGGAAACTTGTTAGAAAAATTACTTCTGAGTTAAAATTTGCCAAGACATCTTGTATAGATCTGTTGTGGCTACAACAAGGCAATTTGTAGAAATATCATTAGCTTGGCATCCATTTTTAGCAGATTGGCATCCATTTCCAATAGCATGGAATCCATTCCCAGCAGCCTGGCATCCATTTCTAGCAGCCTGGTGTCTATTTCTAGCAGCTTGGCATCTATTTCCATTTCTATGCCTTATTCTGGTGAGATAATTCTGGTCTTATTTTGGTGAGAAAATTCTACCAGACCTGCTATGCATTGAAATTAAAACCTTGTCACTTGCTGCTATGCATTGAGGTCTGCAATTTCAATTTCTTTCTGACCAACATAATCAGAACTGTGCTTTTTTTTGTAAGACAATTCTGCACCTGCTATTTTTTTTTAAATGGCACTTTATTTTCTGGTTTGACATCCCATGTGGACCCTTAGTCACTTGGCATCCTTTTTTCTACACCTAGCATTTTTTTCTACACTTGATTTGTCTCTTCTATGATAAAGTTTGCACTGGAAGTGTTAAGTCTGCGTTGGAAGTGTTATAGTCTATGTTGGAAGTGCTAAAATCTGCATTGCGTTGGAAGTGTTGGAAGGGTGCATGTTCATTGGTGAAGCCCTAATCTCATCTTATTGGTAGTGCCTATCAAGGCCTAAGACATCACAACAATAGCTATCCACCTTTCTTTCCTCTTATTAAAAAAAAAAGTAAAAAAAATGAGCTGGAAATTCATTTTTTTGCCTTACTAGTTGTATTTTTTTACTAAAAGAGGAAGGTAAACTTGCTTTCATGCATACCGGGACAATCAGTTAAACTTGATTTTATAAAGACCTTTTTCTTTGGATTCCTCACTCTGTGCTTAATCTAACGAGTGGTTGGAAGGCCACTTTCTCTCTCAAAATAAGCATTTTTTTAATGTTTTAGTGTTTTTTTTTGCAAAAACACTAGTTTACAGAAAAATCAAACCTATAATATCTTGCAAAGGATAGCTCGTATTTGGGTGCCATTCTTTGTAAAATTATTTATAATTCAATTCTCCATAGTGTAGGCTTGTTATTTGTCAAAAATGCACTAGTTTATAAAGTGCCTAAAATTTGGGTCTCCTGGGACGCATTTTCGGCTGAGTCTGACGTCTTGTTTACTTATAGTCTTCCACTGATTTCTCTAAGATGCATTCTTAGCTGAGCCCAACATATTTTGAGTGTGCACTTGAATATTTGGGTGGGGCTCAATATTTTAGGGGGGTGTGATTGCTTTTCACAACTTGCAAATCTTTGCTTTCATTCTCCTTTCTGCATAATTTCACAACTTACAATCAACACAACTTCACCTAAATTCAGCTTAAAATGGATTATTTTCAACTTAAACCCTTAACACCCTTCAACTATCATGAATGTAAGGCTAAAATGTCAATCATTCTTAGAAGCAAAGCGTTGTATAGGATCACCATGGGTACTAAAGTAGAACCCAACACTGATGCTAAAAAGGTCAAGTGGTACAACCGTAGTGATGAAGCCTATAGATTACTGAGCTTCTCTATGTCTCCAGAACTTATCTTCCATTTATAAACATCCAAGACTCCCAAAGACATATGGGATACCTTAGAACTCTTATTTGGGAAGCTTGATGAGATGAGAGGATATGAGCTTGAAAATGAACTCATAAGTCTAAGTCCTAGCAACTTTGACACCCTACAGGACTTCTTCACTAAGTTTAAGGCCCTTAGATTGCAATTGAAAGAATGCAGGATAGAGAAGAAAGATGATCAACTCATCCTTTCTATTCTCGCAAAGTTAGGTCCAAGCTATTCAGTCTTTGTCTCCACTTTCCATGCCACAAAAACTGCCCTTGGCACTACATGGAAAATGCCTTCTTTAGATTCATTCATTGTTGACTTGACTAGGGAGCAAAATAAGCTAATTCAAATGGGCACAATGAAGTCTACTCAACCCCAATATTTGATAGCTAGAAATGGTAAGGATAAGACTTCAAAGGAGAAGAAGAAAGAAAACAACAATCCTACCAAAAATAACACTGAGACTTCCTCCTCCAATGCTAAACCTAAGAAGGAGAAGGTTAAGTGTGCCTATTGTAAAAATACAGGGCATGATGAACACAAATTCATGAAGAAATAAATAGATCAAATAACTCATCTTCTAGAGAAGCACAACATAGGTCTTCCTGAGTCCATCAAGCAAAATTCATCTACCTAAGATTCTACCAAGGCAAAAGGCAAGGGTAAGGAGAAAGAAAAGGGAAAGGCCCTTGTAGATACTATAGCTTCTACAACATCATGGGTCATTGATTCGGGTGCTTCTCACCACATGGGCTCTTCAATAGTTGAGTTTTTATCTTTAGAGCCTTATAGTATGACTTCAATTGGTTTGGGTGATGACACATCAGTTTTTGTTGTAGGGAGAGGGTCAGTTGAAATGGAAGGAGGAACATTCAATAATGTTCTAAGTGTTCCTTCTCTTTCAACCAATCTCCTATCAGTGTACCAAATCACTCACATTGGTTAGGGCATGAGAGTTGAGTTTTCACCAGATTTAATGGCTATCAGGGAGTTGCATAGTGATACTACAGTGGCAGTGGGTAGGGCAGATCACCAAGTAAGGTTATACACCTTCTCACATTTTGCACCAGATTCTTCTCCAACAGCATTGATGAATCATTCAAATGAAGTTAGCAAATTGTGTCATGAGCGGTTTGGCCACCTTAACTACCGCTACCTTGAACAACTTTGCAAAAATGACATGGTCATTGGCTTGCCTCGTGTCTAATTCTCAAAATAACTTTGTGAGGGGTGCTCCCTTGGGAAGCATCCTAAAGAAAAATTTGACAAAGGCAAAGCTTGGAGGGCTTCACAACCTTTGGAGTTAGTCCACAGTGATGTATCAGGACCCTTTCCAAAACCATCTTTCACAAGGGCCACATACATCCTCATTTTCATTGATGATTTCTCTAGGTACACTTGGATATATTTTCTCAAACAAAAGTTTGAAGTGTTTGAAAATTTTCTAGACTTCAAGGCTCTTATTGAGAAATAGAGTGAGAAATACATCAAGGTTGTTCAAACTAATAATGGAGGTGAGTATGTTAGCAATAGGTTTGAGCAGTTTTACACCACAGAGGGGATTGGTTTGCAACGCACAGTCACTTACAGTCCTTCATAGAATGGGGTTGCAGAATGCTAAAATAAGTTCTTAAAAGAGATGGGTAGCTATATGATTCACTCCAAATCCTTAGCACCATAGTACTGGGCCAAAGCCATCAATTGTGCTTGCTACATTCAAAATAGGGTTCCTCACAAAGATTTAAAAGGGATAACACCCTTTGAAGCTTGGCATAAAATAAAACCTGATGTTGAGCACCTTAGGGTTTTCAGATCCCTAGCCATGGCCCACATACCAAAGAAAAAATGCAAAGCTATAGAATATCAGTCTAAGCCTTGAATCTTTATAGGATATCTAGATGGTATTAAGGGGTATCACCTTCTAGATCCAGTCACTCATGAGTTGTTCATCAAGAGAAGTGTCCATTTTCAGGAGAGTCCTAGAGACTCAACACTTGACACTTCCTCTCCCTCATTGGATTTACTTCTTCATGATGATTCTTCATCATATTTAGATCAGCCATAGTAGGTTCTTGAGCTAGAGACATCTTCTTCTTCAAGTTTAGATAGAAAAGATAGTGATGCAGGATCATCCACCTCTAGTCAATCAGAGGATGAGGAGTTATCCCTTGACTCACCCACTTCTGGGCCACTTTGGACTAGACAAACACTTGAGAGTACTGGCACTTGGGTAGGAGATCTCACAGATGATAAACACACTAGAGGGGATTTTCAGAAAGATCCACATGACTTCTTTACTTCAGTTTTAGATCCATAGACTTTTCAAGAGGCATCAGGGGTACCTGAGTCAGATAATGCTATGGAGGAAGACTATTCTTCCTTAATCAAAAATCACAATTGGGACTTGACTTCACTTCCTAAGGGAAGAAAGATGGTTTGATGTAGGTGGATATATCACCAAGTTTGCAACAAATGGGTCAGTTGATAAGTACAAGGTGTGATTGGTCACCAAGGGTTTCTCACAGGTGGTAGACATTGACTACTTAGAGACCTTTGCACCCATTACAAAGATGACTTGTATCTAACTCACCTTGGATATTGTTGCAACACATGGTTGGGATGTGCACCAAATGGATGTGAAGAGTGCCTTTTTTCATGGAGACCTAGAGGAGGAGATATACATGGAGCAGCCACTAGGATTTGTTCAAGATTCTTCCTTAGTGTGAAAACTTAAGAAATCTATCTATGGCCTCAAACAGGCCCCTCGGGCTTGGTATGCCAAGATGGATTCCTTCCTTCTCACAATGGGTTTAACTAGGTGCCATTTTGATCCCAATGTCTACTTATGATAGGATGATTCGCTCCTAATTTTGGTTCTATATGTTGATGACCTTTTGATCACCAATAGTTCTTCATTAGCTATTGTAGTGGTGAAGGCATCTCTCTAGGATAGATTTGACATGATATACTTGGGTTTGTTGCACTACTTCCTTGGCATCAATATCTCATAGTCAAATTTAAGGATTTCTCTTACACAGCCTAAGTATGCTCTTGACTTATTGGCTTGGTTTCACATGGCTGATTGCAAGCCATCTCTGACTCCCTTTCTATCAGGAGTCAAGCTTGAGGTTGATTGTTCTTCACCATTAGTTGATGCCACTCAATATCGACAACTTGTTGGTAGTCTCATCTAATTGACTCACACCAGGCCTGGCATATCATATACAGTGGGACTTGTCTCTAGATTCATGCAGGAACCTCATGAGCTACATTGGAAAGCAGCTAAGAGGATCTTACATTACATACATGGTTCACAGAGATATGGGATTCGTTATAGATTTGGCATAGAGGTTAACTTGGTTGGATATACAGATTAAAACTGGGTTGGTGATTCACAGACTTGCAAGTCCACTTCTGATTATAGTTTCTCTCTAGGTTCTACTCCTATCAGTTGGTCTAGTAAGAAGTAGAATGCTATTGCTATATCATCCACAGAGGTAGAGTATAGGGGAGTTGTTAATATAACTACTAAGGCTATTTGGCTTTAAGGGATTCTTTCTAAGTTTGGCATTCCTATCAGGTATCCCACCATCATTTATTATGACAACCAGAGTACCATTCAGATTTAAAGGAATCTGGTTCAACACCAATGGACCAAGCACATAGATATTCACATGCATTTCATTCGGGAGCTTATTCATAGTCAGGTCATTGACTTGATATTTTGCCAATCTTTAGAGTAGGTTGTAGACATCTTCACCAAACCTTTCACCAAGAGCAAGTTCATTCATCTACGAGCTCTTCTTGGGGTGCGGTCTACATCTGTAGTAGCATCATCTTTAGGGGGGGCCTTCTAGCCTCTTCATTTCTTTTATGTCTCTCTTTTTTGAGGGGGTAGTTTTTTCCTACAGGTTTTCTCCTTTTCTCTATCTTATGAGAGATTGCTTTTGTACATGGGTACCTCATCAAGCCTAGTTGTTAGGACCCATTTTATATTTCCACACTGCCCACCTAAGCTACACTTATGGGGGGTATTAGTGTAGGTTTTTATTTTTCCCTATTATTTAATTAGGGAAATTATATTTTTTGTGTATACATGGAGTTTTCCTACATTTGTGGGATAGGCTAGCTTATGTGAAGATGTGTCATAGGTGTCATAAGAATGTCATAAGTAACTCTCTTGATGGGAGTTACTTCTCTATTCTTAGCACCTTGTCACCACCTTTCATGGAGGAGTTACAGTCTATTCTTGGGTGCCTTGACCACCTTTTTTGGAGGAGTTACTTACGTGCTCTCTTATATGTATTCTTCACTTTGGTCATCTCATGTTAATCAAATTTTGGTTTTCTCCATTTTGTCTTGTGCAATTTATCTTCTTGTATAATTTCAAATTGCTTTAGCATCTATGTGGTGTGCACTTGCTTCATCTTATGTGATCACGTCTCCATTGCATTCGCATTATCCAGATTCTGGCAATAAGTATGATAGTTAGTTAAGTCAACAATCACCCATGTGATTGCATGGCCTATGGAAAGGCCCTTAAGGGGCTAGTTATTTACATGGCATGGTAATTTTGTGGACTAGGACTTATTATTTTTATGACACAATTTATTTGTGAAGATGGTTTGGGGTGGGGGAGAAAACCACATGGAAAAATGCCATGTGGTAACCCCCATTAATGTTTTAAGCCAAGGGGCAATCAAATAAGTTGACTACCACCCCAAACTAACCACACAGTTAGTTTTGTTTTTATTCCTTTATTTTTTATTAAAATCAATAAATTCATTTTATAAGTTTTATCTTTGTTTTATAAAGTTTCTACCCAATTTTTTTTTGAAAAATTGAAATTTTATGCAAAGCTATATATGAATTTTTTCTAGCCTATTGTACTCAAAATTGAGTGTGTGTAAAATTTATAGGTCCTTCAAGTTATTTTGATCATAATTTAATATAGTCAATTTGAAATATGCCATTAATATTAAATGTGTTTAATCATAATATATCATTTGAAAAAAAAAATCTAAGTTTCAAGAAGTTAAAATAGGTTGTAATATTTCTAAGTATTTTTTTTCTTTAATAGTTTTTATCCCTTGATAGACATTTTTTATGTTTATAACTCTTGTCAAGCATGAGTAAATATTATAATTCCTTCTAAACATGCCTCAATTTTTTACTCATGCCAAGCATGGCTTGAGTTTATAACTCCTAAGAATGCCTCAAGTTTCTACCCTTAATCAAGCATACCTTCAAAACCCAAGACTTGTCTAGACCTCCTCTAGAGCCTAAACCATTCTTGAACACTTATTGGGTTTTTAAACCCTATTTACATCCCCTATGGATTTGAACACAAGCTTGAACAACACTGAATTCTTACCATTATAAAGGTGGTTACCTACACACAGAGACGTTTTGACCTTTTCCTATAACCATTCCATCCTCTTTTCATTCCATCTTACTCATAATTTTCATTATCCACTCTCTCTCTCTCTCCTAAAACTCTTTCCATTTTTCACATTTTTATTTTTACAAGTGACTCATCTAAATCATTTATGGCCTACTCATGGGAAAGAACTATAATTTTAATTTATATCTTCCTTTCACTAGTATTAATCAAATTCAAAAGGTCTCTCATATCATAAAATTTGATATTTTGAATGGAGAGGTTTTTTCTCCCAAACATTATTCATGTTTTCAACTTTTGCTCATTGTAGACATTTAAGTTCAGCCACTTTTTCACCTAAATTAGGATTTAGATCAATTTATTTCAAACAATGTAATTTAAGTTTAGAAATCACTTGAATTTCTCAAATTCATCTACATAAGGTATTTAATTTCTCATAAACATGGTGACACTTACTTATTTGGCATATTACCCTATATGCACGAATAACCTAGATTAGTTTCAACCCTAGACAAATTATGATCTAGTAATTTGACTTTATTTAACATATCAAGCTATTAATGAAAATCATTTAAAATAATTTCCAAAAGCCAAAAAATAATAATCAAGATTAATTAAAAATTAAATCTCAATTAAATTGCCTATGTAAAAATTCCAAGTTGAATCAATGAATTTAGTTATCAAAAAATTAATATTTATCCAAATATGAAGTTAATATTAATTCCTAATAATTTCAAAAATGCAAGTTAAAACCTCACAAATATCTAAAGTGAGTTGTCATGGCTCATAAATATATGAAAATGAGTTTTCAATACTTGAGTGTTTTGACTCAACCTAGGGTTAGTCTAACTCAACCTAGGTTATTTTACACTCAACCAAAGTTAGAAATAAACCTAATCTCCATAAGGTTAGGGTTATTTTTGAGACCTATAAATATAAGTGCACTCACTCTACCCAAAAAATATTTTGCATGTAAGGTTATTCTACAGAAATGCCTTCAAGAATCCATCAAAGTAATGTTATAATCCCAATTCAATACCAAGATTCACACCAATCCAATCCTATCAAAGTCATAACTGGTCATTGGATAAGTGATACCAACATGGAGAATCATTGATAAAAGTACTTAATGCCATAAAATGAGCAAGAACATATACTATTCCAACAAGTGGACATCAATTTTGACAAGGGAGGTAAACTACTTTTATGTTTTTATCTCTATTTTATGGTCTTATCCATTATGTTATGCTCCCCATAGTTCTTAGGCAAGAGTGTTTAGTTTCATTACATTGTTATAAATGGATTATTACTTGATTCACTAGCAAGGAACTAATCAAAAATTTTGTGCTCTTCAAACTCCTAAGATACACTCATCACCTTAAGGTTTTCGAGTTATTCATTATTGAGAGCATATTTATTGTACTATATTCATCAAGATCCAAACTTTGCTCAAATAATATATGAAATCAAAGATATCTCCCAACATACTTTGGTATTTCATCCATGTTTAAACCCTTGATAGAATTTGAGCCTTACCTAAAAATTCACTAGAATATGAGCTCTGTTTAGACATATATAAAAAATCTAAGCCTCTATCTAGACACAATAAAATATGTCTCTAATAGACACAAGTCAATATATTGATAATTTATTGACCAATGTAAGAACTCCATTATTTGCCTAACTCACTATCATATTCTGAATATTGTCCCAGCATACTCCAAAGTCTACTTTCTTGTAGATCAGTTCTAGGAATTTATTCTTCATTTAGGAAGTCCTCATCAAATGTCTATATAATCTACACCAAAATCTAATGAAGAAGAAGAATACAAATATGAAATATTAATTTAAAGGAGTTATTCCTAATTTTATCCTTGATACCAATATGACAAGGTTGTAAATACAAACCTTGGACATATAGACATGAAGGTCTTTTGGTAGAGAATAATGTAATACATAAAATATATTGGGGGAAAAACATTCATGATAGTGGTCTAGCTCAAGCTAAAGCTTTCCCAACATTAGTGTAATACCCAAAGTTAGTGCTAACCATGGCTGAGCATAATGATAAGAAAATAGAGTAGTGAGAAATCTAAAAGGGGAATATGTGATTTGTATTTAACTATAAAACATTGATAGTATTCTCAAGTTACCTGGTCATGAATCATTTATCGATCTCACTCTAACTTCTACTCAACAATTTTAGGATGCTAACACTAGTTCTTTTTATAATTGGGTTACCAAATAATGGCTTATTAAGCCTAAAATTTCAATAACATGATTTAGAAAAATTATTCCCATATTTGATTTCATACATGAATTCAATGATATAATCATAGTTCTTGATAGAGTTGTTCATAACCCTACTATGAAATGCTTCAAAACATATATGTATAGATATATATGGATCATACATAAGAATAAACAATACATAAATTAGGGTTAGATGATCAGTGATTCAATACATAAACAACTTACAAAAGTAACTACCACATAAAAATTCTACATGACTTCATATCTTATACATGTTGTTTCTTGCAAAATAATATAACCTAGTCTGAATACACTAGATGATATAACATCTTACAAAATCTATTAATTCTACCCACAACTCACTTTGAATGAAAGATTACATCATTTTTATATGGTCATTGATGCATTCCTACATTATGTCATTTATATGTTCAATATTGAACCCTAAAAAGTAAGGTTATTAATTGTAACATCAACATAAATTTTTAGATGGGGAGCTTGGTTTATTTAATTCTAAACCTTCACATACCTCAGATTTTGTGGGTGTGAGATAGCTCTGTATATGATCCCAAACTTTTTAGATGGTAGATGGAACCTAATATAATTATTAATATGATATCATAGGGAGATATACATGCACTCATTGTCTAAGGAATAAATATATTAATGTAAAAATGACTCGAGTCACTATTCGGTCATTCAAAAACAATTCTTATTTTGAAATTAGAGGTATGTTTGAAAAAAATATTAGTTATACATACCAACATTTACCCTACTTTAAATACTTTTAGATTAATTTTGAAGATTATAAATAAGTTAGGATCATGATTATTCTCACTTCACCTTGAAACAAGTCATTAAATTCAAAATAGCAAAAATATTTGAGGATTTTAAATATGATGAGGACATCTTGTATCCTATATATGAATAAGTAGATAATGAGTAAAAGCCTCTTCCATGAGTCAATTGGAATAAAGCCAAATATAGATCTCTATAAATTAGAACCCAAACAATGTTAGACAAAACATGTAGATGATTGAAAATATAAAAATCAATGTGGAAAAAACAAGTTTACCCACACCCATGAAATTTAAAGTGGATAGTTTTCATCAGAAAAAATTAGAGGTAGGTCTATCTTCTATGGGATAAGTAGATAAATTCATAGAAGAAATTTTAGGAAAAGAGTTGAAGTAATCCCAGTGAATACTCAAGTGTGCAAACTACTAAAGCTAAAAATAAAAAAAAAGAAGAGAAGAGAAGTAGGTACACTTAATATTTATATTGATCTTGATACTCCTCTTATTAATATTTCTCATCGTTAGAGTTTGGTAATTAATAATACTCAAAAATTCATGGTTATGGACACTTCCCTATTGGCCCTAGATCCATGCTTTCTCCTCCACTTCTTCCTCAAGAGGTGGAATTACTCCCTATTTCAACCTCAAAAACTACCATTGAATCACCTAAATAAGATCAAGATGATGTTTAACATATTGATTATCAAGCTTTAGTTTCTCAACCTCCTCCTTCAGACTCTCAAAATCAACTAGAGCATATAGTTGTATAATATTCACATAACATGGAGGTCCCTAAGTGGTTGAATGAAGTGGTAAAAAAGAGAGAAATTTGTACGACCATACAGAATTGATTTTTTTATTAAATGATCCTACTCCTTTTATAGTGAAAAAACCTAAAATGGTTCTAAAATAATTATAGATGAAAAATGAGAGAAATATGTTGAGGTGGCAATCCCTCCTACCAAAAAATACAAAGACAATCTCAGTGCTATTGACTATGATATATCAAAGGTGCATATGGGGAAGTTATTAAAGAAGTAGTTAAATAAAATGTACATTATTGAAAATATGGACTAGGACAAAGCCACCAAAGAAAAATTACAAGAAAAAGTTGAAAAATTAACATCATTTATTCAAAAGTTGGTTAAACCAATTCATTCTTATAGGTCTTCAGTTTTTCATCATATTTTAGATTCTAAGACATTAAATGTAACTGAGGAAATTGGGAACATGGGAAGAAAACAAAGGAATGGTATAATAAATTTATTCAACAAGAGACCAAAATAATGAACATAACCATGATTATCTATGTTGAGATTCAATCTAAATATGAAATTTCAAAATAAACTAAAGATAAATATGCAATCGAAGTAGATAAATGGAAGCAAATGATACCAAAACTAGAATCCATCTCATATGTTGATCCAAATGATCTCATCACTGAAGGAATTATAAAAATAAAAATTATCAAAACTCTATGTTTTTAGTTGCTATTAAATTTTTCAATCAGATCATTGAATATTGTATAAATAAATTTAGATAATTCCATTCATTGGTAACTGATGAAATAATGCAAATACAAGGAGAAATTGAGAAACTTCATTATTCATTTATGGATGATGACAAAAGTGGTTTTATAAAAATTAATTACAGATGATTTAAAATAGTTAGTTGAAAAAGATATGACTCCAAATTCTACATTAAATTATGATTGAATCCTTTTTTTCAAATATCAAAATATCTTTGATAATTTTGATAAAAATTTTAAGAGACTTTAGCTGATTTCACACCATATGGTTGATATCCACCATGATACATAAATTTATTTCATTCATTTAGAAGGACAAAATGAAAATAAAGTAAAAGAAACTATGGAGAGAATTGATGAATATAGAAAAGTGTTGTAACAAAATGAAGAACATAAAGAAGAGGTCCAAATTGTGCTTGACGATGAAGATGAATAGATGACAGTGAAAAGTTTTGAACTCTAATACTTGTAAATTATATAAATCATTTTTATAAGTTCAAGTTGAGTATTTTTTTAATAGCATTTTTACATATTGTAAATCATGAAAATTTTCTATGTTCTTTTTCAAGTTTCAAGTTGTGAAAAAATATGTCAAGTCACTTTTGCAAGTCATGCAAATTTGTCAATGCACTTTTTCAACTTTTAAGTTGTAATTTTTGGTCAATGTGCTTTTATAGGTAGTCTAAACTTCAAAAAATGTTGTTATGCAATATAATCACCCATTTTAACTTATAAATATTAGTTTCGAAGTAATTTTAAAAGATTTTTGATAGTAAAACAAAATTTTGGCAAAAATAGAAAGCAAAGATATTATTTTTAACTTGTGAAAGAATCAATACGAGGAGAAATTTTATAGGCTTTATGATCAAAATTTATTTGAATGAATAATTCATGTGGATACGTTAATCTCTTTGGTTCTTTTCATTTCAAATGATGTTGAGTTTTATTGTTAGACAATTAACATATATGCAATTTTTATTATGGAAATATTTTTGAATATCCATTAAGAGTTTCTATCATTATAAAACCTTGGTGGGTTAAGAACAAGATTTTTGTTTGTTTTTATAAAGATATACAAAGTTTTTGTTTATTTATTTTTTGAGTGTTATTCAATCTCTTTTGTGTAAGTATTATGTTTCTATGTCTAGAATATGTCTTTTCTATCCCATTTTCATGATTAAGGTTTCCTACACTAAAATATCCCTTTTTGGATTGTTATAGTATGTTTATATGTTTAGATATCTAGAATCATCCTTATTATTCCATTTCCCTCACATAATTTTTATCCCTCCACTATCTCCCTCCTATATTTTCTTTTTACCACCTTTCGCAATCTTAGTTAAAATTACAATTCTCATATAAAACACCATTTTTTATGTAAATAATTTTATTTCTATTACTATATTTATTTTCAATAAAGGTAACTCCACCTACTAATAAGAGAGGTACTTTGTCTTAACACTATTGAACAAACCCTATTATTTGTCCCTCTAACAATTTTTTTAGCCAATAGTTTTTATCACCCATTATGGGGCATGTCTTTGTGCTTTCCGTGCTACCCACATATGAAAATTTTCCCACATGACTCTCTCAATATAATAAAGGATAGTTCAACAATTGGATATTGAGTGGGATCAACCTACATAACTAAATATTAACTTTGATATCATATAATGTGTTTGGGAGTGTGATGAGGTTAGTGTTGCCCAATTATAGATAATTGATAATATTAAACTAAGAACTAGACCTTGTATAAAGAGTAGAAATGATTCTTAAATGAAGGATAACTTTTAGATCTCATCAAGTAGCTTGTAATATTGATTAATAAATTATGCATATGACTATTATTATAAGTTGAGACCTTGATCATCAACCTAGTCTAAATTAAATAGAAGTCACATAAGAAGATAATGATTCAATTCTCTAATTCCTCACTTGGGAAAATAAAACAAATTACACCCAATTAAACACTCTCATTTTAGTAATTAACATAGAAGAAAATCATGTTGATATGTTTGAATAAACACATAAATTACTTCAATGAGAAAATTAAGAAGAGAAGTGAGAAGAACAATTCATTTATATTCTCAAAGATTTTATACTATAGAAAATTATACTCATGACCATCCCAACAGTTCAACCTCTAGTAATTCACCAAAATCTTAATTAGTTAAGTGAGACACAAGAGGACATTTATTCAATGTTCTGAGTAGTTTCATGGGATAATAGGAATAGTGTAATTCATTTTCAGAGAGTTTTTTAAGTTTTATAAGAAGAGGAATATCATGTCAATTTGGAATAAAGAGCTAAGGTAATAAGATTATGACAAAGAAGACTAACTCAGATAACACTTCAAATTTAACATGCACCTCAGTAACAATAGTGTTTTTTCTAAATTGGTAAAAAGATGATTTATTAGAACAAGTAAATATCAAAGTAATATCTTTTTTATCATTTACAAAAAAATTATAACTTTAAGTTAAGTCTTGAATAAAAAAATAAAATCAAGAAATCAACCAGTCTCCCATCCAATCCCAAAAAATTAAAAAGTTATAAGGTGGTTCAATGTTATGTAAGGATCTTGTCCTCTCAAGGACTATTCTTTATTTACAAGTAGTTTTTCCAATTATGGTGTTATCATGGGGTAATGAAATAGAGCCATTAGCTCTAGGATAGCTACATGAACTTTCAAATGGCTCAAGGAAAAACTTCCCAACACATTTAGGTGATGGTAAGCAAAAACAAAATAAACATATCATATAATTATTCATGACATATGGAATATTAGGTATGGAATATGAAGTCATAAAATTAATATTATTCAAAGACACTCTTAAAAATTGGGTAGTTGACTAGTTCTACCCTCTCCCTCCAGGCTCCATCATTAGTTGGGATAACATGAAAACTAAGTTCAAAAGTGGATTGAAACTGATAAAATATGCTTTTGCATTACTTAATCAACTTACTAAAATTAATAAATAATCCCAATGAAACCATCAGATATTTTTATCCAAGCTCAATAAATTACTTAATAAAATATGTGTGATAGTAAAACCAACCATAAAAACATGCTTAAGTTGGAATAAGACACTAGCATCGATGTAGACATCTGACTAGGACACAAGTGTTTGGAAAGATAGAAAATAAACATAAGTCCAAAACTTGTAGAGACATAGAATAAATAATTTTGTATCATTTTGTGTATGATATAAATTCTAAGTCATCATAATAATATTGGTCAAAATAAGAGATAAGAAATATGCACAAAGAAATAGTGTATGTGAGCCTTTTGAAAATGGGAAGGTCTAGAAGATAATGGTACATCCATGATATGTATTTTCAAAGTCTACAATACTGAGGTGCTATATATTTTATAAATAGTGTCTACATTACCCTCCTTTAATCTAGTAATGAAATTAATAGTTTAAAAGAAAATAAATGTGTACATGGGTGTGTGTATAACACACCTTATTTATGTGTGATCCGAATTGAGTGATTTATTGGTAACTAACATACAACTAAGATCATGTTATAATATATAATTAGTGTATAATATCTAAAATTTAAAGCATTTGAAATGATTGAATGTAAAGAGAGCAAGATTTAGGAGTATGCCAGTGTACCAATGAAATCACCTTAACTTTTGGCATTTTTATTTAAAAAATATGTATCATTATGAATCATTGAAAATGAGATTAGGAAAAAATATAAATATGGAAAGTTTATAAATATATAAGTATTTAAGAATAAAACTTTCCCCCAACCTTGGATCTAAAGGTGAGTTTCCACTTATAGTTGAGATTAACTCAATCATGCAACCCAATCATAATTATAACCTAGTGAGTATGATTGAACCAAGTCGACCCATACTATAAATATGGTAAGGTTGGATGATGTAATTAAGTATATCCTATAAAATTATAAATATTGAGTGATTTAGTCACCTCAACCATACCAAAAATGAACCAACTATTATAGTAGATTGGATCAATATAGTCCATAAAATTCCAACCTGGTGGGTGATAACAGTCCATAAAAGTGTTTTAAAATATAAAACTAATTTTAGTTTTGTAATTTAGGTGCCCTTTTCAAAGCATATGCACCTCATATATGTATCATGCTAAAACTTAGGTGTAGTAATTACAGACACCTAAAAGTGGCCACCAATGGATTTATACTCAACTTTAGATCAATTCTTACCAACCATTAAACATATAGCCTAAGAATTTTGAAACGTCTTTAATTTGGATTCATCACGTGCAATTAAAATAAATTTGGCCCAAAAATAAATTAAATAAATCAAATGCCCAAATCAATTAAATCAAAACTTGGAAAATATTCAAAATCCATAAAAGGAATTAATTAACATGCAAATCCTAATCAAAGTCCTAATTGAATTCATCCTTGAGAAATTAAAAGAATTATTAAAAAATAAATTCAAAAATAAAGAATATCATAGGATTTAATAATTAGATTTTATGAGTTGTCCAAAATCTAAAATATCTCAAAGCACACATATTCCATGCTAATCATGAGGTTTGGACACCTTTTAACTCTATGGGGGTTAATTAATAAAACCTAGGTTAGGATTTAACTCATTCCAAGTTGATTTCAAAACCTATAAATACTATCATTTACATCTCCATTTAGAGATCTTGGATAGAGTAATGTTATAATGTAGGTTTTAGGGCATGAAGCAAATACATGGTGATATAATGCAAAAATTGAGCCAAGCCAAGCCATTTTCAAGCCATATCAAAGCCAAATCATAATCCAACCATGGTTCCAAGAGGAGATGGAGATAGCCAAAACCCATTGATGAAGACTTCTTGAGCACAATCTGAGGAAGCCAAATGAAGAAACCTCTTGGAGCTTCAAGGAATTGGTGAGGAATTGTGAGTTCTTTCCATTTTTAGTTATTCTTTGTTCATTTGTGTTTCTTCACCATGATCCTCCCTTTGATCTAAGAAAGATAGTGTTATGCATGTTAGTGTGTTTTTTGTCATTTGATTAATTTTCATTATGAAGCTAACATATGATCTAACTACCCTTCTTAAATTCCTTGATCAGAGTAATGGTACCAATGTATAGAATTATACCACAACTATGTATCCAAATAATATAACTATGTAATTTGACCAATTTTCAAATTTTGTAAGTGTGGAGGACCTGTTTTCATAACATGCCCCCATGGTTTTGATCAATTGACCCTGATTTTGTGTAAACCATTGATAGTTGGATTTTAGGGGGAAAACAATACTAAAGCTTATATTTTGATTCTTTGCAGCATATTTTTTCAAGATTTCTTAGTTTCAAAGGCATTTAAATCCATTAACTAAACTTTACCTTGCAATTTTTCTTAATATTTTTTCTAACTAGGCCTAATATATCATTTTTTTTGGTTGTGTCATTTTTGCCTTTGAGTTCATAAGTGATCAAAAATGGTCTTAATCAATTCGAATCAATTATTATGGCTAGCATCGATGCTCTCATAGACCAATTAGTGATGGTCTCTTAAACCAAAACCAATCATCTCTGACTAACCATAGTCATTATGTTTTAAAAAAAAAATAAAACCCAAGAGCTAAATTTCAAACATCATTTGCCCATCTAAGAAAGTGCTTCAAAGAAGGATGTTATTATCTAACATTTACAGGTCATGGACATGATTTGGAACACCAATTTTCTTGTTTAGAATAATAAAACATTTCATTTTGGGATTTTTAAAAGGAATTAGTCAAATCTTGCACATTTCAATTTGGGTCCTAAAATGAACATGTTAAATCTTACACATTTGGAAATTGGTGTTTAAAACAAATCTAGAAGGCTGTCTTAGAAACACTTCATTTTTAGTTCTTAAAATAAATGATTAAATCTTGAACACTTAATTTTTGTGTTTAAAAATGAACTTAGGTTAAGTCTCACACATTTATACTTTTGGGCTTAAAATTAACATATATGATTTTTAATTTAGTTGGTTTTTTGTGTAATTCTTTCAAGCTTTTGTACTTTATCCAAGGGGATAAGTAAAGAACATTTTCATATTTTAATTTGGTACCTAAATCAAACTTCACTTGCAATTATTTTCAAACTATTTGTTGATTATTTGTTTCTCAAAAAGAATAACATATGTATGCTCTCCCCCTATACCCTTTAGGGAACTCATAGGATCAAAAACACCTTTTCATTTTATTTGGTGACTAGTCCAATGCATATAAATAAATTTTCCTAGGCTCTTCCCAAACCCACATGGTACTAGGTGATCTAAAAGCAACCCTAAAGTATTATACTAATCTTTATTTTCATGCATTTTGGCTTGTGAAGGGGATGTCATTATCTCTTATAGGCTCTTTAAGGAAGTATTGACCTAGAGATTTTTCTCCTAGTAGTGTTTCAACCATGCTCCATGATTGGGTATAAAAATATGGGAACACATACTACTATATCTAGGGGGTTGAGTGACTAACCTATTCTTTAGTAACAAAGGCCTGAGTTAGGTCTAGTTAACCAGGGGATACCATTGAGAAGTATAATGATGGTATCATAATGAAAATGAATAGACTCTTGCATGATAAGTTGATCAATATGAAATCAGGTGATGTGATTCTTCTCTTGTGTTAACAACACTTGGGATCAATCTAAATGGTCGTAACTTGTAAGTTTTAGTTAACCCCACTTTGTCATACTTTGATAGGATCTAGGATGATATACTTAATTGTATTTTTTCATTTATTATTTTATTTATTGGTGTGTTATATATAAAACTTTTTTGTTTATACCACTTCAAAAAATTCTATTTGTCTACATTACTC
This sequence comes from Torreya grandis, assembly GCA_037957365.1. Classification (NCBI taxonomy): domain Eukaryota; kingdom Viridiplantae; phylum Streptophyta; class Pinopsida; order Cupressales; family Taxaceae; genus Torreya; species Torreya grandis. The sequence goes on along the minus strand of JARHVA010000401.1, from coordinate 215,203 downwards.
CATTTTTTGAGGAGGCATTATGTTATATGTTTGACACCTTGATTTAACTTAGAAAACTTTTGTGTCAAAAACATTGAGTATGACACTTGATTGAGATGGATAACATTATGCTACCCAAATAATTTCAATTCTTGCTCCTTAAAATTATTTAAAACATAACATTGTCACATCTTTTGGGAGTGATAATGTTTTATGCTACCAAAATTATCTCAATAGACTTGTCTTATCTTGTGTCCAAGTTTCAGATTGTTGAAACCAATCATTTATACATTGTTGGATATTTATTTAGTATAGTCATGCTATTCAAATTTTCCTAGTTTGTTGGTCATTAAAACCCTAGTTTACCTAAGTTGAGTCTTTGATTAACTTTTACAAGTTAACATCTAAACATTGATTAATTTTTGTTTAGGCCTCAACACATAAGAGATGATACACATATATTTTTTGGGTTGTGTAACTTAGGTTTATCCATTACTCAAGTTGAGAAACTTTATTGTTTATGAATTTATTTGATAGAATCAATCCATCTTCAAAGTGCCTTTTATTTTGTGTTTTATACCAATTTGATCATGTTTATGTCTAAAATCAAGTGCCTAGTTTTTACCAAATTGTTCCATGTTTATTATATTAACCATCATCTCTTTGTTTCAAGTCTAGATTTTGATTTCGTATTTGGCCAAAAGTCCTAACACAACCTATTTGAGTTTATATTTTGACTCCAAATTTGGAAAAAATACCTATCAATATTTCCCTTTCCTATTTTAGATCTATTTGGAACATCTTTGGGCATTAGAGTTTGGCATCTTGTTTGTAGGTCATTTTACTTGACCTTGTTTGTGTGAAACATTTAACATTAGACACTTGATTCTATACTATTTTTACCAAGTTTTTGCATATAATTTTTGGAGATATAGCTCCACCCTTGACCAAGATAGATAGAGTTTGAACCTCTTTGTCTTTTCAAACATAGCTTTTCAGAGTTTGCAGAACTCTAATCCCATCTTTTCATGAAACATTTGTCATATATTTGACCATGTTTCACTATACACTTAGTGGAGCCATATATAATCTAGGATATGGAAATGTTATCAGATAAGAAGAATTTATTTAGGACCCTTATGAGTATGATGTTGTTTGGGAAATAGATTCTTGTCCACCATACAACACTCAAATAGGGGAATAGAGTCAATATCCTTTGTCCAATTATTTGGTTATCATGCCTTCATATATAGAGCAGGATCAAGAACAAACAACCCAATATTTAGCTAGCATACCTTTGGTTTCATAATAAGTTTAATATAAATATTATTACATTATAATTCCATCAACCTATGAACCTAATAGAACCACATAATTAGGGCATGATAATTTACCAAGTCTAATAAGAGGGCCTTATAACACATTTTACAATCTAAACAAAGTTTAGGCCTCTTCTAGTAACCTAAATTCCATAGTACCAATACCATATAAATATCTATGTAAAATTATCACACAAAGAGGCCTCATGAAGGACCAATTCATTCAAATATAGATAGCATACCAAACATATCAAAACCTAGCATGCAACTTTAGTAATATAACCATGTCAAATACACATCTTATTCAATCACTCCATTAAATAGGAGTTTTATTTGAGTTAACAGGTCAATAAAATTAGGTTTTAGACCCACTTACATGAAATACTTTAGTCAACAACATGTTTAATATCCTAACCATCAAGGAAGTGTCTTTTTCTTAATGAGCAAAATGTAGTGGACAATATGCCAGTAATGTCCAATTTAAGCCAAAGTGGTGTTATCACATAAACACATAGTCAAAATAAAGTGCCTATAAGTAACACTATGAATGGTCTATAAACTCATGGATTAGGATTTTATACTTCCAAATGTTATCCAACTACCTCTAATCCTCAACTAGATGATTTTTCAAGCACACATCATCAAAGATTAAGTAGTCAACCAATAACCAGTGCCATGCCATGATAGAATGTGATGAATCTTAATTCACCCCAATAGGTGATGAGTAATATTCCATAATATAAGGTACCATAAAACATACCCATGCAGTAGAGGCCAAACATATTTCCACCTCAAAATGGGGTATCCAATGTTCCACCTGGCTAGGAAGTAGTGAACATACCTCTTCAGTGGTAGACTAACATGCTGATCTAAAAAAATGGTGTCTAACAAAAAATGTGTAAATATTAATCAATGACAAATGTTGAGTATCAAACATGTATCCACTTACCAATAGGAATTCATGAAACAAAGAGTTTACAATGTTCCTTAAGTACCTTTAAGGTAGTCATTGCCTTTCATCCAAAATATGCCATAAGTTCAGTGATAGGGTCTTGGTTTACAAGTCCCTCTCAATCAACCAGGTATGACTAGTTGGTAGCATGTCCCTATTTAACCTCATTAGGCACATGACTATGTTCCTCCATCGCAACCATAGAATCAATCTTACATACCCAATCCCAAATAGAATCTCAAATAAATACAAGTGTAATTTCAAAAATTACACCCTAATCCATGTGTGCATATTCTTGATCCATTTCCTAGCTAATCCAACATTCCCTAGTAAATACCTCCATTCGACCCTGGTCAAATTAATCCTATTTTAAAAACTCAGTCTCCACCTCAATAGGCTAATGATCCTAATAGTTTCTTTGCACAAGAATTAAAATAAATGAAGGATGCAATTTCCCTCATGCAAGTAGGGAAACAGACCAAAAATTTTAAGTTGAATGATGTTTATTCTTACCCTTTCAACATGTAATACTTAAAAATACAATTTCTTCTAAGGTATGAGACACTAAAGTTTGGCAAATACAAGGGGAAATGTGACCCTAAGGCCCATCTAATAGAATTTTGTGTTGCATGCCAACCAATGGCCTATAATGATATCTACCTTTTATTATTATTTCCATGAAACATAGTAGGGAAAGCATTATAATTATTCCTAAAGTTTCCATATAATTCATTACTTGATTTTGATTATCTCTAGGACAAGTTAGTACAACACTTCTCTTAAAATCTTGAGCATGAGACTTCATTGGTAGATATAACACAAGCAAAATATAAAGTTAGTGAAAGCTTTTCAAGATATCTATAGTGATGGAGATCCCTTACAAGTTGATTCACCCACAAGTTACCAAATAAACAACTAGTTGCTATGTTTACAAAAAAATCTACACAATGAAATATCTTACAATTTGGAGTTACAATGTGCACATACATTCAAAGAGATCATTGAAAAAGGTTTATTGATCGAATAATCCCTCATTAACAAAGGGATCATTAAACTAGCCTCATTGAAACAAATCTCAAATTAAAATCAGAACAATGGTCAAAATCAACAACCCATCCAAGCACAAGCATCATAACTGACACATGCCAATAATAATGATAGACCCAAGCAATTAAATCAGAACAATAATGTTATAGATAACAAATTAATAGAGTCATGACATGTTTAAATGGTGAAAACCCCATTTTATTAGCCTATGATACCTTTCCAAATAACTCCTAACTAAAAACCTTTTTAGTAGCCACAACACACATAGCAAGTGTAGCAACCTAGACTAGCACAAAAAATACAACAAATGTAGCAAATGCCTTTGCCTTTGTAAAACCCTCCTCCAAATAGAAATGTGCCTACTCATTGTACTTTTACTAACCTTGGAGAGCACATTGAATTAGTTTTTCACAAAATCATAATAGCTAACTTGATTAGATGGCCTATTTAGAAATATAAAATAAATGAGGATGATGACATCCCAGATTAGTATAGGCCAAAATAATTCTATGATTTTCATAGGGTTAATGGCCATAATTTGTAGTATTGTTTGCAAATTATACATGTAATTCAAAATATGTTGGAAAATGGAGAGATCACATTGGATCATGGAGCTTCCACCTCCAATCAAAGCCTTGTCATTTATCAAAATCCTTTTCCCCAACATAATAATAAAAAATAACAACAATGACCAGTGCAATATCAAAAATAATCATATCAATAAACAAGGGTGAACCAACAAAATCTACAGACTCAACAAAATTAGTAGTAAAACCAACAATGTAAAAATAATGGAAAAAACCAAGGCCATAATGGTGCAAACAACCAAAAGACCTACCATATAATTACACATGACTATAACTTAGTTGTAAGCTATATTGTAGGAGGTCACATTATTGCCATTTCTATTAATCCAAGACCAAGTGTTAATCAAACATGATTGTTACTAATTATACCAAATCAACCAAACCATTTAGTAATCCTTCCTTGACCTGGGACTACACATAGGTGAACCAACAAGCAAGGATTCCCATGTTAGGATCTTATAATGATAACTCATTATTAGCCCATGACCATGCACAAGTGCATTGGCAACCAAGACTTATCCAAACTAGCCCCCCTCCACCATTATTTATTATCAACATTAGTCTTATACCTAATCTTGATTGTATAATCATAAATCGATGGTCAAGGATTACCATACCAAGCCCATAACCATATACCACTTCACCCATTATCCAACCAGCCATTCTAACTTGAAACAAGCCATTTACAACTATCTAAAAAAAGATGTTTGACATTGTGGAAAATTGAAAAAGATACTAACACAAATTTCCATTTCATATTTTTTACATACATTTACCATCCACAAAAACATCTTGATAGAGTTCCTTGGTCAATCCATAGTTCTAAATGACATATCTCTTGATAAATTTCAAGTTTTGGTTAGACACCTAGCTCCAGTACAACAAGTAACCTTCAACCAAAGTGATATATCATCCCTTGGCCCATTTCACAAAAATCTATTATACATAAAAGCTTACATAATAAGGCACAAAGTGAAATGTGTCCTCATAGATAATGGATCAGGTCTAAACATAGTGTCTCTAAAGCTCATCAAGCTTCTTGGGTACATGAAAATAGATCTCTAAGTAGAAACTATCAGCATCAAAGCCTATGATAATGAAGAATGAGAATCACAAGGCACCATTAGCTTACCAGTTATCATTAGGCCATTGAACCATGATACACTTTGCTATGTGTTAGATCTTGATTTATCATACATAATGCTTTTGGGTAGACCTTGGTTACATGATATTCATGTAGTCTTATTAACATTACACCAGTGTATCAAGTTCTCCCATTCAAGGATGGAGGTTAGTATTCTAGAAGATTTGCATCCATATGAGCATTGTAAAGATATAGAGGCTAAGTTCAAGAGCTATAATTATTATTTTGGCATGAATCTAATCACTAATAATGATAAAGGGAAAGAAATGCTTATTGATTTACTAGAGGCCAACTTCATTGACCATGATACCCTTGATTTCCTTTCCTACATGTCACCTCCTGAGATGTCCAATCACTATACTATTTTGGATAATGGCCTAGGAGAATACTTGACCCATGACACCTTTCACATTACAAAGCTTCCACATAATCCAATGTCTTTGAAAGACCAAAAGCCAAACCACTCATGCAATGTTAAAGAAAAATAAAGGGCTATTTACATAGTCTAACACCTATCACTTCATACTAGCCTCTAACTAATCACAAAACCCTTTCATAGGTGATAAATCATGGTTTTACAATGATAAATTGGCTAATTATTACAAGAATTCCAAGTATCCCATTCCTAATCAGATCATGGAAAATTAGGACTATGAAGGAGGAGCCTTAGGCTAAATCAACAAGGAACACTTGAGCCAATTTCTATGACTAAGTACAAAGGAACTTATGGGATTGTATTTAAACTACCTGGCGGTGACCCCGCATATCTTATTCAAGTTCCATCACTAATGACTAGTGAGGATGATGCTGGTAGCAAAGCAATGTTTGATCATAGCCAATTTGATGACCTAGCCCATACCAATCTATTTGATAATAACACCATTTATAACCTTCAACCATTCATTCATCATAATCCACTACCATTATACTATCCCAAACTAATAGACTAGGGCCAAAAAGAATCCAACATGTCAGTTGATGATCTTTGGAATGTTGAGGCCTTTTGCAAATTTTTAGGCCTTAGAGACAATGTTTCATTGGTAGACCAAAAAAGGGTTCTTAATAGTTTGATCTTGAAGCCTATTTTTTAGAAAGGGTGAACACCCTTAGCCAAAAATAATTCAATAAAACATTGAGGTCCCAAAGTTAAAACCTCTTTGAGGTGCTTTTGGATTAGGTAAAAAGTAAAGATAAAGGCCAGCCTAGTGGTGAAAACCTATTTTAGGTGCCACTAGATGGGGGTGTTCAACCTTCTTCAAATATAGACTAGGAAACCACCAATGACTAACTCATCTATGAGTACAAGTTTAGTATTTAATAATAACAATATTTTGATCAAATTATCTAGGATACCAATGACAACAAACTTGCTTATGGGTCTAAATTCAGTCTTAAAGAACATCAAGCTTTTAACTGCATCATTCAGGAGTTACTAATGACATTTATTACATGGCAATCCCTCTAATTGGGGGATTATAATTCATCATGTCTAGGAGAACTTGAGGAACCAATCCTAATCGAGGACTCTAACATAGCCAAACAATTCAAATCTTTGCCCACTATTATTGAATATGGTTTAACCCTTCTAGTGGAGGATACTTCAAAGGTTAATATTGGTAATCTAGATGACTTGAAATGGATAAAATTAGGCACATCCATTATTTAGGATGAGTGTGAATTCCTTAAAAACTTATTGAGGTAATTTTTTGATATCTTTACATGGGCCTATTCTCACATGCCTGGTTTAGACCCTACCTTGGTTGTTCACCACCTTGTGGTACATCCTGACGCCAAACCTATGAAGCAAAAGTTATGAAAAATGCATCCTTGCATTACTATATTGGTAAATAAAGAGTTAGATAAACTCTTTGAAGTGAGATATATTATGCCAATCAAATATTCTAAATGGATTTCTAATGTTGTACCCATCAGTAAAAATATAGAAGGAATCAAAATCTACACTGATTTTAGGGACATAAATAAAGCCTACCCCAAGGATGAATTTTCATTTATAAACATTGACATGATACTCAAATCCAAGAAGGTTATGAGATGATTTCATTGATGGACATATTCTTAGGCTAAAATTAGATTCAAATATCACCAAAAGACTAACACAAAACAACATTCACCACTCCGTGGGGAACATTCTATTATAAAGTTATATAGTTTGGTCTTAAAAATGTAGGGGCCACCTATCAAAGAGAAATCACAACCATATTTCACATGCCACATTTCTTGGATTCATTGTGTCTCAAAAAGCGATCCATCCAAAGTATGAGCCATAACAAACATGCTACCACTGACCAATTTGAAGCAACTCCATAGCTTGTAGGGTAAAATCTAGTCTATTTGATGCTTCATATCTCAATTGGTAGATAAGTGTTATCCTTTTACACATATTTTAAATAAGGGTGTCACATTTATTTTATATGATGATTTACAAAAAGCTTTTTAATAACTAAAGGACTATCTAGAAAATCCACCAATTTTACTGCCTCCTATGTTGGGAAAACCATTCCTTATTCCTATCAGTAACAGATAAAGCCTTGGGGTCACTTCTAGCTCAACATGATGAAAATATAAAAGAACACTCCCTATAATATCTAAGATGTACATTGGTCACGTATGAGCACAATTATATGTCCATTAAAAAATCCTATTCAGACATGGTCTTCACAACTCAAAAATTATGACATTACATGTTGAATCATAAGACCATGATCATTTCAAAAGTAGATCTACTCAAATATATACTATGAAAAAAAACACTACAAGTCTACATGGACAAATGGATCATGCTTCTCAGTGAGTTTGAGATAGAATATGTGAACCAGAAAGCCATCAAGGGACAAGTGTTTTATATATCAGCTTGATGAAGCACCCCTTATAGATATAGAGCCACTCACATTCCAATTTTTTGATGAATCCATTATGACCATCATTCACACACCTCTTGAGGAACAACATTGGAATTTGTATTTTTATGGTTCATTCATAGCACATGGATCAAGGGTAGGCCTTTTGATTATCACTCCATAGGGGGATCAAATCTCTAAGTCATTCAAAATCAACTTTCCTTGTAATAATAACATGTCCAAATATGAATCACTCATGGTAGGGATTTGATAGATATTACAATGTAACATATCTCATATAAAGGTTTATGGTGATTCTCAGTTAATCATTAATCAAGTTAAAGACCACTTTCAGACCAAAGATGACAAGTTAGTTCCCTACAAGGCTATGGTCAACACTCTCAAGTAGAACATTGTCAACTTCAAGTTTGAACATATATCAAGGGTAAGTAATAGAATAAAAGATTCCATGTCTACCATTGTATCTTTAATTCAACATGTAGATATAGTAAAAGACTACCAATTTCTTGTTGAAAATATAATAGTGTCAGCTTATGAACCATCAACTGTTGCAATGATTTGTGATATTGTTGGTCTTATCTATAATTTATATTTATAATTATACACTTACCTATATGACCATGTTTTTCCACTAGACTTATGCCAAAAAAAAAACCAAAGTCTTCATCTGCAATGCCCATTATTGTACCTTACTTGAATCAACCCTATATCAGCATAGTTTTGATGTAACTCTACTTCATTGTTTACCTTTAATATAATCTACACTAATGTTACAAGAAGTTCACAAAGGGGTATGTGGATCCCACACAAGTGGGGTCATCCTATCCAAAAATATCTTATGTACTAGGTACTATTGGCCAAATGATGGATGTAGATGTAGCTGCATATGTGAAAAGATGTGATAAACATCAATGGCATGCCAATTTGATTCATACCCTAGCTAAGACTTTGAAACTAATGTTAACACCATGGCTATTTTATACATGGGGCCTTGATCTCATTAGGAAGATAACCCCACCTCATTCTATGGCCATAAACATATCCTTCACACCATATAATATTTCACTAAGTGGGTTGAAGCTATACCCCTCACTTATGTGACTAGAAAGCAAATTTCCAAATTCATCTTTAACCATCTCATCTATCACTATGGTATGTCTTCTGACATTATATCTAATAATGGTAGATCAATCAAGAAAAAATATGTCTAATCATTATGTGTTGAATATAAGATTACTCAACATTTTTCCATGGAATATTACCCTCAAGGTAATGGCCAAGAAAAAGCATTAAATAAAACCATTATCAACATCCTTAAAAAGATTGTCAATGATACCAGTTGATATTGGCACCTTCAAATATTCCACACCTTCTAGGCATACTGTACCAATCACCACACTCTCATGGGTGCTGCTCCATACTCACTTGTTTATGGCATTGAGGCCACTATTCCCATTGAGGTTGAGTTACCATCATTATGCATCTCTTTGAAACATGTCCTAAATGACAAATACTATCAATTAGCTTACCTAAAAGAGCTAGATTACTTGATGAGAAATGCATGGATGCAGTAAATAATAGACAATCATATCATAATCAACTCTATGGCCACTATAATCAGTGCATGAAACATAGACAATTCAAACTTGGTGATCTTGTCCTCAAAGAGAACCAAAAGAATACAACAACCAAGAATATTCATAAAGTAAAGTTAAAACCTAATTGGGTATGTCCATTCATCATTATTGCAAACTATAGTGTAGGAGTATACATGATCGCCACACCAGAAGGAGAAAAACTTGATGAGCCTATGAATATTATACACCTCAAGTGGTACTACACTTTAGTGACTTGGTGTATTGTCTATGAGGGCCATTTAAATTTTTACCATATCAATATTATTATTTTTACTATACCATTTTATCATCCTATGATCCTATCACCTTACCTATCACTTATCCATGCTACCATTATGTTTTATCAATTTAACATGTTTTGATCACTCCCTACCTATCCCATTTTACATTGGTTCATCCATTGGTTTCATGCTTTCAACATGAAGAATTAGATCAATTTCAATAATAATAGACAAAGGTAGTACTTTAGAGTAGTATTCCATAAGTTTTGTAAGTTTCATCTTTTACTTCTTGTTTCATTCTAATCATTTTTGTTTATATGGCTTGATTATATCCACCTACATGGGAAAATTAGTGTCTCATTAGTCTTACTACTAATTATAACCACCTATGGGAAAATTGGTATCATTGATATGATCCATTTTATCTTATTTATAACCACCTATGGTTAAACTAGGGCCAACATTTATTTATTGTGCCTTGATATACCAACTTTTCCATTCTTATGTTGTATTGTTCCACTATGCCAACTATGCCTATTTTATTTTAATTGGCTTATACACTAGTAAGATTCATCCACTTTAAGGTGGAACTACTATGACTTGAGGCCATTTTGGGACTATGTGAGTAATAATTGATACTTTGGAGGTCAGTTCAATCCCCCTTTGCCATTACACTCTCACCATTTTGTGAGCATATTTTCAAGTTTTCCATGCCCTTGCCATTTTACGTGCTTAGACCATTTAGTATCTCATCATTCTTGATTAAGTTGAGATACTCTAAAATTACAAAAGCATTTGTAAAATTTATTTAGAAAAAACAAAAGCATTGACCACTTCTTTGCCTTAAGGATTCTAGGAACCTTCACTACGACACAAGAAATCACTTGTCACTTAATTTCCCTATCCTTTTTGTCATTTTTATCCCATGATCTCACTATTTTGTGAGTTCACTCCTATTCTTCTATCAAATCCATCATGTTTGTTTTTTTTATCATCATCATTTTATTCTATCCCATATCTTGGGAGAACTACATTCGGCCTAAAGTTTTATTGGATCATCACATTCATGGAACTATGTAGGTAACATCAAATTGCCTAGTGAATATGGAGATAGCTCAGACACCCCCTTCCTTTTCTTTTTTTCCCCATATTGTTTTTTTTTTAAGTTATCACCTATTTTATAGGGGTAATGTTTGACATATTATTTGTTTCATGTTGTTTATACTAATATTATGACTGACCATCATTTGTTGTTTATTGTGTTTTTTTTGTTTGTTTGTGTGTCTATTTGTTTTCTTTAATTACTATTGCCTTAATTCAACCTACATGTTTTCATTGGGTGATTCCTTGCACACTTATTATTTAATCCATCCATATTTATGCATCAATATTTCCATCATGGTTTTATCATTGGTGCATTATTTTCAATTGAGTATTAGATATTGGGAGTTAGTCCTTATGCATATTTTGGCCAAGTCATCATGGTATTATATCATGATTCCTACCATCACATGCTACAATCAAAATCAACTTTGAGAAGTATACATAACAATGCATAATTGATATCTCCTTGACACTATCACCAATAACAATATTGGCCTCATCCAAATCATATCCCAAATAGAGTAATTAATCAATGAAATAATTTTCCTCCTTATTAGTTTGGATGAGCATCTCCCTAATAGTAGGTTACCTAATTCATCTTTACCCTCTGTACCAAGTTTTCATCATCATGTTTTCAATCATCAACCATCATATCATATTTTAAAATATTAGGGTACAATTCTTATAACTACCTTTGGGAAAACCATTGTACACCATCCCAATTGAATTCTCAATGATTCTACCCAACCTTGAGCAAATCATTGTGTTATCATCTATTTTGGTCCACTCATTTCCTTCTTTAGAGAGATTGTTTGCTAACCCTTTTGACCAACCACTCCCTCAAGGGGACACCATAAAATTCATCCATTTCCATTGAAGTCATAAGCACAAAGAACTTTTTTATTCTTTGAGAAGACATTACTATTCTTACAGCTTGCAACACCTTCCCAAATAGGGTCAAACTGTAGACACCTAAAAGTGGCCACTAATAGATTTATATCTAACTTTATGTCAATTATTACCAACCATTGAATATATAGCCTAAGAATTTCTAAATGTCTCAAATTTGGCTTCATCAAATGAAATTAAAATTAATTTGGCCTAAAAATCAATTAAATATAGTAAATGCCCAAATTTATTAAATAAAAACTTGGAAAATATTCAAAAGGAATAAAAGGAATTAATTAACATGCAAATCCTAATTGAATTCATCCTCGAGCAATTAAAAGAATTATAAAAAAAGAAATTCAAAAATCAAGAATATCTTAGGAATTAATCATTAGCTTTTATGAGTTTCCCAAAATACAAAATATCTCAAAGCACACCTATTCCATACTAATCATGAGGTTTGTACACTATTTAACTCTACTAGGGTTAATTAAACAAACCTAGGTTAGGATTTAACTCATTCCAAGTTGATTTCAAAACTTGTAAATACAAACATTTGCCTCTCTAATTAGAGAGCTTGGATAGAGTAATGTTATAATGCAAGATTTAGGTAATGAAGCAAATACATAGTGTTATAATGCAAAAAATGAGCCAAGACAATCCATTTTAAAGCCATATCAAACACAAATCATAAGCCAACCACGGTTCCAAGAGGAGATGGAGATATCCAAACCCCATTGATGAAGAATTCTTGAGCATAATTTGAGAAAGTCAAATGAAGAAACTTCTCAGATCATTCAAGGAATTGGTAAGGAATTATGTGAGTTATTTCCATTTTTAGTGTGCTTTATTCATTTGTGTTTCTCCACCATGTTCCTCCCTTTGATCTAGGAAAGAAAGTGTTATGTGTGTTAGTGTTTTTTTTTTCATTTTGATTGATTTTCATTGTGAAGATAATGTATGATCTAACCACCCTTCTTGGATTCCTTGATCATAATAATGGCACCAATATTTATAATTCTACCACAACTATGTATCTAAATAATATAACTATGTATTTTGACCAATTTATAAATTGTGTAAGTGTAGATAACATGTTTTCATAACATGCCCCCACTATGTATCTGAATCTAATGAACTATGAAAAATATGGAATACATGATCTATGGTATGCCCCCACTAATATTCCCCCTTTTAAGGTGAGTGGAAGTAAAAACTGGTAGTCACATTACCTCAAAAGGATAAGATAATTGTATAATTTGTGTGTGGACCATGTAACATAGAGAAGGAACATGTATAGCTAGATATGTCATTGAAGCAAGTAGAATGTGATCATATGAGGTCCTAAGATTCATGATGTTACTCATGACAACATATATATAATAACAATACAAGCTCAACAAAAAATCAAGTACACACATAGGAACACTCAAAAGCAAATCAAAATACAATGGTCCAAAGAGACCTCAAATAAGGGGCATGTGAAAATTCTACACAATCAAAGGGACATGAATTAGTAAAACTTACATAAAGTAAGGAATTACATATTCAAATGTCAACATACATCAAACCATGACATATACGAATTTCATAATAGGTAAACATAGGCACAAGGGCCAAAATCAATGGGATGCATTCAAATGCTCAAAAAATTAATACAATTCATGACAATAAAAAGAAAGGAACACACTCAATAAAGTGAAAAAATGAAAACATAGATAATAAGCAACAAACATAATGTAACATACTAGCCCATGGATAATATGTGTTAGCAAAAAATGTTAAATATATAGCATATCAAGTACACTATGAAAGATATAATCGTGGATAAAGGAATGTTTAAGTACATAAGCTCAAACATGATACTTTAAAGTGATCATAAAATGATATAAAATTGGTTTATCATGGTCAAAGAGGAAGATGCCCCTAATGTCCACATGACTTGAGTAGAGGGAAGGCCCAACATATGAAAATGCATATATCATGTATCTGTCTATCCCTGAATCACACTCAAAAGATGTGTGAAACATGTGTATATATAAATAAATGTTATTCTATCTACCAACATAGAGCTAACAACATATATGCCAAGGAGATAATAGAGAATGTAAATGTTGAAAAATATTTTTGGATTTTTGAAGTTTTTTTTATTTTTTAGGTATTTTTGGATTATTCCAAAGAAAAAACTATCATATGATCTCTTCTAATGGATTATCATAGGTATATCCACAATGGGAACCTAATATAATAATCTAGTGGTACTACCAAGGATCATGTATAGGTGTAATATCAATCACTATAGAATCTATAATGATATATATATATGTATGTATAATAAGACTCTATGATCATGAAGAAATAATATAATGAATGGGGATTCATGGAACACATTATTAAATTATCTACAATTTCTTTGGAATATAAATAATAATAACATATTTAAGTGCTATGGATATTTGAATATGGTGTGTAGTAGATGAATATTCCATGGAACCACCTATGGATCATTAATGTAGTAGTATCTTAAGTACTGGCTTCTTAGGAAAGGATATTTCATTTTGTTTACCCTTTTTCAAAGGATTAACCTTATTAGGTTTGATAAATAACTATCTAGTTATAAATATCTCTTGTTTAAGTGGGTGTTCATATAGAATTATGGAAACTATAATTACTCAATGGACATGAATGTATTTAACACACCTATAGATTGTAGAAGGTAATTCTCAAAGTGTATGTCTCTAAGGTCATACAAATAACATATCAAAGACACCTATGGAAGATATAATTGAGAAGGTAGTAACCACATGTGTAGGACCTACCTATAAAGGCTAGTTAATATCACCAAGAATCTACTATGCGGTCTTATCAAATGCTCTAGCTAATCTAGTTGAAGGATGTAAACTTTGATTTATATAACCCAAAGATATAAGTAATGTCATGATATAATTTTTTTTATTACATCATTATCAATCATAACACTGTGTATAAGGTGGTGATTAATGTATGCTCGAATGAATAAGGAATGAAATTTTGAATCATCATCCCTAATCTCACTATCATCAAAATTAATACAAGATCTTTGAACCATAAGAGGTGTGTGTTATGTATAAATATCAATATTATCATCCAATGGGTTCCCATAATGTGATGGATGAGGATGGGAATTATATGCCATTTTCACCTCTAGGTCCTTCTTAGAATGGTCTTACAAAATATTGTTAAACATTTTTTACTTCTAATGATCACCATGGTATAAACTTGATTCCTTTCTAGGATCATCAAATGTAATATTTTGGTCATCATTAGGTCTTGTATCTTATGCTTCAAGTTAAAACATGTAGTAATAGAAATCCTAGTGCCTTGGTGATAATCAAAATAAACATTCACATCAAACCATTTGGGTAGGGGTTTACTCATATCAACCTCTATAGGATGAGAGAGAGATATGAGGTGACACTTTACAAGCTATGAGAATAATGAAGTGGGAGAATTAGGTAAGAATGTAAATTGTCTCAGTGGTGCATTAGATAATACAAGCAAATTAGGTTGTTATTACACCACATTAATCATGGTAGTTGTTTCATTTTTAGGTTCAAGAGGTTTTACCTTCTAACTTGGTTTGATATTAAATTTGGTATTAGATGTATATGTAGTTGGTGTGTTTCCTACATACTTAAGTTTGTTCAATAGATAAGTTTAATTTCAAGACCATGAACACTATGTCATTCTAGATTTTTTAAATATTTGAAGATAATGGACTTGTATAAAGGGGTAAGCAAACTTTCATCGAAGATGTATTGAAGCTATTTATTTTTCATAGGATTGGTCATTTATCTAAAATTATCTTGTATTGTAAGAAATATTCATTAATTGGTTCATTGATTCCTTGTTTAAGTTTGGTAGTTTGGGCACAAGAAACCTTTTCAGTGATATTGACAGAGAAGAGTGCCAAAAACTAGTTTGTAATAGGTTTGAATTCATTTACTAATTGGGTTATTAAATCATATAACCACCTTAAATCATATTATTTTAAAATAATTTTAAATAATTTGGTCAAAATTTTATCATTTGAGACATAATCAAGGCATGCCACATTAAAATATCAAATATGTTGTTCAAGATCACCCTTGTCATCATAAAATATGAACTTAGGTGTAATAAAAATAGTTGATAAGGGGTGAAAAGATATCAATGGTGAAAGAGGATTATCAAACACCTCTTGTGAATCAATAACATAAGGTGATTTCATAGAATTTTGTTAAATATTTGTAACCTTAGTTTCTGAAAGATTTATAGTTTATACAAGAGATTTCACCTCTTGGTATTTAAGGTTGGATATTTGAGAATTCACCAAAGGAGGTGTACCCATAGGTTGTGTAGATATAGTCATTGAAACCAAAAATTAGGTTAAGCATTGAGGTTTCCCATGTAAGATGTGGTAATATTATTTTTAGGGAAAAAAGGTGTGAATACATGTCTTGTGCCTCCACTAGATGTTGGTGGATTTATTAGAATGGAATCGGTTGTATTACATTCTAAGGGTTCACATCACTAGGTGAGAAAGCCTTAACCTTATCATGTTTATTGATTTCATCTCTTGTAACATACAAAAATGCATATATTAATGATGGGGTTGGTTCAAATCTGAGTATGATTATCACAATTTAATATCTAAACACATAATAATCATAGAGAAAATTTAATATTATATTTGATATGTATCAAAATAATACATGGGATATTAAATAGCCAAGGTAATTTTCCATCTTCCTATATAATAAAAATACTAACAAATAACTAAATTATTAATATATATACAAGTATAACAAGAATATATTATTTCCATAAACAATATTTTTTACTAACCAACTAATCTATCTACATGAGTTGTAACTCACTCACTCAATATCTATTTACTTCTTGGTAAATATCTAACTATAACTACTAATGTAATATCTAATCCCTAGCATTCCCCCCCCCCTTAGTTTTTACATGGTGCAAAAACATTCACACTCTCACCTATAGTATGCTCACCCCTTGTGGCATGTCCTATTTGACTCATGACCTTGATACAAAGAAAGGATGACTCATTCCATGGTTTTAATCAGGTTTACCACAAACATTGACATTAATAAGACCCATCAACTATTCACCTCTGGTGGTTTTCTAGATCTACCACAAACCTTTTCAAGATCCATGAACTGACTTACATTGGTGATTTTGTCCTTTCACTATGTTTTCACATCAGGGAATTATGTTTGGAATTTACTCACTAATTAAAAATATTGAACAAGAATTTTTTTTTTCTTATTTTCAAATATATAGTGGAAACTAAAAAACACACCACACTACATATGTCACCAAATCTTCTTAGGCCATGTCATTGGTGACTGATGAGAGGCTTTAGAACCTCCAACCTCCATTTCATCCTTCCTCCAATAGAACGTTGTTTACTCAGATGATAAATATTTGAAGCTCATATACATGTCACTTTTAATGCAATAGATTCCTCACCACAAGATTGATATTTTTGACATATGACTCAGGACGTTGGGGTCACCCAAAAATGCATCTATAAGGCATTGTTTAGTTTTTATTTTTACAATTTATGAAAATGATTACCAAAATGACTTTGACTCTAACTCTCAACTTAATTTTGATTTTGACATTAATGAATCAATATGACATATGTCAAATGGATTGATGACTTTTATCTATCAATTTGTTTTTTATAATTGACCCCAAAAATGGACATTTTTTATTTTATACAAAATACATAACAAAAATACCAAAAGAATTTTGACACTTTTTAGAATTTTAAAAACTATGACTCTTAGAGTAATTTATAATTAATATTATCTTAAAACAAAATTATAAAAAACTAACAAATTATATATAAAAGTACTTACATATATTTATTATGTTTTGACCAAAGATAAAATTTTATAAATAAAACTAAATATTTGAATACCACTAAACAATTTGAAACCATGGACTCTATAAAGTAAATGGTGCACAAAATTGTGGTTTGTGATTTTCAATGGAAAGGAAAATACAATGAGATGGGATTTAGTCTGAAGTAGGTCATACCTTAATTAAGTCCTCTATTGATGTTGAGTGGAGCACATGGATGTCTTAGCAGCTATATGTACTAGACCAAACTACATGTTGGAGAGAAATGTTTCCATTGTGAATTCCAAATTCAATATCTAGACTGAGGTACGAATAATAAATCTTGTTGAACAAGATGTGTGATCTTATTATTGAGTCTTAAGCTAAGCTAATTTGGATAGCTCACCAATGAAATTTTTTTATTCCAAAACTAATCAATACCTAGTTT
Organism: Torreya grandis; assembly: GCA_037957365.1. Classification (NCBI taxonomy): domain Eukaryota; kingdom Viridiplantae; phylum Streptophyta; class Pinopsida; order Cupressales; family Taxaceae; genus Torreya; species Torreya grandis. Next base: position 197,106 of record JARHVA010000401.1, on the reverse strand, counting down.
AAATATCAAATTATGAAAAATTAGTAGGGTAGAAAGAATATCTAGATCCAAAACTTTTGATATTTCAAACCCTCTTATAGATTTTGTTTGGCCTGATATTCCTAAAATGTAGATTACTTAAAAATTGAACCACTAATCCCAGTGGCACATGTAAAGTTCCAATGCTCTTAGATTTGTAATGATAAAAAATGTCAAGGAATAAATGTTATTATTTATCAATGCATATGGTACAAGACATGAAGACCTTAAAAATAATAAACACTAAAGATGATAGAATAAAGAAATGCAATGAAGTCAATAAGAACACTATAGAATCAACGACACTTGGAAATGACTGTAATTATTAATGGATTATTTATTTTACATGATTTGAATTTCCTAAACAAACCTTGCTATAGAAATACCTACTTTGATACTAGATGATGGGGTTGGTACAAATATAAGTATGATTATCACAATTAAATATTTAAACACATAATAATCATAGAGAAAAAATAATATTATATTTGACATGTATTAGAATAATACATGGGCTATTAAATAGCCAAGATAATCTACCAGCTTCCTATAGAATAGGAAGACTGATAAATAACTAACCCATTAATAGAGATACGAGTATAAAAAACTTATATTGTTTCCACAAACAATATATTTTACTAACCAGATAATGTATCTACATAAGTTGTAACTCACTCACTCAATATCTATTTACCTCTGGGTAGATATATAATTGTATCTAATAATGTAAAAGATAATCCCTAGCAATTAAACCCTTGTTATTTAGATGATTCACTAATTCTTATTTATCTTCTATTTGAAATCAATATTTTTGTTTAATATTTTTCATTCCTTGGAAATGAAAGATGACATAATTTGAAATAACAAACTGAAACCCTAGCTGACTTAAAACCCCTAGGAATAAGAATAATTTACATTCATATAGATTAGGTTCACCAAATATTTAACTCTAAAATCTAGATTGGGGATTTTAGGGTTAAAATTATAGAGATAGCCTAGGGAAAAAGGGTGATAAACTATCTCTATAGCAAGCTAATTAATTTGTAAACTCAAATAAAAATATACTAAATTTATTAAGCTAAGATATGCAAAAAATAGAAAGTATAACTATGATAGATATTTAAATGATAATGAAAGCTAGATACTTATCTAGTTTTAATACCAATATAGATCTAGATATAGAATAGGAAGGAATCAAAATGGAAGTGGATTATGAGACTAGTTCCATATTTTGGATTAAGAACTTATGTAACCTCAAACACTTCCATTGACCTTAGAGGGTTATGTCAACACTTCTATCTAACCTAGACATAAGTGTCTTGTACATAATACTTTATAGATTTGGATGAAACCACCTATAATATTTTAGGTTCTATCACATTCATTATGGTGTTCTTAGATCTTGATCATGAGTTATCGCTCCTTGTTAAATAGGAAAACCATAGTTCTTGATCTTCATAGTTTCTATAATAAAAATGGGTTAGTGAGCACATGGTGTTAATATTATCCAAATGCCCCTCTATTAATGAACATTTCTTACATATCCAATACTCCAAAGAGGGCCTCAAAATTATTTAGTTCTCCCTTACATGTTGGTTTATGTGTGTTTAAGGATGTAATGTGTGATAAGTAAGTACATAGAGTGACCTAGATTTTAACTTGGAAAATGTTCCTCACAAGATGTTCTTCAGTACTTTATACCTATAGATGTGTTATCTATATGACTAACATGGAAATAAGGGAAAATAGGTATTTGTTGCTCATATGTGTGCTTGATTTAATGCCTTTTATAAGTTTCCTTATGATTTGTTTGGTTTGTACTAGGAGAATAAAGAACAAGGATTGATCATGCATATATACCAATCCTTTTATATACTATCTCACATTAAAGATCTTAGGTTGACCATAGGAATATATTTCATTTGTAAATTTGATGAATTTAGGGAATTGGACACTTACATTGGATCAGGATACTATCATTGATATAGGAATTTGATTGGGACACAAATGTCAAAAACTTTGGAAAATAGGCACATGTATATAACTTGTAGATACATAAGATAATTATGTTCATAGAATTATGGGTATTATATAAGGTTTGAGTCATCATAATAACACTGGTCAGACTAAGAGATAAGTAATAGGCACAAAGAGATAGTGTATGCACTCCTTTCCATAATGGGAAGGTCTAGAAGTTGAAGGTAAATCCATGATATGTATTTTCCAAATGTAAAATAATGAGGTGATATATAATTCAAAAAACATGTCTACATTATGATGATACCATTGGAGATATGAATAGTAAATCATTTGATGTCTTTACTAAAGCCTAAAATTAGAAATAATAATAAATTGAAGAACAAGAAGAAATTCCAAAATTTATTATTTTATGAGGAACCACATCACTTGGGAAAATGAAAGGAAATTAGCCAATGGCCAAAGTATTTAAATATTCTTAGGTACTAATTCCACTTATCTAAAAGGTGATTCTTCCACTATAAGTGATGTGAATGTTTCCAAATCCATTGGAAGTTATTCTACTAGCTTACCTACTTTTGATATAATTTAGCATATAAATGAACTCAAAATACAAATGTCTCAAGCCAAGTATCTAAGGTCATACCCTAATCAATTATATAGGCTAATAGAATCTATCAATGACAAAATTATCAAAATGAAAAATACAAATGTCTAAGGGATACTTGTAACCCCATCTTACGTAATATAGTAAACTTCATGGAAGCTTTTACCTCTGAATATAGTAAGGTTAAACCTTTTTATATATCCATTTTCCTTAAATGATGAAAACTAATTAATTATATCATTAATATTGGAGCCTCTGACAATGTAATTCCTACTAAAGTTTTCCATGCTCTAGTTTTGACATGTACAAAGACTTTTGGATGTTATTATTCCATAAAAGTGAAACAAGTACCTTTAGTTGGCCAAATCAAAGATACCCAAGTTTCCATATCCTCATTTCCTAAAAATAAAATAAAAATGATTATCCTAACTTCTAATATGCCATGTTTTTAAATAACTTCATAATGAAATTCAACTAGATCTTTTTCATGCTATGATTCCTATCAAAGTAATTAAACAATGTCTAGAGCCTAAATTAAAAATGAAATACACCATGTAGAAAGTAAAAGGCCCTAGAGTATATATTATAAATCAATATTTAGGGATATGGAATTATATACTCATGATAGCAGAAGACTTGAATATGCCCAAGGTGATGAAAAGTGACCATAATGACATATGCATGCTCGAATTTGATGGCATTTGTTCCTAAAATGGTATAGGAGCATGAGTCATTCTTATGTCTCTAAAGAAATAAATATGTCCTTTATATTATAAGCTACAATTTGAATATAGTAATAACACTTCCAAGTATGAATCAATACTATTTATTTTACAAGCTATCCAATAAATGGAAGTAAAAAATGTGAAATTTTTGGTAGATGAAAAATTAATTATAAAATAGATAAAAGGTTATTATTAGGTGAAAAATGATTATATAAAACATTTTATAAAAAAATTATAAGACAATATAGAAGTTTTTGAAGCCTTTTCTATAATAACTATTCTAATAGAAAGTAATTCTAAATTAGATTCCATTATAGTGTCAATTTATCTATTTTTTAATTAAAGTTAAAGGCAGTTTTTTTTTAACTAGGGACCCTAATCCCTACAATAAGAATAACTTCAAAAAATAATAAGAGGAAAAACTAAGTCCCAAAGAGAAATAAGACTAAAAATTCACAAGAAAATATAAAATACCACTAAAATATAGCCCAAAATAGCTTAGGAAACATCATAGACAAAAAGCAACTAGAAAGGAACTAAAAACCTTCTACATGTCCAAGCTTCCTGTGACATCATCCCAACAAATTTTTATGCATTTTAGGTTTGAGTTAATATAAAGAATAAAATTTTCCTTGTCTATGACTTTAGAACATTCACTACATTAAATATTCTTACCCTTTCCCTTTGAAGAGTTCCTCATATCAAATAGTTCTCCCATGTGAGATCTTAAACTCTCCACATTCTAAATTCCTTCATGTATGGAAGCCTTACCATAATTAACCAAATAGTTGATGTTGTTTTTAAGTTTGTTATTTTCACATTCTAGGGCACCAAACCTATCTCTAAGTATTTGGATTTAGATGTTGTAGTCATTATCAACATCTTTCTATGTCAATCTATCATTATCTTGTTGTAGAATTTTCACTTTTCCTTTGAGCTCAAACAATTCCCTCACAAACCACCTCATTACTAATTTTTGCAAATCCAATTATTCTTTAATTGTTTCCAAATTTTTCTTACCTTTTAAAGATTCAACCATGGCATTAAAATTTTCATTAGGATCATGGGACTCTGTTACCAAATTTTCCACCTCTTTCTCCTTAGATAAATCCCTCACTTTACTTTTGCCCTTGTCAAGTTTGTTAGTTTAAGTCTTATTTTTCTCCCTTTCATACACATTCTAGGTATTGGTATCCTCCTTATCTCTAGAAGAATCTTCAACTCTGATAGATTGTCTAGTTGAAAGTCCAGTTTTACCTATGTTTACTACCTTCTAACTAGTTAGTGAAGGGTTTTTAAAAATAGTTTTTAGCTAGTTCTTAATACCAATCCCTTATGATTTGGGGATGTTCTTTTTAGTAATATATTCTTTATCTTTAATAAGATTACTACCTGAATACTTAATACAAATATTATGCACTTTCCTAACTTACTCTTTACCTTTGTGGGGTTTGGAAAGATCAAGGGTGATTTCATTCATACATATATTCCTCATGTAGATATTAGAAAAGAAAATACACAATTTAATTGGTGATAGACACACTATGCCAAACAACTTATAAAACTGGCAAGTTTTAACAATGACCAACAGATTATTAATTTTCTTAAAGAAGTTGATATTTTCATAAATCTATATTTTAAAGGTAGTGAATCATCATATATAAAATCTTCAATGCAGAATAAAAAAGAAGGTATCATTGAAGAAAAAGATAGAGTTATTAAACTCAAAATAAATAATATTCTTAAGGTTTTGGTTTCTTTATAGGAACTCTTTGATAAACATGATAGATTCATCAATAAGAAAACACATAAAAATGCCCCAAACTCAGTCGATTATGAAAATGTGAATGTCATATCTAAAAAAAAAAAAAAAATTGGTAAATATCAATAAATATTGCTCACTATAAGAATGCAAAAAGTTTATCAATATTATTTGAAAATACATTAACAATATTGTATACTCATATGTGGATCTCAAATATTTCCAACCAAAGGAAATGCAACACACTATGCCTCTCAAGAATGATGTTAAACCTTTTAAGTAGAAGTAAGGCAATACAATCCAAAAATAATAGGAACCATTTTTGAAGAAATTCAAAAAATGTTGAATGCACAAATCATATTTCCTTTTAATAATTCAATATGGGTGGAAAATATAGTTCCAATATGCAATAAAAGTGTAGAAACTAGAATTTGTGTAGATTTTTGAAATCTAAACTAAGTATCCTTGAAATATAACTATCCGCTACCTATCATGGATCATTTTTTTCAAGTAGTTATAAATTTATAAATGCTCTCCATTTTAGATGGATTTTTAGGATGTAATCATTTATAAGTTAATAAATAAGATCAACATAAGACTAAATTCAAAAATACATGGGGTATGTTCACATATTAGAAAATGCCATTTGGTTTGATTAATGTAGGAGTGACATTTCAAAGAGCTATGGATCTTACCTTCAAAGACATATAGAAAAAAATAATTGTGATCTATTTGGATGATCTAATAGTGTTCTTAAAAATGGAAAAACATTATGAAAGTATATAAAAAGTGTTCAAAAAGTGTCATATTCATGACATTTATCTCAACCCTAAAAATTTTATCTTTGAGGTGACAAAAGGAAAAATACTTGGACATGTCTCAAAGGAAGAAATAAAAAAATATTCTAAAAGAGTTGATGCAATCCAAAAATTATCTTTACTAGCTAGTAAAATAGGCATGCATTCATTTTTATAGAAGATAAATTTTATAATAAGATTATGTTGTGGCCAACACACCCCCTTTTTATGTAAAAATTGGGGAAATGATAACTCAAAGTTCTCAAATCTCCTATCTCACTTTGACCAACTCTAGTAGGAGAAAATATTTGAATTCCCATTATGCCCTAATCTTCCCAAGTGTATTACTTATTTCTAATCACCTATTAATCCTTGTTGAGAACCCATGTGACCTTTGAAGTTAACATAGTCGAGTCTTGGTGATATCCTAAAATAAACTAGGCTCTTTCTTACTTAGAGGGTTTGATGTGTTAAGTTTTATGTCAACTTATTTTCATTGAAAACTCCTAGGGTCTCAAACTCTTAGAGTCTTAGTTTCCTATAATGTTAGACTCTCAGAGTCCTATGTGGTACCTTGTGAAATATAGTTGGTAGCTAGGTGATAATTTTATTCACCACATTTATTTTCATTTTACTTAGTATTTTTTCATGTATTTTCATAGGAGGAATGGTGGAATGAAAAGGAATCACATGGATAACTATTATCAAATTAAGATTTTGTTAGAGCTTAGCCAATCAGGGTGTCTTAGAGTTAGAATGATCAATATCCTAGATCTAATAGAGATGTTAGATCCTGAGAGAGATAAACCAAATGATATAGTGACATGAAACTCATAGTTTTAACCTGTCAGAGTTTAGCCAATTAGGGTGCCCCAAAGTCAGAGTGGTTAGTATCCTAGATATGATATAAATATCAGATCCTAGGAGAACCTAACTAAAATAAAATATGCTTCATGGACTATATTTTAGAGTTTCTAAGATAAAACCAATAAGCTCTCCCATTGTCATATGTGTTAGTATCTTAGGTTTAACAAATATTTTAGAACTTAGGAGATCCTAAATAAATAATAAAGTGCCATTTATCCCATTATCATTTTTGTTATTCTCTCAAACCTAAAAAAAGATGTTAGGGATTGGGAGAGTTTGAATTCTCACATCATAACATGTGGAATTTATATATAATATTGGTATGGATATCCCATAGACCCAAGGACTATCAAAATTAGGTATAGTCAGAGTTGAAATGGCTAATCAAAAGATGCCACATGTCTTCTAGCTAGTTGTTTTCTTCCTCTAATCATGTAAGGATAAAGCACTAGGTTGTGCATAGGTGTTGACCATTGTAACATGGACCAATGAATATAAGACACATGACACAAAGAAAGAACCACTTGGGAAGCCATGAAGATGATATGGCCATGTGCCTACCATAATTTGGAAATTAATTAAATGGAAAACTGGACCCTAGTTGGACAATATAAAATATCATGTCCCAATCACTAAATCTAGTAGGTTACATATTATTGATATCTCTAAGTTTAATTCTTGATTAAGAAATAAATGGAAGCATCAAACCACCAATTCAAATTTGAATTTTTTCCAAGTAAGATACCAAACACCATCAATGTAAGAGATGTATGTTAATCCCTATAAGTTCCTCGAGATGAACTTATTAACCATTATTACTCCCAATTTCCCAAAATCCACTCTTTGCTTTTTACTCTTACTAGTGCCCACTGTGTCTTCCCCTTTGTTCAATTATATTTATAATTAGAATATATCCTTGATAAAATGGTCCCCTATCATTGAAACCCAAATTTGAGCTAGAGTAATGAGACACTACATTCCCAAATGGCTTGACATGTTTCAAGTATTACAATGAAATATTTAAGGCCATTGATCTGGTACCCAAGTCTTCTAGTAGTGATGATGAGGATGAGGAAAAATTTGAAGATGCTCTTTGGGCCTATGAAAATTGTGGGTTGTAAATAATAGTGGTTAAGCTTGAGGTCTTTACCTATGCTAACTTGTTTGGTAAATAGTTATGTATAACAAAGTAAGGAAAATATGGCATCTGTGACATGGTCTATTTTATGAACAACTAACATCATATCGCCATCTCAAGAGATACCTTAAAGGATTATTGTAACCTCCATGAGTACACTTTATCTTATTTTTCAATTGGCATTACCACCTAGAATAACAATCACTAAATTCATAACATCATGAAGGACTAGGTTGAAAACCTTGATATAAGGTGGGTTACCAAGACAAACATGAATACATACACTATTCATATTTTAAAAGAGGGAATATACATTGGAATGATATTTATTGACTAAATATTTAGGGAAAGAGACTGTATACACATAAAACTCATATAGACTCCCCCACTCCACATGATCTTCCAAGTTGAACATGTCCTTGACTTAGGAGGGATAATTGATTTCAACATGATAATGGTGGTGGTGGATTCTCAAAGAGGTGATGATTTCTACATGATAAGCTTCTTGGTAGACATGGTATGCATAATTCTTAAATTAAAGCCTTCCACTTTCCTAGCATGGTTTCTCAAGGGTGTATTGGTACATGTAGTTTTATACAAACTATATAGCCACCAATATCATAACCACATCTAAAATATCTATGAATACTTCTACTCAGTGGTCTACATGGATAATAATGAAGCACCCATACCTCTACTCTCAAAGGAAATATGGGACTCTCTACATTCCATTGGTGTCTATTGGACTATTAGGTTAACATAACCATATAGGTGATAGCCACACTTAAGGCTCCTCTTCACCTAACCTATTAAGTTTTAGACCACCACATAGAATAATAAATTACATACCAATTATTGAAGGGTATCTTTAGGCACTACACAACCATTAATAGAGGCCCTACCTACCTATATTGATCACTATTAGGAACCACATGTCTTGGGAATTCCCTCCTCTCTAAAATATGGTAACTCAGAAGGACTCCCTTACCTTAAGTAGGGTAGATCACAAGGACTAGGACCTAGATAGTATCATATGAGCTTCGTTGGCCAAGTATCACTCATGTTTCAACCTTAATTATGGACACTAGCTTGAGGATGATGATGAGCTATACCTAAATCTAAAAGATGATTAAGAGGTGTTTATCAGGATTAAGGATTAGAAGAAGAAAAAAGGAAAGTAGGCCTATCTTGGGCCATCTACCCAAGTTGGCCTTGCCTATTTTACATTAACCTATCCTGGTAAAGAGGTTCAAGTGGTTCTTTAATATTTTGAGGAGGATAATATAAGGAGTCCTAGAAGATTCCCCTCCTATATCTCCTATCACACCTTGGCCCTTAGTTTTTCCTCTACCACCTACTCTAGTTCAAATAGCTTAGCCTTAAGTAGTTCAACCTTAGGTAACTAGGCCTCAAATGGATCCACTTTAAATAGCTTGATCCTAGGTTTCTAAATCACTCGAGTTCAACATCTCAAGAAACCTAAAAATAAGTTTGAAGAGTGATTAGTAGCTAACACCCACTCAAGTACCTTCCCTTGCTCCCTCTACTCTTTAACAACATCTCATGGCACCACATGGTTTCTCAACTCCTCAATAGTCACCCTTAGTGGTAACTCCCTTGCTCCCCATTCCCCCTCCATAATTCACCCAAGTGCCTTTGGATTCATCCATGCACAACATCCTCACCTCCTCTTTCCCATATGCATCCTCTATTCCATAACCAAGGACCTTTCTAGTGGCCCCTCTAGTCATTATATAGATCTAAGTACATTTAGGTCCCCAAAATTTATTAAGTTTGGCTAAAAATCTAGTGATAAGTGCACCTATGTGCATGTCTTAGGTGGCCTAGGTCATTCCAATAACACCTTCAATTACCTAGCAAGTTCCTTAGTCAATCCATGTAATTTTTTCCACCCCTTCTCCCTGACCTAAAACATTTGGAAATGACCCAAGAAAAATACCAAGTAGGAATTAGAAGGTATCTCCCTATGGGTGAGTTTTGGGTTTACCTAGGTCATTTTGACTAGGTTATGAGAAGAAATATGGCTAAAGATAATAAGTCTAAGGCCCAGGTAGTGTTGAAACTCTCTAAAAAATCTACTATGAGCATTATCCAGGTATTGGAAGTCAAGGTGGATATGAAGGCCCCAATCCAAGTTTATCAAAGGTTGGTGGCCTAGTTAATGGTGATTTTTTGAGAGCCACCAATGAATTTGGCCAAACTAGATTAGGAGTTTGATTTAGTGGCAACTTTAGTAGCTTCTAGGGGAGTAGAGTCAATGTAATTAAGAGGTAGTTCATTCATAGATCCTCCCCATATCAGTTAGGTGGGCTCTTATGGATATTTTGAAGGGATTTAGGGGGATTTTATTATCTTTTTTAAATTGATATAATTTTAAAAACCTAGAGTGTTTATCATGGAACATGATGGTAATATTGTGCTACTAAGAGGTGAACCCCATCTTCATTTATAAATGTATAATTGTATTCTATTTTGAAGGTCGATAATTCTTCATCCCAAAAAATTATTGGAATTAACCCAAGATTTCTCCTACTTCTATGTTCACCCTTTTAGATTGTGAATTCCTACCATGATTGATATTTTTGTAAACAAACTCATTTTAATGAATGGAATCTTTCACTTTCTATAAAATTGATGGTTTATTTGTCAAAAATTGTCAATCATTTCTAGTTCTTGAATGAATGTTAATGCTAATAAGATTGAACTAATGATTTGTTACTTAATGACTACTATGGTTATAATGTGATTAGCTATTCTAACCCATTTATGAACCCTTTTCATTTCACTTACAATATTTGTAATATATGTGTTAATCTACAAGTTATCTTTGAAGAGTCTATGTGTTATTTACTATGGTATTTTGAATATTGATATTTAGTAAGGGCTTTATAAATAAAAAATTATTTCATATTTCCTCAGACCTTTCCTATTATATAATATTGAGTCAGAACCTTTGATGAAGCTCAAAACATAGTGGTATAACTATGGAAAGGCCCTTAGCTTAGTTCTTTAAGCATTAATAGCTCCCAAGCATGGAAAAACTCTTTCTTACCCTACTTTACCCTTTTTTATGTTTATTTTAGAAATCAAACATTCTCCCCTATTTTATAAATTTATAAATGGTGGCCAATCAACAATAATACATATAAGCTCTTTTAGCTAATAACTAACCCAAGGTGCAATTTCACATATCTTAAACCCTTGATATTAATAATCATAACTCTTTGAGTATAAAAGGTTAACATGTTTGGTCCTTAGATGGAACCAACATTAATCCTAAAATTAATGAGGGGATATTTCATGCCATGCATTACCCACCACTTTCCTCTTTGGGACACTCAATCCCATGAGTGCATTTAGAGGTAGAAAGGATCTTAGGATCAATAACAAATTGTGCCTAAAGATTCTACTAAAAATGAGATGGATGCCATCCATCAAATGATCTAAAAACTAAGTAAAGAATTTTGGGTCTAAAAAGGTAAATTAGTATCTCTAATGCTAAAAGTTAAAATGATAACTTCTCCTACCAAATATAAAATATTAATTACAATCATCCTCATAATTATTCAGATCCCTCCTCTAATAGGCTAGTTGAAGTTAACATCTGTGAGATAGCTCTACCTAACTGGTGCTGAGTGCACAACATGGATACACATGGGGAGCTAGATTGTATAGAGTTATGTATCACTTTTGAGATATTATAGATAGAAATGGAGGAGTAAAATGCAATTAAAAATCACCCAAAATCATCAAACTCAAGTAAGTCTCCTAGCATGACCATAGTGCTGGAAATTATGGAGTTTCCCAACTAAGAAGAAAATATCCTAGAAGAGAGTACTAGTGAGGTCCATGCATTACAAAATTTCAAATGAATAAATTATGACCTAATGAATTGACAACCATAACATCTTACTACTTTTACACCCTTAAACAATGGATTAACCCCACCAAATCACAATGTTAGGAATGACCCACTACCTCCAAAACACCATGAACTAAAAGCTCTTATAGAGGCCCAACTAGTTCAAAATAAGGGAGGTTGTAACATAGTAGAATATATGAAGAAGATTAAAATAAACATCACCATTCATGAAATTAATTAAATCATTGAGTAATATGATCTTTGTTAAATTAGATTATTTACCTTAGCTCATGTTCACCTAAGTATTTATTTATTCCCACCCACTTATATGTGGATATTTCATTTATCTTATTTTAAGATATTATGAGACATCATTTATTTATATTTTAGATATTATGACTATAATTTATAGTTATTTATATTCTTTAGGGATAGTTATTTCTTAGTCTTAGGTTTGATCTCTAGCTTGATTTCTTAGTTATGTTTGATCTCTAGCTTAATCTCTTAGTTATGATTGATCACTTAGCTTGATCTCTTAGTTAGGATTGATATTCCTTGCTTATATATGCAAGGGTCATTCATTGTATTTCATGGAAGCTTTGAATATATAGATTATTTCTCATTTCATGATATATTTGTGTATAATATACTAAGGTATTATTTAAGCAATGCATCAATGACTTTTATTGTGGTAATGGTTTATAGATTTGATCCTAGGTGAGAGTTTTCTAAATTATTTCATGGTGTCAGATCCTAGATTTCAAATAGTTATTACTTAGCTCTTTAAATTCCCCTTAGTATCTAGTATTCTCTTTCCTTACTATGCTCTTCTCTTGCATCCTCTTTGGATGGTCCTAAGAATTATAAATGTGTGCAAGAAATTCTAGTTTTTTTACGGGGGGCTTCATTTTTTTATATTTTTTATTACAAGTAAATTTTAAATATTTGAGTAAATAAAAACTCACCAATTCATACATATTATCTAATAAAAACATAATCAACTCTAATTTTATCCTAGTTGGATCTGAGGCAAGATCTACAAGTTTTTGCAAATCTATTTTTTGGTTAAAAATGACTATTCTTTTTCATATTTTGAGAAATACATAAATGATCTATTAATTTTTTTTGGGTTTGGTGTACCTTTTTTCTAATTTCTATATCATTTTAAAAAATTTAATTTCATTAATAATTATAAAATTTATCATAGTTTTATAGAGCATAACTATTCTAAAAACATATGACTTTTCTTTATTTATTTGTCAAAACCATTTCTAGATTTATGTGCCTTATTTTCAAAATTTCATAACATTTTGAAATTTTTATTTTTATTAATAATTGAAAAAATTATCATAGTTTTACAAAGAAGTACTATTCACAAAAAAAAACTTTGTGGGGAGTTTTTTTTAATAAAACAATATCCTTAGATATTTTTTTGATTTTTATTTTTTAAAAACTATATTTTGTATTTGAGAGAAATAAGGAGTTATTATATTTTTTTATTTCTTGGACACATACCTTTTTATTATCTCCTTTGTCAAAGACTTGAGGGTGAGTCCCAATTTGGTAGGTGGCCAAACCCCTTCACAAACAAACAAACTTTCTTCTTCATTGATTTCATCATCCTGATTACAATCATGGATATATTTTTGACTAAGTCCAACATCCCTTTTTAATTTACCTCTCATTTTTATTATTGTATATTTTTCAGCCACTCCTATGCATACATCTTCATCTACCATTTCTATTTGATTTGGTATGGATATCATATCACTTGTGGTGACGCCATCATTTTTTGAGTATTTTACTAGTATGGTTCCTCCATTGTTCAGATCCCCTAAAAAAAATACTTTATTACACTCATGCTCATTTATTTATACATTTACAAATGTATTTTTAGTATATCCCAACATCTTTATGTATTTGAGTATGTTTCTTGAACCATTTTTATTTTTGGCCCACATTGCTCTCAAATTTTAGAGTAACTCTCATAATTTATGATGATTTCTCTCGATAATCTCCTTGTTTGGAGCTATTCTAGTGTATACAATGTCTTCTTTATTTTCATGTAGTCTTTTTGTGTATTGGATATATTGTACTTGCACTAAATTATAAAGTTCCATGGGGGTTTAATTTTACAACCTATTCTACCTTCATGTGTGCATACCTTAGTTTGTGCACTTTTTAATATTTTAGTTGCTAATATATTCCATCACCATCATGGCCATCTTCTTGAGAGATTTTATCTAAAATTTATGGACCTTATGGTCATGAAAGAGACTAATAACTGAAATAGTAAAAGGTGCATGAACTAAGGTATACACACATGAAAGTAGACTAAGATGTAAAAGAAAACCCCTCATGACACTTTATAATTTAGTACAATTAAATTATATCCCATTTACAAAAACATCAAATGAAAATAAGGAAGACATTGTATACACCCTAATATCTCTAAATAAGTATATTATCAACGTATCGAATAAGTCATCTAAATCATGAGAGTTACTCCAAAAATAAGAGAGCAATGTGGGCCAAAAATATTAGTGGTACATAAAACATACTCAAACAATACAAGACATCAGGCTCTACTAAAAATGCATCTACAAGTGTACATATAAATTAGTATGAGTGCATTAAAGTATTTTTGTAAGGGGATCTAAATAATGGAGAAACCCTGCTGGTAAAATCCTTAAAAATTTATGGTGTAGCCATAAATGATCAAAAATCCATCCCAAACCAAATAGGAATGATGGATGAAGATGTCTGCATAAGAGTGGATGAAAAAATCTAAAATAGTAAAATGTGAGGTAACTTACAAAGTAATGTTAGACTCATCCAAAAATGTATCCATTATTGAAATTAAGGTGATGAAATAAATGAAGGATAAATTTTTTTTGCTTGTGAAGGGGTTTGTCCACCTACCAAACTGGGCCTCACCCTCTGATCTTTGATAAATGAGATTAAAAAAAGGTACGTGGCTAAGAAATAAACAAATATAATATCTCTTTATGTCTCCCAAATAAAAAATATTGTTTCCAATAAAAAAATAAAATAAAAAATTATTCAAAGATATTGTTTTAAAAAAATAATAAAAATTTCCATTTGTTAAAAAATCCCTACACAAGGATTTTTTTGTGAATAGTACTATTAGTAAAACTATGATAACTTTTTCAATATTTAATAAATTAAAAAAAATCAAAATTCTCTAAAAACTTGAAAACAAGGATCACAAACTCATAAATGGTTTTGAGTGATCATTTACATTTTTCTCACAAGTAAATAAAGAAAACTTATATATTTTTTAGAATAGTATTGCTCAGTAAAACTATGATAACTTTTGAAATTATTAATGAATTAAAAATTTCAAAATGTTATGAAAATTATTAAAAAATGTACACTAAACCCAAAATTATTTTAAGAGAACATTTATAGTTTTATCAAAATATGAAAAAGAACAGTAATTTTTAACCAAATATGGATCTGTAAAAACTTGTAGATCTTGCCTCAAATATCTAATTGGGATGATATTGGAGGTGATTATGTATTTATTAGATAATATTGATGCATCAGTGAGATTTGATTTAATCCTTCAATCTCAAAACTTTACTTGCAATAAAAAAACATAAAAAAAGAGAAAGTCCCCCTTAAAAACTATAATTTCTTACACACCTTTCTAATTCTCAAGACCATCCAAAGAGGATGAAAAATAAGAGCATACTTATTAAGGAATAAAAATACCAGATACCGAGTAAGAAGAAGCTAAGGAGATGAGTAATAGATATTGAAAACCTAAGCTTTGATAGTATGAAAGAGTTTTGAAAACTCTCATCTAGGGTCAAATCTACAAACTATTACCATAATAAAAGCCATTGATGCATTGAATAAATAATATCTCAGTATATTATACATAAATAGATCATATAATGAGAAATACTCTATATCTCCAAAGCTTCCATGAAATACAATTAATGAGTCTTGCATTTGTAAGCAGTGAAGATCAATCCTAACTAAGAGATCAAGCTAAGTGATCAATCATAACTAAGAGATTAAACTATACATAAAAAATAACTAAGGGATAAAGCTAGAGACATAAAAAATAACTATCCCTAAATTATAGAAATTGCTAGAAATTATCCTCATAATTTTTAAGAGATAAATATGTAATATCTCATAATATCTTAAAGTAAAATAAATGGAATATCCACACATAAGTGGGTGGGAATAAATAAATATCTAGGTGAATATGAGATAATTTAAATAATATAATCTAATAAAGATAATGTTACTCACTAATTTAATCAAGTTTATGAAGGGTGATTTTATAGATTTCTCCTTTTTACATGGGTATCTTATTAAAGCACTTTGTTTACTAAAACCTATATGAGGATTATTATGTCTCAATGGCAATCTTGATGACTTTTTATGTAGTGACACTAGTGTGGCATTCTCACCAATCTCTGTGTTCATTTCTCACCATTTTTAGTCCACTTATTTAGAGACTTTCATTATCATATTCTCTTAGTTCAACATTAAGGGAGGGTGTTCAAGAAGTACTTTCTCAAGTTGATCATTCTACCTAGTATTATGGAGTGCATTATTTGTATTCAATGATCTTCATATTAAACACCATTCTTACTTAGAATTGGTGATTACAATAACTTTAAATCCATGTATTATAAAAATATATATTGGCATACATAGAGAAACTTGTCTTCACATTGTATTATTTTTTGGAAATGGGTACCTCATCAAACCTTTTTACCAAGACCCATTTCCTTCTTTTCTCTATTTTTGGTGGGGAGTTTTATTTTCCTATGGGTTTTTTCACTTTTTCCACTTTATGAGAGATTGCTTCATGGATATATTATACATAAGTACATGACCCAACCTTGTTTTTGGGACTCATAATATGGTTATGTCACTTTATTTTTGGCCTCTAGCTTCACTTGAGGGGGGTGTTAGAGTAGGTTATTTACCTTAGCTCATGTTCACCAAGGTATTTATCTATTCCCACCCACTTATGTGTAGATATTTTATTTATCTTATTTTATGATATTATGAGATATTACATATTTATCTCTTAGATATTATGGGGATAATTTCTAGTTATTTTTATTCTTTAAGGATAGTTATCTCTTAGTCCTAGATTTGATCTCTAGATTGTTATCTTAGTTATTTTTTATCTTTAACTTGATCTCTTAGTTATGATTGATCACTTAACTTGATATCTTAGTTAGGATTGATCTTTCTTGCATATATATGCAAGGCTCATTCATTGTGTTTCATGAAATCTTTGGAGATATAGAGTATTTATCATTTCATGATCTATTTGTGTATTATGTACTGAGATATTATTTGAGAAATACATCAATAAATTTTATGGTGGTAATGGTTTGTATATTTAACCTTAGGTGATATTTTTTTAAACTCTTTAAATATTCTATTAAAATATTTAACTAAAAAGCCAACATGCCCTATCTAAACTAGGCAAAAGGTATCCCACACCAACATTCTCATTCATAATAGCAATAAAGGGGTTCCCCATTTCCTCCTAACTATTAGTTTATTTGTAAATAATCTATAAAATTTATTAGTAGACTAAAGAGCCTCAAAAAATATAATGCCAATTGGTATTTATGAGAAGTTATGAATAGTTCTTATCAAATCAAATAAGGTAATGGTTCAAATAGATAAGTCAAAGGTGAAATTAATGGGTGAACTTTTGAATGTCCACATGTAACTAGAATATGCACCTAGGATTCAACAGTTCAAAGACATCTAGGTGGTAGAGATTATTTAAGCCTTAGGCATGTTCCTTAATAGGGACTAGTCTAAAACATTAAATAGGTAAATGGCCACTAAATTTTTCCCATATGTGTTTATCCTAGAGAGGTGTAGCCAATAAAATCTAAGTTGATATAGAAGCTTGAATGAAACAAATGATAACTGAGTATAATGTTATCAATGAGAAAGTGAATATATTATCCTTAGACTTAGGGATTTATATGTTGAATACTAAACCTACTAAAGACAATATTGATAATGAGATAGACCTACCAAGTCTATGGTCCCTATATGTAGATGAGGATCATTCCAAATAGGGTAGTGGAGTAGGTGTTATATTGATGGATCCCTAAAGAAAGAGATACATAGCTTTGTATAGATTACAATTCCCTTGTATGAATAATCTATCAGAGTATGAGGCCTTAATCCTAGGGTTATAGTTCACATTAAAGTATAAAACCTAGTAATTGAGGGTGTTTAGTGACTCTAAATGGGTGGTAAACCATGTTAAGAGTAAGTTTTAGTGTAATTTGTATTACCCTAAGAGGTATAAACATAGGGCTTGGGACCTAATCAAAAAAATTAGCACATTCAATATCACCTCTATCCCTAATGAAGAGAGCCAAGTTTTTGACTCATTAGAATCTATAGATCCAAACTTAACTCCCTTATATGACACCCAGTTGTATGATTTCTCTATGGAACTAGTCCCTTACTCATCTATCCCAAACAATGTGATGAATTTCTATGTATTTAAGGAATATCAACAAATTATCCAATTCCTTAATAATGGTGGGATATTTGAGGCCTAGGTTATTGAAAAAGAAAATAGAAAAAACCCTAAAACCAAAATTGATAAGGGATGGATCCTCAAAATTAATGAGAACTGAATCCCAAAAGGGATGATTACCTTAGAAAGGTAATTTGATACCCTAAACCCTACACCCCAAATGAAAAAAACCAAACTTTGAGAACCATAAATGTTGAATCTTCAAACTCAACTTTGTAGAAAAACCTCAAACCATTAATGTGGGTCCTGATTGGATGAACCTCAAACTTGAGTAGCTATGGAGATCAATGTTATTATATAAGTATGTAATTACATGGGCCTATGGAGACCTCAAAATCTTTGACCCAAGGGTAATTACTCACACCATTCCACTCAAACCAAAACAAAAATAATTTAGACAAAGACAAAGACATGTGAACTCAATCATGGAACCATTAATACATAAAAAGGTCCATAAGTTACTCTCTATTGGGATAATTTTCCTAGTTTACCATTTGACATAGGTATCCAACCTAATTCCCATGTTAAAGAAGAACAAATAAAACCATTTATGTATATAATTTTAGAACCTAAACTAAGCCTCAAATAAAGATAACTATCGATTGCCTTCCCTCAATCAGGTGATCCAAATGGTGAGTGGATCTTAGATGATGTCTTTCTTGGATGAATTATTTGGATATAACTAGGTCCTAGTCAATTTAGAAGATCAGGTCAAAACCACATTCACCACTAAATGGGTTACATTCACATACAAACAAATGCCATTTGGATTGATACTTATGGATAAAATTTTCAAAGGGTGATGGATTTTGATTTCAAAGTTTTGATTGGAAAATGCATACTAATTTATATGGATGACTTGATTATGTTTTAAAAATATAGGTCAAATCACATCCACCAATTAGAAAAGGTGTTTGAATGATGTAAGATGTATAGCATTTCTCTAAACCCAATGAAAATCATGTTGAATGTCACTAAAGGTAAGCTCCTCAGTTATATTATCATACAGGGAAGGTATTGATATTGATCTAAAAATAATTTATTTGATTTTTAAATTACCTCTACCTAATAGTAAGAAATAATTAAAATACTTATTTGGGAAAATTAACTTGATTCACAAATTCATTTCTAAATTTGATAAAATTGTAAAACCTCTAAATGCTATGTTGAAATAGAATGCAAAAGTGGAATGGAATGTTGAATCAAAAAAATATTTATGACATAAAGGATGCTATCATGAAATCACCAATGCTAATTAGCCCAGACTACATGTAGGATTTATACATTTACCTTTTTGATTCCAAGCACACCATCACTACCTACCTCACTTATATGGAGAAGAAACATCATGTTTATTTTATGAGCACAAATCTCAAGGATGTAAAAATAAGATATTCCAAATTCAAAAAAAATGCTTATGCACTAGTGAAGGTCATGAATAAATTTATACATTATATCCTAAAAAATTAGGTGCATATAATAGTCCTAAACCCAACCATCAAGTAAATGTTGGGGCAAAATGAACTAGGTGAGCATTGAGGGAGATGGATGATAAAGATACATGAATATGATTTATAAATAAAACCCACAAAATTGGTTAGAGTGTAAGTCATTACTTAGCTAATTACTAAAATTAATCAAAGGATTACTATGCACCAAGTGGATTAAGAGATAGTGCTACAATGAGATTAGTAAACCCCAATCATACACTATCTGCTCTATGGGAACACACCCCCTAAGATGAATAAAATTTAGAAAAGAGAACTCATACTAAAAGATGCATAGTATATGCTAAAGAAAGGAGTTCTCTTTAGGAATAATTATGAAGGAGGATACCCTAGATTCTTGTCAAACTAAGAGGCCAAGGAGGTAATGGCCAACTTTCATGAGAAGTTGGGGGTTGGCCAACCTACATTAAATGTAATGGCACCCAAGATATTTTGTACCATCTATTATTGGCCTACATTGTTCTAATATGTCCATTCCCATGTTTAGAAATTCCATAAATTCTATACCTTTTCCAAAAGGTAAATCCATGTAGTCATGCCATTATAGCCAATTATAGAAGTGACACTATTTTCATAATGGGGGTTAGATTTTGTGGTGGTCATAAACTCCAATCCCTTACTAGGTCATAAGTGTGTTCTTATGACTATAGACTATTGCATAAAGTGGGCCAAAGTAGTGGCATTCTCATCTAATAACTATCTAAAAGGGAAAATAATGGTAAAATCCACTATCAAAAAACCTAATTGATGTCATAAATAAATTTATAAAAAAGAAACCCTAAGAGTGGAACTCATTGCTTAAATTTACTTAGTGTGTTGACCATACCAAGCATATTCAAGTGCTCAAAAGATCACCATTTCTACTGGTCTATGGATTTGAACAAGTGTTTCTAATTATGCTCAGGTTAACTACATACAAATTCATATAACAATATATGGAATAAGGTGATAAATTGAACTCCATACTCCTGGACATTGTCTAGTTGGAAGAAGCCTGGGATGAGACCTTAACTTCAAAAAACCTCAAAGCATTGTCTAATGATGGTTTGACAAAATTTCCAAGGTTAAAACCTTTAGTATTTTTGACTTGGTACTTATATGAGATAAATCTCACAAAAAAGGGGCAACATGCCAAATTTGACCCCCTCTGGATTGGCCCCTACCATATAGTTGAGCTACTCAGCCAAAATAATTTCCACCTTAAGGACCTTAAAGGAAATGACTTATTACTATCTATGAATGAATATTTATTGAAGTATTAATTCTTGATTTCCCTTTCCAATATGATATCATAATAAATATGGTAAGGGTGGTAATGTATATATTAGACTTGTTTGCTTTTTTGTGTTTATTTCCACTGCATGTTTGATTTTGTTTAATTTTCTTGTTTTTGGTGTTGTTTTTTTCCTATGGTGTTCACCTCTTGAAAAAAATTACCACCAATCTAGCCTTAAATTTAAATTAAAAGAGTAAGCCCAAATAGAAGGATACTTTAGAGAACTCATGGTAAGTAACCACCATAAATGATGACAAAATCCCAAGAGGTATAATTAAATGTCAAAATACCAAAGGTGAGATTTCATTTTAAGAAAGTCAAAGGTTGTAAGAGAGTCTTTTACATTTAATATGTTTGAGGCCAATGATTCTTAAATAAACAAGTGAATTTTAGAACAACCCCATATCCTGATAAAAGCCATCAAAGCTGCACTTAATAAGAAAATCTTGAAAAGTGAGATCACTAAACCAATATAAGATTGATTGGTTATTTAGAGCTTTCCAAACATCCCATCACACTTAGATCGGTACCAAAACCTCAATGGATAGAACTTCTAAATCTCTTCATAATAAAACCTTAAAAGAAGGCTATAATACCATGTAGAATCTAAATTATGAGTCTTCCTTAAAAGGGTTACTCAAAGAACCTCCATCATAGGCTTTCTAACTTGGTTGAAAATGGATTAAGGCCTTTTATGGGACCATATGTATCTTTATTAGGGCTATATATGCCTAATTAGTAGTAGATAAATGCCCATACCATTCCATTCTAATCCATATGACCAATAATGCCCCCTTGGGAGATCTAATACCCAAATTGACTTGGAATTGTTTAAGTGAGATCTAAAATTAAATCAATTAAAAAAGTATCACCTAGCACACACTGATGGTTTTATATAGTAATAAGGCTTAGCATGTCACTTATTATACATGACTTTCATGACTTATTTTTTTGATGTGTCTAAATGATAACTTAGAGTTCCCAAACCTTCTATCTCACTCTGACCAAATCCATCAAGAGAGAATCCTTGAATTCCTATTTTTCCCTAGTCTCCTCAAGTGTATTGCATGTTTGTAATGGCCTATTGATCCTTGTTGAGAGCCCATGTGACCTTTGAAGTTAATGCAACCAAGTATTAGTGATATACCAAAACAAACTAGGATATTTCTTACCTATAGGTTTTGATGCACTAACTTTTCTATAGAATTATTTTTATTAAAAACTCCTAGGGTCTCAAACTCCAAGAGTCTTAGCATCCTAAAATGTTAGACTCCCAAAGTCCTACATGGTATCTTATGAAATCTAGCTAGTGTCCAAGTGAGGATTTTATTCATCATGTTTCTTTTCATTTTACTTAGTCTCTTTTCATGGATTTATATAAGAGGAATGGTAGAATGAAAAAGAACCATGTGGATAGCTATCAATGAAGTTAGAGCCTATCAGAGTTTAGCCAATCAGGGTGATTTGGGGTTAAAATGGTCAGTCTCTTGGATCTAACAGATTTTTTAGAGATTGAGAGAGATCAAATAAATTAAATAACACCATACAAACCATAGTTTGAGCCTATCATAACTTAGATAATTAGGGCACACCAAGGTTAGAATGGTTAGTCTTCTAGATCTAATAGAAATTTTAGAACTTGAGAGAGCTCGATCGAATGAAAAGACACTACGTGGCTTATAAGTTAAAGTTGGTAAGATCTAATTAATAAGTTTGACCCATTTTTAGACATAGTAGTATCCCAATTTTGATAGATATGTTAGAATCTAGGAGAGTCCAATAAAATAATAAAGTTCCATGTGGCCCATTATCAGGTTTTTTAGTCTCTCAGATCTAATAGAGATATTAGGGCCCAGAAGAGCCCAAATTATCACATTAGGCCATGTGACATTTACATACAATACTAGTAGGGAGAGACCAATTTACATATATACTATCAAAATGAGTTATATTTAGAGTTGAAAAGGATAATCAAAAGATGCCACATGTCCTCTAGCTAGACTTTTTCTTCCTCTAAGCATGTAATGATGAAGCACCAGACCACACCTAAGTGTTGACCGTTATATCATAGACCATTAAAAATAAGACATGTGGCACAAAGTAGGAACCACCAGAGAAGCCTTGAATATGATATGGTTATGTGACTACCACACTTTAGGCATTAATTTAATGAGAAATTGAGCCTTGATTGGATAATTTAAAATTTTGTGTCATAATTGCCAAATTGAGTAGGTGGCATATAATTGAGATTTCTAAGTTTAATTTTAGATTAGGAAATAAATGGGAGGATTAAACCACCAAATTTAATTTTAATTATCACTAAGTGAGCTACCAAATTCCATTACTGTAAGAGATTTATCTAGATCCCTATAATTTCCTTGGGATGAACTCATTAACCGGTATTACTCCCAAATTTCTAGAATCTACTCCTTGCTTTCTAATTTAACTAGTGCCTTCTATTTCTTTCCCTTTGCTCAATTTTATTTTTAATCAAAATCTATCCTTGGTACAATGGTTACCTTATCCTCAAACCCCAAATCTAAGTTAGAGTACTGAGACACTACATTCCTAGATGGCTTGACTTATTTCAAGTACCATAATGAAATATTCAAGGCCATTTATTTGGTATCCATGTCTTATAGTAGTGATGATGAGGATGAGGTTGAATTTGAATATTCCCTTTTAGCCTATAACAAATGTAGGCTAAGAAGATCCATGAAGAAGCTTGAGGTATTTCCCTTTAATTTTTAAATAAATTATTGCATATAGTAAAGTAGGCACAACATGGCATCCACTACATGGTCTACTTTGTGAAAAACTAAAAACAAATTACTAACATCTCAAGAGTTGGCTTCGAGGTTTACTAAAACCTCTCTAAGTACATCTTATCTTATGATTTGGCTATTGTGACTACCTAGACTTTCACTTATCATATTTATGACATATTAAAGGATGAGGCTAAGAACCCTAATGCAAGGTGGGTTAATAAGATAAGCATCAATACATATACCATTCACACTATCCATATTGGAATTATCCTGATTGACCAATTATTTAGGGAGATTGACTATCTACAAGGCAACCATGTCTCAGATCTCAAAGGAAACTATAGGACTCTCTCAGGCCCATTGGTGACTATTGGTACTATAAAAATGACATGATCAGTAAGGTTGTAGGCACCCTTAAGGCTCTTGTAGGCCTACCCTATCAAGTCTCAAACTACATCATAGAGAAATAAATTACATACTAGTTAATAGAGAGTGTTTTAAGGAACTACATCAATCATCAATAGAGGGCCTGCCTACTTCTCCTAATCACTATCAAGCACCACATGTATCAAGACTTTCCTTCTCTATATAAAATGAAAATTTGGAGGGAATCCCTCACCTTAGATGAAATAGATCATAGGGACTAGGACTTACATGGTGTTATATGGGCTCACTTGGCCAAGTATGAGGCCTATCTCAACCTTAATTATGGCCACCAACCCAAGGATGATGATGAAATATACCTTAATCTAGTAGATTATTAAGATGTTTTTACCAAGATTGAGGTTAAAAATAAAAAGAAAGGAAAGTAGGCCCAACCTCAGCCATCTGCCCAAGATGTCCTTACTTCTTCCATGTCAACCCAGCCTAACAAGGAGGTTTAAGTGACTCACATAATTTTATAGGAGGATCATAGAAGGAGTTAAAATATATTCCCCTAATAGAGCTTCTCCCACACCTTAGCCCTTAGTTTTACTTCTACCACCTCTTCTATTTTAAATAACTTGGCCTCAAGTAGTTTATACCTAGGCAACCAAGCCTCAAATGGATCAACTCTAAAAAACTTGACCCCAAGTTTCTCAATCACTCATGTTCAACATGTAAATCATCCCAAAAATAAGTATAATTAAGGACCAATAACCAACACCCAATTAGGTTCCTTCCCTTTCTCCCTCCACTCTCTAAAATCCTCTCATGACACCACCTAGTTTCTTAAATCTTTAACAGTCACCCCAAATGCTACCTCTACTATTACCCATTTTGTCCCCTCTAAAATTTAC
This sequence comes from Torreya grandis, assembly GCA_037957365.1. Lineage (NCBI taxonomy): Eukaryota > Viridiplantae > Streptophyta > Pinopsida > Cupressales > Taxaceae > Torreya > Torreya grandis. The sequence continues at coordinate 171,926 of JARHVA010000401.1, read as the reverse complement.
CCAATTACCTCTATATTCAGCCATGAAAAACTTCCCCACCTCATTTTTCCCATCCACATCCTCCATTCCACAACCAAGGACCTTTCCAATACCCTTGTTATTCATTTTATAGATCCAAGTGCTTGTAGGTCCCCTAAATTCAATAAGTGCAATTCAAAATCTAGTGATAAGTTCATATGTGTGTATGTATTAGGTGGGCCAAGCCATTCTAATAGTACCTTTGGTTACCCAACAAGTTATTTAGTTGTTCCTTGCAACTTATATCACCTTTTTTCCCTCAATTATAACATCTAGAGCTGACCCAAGTAAAATTCTAAGGAAGAATCAGAAGGTATCTCACACTCAACCTATTATCTAGGTAATCATTTCCCCATCTCATCCTACTTAATATGTTCCCAAAGCCCTTAGTTCACTACCCCTGATGGTTTCCTTCACCATTCCCAAGCCCCCCATTTTCATTAGCATAGGTTCCTAGGGTTTTTGATTTAAATAACTAATTTATTATTTTCTAATGAATTCTACTCTCCCTGAAGTCATATCCCCATAACTTAACTTAATTCATATCTAATGGAAAGCATATATATTCCCTTATTCCTCCCCATTCATCTTACCTCCTTATTCCCCCATGTGTCATCTTCTTCCATTGATATCCTTGTTCATCCTTTTTGTGTCAATCATACCCCCTCCACCTCATCCTCAACCTACCACCACCATATCCATCACCCCATCTACACATCTTCCCACTATGGGAATGGATATGGTGTTTCATACACTTGATATGATAGTATAGGGTGACCCTAATGTGTAGTGGGACTTTGATCGCTCCACTAAAAACATACAAAGGATCCTATCTCAAAGGTTCATCTAGGAGGGAAACCCTGTGGTCTAAAAGACCCAATTGGATATTTTATCCCTCACCAAGGTTAGGATGAGGACTTCCATGATAGATTAAAAGGTAGCCTAAGACCCAATATCAATCCTCTTAGCCATGCATGACATGCCCTAGAAATTGATGGAGGACATGTAGGATAAATTTTGAGCCTTAGAAGTATAGGTGAAGAGATCCTTCCCTAATAAGCTAATTGTACAAGTTAATGATGCCCTCTTAAAAGTTTTCTTAATATTGGGAAGAGTGGTGGATAGTCTAGAAATAATCAAGATGCATATTTAGAAGACCCAAGATTATTTAGAAAGAATTCTCTAATAGAGACCAAATGCAGGAAGCTAGAAATTATATTGCACAAGGGCATGTTCCTAGAGATAAAGTTTATGCCCACTTCATAAATAAGCTTATACCAAACATTTTATAATATCATGAGGGATATATTCTAGGAATGGTCGGGATTAACACATACTATGGTATATCCCCTAGAAGAAATTAAGAAGGATATATTGAACTATTTCAAGGAAGTCAATATCTTCATGTTATTCCACCTAGATGGCACTCTACTAGATAGGGGTGAGTTCAGGATTCACCTGGGTCAATTTGACAAGGTTATGATGAGAAAGGTGGCTAAGGCCAATAAGGCTAGTACCTAAATGGTGTTGGAACTCTCCACCCAATCCACTACTAGAATTAGCCAAGTGTCAAAATTCAAGGTGGTTATAGAGGCCCCACTTCAAGTTTACAAAATGTTGGTGGCCCAGTCAAAGGATAAATTCCAAGAGTCACCAATTAATTTTTCCAAACTAGATCGAGAGTTTGAATTAGTTGAAACTATACTCTCTACCAAGGGAATAAAGTCTAGGTAATTAGGAGGTAGTCCATTTGTATCTCCTTTTGGAATCAGTTAGGTGGGCCCTTGGGAATATTTTGAAGGGATTCGATGGGATTTTATATAATTTTTAAAATTGATATACTTATAACAACCTAAATTGGCCATCATGGCCTAAGATGGGAATTTTGTGCTACTAGGAGATGACCACCATCCTCATCTATAAATGTATAACCATATTATATTTTCAAGGTTGGTAATTCTTAATCCCAAAATGCTATTGGAATTAATCTAGGATTTCACCTTATTCTTCCTTCACCATTTTGTATTTTGAATGTCTACCATGATTGATATTTTTTTAAATTAACTCATTTTAATGAATACATTAATTCACTTTATACAAAATTGATGGTTTATTTGTCAAAATTTATCAATCATTTATAGTTCTTGAATGAATGTTAATGCTAATAATATTGAACTAATTCTTTGCTACTTAATGACTATAATGGTTATAATGTAATTTTTTTTTAACCCATTTATGAAACCTTTTCATTTCCCTTAAAATACTTGTAATCCATGTGTTAATCTATAGGTTATCTTTAAAGAGTCTGTGTTATTTATTATAGGACTTTGAATATTAATATTTAGTAAGGGGTTTATAAATCAAGCATTATTTCCTATTTCCTCAAACCTTTCCCATTATATAATAATGATTTATAACCTTCATTCAAGCTTGACACAAAGTGGTACAACTATGGTAAGGCCCTTATCTTGGTTATTGAAGCAATTAACACCTCCTAGGCCTAGAAACACTATTTTTCAACCTACTTTACCCCCTTTTTATCTACTTAAGAACTCAAACATTATCTCATATTTTATAAATCTATGAAGTGTAGCCAAAACAAAAATTAACAAATAAAAACTTTCTTAGCTAGCAACTAACCCAAGGTGTAATTTCACATATCTTAAACCCTCATTAGTAACAATCATGACTCTTTGAGTACAAAAGGTTAACCTGCTCAGTCCTTGGATTGAAACAACATCATTCCTAAAATTAACAAGGGTATATTTCATCCCATGCATTGTCCCCCACTTTCCTCTTTATGATACTCAATCCCATGATTAACTTCAGAGGTATAAAGGATCTCATGATCAACAATAAATCACTCCTAATTTTGAATAACTCACTAGACACATTACTAAAATGATGAAAGGAAAACCATCCTTAAAAGGGAATAACAAATTAAAATAATAATTTGAAAATATTAAATATTCCATTTCACATGCACCCACTCTAATCTACCCAAAATTTAAGAAATAAATCATTATATACTATTATTCTTCAGGGCATACTCTTTCAATCATTCTAATTCAAAATAAAAATGAAGGGATTGTGTCACCAATCACCTTCATGAGCTATGGTCTCAAGGATTATGAGTTAAAATATTACTTAAAAGAAAAACATCTATATGTTATTTTGAAATCTATAAAATAATTTAAATATTATATTATTCATTCACATTCCATTGTAATGGTGCCAAATATGGTGGTAAAGTCTATGTTGACTCAACGAGAACCAAGTTCAAAGAGGAGTAATTGGATCAATAAATTTCAATAATATGACTTAGAGATCAAACCTACTAAATTGGTCTAAGGTAAAGGTTTTTGTCAGCTTATGTAAAACCAAATAAAAATTCATAAGGTTCTTATTTCAATATCTAAAAATGATTAGATAAAAGAAAGGTCATCTTTGCTTCTATTTATGGATTCTACAAATGAATGGTTTTTAGACATCACCTTTTTCCTTACATATGGAGAATGCCCACATCATATAGATTCTAAGAAACAAATAAAAATAAAGTTAAAAGCTAGAAAAAATGTGATTTGGGATAGCACATTGTTTAAGAAAATTATTGATGGTTTCTGTCTCAGGTGTGTTAATAAAGAACAACAATAGAATCTTATAAAGTTTTGATGATCAATCCTATGGGGGACATTTCTTTGATATAGTGACAACATATAATATCTTGAGAGCCAATTACTATTGGTATTAATTATTTATAGATTCTTATGAATGGGTAAGAAAGTGTGAATCTTGTTAGAAATTTTTTGGATGACCAAAACTTGTATCTTTTCCTCTCAAGCCTGTAGTAATTTAAATAAAGAATTCATTTTCTACTATTTTTATTTAGACCATACTCTTTCAACCATTCTGATTCAAAATAACAATGAATAGATTGTGTCACCAATCACCTTCATGAGTTGTGGTCTCAAGCATTATGAGTTAAAATATTCTTTAGAATAAAAACATGCATATGTTGTTGTGAAAGATATAAAATAATTTAGATGTTGTATTATTCATTCACATTCCATTGTAATGATGCCAAATATAGAGGTAAAGTATATTTTGACTCAATAGGAACTAAGTTCAAAAAGGGGCAATTGGATAACTAAAGTTCAAGAATATGACTTAGAGATCAAACCTACTAAATTGGTCTAAGGTAAAGGTTTGCGTCAGCTTATGGAAAAACAAACAATAAGTCATAATTTTTTTTGTTTTAGTAAGTGAAAATGATCAAATAAAATAAAACCCACATTTGGTTCTATTTATGGATTCTACATATGAATGGATTTTAGGCATCACCTTTTTCTTGACATATGGATAATGCCCACCTCATATAGATGTTAAGCAATAAATAAAAATCAAGTTAAAAGCTAGAAAATATGTGATTTGAGATGGAACATTGTTCAAGAATAGTATTGATGGTTCATTTCTCAAGTGTGTTGATAAGGAAAAATAAAAGAAGACTATAAAGTTTTTCATGATCAAGCCTATGGGGGACATTTATTTAATCTAGTGACAACATAGAATATCTTTAAATACCATTACTATTGATCTTAATTATTTAGAGATTCTTATGAATTTGTAAGAAATTGTGAAGCTTGTCAAAAATTTGTTGAATGACCAAAACTTGCATCTTTTCCTCTCAAGCCTATAATAACTGAAGAAACATTTTAGCAATGGGGATTAATTTTTGTTGGAATAGTGAATCCCCATTTAAGTTATAGTCACACTCATGTCCTCATATCTATAGATTAATTTACCAAATGGATCAAAGTTATCTAGTCAAACAAACAAATTTAGAATTTGTATGTAACTTCATCAAATAAAATATCCTAGTAAGATATGGTGTTCTAAAAAATATTATAATTGACAACACATAATTTTTACTTTGAAAAATTGGATGGATTTTGTTATGGCTATGATATTTATTTGTCTCATTCTTATGATTACTACCCATAAGGAAAAAACTAAGCATAATCAAGTAATAAAAATGTTATCACTATCATTTGAAACTTGGTAGATTAAAATTAGAAAAACTAGCACAAGAAATTATATGATGCATTATGGGTATATCGTATCACGCTGAAAAGATATATTGGAATGTCACATTTCCAATTATTGTATGATATTGATTATAATATTTCCATAACACTTGAGTATCCCACACTACAAATAGTAAGAGCCATTAAAAACTATAATTTTAAAAGTTCACTAGATATAATAATACTATATTTGAACAAACTTGAATAAGATAGGACATAGGTTATGGAAATAATTACAAAACATAAAGCTCAAGTTAAAATCCTCTTCGATAAAAAGGTAAAGAAAAGGCATTTCTTTGTAGGATATATTGTGCTCCTATGGGATAAATAAAGAGAACCAAAGGGAAATCATGGAAAATTTGATTCTCTATGGATGGTCCCATTCAAAATAACGCACTTCTATGGATATAATAATTTATATCATATCAAGATGGTACACATCTTCCATTTCCCTATAATGAGAAATATTTGAAACACTATTTCAAATGAAAGCATGTTGTCCCTTGCATGTAAATAGGTGATTATAGTATTTTGGTTGTGTTTCTTATTCATTCATTCTTTTTTGGTGTGTCATCTTATTTGGTTCTTATTTCCCTTTTTTGTTTTGGTTTGGCTCATTTTATTAACTTATGGTAATTTTCTTGTTAGTCTATCAAAAAATAAAATGAACATGTATTCCAATGAATAATTACTTGTCTAAAAAATTAGAATATGAAGTTCTTTTCTATCTTGCAATTTGAAGTTCCCTAGTTGGAGCCAGTCTTTGTGCTCAAAATTGAATGCATGCAAAATTTATGAGTCATTTGAGTTAAATTGATTGAAAATGACCAAAATATGTTCTAGTTAATTTGAAAAATGACATTAATATTAAATGTGTTCAATTACAATGTATCTTTTGAAAAAAATTCTAAATGTTAAGATGTTAAAAGAGGTTACACTATTTATAAGTATTTTCTTCTTTAGCAAGTTTTTCTCCCTCAAATACATTTTTTAAGGTTCTAACTAATATCAAGAATGCTATAGTTTTATTAATCCTATCGAGGATTCCTTGGGTTTCTAACCCTAATCAAGAATTCCTTTAGAACCTAGGACCTATCTAGACATCCTCCAAAGCTTGAACCTTGTTCAAACACTTTTTGAATTCCCGACCCATATATGCATCCCCTACATATCCTGACATAAAATTGAACATCACTAAATTCTTTCCATTAAATAGGTAGATTCTCACATGTGTATATATTTTAGCCTCTTCATATAACCTCTCCTTTAGCCTATTTTCATTAAATCTTTTCACATTTACATTCTCCACTCTCTTTCCTATAACCTTTCCATTTTTTTGCATTTTACTTTCTATAGGTGACTCATCCAGTGAATTTGTGGCCTATTCATGGGAAATCACTAGATTCTTTTTCATAGTTCATCTCAATAATGTTAATCAAATCTAATAGGTCTTTGACATCATAAATCTTGATATCTTGCATGTTAGGGTTTTTGCTCCCAAACATTGTTCATGTTTTCAACTCATGTTCATCACCTTGAGGGTTTCAAGTTATTCATCAGTATGAGTAGATCTACAAAATATATATTGTATTATATTCATAGAGAGCCAATCTTTGATAAAATACTCTATGGAATTTGATATCTCTCCAAACCTCCTATAGGGTTATGTCCTTGATTAAACCCTTTGTATAATCTAAGCCTTGCCTAACCAATCAACATAATCTAAGCTCTATATGGACATATAGAAAAATTTAAGCCTATATATGGACACATAGTAGAATTTGAGTCTCTATTGGATACATGTCAGGATCTTGACACTTGAAAAAATAGTGTAAAAAAAATACTCTCTACCTAACTCACTATTGAATTTTGACTACTATCCAATCACACACCAAAGTCCACTTTCTTGTAGATCATGTCTGGGACTTTTTTCTTATTTTAGGAAGGATTTATAATATGTATACATTAGATACACTAGAGACTCCAACAAAGAATAATAAAACATATATGAAGTACCAAATTTAAGGATATGATCCTACTTTGAGCCTTGATTCCAAAATTTATAAGGTGACATATAAAGACCTTGGGCATATAGACATGGAGGACTTTTGGAAGAGAATCAATGCAATATTTAAAATATATTGGAGGTAAATCATTCATGATAGTGGTATAACTCAATATAAAACTTTTTTGACATCATTTTAATATCTAGGGTTAGTGATAACCATGGCTAAGAACTATGATAAAGAAAAAATAGAAGTAAGAAATCAAAAAAGGGGAACATGTGCTTTGTCTTTGACCAGAACACATTGATAGTATGCTCAAGTTACTTGATCATAAATAATTTACCAATTTAACTCCATCTTGTACTCAAAATTATTGGGATGATAACACTAGTTCTTATTTCAAATGGTTTAATAAATAATGGCTTATTAAGCATGGGTTTAGCAACATGATTGATGAAAACTATAACCAGATTTGATTTCATCAATGAAGTTAATGATATAATCACACTTCTGAATGATGTTGTTGGTAACCCTACTACCAAAGACTATAAAACATAAATGCATATATATATATATATATATATATATATATATATATATATATATATATATATAGAATAAATAATACATCAATTAGGGTTAGTTGATTAGTTATTCAATACACCAACAACTAACATAATTAAATACCACATCAAAATTCTATGTGACTTCATATCTTGTATTTGTTGTTGTTGTTTGTAGAATAATCTATCATGGTTTGAATACAATAGGTGATCTTAAATATTAAAAAATATATTTATTATACTCATAATTCACTCTAAATAAAAGCTCACATCATTTTCATAGGGTAAATGATGCATTATTACATTATGTCATTCAGACATTTGACCCTAACCCCTACAATATTAGGTTATCAATTTCAACATCAACTAAAATTTCTAAATGGGGAGCTTGGTTTATTCAATTCCAAACCTTAACATACCACAGAATTTATGGGTGTGAGATAGCTTTGTATATGCTCCCAAAGTGTGTCGATGATAGATATACCCTAATATAATTAGTAAGAGAGTTGGTTGAGACTCATAATATTTTGATATAGTAAACAAAAAGTTGGAATATACTTTATAATAACCATAGGGATATATATGCACTTCATTCTCTAAGGCAAAATATATTTATGTAGATATGACTTGAGTCACTATTCAATCATTAAAAAACATATCTTATTTTGAAATAAGAGTTATTCTTGATAACATTCTCAATTATACATACCAAAATATACCCCACTTTAAATATTTTTAAATAGATTGTGAAGACAATAAATAAGTAATGACTCATGATTATTCCCAATTCACCCTACAACAAGTCATTGAATTCAAAATAGCCAGATTTTTTGAGGATTTTGAAGATGATGAGAATTTTTTGGATTCCATAAATGAAGAATCAAATATTGAGTCAAAGTCTCTTCCATGAGTCGAATGGAACATAGTAGAATCTACATATCTATAAAGTAGAACTCAAATAGTGTTAGATAGAACACTTAGATGGTTGAAAATATAGGCATCAATGTGGATAAAGTAAGTTTTCCCATAACCATGAAATAAATTTAAGTGGATAGTTTTCATCAAAAAAATTAGAGGTAGGTCTATCTTTTATGGGAGAATCAGATAAAGACATAAAAGAAATTTTGGGAAAAAGAGTTGAAGTAGTTCTAGTGACTACTCAAGTGAAGAAACCAATGAAACCAAAAATCAAAAGGAAAGGAGAAGGGTATTAAATCACACTCAATATTTATACCACTATTGATACTCATAATATTGTTCATCCTTAGAGTTTGATAATGAACGCTAATTAGTAATTTGTGGTTGTAGACACTTCCTTATTGGACCCTACATCCATTACCACTCCTATGTTTCTTTCTCAAGAAGTTAAATTACTCCTTATTTGAAGCCCTAAAATACCTAAATAAGATCAAAATGATGTTTAACCTATTGATTATAAATATTTGGTTATGTTTCTACGCTATTTCACTTTCTACATTCAAAGAGAGAATTAAGAAACTAAGAAGAATGGTCAAGGTTAGATGTTACCTGGATGTAGTCGTGCACACCAAAATCAAACGTTGGAAGGTACTCCTCTTTGGCTGTGGAGGAATGACACCTGCAAAGAAGAAGAGACTGAAACACGAAAAATGTTAGATGAGGAGATGGTGGGTTGTCAAGCAAAAGCTTGATCCCTGAAGTAAGAAGACTTCCTTGAGGGATATCAACCCACTGATTAAAAATAGACTATTTGATAGAAACAGAAATAGTGAAAGATAGAATGGAAGAAATAAAAGACAAAAAGCAAAATGCATACCTGATATGTAGCAAATTGCTCTACACAGTCGCTGGTGTCAGTCTCTGTGCCAACGTCGGTCAAGTAAGGGTGCCGACGTCAGTTAAAGTGCCGACGTCGGTAGGGGTAATGACCAGCGTCGGTTGGGGCAATAGTTTTTGGATGGAGTTTGGTTGGGTCTGGACAGGGTTTTAGGATTGTAGAATGGTCTGAAGTCTTTGTCTGTGGGTTAGGGAGCTAGTTTGGGCGTCAGAGGGATTGTTTGAGGGTTCTGAGTAGAAATTTGGGTAGAGTTACAGACTGAAAAGGGGGGATAGAGGTGATACAGGAGGAAGTCAAGTTGGGTTTATGAATCTAAGTTGGGGTGGTAATATAAAAAAACAATAATAACTAGAGAACAAAACAAAAGCACAGAGGAAATACTTACCTATTACATGTTGAAGATAGAGTAGGAGACATAATTGTTATTGTCCATGTGTTGCAAAAGTTCAATGTAGCAGACCTCCAGCAAGATGACTAAAGTAGAATACCTATACCAGAGAGAGAGAATATGAGAGATTGGATTGCAGATTGACTGGATGCGAAAGTTGGTTGATCGTTGCTATGGTGTTTGGATGAAAGAAAATGTTTTAATGCAGAAGGTTCGATAACCAGTTGTGAAACTAATTGGCAACCGAATAACGAATAACGGACTGAGAAATGAATTAACAGATGTAGTTTAAGGTTAACTAATTCCAACAAAACTGCCGACATCAGCCGAAAAGTGATCGATGTCGGTGACATCGATTGAGTAGTGACCGACGTCGGCAGATGCAGAATGGGAATAGAGGCTAATTTTAGCCTTCTGCTCATTTTGACATGCTGCCAGCGGCAAGGCTTGTGGGAAAATGGTTGACAGGGGTTAAATAGGCATGGGAGAATAAAATGGGGGTTAAGGGGAGGATGATAAGGGTTAGACACAATTCTGGTGTCTACATTTTCCCCTTTTTGTCTTGTTGGTTGTTCTGGACGAATTGCAAGACAAAAATAGGAGGTGGATGCCCCAGGTGTGGGATAAGGTCGATTCCATCTTGTTGGTTATTCGAATGAACTGCAAGACAAAAATAGGAGGTGGATTGCCCCGATTATGGATGAGGTATTCCCCCTCAAAGCAGGAGTTGAGGGAAAGGAACCGAGAATCGGGTGCTGATTTGACAAAGAATGGATGAAAAAGGGGTGAGGGTGAATGCTGCAAAAGTTGTGATTACACGCATACCACTTCACGAGATGGTTAGGTCAAATTGTCATAGGTCAAGGGTCAAGGAGTGCCAAAATTGAAATAACTAGGCCCCAGCATGTGGTCGTAGCTGATCAGGTTATTCAATCGAAGTTGAAGCTCTAATGGGTCGTCGTGTTCCAGGTATCTTGGGCTCAGGAAGTGCTCCTAAAAAACATGAAAATGTCACAAGTAGTGTGGATCAACTGGCTTACAATCCTATACTTGTGAGGGTCCAAAAAAAGTCTGTGCAAAATTTGGCTAACTAGTCATGAGGTAGCATACAGGCAAAAACAACCAATGCAACATTGTCCTGGAAGTAGTCGAAGTCAAAGGAGATAGGCATGATCTCTAATAGTCATTGGTCGAGGTGGATGAATGGATGAAAGGAAGTGGCCGAGCTAACCTCAGAAGATGTTATGTGATCTGAGTGATGCCTACATAGCCCTTATGGAAGGGCCTCATGCCAATGTAGTTCTCCTTAAAAGGGAGGAAGGGTCAAAGGGATGGAATTGGTCTTGGTCGAGGGCAAGGTCATGGTCAAAAGGAGGAAAGAAGGTTTGTCCATCAGAGAGACGAACAAATGAGGGTGGTCGAGCTAACCCCATAAGATGTTGTATCATCTGAATGTTGCCTACATAGCCCCAGTCTTAGGGCCTCAGACCAATGTAGTTCAGAACTAGTTGAGAAGAGTGGTCGATGATTGGATTGGTCATGTGTCGAAATGATGAGGAGAAAAAGATGTTACAGCCTTTTCCAAATGGTGTATGCTGCAACATTGGTTGAGGGGTCTTTCATCCCTAGAAATTTTCCATAGTCATGATGGATGTATGCTAAAGATGAATTGAGGTCTATTTATGCTTCAGCAAGTATTGGTTTATGCTTAACATAAATTGCATCTGGTCGATAGTTTCCATGTGTATTGGTGTCCATAGAAACTAGTGTGAATAGGCTATGGGATTGGCTTGAAAAGAGAGTTGAGTTGAGTTGATTAGGTTTGACAAGTGATGAAGTTGAATGTGACCAAAGTGTAGAAGAAGTGAAAGGCATATTGCTCTTTCATTGACAAGGACCAGAATGACAGCACAAATAGGGGTTATTGGAACCAAAAGCCCCATTCATGCATGACGTCATTGACCAGATGTTATGTTAGAACGGTAATCAAATCACTTTGACTTTTAAGTGAGCTCGAAGTCCCTTGAGTAGGTGATAGGAGGAGGAAATAGGGTAACCCATTTTAGAGCAGAGATAACTGTGCCCCTTTTTATGGGAGGCCCTGAGACAACTATAAGTCAAGTCCATGACTCATTGTTTTTTTTTTTTTTTACAGACTGATCAATGCGGGAAGTCTGCATAGAGATGTCATTTGCTTGGTGGTCAGTTGTGAAGCTGATCGATGTGGGAAGCTTCTAAGATAGTGATGTTTATTGCCAAAGCTAGTCATAGCCATCCTTTGAGGGAGTGGTCTAGAATTTTGCTTAATATAAGGGCTTTTGAATAGCTGTCCTTCGAGGGAGCAGTCTATTAGTTACAGCAATGATAGTATAGCTATCCTTCGAGGGAACAATCTGCCTTTTGAATTGATATTGATATGGTGACCATGGATATTTTGACATCTTGATTTGTTTTGACAGAAATGTGAGTCATGGACAAGATTATAGAAGGTCAAGTGCTCCCTTTTATTAGGACAAAGCATCCATACTGTATAAAAGGGTTATAGGGGATTGTTAAGAGGAATAGGGATGAAAGGAATGGGGACTAAGAGGATGGGGATTGCTTAAGGGATGACCTCAAGTTAAATGTCAAGTGAACGAGTACTCGACTAGCTGTAGAACAGTCACAAATGCAACACATTAAGAGGCTCAGATTCTAGTCATCCATCAAGAGAGGACAGACGATAAGTCCCTGATCCATACTTGTGCGTGATAATGAAAGGTCTGAGCCAATTAGGAGCAAACTTGCCTCGTTTACTTCACTCCATATTGGTCACGTGCTGATTCTCTTTGAGGACGAGGTCTCTGATGTTGAAATCTCGTTCTCACAAATTTTTTTCATAGGCTCGCTTGATGCGATGTTGATAGACATGGAGATGATTAAGGGCAGCAAGACGACGCTCGTCAAGTAACTCAAGTTGAGATAAGCGATCTTGACAAAATTCATCGTTGGAAAGGATGTCATGTAGAGAAATGTAGAGAGATGGGATCTGTACTTCGAGAGGTAGGACAGCCTCTGTTTCGTACATGAGAGAGAAAGGGGTAGCACCCGTAGAGGTTTGGATGCTAGTGCGGTAGGCCCACAAAGTGAAGGGAATGTAAATGTGCTAGTCCCTTCATGTGTCACTGACCACCTTTATGAGAATTTTAGTGAGAATTTTGTTAGAAGCCTCAGCTTGCCCATTTGCTTGTGGGTAGTAAGGTGAAGAGAAACTGAGTTTGATGCCAAATGAGTTGCATAGCTTTTGGATAGTCTTGTTTTTGAAGGACTTGCCATTGTCGGTGATGATCTTATGAGGGACACCAAAATGATAGATGATGTGGGTGCTGATGAAGTCAACGATCTTGTCGGCTTTTGTGGAGATAAGATGAATGGCTTCCACCCACTTGGTGAAATATTCAGTGGCTGTGATGATGGATTGTTGACGAAGAGATGAATGGGGGTTAATCTCACCGATGAGATCTAAACCCCACTGAGAAAAAGGCTAGAATTCTTGAGTGATTTGTAAGGCGTGGCTGGGGAGATGAAGCAAGTTAGAGTGCTGCTGACACTTGATGCAACGTCGAACATAGTCGCTACAGTCTTGATGAAGGGTAGGCCAATAATAGACCAGACAAAGGATGCGCTTGGCAACCAAATTCCCATTGAAATGTCCACCACAAATCCTGTTGTGGACTTGCTTAATGGCTTGAGATGCTTTAGTGGAGGTGAGACAGTGAAGAAGGAGCCATCAAAGCCTCGCTTATAGAGAACACCCCCTAGCATGGTATAGCAAGTGGTACACTTGATAAAAGCTCATCGCACATTGCTAGAGAGGTTGGGAGGAATGACAAAAAAAGATAAGAAGTCCACAAGTTGCTTATACCAATCATCTCATGGGCTAGAGTCTATAGTGTTGACATAATTAATGTCAGGAGAGATATAAGAAGGCAACAACACACGATGCACCGTGACAAAAAGTCTAGATGCAGATGAGGAAGATGGGATATGTGAAGTGAGAGAAGCCATGGTGTTAGCAAACTTATTCGTGGATTGAGGAATAGTCTATAGGAGGTAATGGTCGAAAGATGCAAGGAGAATGTCAGTATGGTTTTTGTACCTTTGCAAAATTTCATTTTTACAGAGGTATGAACCATTGACCTGATTGACGACAAGCTGCGAGTCACCAAAGATGTTGATGGACTTGATGCTGAGAGAGAGGGCGGTTTGAAGTCCCAAAATTAAGGCCTCGTACTCAGCCATATTATTGGTACAATCAAATTTGAGCTTAAAAGATAGAGGCATGGGTTCCCCTTCGAGTGGGATGAGAATGACCCCGGCACCCCCACCGAGTTGACATTTGGAGCCATCAAAAAACATGGTCATCTGATAGACAGTGTCATTAGTGGAAAGCATAGTGATAGATTCATCAGGAAACTCACACTGTGAAGGTTGATCATTAGGAAGAGGGGCATCTGCTCGTTGTTCAGTGATGGTTTGCCCCTTGATAGATTTATGTTGGATGAATTTGAGGTCAAACTCAGCAAGCAGCATGAGCCACCGATCCATACGTTGATTCTGATATGGCTTGGAGTGCATATACTTGAGAGGGTCAGTGTGGGTGATGACAAAGGTCTTGTGATTAAGAAGATAATGGCAGAGCTTGGTAGCGGTAAAGACTAATGCCAAATAGAGTTTCTCAGTATGGGTGTATCGGGTTTCATAGTTGATCAGTGTTTGGCTGATATAATAGACTGCTTGCTCACGGTGATGCTTGTCTCGATGCGCGATCATGGAACCTAACGAATGATTAGTGACTGAGATAAAGGTAGAAGGGTTGGTCATCTTTAGGTGGAATGAGGACTGGTGGAGAGACCAAATAGCATTTAAGGGCTTCAAAAGCCTCTTGACAGTCTTTATCCCATGTAAAGGAGACGTCCTTCTTAAGGAGATGATGAAAAGGTTGGCAGCGATTAGAAAGCTGCGAGATGAAACAGCGAATGGACTGGAGCTTCCCTTGCAAATTGTGAAGCTGCCTGAGATCGGTCGGGGGCGACATTTTGAGGATAGTGCGAATCTTGGTAGGATCTATCTCGATGCCACGGAAAGAAATGATGAAGCTGAGAAGCTTGCCAGAGAGGACCCCAAAGACACATTTCTTGGGGTTAAGATGAACATCATATTGAAGAAGGTGAGAGAAGATGATCTTGAAAATGGTTAGATGGTCACGGCAAAGCTTGGACTTGCCTAGCAGGTCATCCACATAGTCCTCCATGATTTTATGGAGGAGATCATGAAAAATGTAAGTCATGACACGTTGATAAGTGGTGCCTGTGTTCTTCAAGCCAAAAGGCATGACTCGATAGCAGAAAGTCCCCTATGGGGTAATGAAAGTGGTCTTGTGCTGATCTTCTGGAGCAATCAGGATTTGATTGTATCCTGAAAACCCATCCATGAGAGATAGCATCTCATGGCCGGCCGTAAGATCAACAAGCTGGTCAATGTTGGGAAGAGGAAAGTCATCTTTGGGACAAGCTAGGTTAAGGTCGTGATAGTCCGTGCAGATCTGAATCCCCCCAGTCGCCTTGGTGACTGGGACAATGTTAGAGACCCACTACGGATAATCGATGGGATGGATGAAGGAGATAGAAAGGAGGCGCTGAAGCTCCTCTTTGACAAGGAGGGCAATGTGAGGATGCATCTTTTGAAGCTTTTTCTTGATAGGCTTAGCCTCTGGTTTGGTGACAATGTTATGGGTAGCAATGGTGGGGTCGATGCCAGGCATGTCACTGTAAGTCCAGGCAAAGGCCTTGCTATGGTCGAAGAGGAACTGGATATAGTCAAGCTGCTCCTGAGCGTCTAAAGATTGGCCAATCTTTAAGACATAAGGAACATCGAAAGAAGGAAGGTTGATGTCAATGGTTGATTCATTTAACATAACTTGGGTCTCAGAAGGGAGGGAGCACTGGAAGAAAGAGTCGTCGATGCCCATGTAAGAAAGAATGGTGTCGTTGTCAACACAGTGGACAGTGTGAATGGTTGTCGACTCATCTTCTATCATGCTGGGAAAAATGAGAGGGAGAGACTTGGACACCCTGTTTAGCTGATAAGTAAGGGGTTCCAGGTGGATGGTGTTTATGCAAAAAAAAACTAGGAGGGATGGAAACCACCGACTCCGTAGGTGAAGGGGGAAGAATAGGTGAGTGTGGAGGAGATTGGTCAATGGTTGGCTTGGGGTAAAGGTCTATAGGGTCTTGAGTGGGGTCATGATATCCTAGGCCATACTTTTTCTTGGCATTGTCATCGTTGAGTGGCTCAATAGGCTGATGGGAGCCCTGCTCATAGTGTCTGAAACCAAAACCCTTCCATGCACACCTATAAAAGTAAGTGTGTGTAAAGGCGGGGTTGCCAAGAAACGAGAAGTCTGATGTGAAAGGTTGAGGTGAAGAAAGAGGATTGTCATCAGTAGGAGCTTGATTGAGCCCCCCATAGACAAGGTTGGTTCAGAGGTGAGGAGGACCATAAGGCAGGATCATCCTGATTCGATGGTCGTAACTGGGGCTGTGATGAAGGCATCCATACTCTTGCAGAGTTTGGAACATGTCTAAGGTCAGCAAGCGATACTCCCCTAATGAAAGTCTTTGGAAGATGTCTTCCATGGGGTCTGTCATTGTCGCTTGAAGGGGAGGTGTGAGGGCGACTGCCTGTTGCAAACTGGTCAAAGCTTCTGCAGATGGAGGCAGTGCCGAGATTGATGGCTTGATAGGAATGAGGACGTCATTTGGACAGTAGGTGGTGTTGCAAGTTTTGAAGGGTGAAGGGTCAGTGGGAATGGTGTGGACTTGTCCGTCATGCTCAAATTTCACACAATGGTGCAGGGTGGAGGGGACACAGGCCATGGCGTAGATCCAGGGTCGGCCCAGCAACATGTTGTATTGAAACTCTCCTTCGATGATATAGAAGAGCTCTGGGACTATGCATGGACCAACATGAATGTGAAGGATGACTATGCCAATGGTCGTGGTAGTGGTGTCATTAAAGGAGTGCAAGATTACGTCAGTTTTGGAGACACAATTCTTGGGAAGAGCCAACTGATCAAAGGCATGGGTGGAGATAATGTTGATGTTGGTGCCTCCGTCGATCATAATGTGTTTAATGCATGTTTGATCAACATAGGTAGTGATGAAGAGGGTGGCATCCTGATCTTCCGTGTTGGATATGGGAATCTCAGAATCGTTGAATGTGATGGAGGCAATAGGGGCTAAAGAGTGGACAAGGGCAGCAAGTGGCTGGGGGTCCTCGGGTTGGACCTCTGCTGCCTGTAGGGCTCTGATGAGGGCTTGGTGATGTTGAGGTGAGGTTTGGATGAGGTCATAGAGGGACATCTTCACGGGCGTCTGGTGAAGCTATTTCAACATGGAGTCATGGATTGGTCTAGAAGAAGAAGAAGAAGAGGAGGGTTAAGGCGTGCCAAGGATAGAAATCTTAGGCTTAGGCGATTGAGGTGGATTGATGAAAGGATAGGTCCAAGGAATGGTGGCTTTTTCTTTCGCCTTGTCCTTTTGTGACCTAGTGGTTATGTGAATGGCATTGATTTCAAAGATAGGAGGTGAAGGAGATAAAGGGGTTGTAACCTGTTGATGAGATGTTGATGGGTTTGAAGAGGTTGGAGGGTTATGAGAAGGAGTCAGGGGTCGGTCGAGAGTGTCCTCAAAGAGAAGAGTGTCTTTCTCTAGATAGCGGCGAATGATAGCCTTGAGGGCATAGCAAGTCTTGGTATCATGTCCTAGCATACGATGGTATAAGCAAATCTTTATGTCATCGAACCAAGAGGGCTTAGACCTAAGGGATTGGAAAGGCCTGATGGGTTGAAGAGTTATGCTAGAAGTATGCAAAAGTCAGTGCAATATCAATGAGTATGAGCCCACTAAAGGATCCGTGCTCGGTGATGTGTGTGATACTGGTGACTTTTGCATGGGCGGAGTTGGAGGAGGCTTCCATACCACCTTCTGGGTTGATGGTGTAGCGACAGGCAGAGATGGTACATTCTTCATGAGAGGTACCACCCTTTTGGGAGAGGGTAGGCTAGTAGTAGTCAAAGGAAGCAAAGGAGGCAACCAGTTTTGATTAGAGGTTAAAGTGGGGAGGACTTTAGTCAAGGTCAAAGGATGAGGGCCCAAAATGGAGGGCAATGGTGACGATGGAGGAGGAGTTCACCTCTGTGGTTTAGCAGTCTTCTTTGATTTGATTTGAAGACTACTATTGGTCGAAGTCTGGTCTAAGTCCACCTTCACTTGTGGATGAGTGAGGTTGGAGATAGGGCGAACACTGAGTGACTTGATTGGTTTAGATGGGGTAGATGAGGGTTTTGGTCTTGATGCGATTGATTGAGGTATAGATGGTCTAGAAGTGGAAGTCTAGTTTTTGTTGAGAGTCTTGGGAGGTTCTGCCATGGGAGGATTAGCAGCATGAGATGAGAGGGCACAGGCATGTTGAAGAGTTGTGAGATGCTCCCACAATCCCTGATGCTCCACTTTCCTTGAAGGGATAAGTTTGAGTTTCTCCACTAATCAGGAAAATGGCTGAGAAGATGTTGTATGAGGTTTGGGTTCTTGAGAAGATGTTGACGGTTGTGGGACTGAAGGTGTGGTAGTCTCAGCCCCAAGGCATGATGAAGTCATGACAGGTTCGTCCTTGGTTGGAGATGAAGGAGAGGTAGGTTCTTCCCTGGGTGGAGAAGAAACTAGAGAATGAGGCTCCTCAAGCGGGTAAAGGGCAGGGATGATTGTGCCCTCCACTTGCGGTCAAGGAGTAGGAAGGGTTGGGTCCTCCATGGGAACTAAGAAGGAGGATGGTGAAACCGGTGGTGCTGGTAAGGTTGAGGCATCCTCCAAGATGAGAGAGGTTGATGGAGAACTATCTGGAGAAAGAGGTTTGTCCACATGTGATGGACTCACCTCTTGAGGTTGGTCAGAAATGAAGGGTGAGACCGTATTGACTGTTCGAATGTTGTGTTCATGAGTATTGTCAATCAAGGTCTAGACATTGTTTTGAGTTGGTGGATGATTGGGGAATGGTTGTTTGAAGATGTCGATACCCTGATTAGGTGGTACATTGGAATTGTCTAGGATGAGGTCATCCTTTTCAAGCATGTCTTGGATTATGTTTTTAAGGGTTTTACAGTTGCCCGTGTCATGACCTTTAACATGGTGGTAGTTGAAAAAGTCATTTTCCCTATACCACACAGGGATGGCACGCGAGGGATCAAATTGTGGAGGTGGTAGGATCTAGGGGAGATTGAGGACCCCCTATTTGACGAGTTTTTCTAGCACAAACGTGTATGATTCTCTGAGTGGAGTATACTGTCATTGTATGTATCTCTGCTAGAATTGGCAAGTGATGCTTTGGGACGTGGATGGTTTAGGCTGGTTAGTTGAAGGGGAAGAGGAGGAAGATCTAATGACCACAGCATTTGTTGAAGCTTTAGATTTAGGATTGGATGAGGAAGTCTTAGAAGAGGGGTCATTGGTCTTGGAGTTGGGATTCTTGCTCTGCAACTTGACTTTATTCTCCTCAACGGCATGTAACTCAAGTTTGCGGGCCATCGTGAAGGCTTCGTCAAAAATGCAGAAGGTCTGAACCCTTAAGGTGGAATAAATATGTTTGGTGCAAGCTTGGGAGAAAAGTTTAATAAGTTCGGGTTGGGGTAAGGAAAAGGAGATTTGATTGATGAGGCCCCTCCATCGAGCGACGAAATCAGCAATGGATTCATCCTCGAATTGGCAGATAAAATAGAGGTCTATGATTGAGACCTTCTTGGTGATGTTGATGGAGAAATGATCAAGGAAGAGCTGGGCCAGCTGAGTGAATGTGAAGAGGGAATGGCTGGCAAGGGACCTATACCAGTCAAGTGCATCACCTGAGAGAGACATAGGAAACGTGCATAAAAACAATGCATCATCATGGGCGATAAGGTAACAGGCATGTCTGAATGCCCGTAAGTGCTGTTGTGGGTCTTCCTTGCTTTGAAAATGAGAAAACTTAGGAAGTTCCCACTGGCTGGGATATGGCCTGATCGGGACAGAAGGATGAATGGGCTCATTGTAAATTTGTTCATATGAGAGAGTATTGCGTGAGCCAGAAATGAAGGTCTCTAGGCTAGACATCTTGTCCATCAGTATTTTGATGATATCTACTGACGGATTGGTAGGTGGAGTGCCCCCTAGATTTTAAGATGCTTGAAAGAGGCTAGAAGAGGCATACGATGTAGTCGGTTGTACCAATAAGGGTGTAACGTATGGATAACTAGTCGTAGGGATAGAAGAGGAGACTAAAGATGGTTGGGTAGAAGGCATGGCTAGGTTCGATGTTGCCATGGGAGGTTGGTTAGTGGTAACATGGGCCAATGGATAGGTAGCCACCTTAGTGTTGATAGGAGCAAGGGTAGGTGGAATAGAGATGACCAGATTTTGAAAGGGGGTAGAGAGTGGTTGAGTGGGCTGAGATTGATAGGGGGCTAAAACCCTGGTGGAAGTGGGCCCAAAGATGGAGGCAGAGGCCACACTTGGATGATTGGTCAAAGGCTGGTCATTGGTCGAGGCAATAGCCTGGGTGTCTAAAGGTTGAACTATGGACGCTGTTGATACGGCTGCAGTCTCGAGAAGAGAGGTCGGCATTCCATACATTAGATTGCCCAAGGAGTCTCACGTTCGGCTATTCATGAGATAGTGCTGCAAGGCTTTGACGTTGAGGTCCAAGAATCATGCAAAATCTTGGTCCCCTTCTGGGACAATAGGAGTTTGGGTTGGGGATGGTCTAGTAGGAGTTCTTTTAGTCTCCGAGTGGAACTCCATTATAGGACTAGTTATGGATGGAGTAGATGGAAGCAGATGATGCCTCGCATGATTGACTAGAGCCTTGGCTTGGCTACGAGTCAGAACCATTCAAGGCAAGAAAGAACATCCTCACAAGCTCAAATAAGCAGATAAGAATAGAAAAGATGAAGAACACAAGCAGATCCTAAAAAAAACCCTAGGAGTAAATTATTAGGATTATAGTGGCTTATGCCTTAGAATATATGTAGAGGAAGATTGGCTTTTGAGTCAGGTCCTAGAAGAAGTAGTCTATGGATGGTTTCGGGTTAGTTATGGTGCTCAAAAGTCTGTGTTAGGTTCCGTACTTGGCCTGGTGCTAAGGAGCAAGCTCCCCTCACTTCACGAGTCCAGTGATAAGCTAGTCTCGCTTAGCCAAAATATACTTCCCCTAGAGATTATCCTCCGCCAGAGAATGGAGTGGGCTTTCCCCTTGGTGATGAAATCCAAGTAAGATCACTGGGACGGGTAAGGTATCTGTTGGGTGATGAAATCCCAGTCGGGCCTTGTCTCAGGTAAGTTAAGATGTTTGTTTTGTGCAAGTGGTTTGGTCGTGTAACATAAAGTGGACTAGATTAATTCATGATGCGATTATTAATTACTAGATGTGGTCTAAGAAATGCAAGAAAGCAAAAATGAATGCAAAGTGTTTTAAGCCCCAAGTTGAAATGTGAAGTTGGAATGAAAACAAGTTGAGAATGGGTTGAAGAATATGATTTTTGACTAGTCTAGAAGTGCAAGAAAAGAAATAAAAGTTCTTTTTATTCCTGTTAATGGTGTCGTTTAGAAGAGACGAAAGAGGTGAAAAGGGAGAAACCTAATGCACCTATATGAAAAGAAAGAAAGAAAGAACCCAAGGAAGGTCCTAGGATCCCACTGAGTGTGCCAGAATGTTTCTACGCTATTTCGCTTTCTACATTCAAAGAGAGAATTAAGAAACTAAGAAGAATGGTCAAGGTTAGATGTTACCTGGGTGTAGTCGTGCGCACCGAAATCAGACGTTGGAAGGTACTCCTCTTTGGTTGTGGAGGAATGACACCTGAAAAGAAGAAGAGACTAAAACATGAAAAATGTTAGACGAGGAGATGGTGGGTTGTCAAGCAAAAGCTTGATCCCTGAAGTACGAAGACTTCCTTGAGGGATATCAACCCACTGATTAAAAATAGAATATTTGATAGAAACAAAAATAGTGAAAGATAGAATGGAAGAAATAAAAGACAAAAAGCAAAATGCGTACCTGATATGCAGCAAATTACTCTGCACAGTCACCGGTGTCGGTCTCTGTGCCGGCGTCGGTCAAGTAAGGGTGCCGATGTCGGTTAAAGTGCCAGCATCAGTAGGGGTAATGACCGGCATCGATCGGGGCAGCAATTTTTGGATGGAGTCTGGTTAGGTCTAGATAGGGTTTTAGGATTGTAGAATGGTCTGAAGTCTTTGTCTGTGGGTTAGGGAGCCAGTTTGGGAGTTTGAGGGATTGTTTGAGGGTTTTGAGCAGAAATTTGGGCAGAGTTATAGACTGAAAAGGGGGGATAGAGGTGATATGGGAGGAAGTCAAGTCAGGTTTCTGAATCTAAGTCAGGGTGGTAATATCAAAAAACAATAATAACTAGAGAATAAAACAAAAGCATAGAGGAAATACTTACCTGTTACACGCTGAAGACAGAGTAGGAGATATAATTGATGTTGTCCGTGTGTTGCAGAAGTTTGATGTAGCAGACCTCCAGTGAGATGACTGAAGCAGAATACCTATACCAGAGAGAGAGAATACGAGAGATTGGATTGCAGATTGACTAGATGCAAAAGTTGGCTGATCGTTGCTGCAGTGTTTGGATGAAAGAAAATGTTTTGATGCAGAAGGTCCGATAACCGGTTACGAAACTAATTGGCAACTGAATAATGACTAACAGATTGAGAAATGAATTAACAGATGCAGTTTAAGGTTAACCAACACTGGCAGAACTGCCGATGTCAGCCGAAAAGTGACCAACGTCGGTGACGTCGATCGAGTAGTGACCGACGTCAGTAGATGCAGAATGGGAACAAAGGCTAATTTTAGCCTTCTGCTCATTTTGACATGCTGCCAGGGGCAAGGCTTGTGGGAAAATGGTCAACAGGGGTTAAATAGGCATGGGAGAATAAAATGGGGGTTAAGGGGAGGATGATAAGGGTTAGACACAATTCCGTGTCTATAGGTTACTCTAACTCCTCCTCCAAACACTCAAAATAAACTAGAGCATATAGTTATACAAAAACCACCTAACATAGAGGTTCTTGAGTGGTTGAATGAAGCAGTTAAAAAGATAAATAATGTTGTACAACCACAAGAAATTTATTATAATGTCTTAGCCATTCCTAATCCTCATGTATTTAAGAAATATAAAATGGTTTCTAGAATAATTATAGATGAAAAAGGAGAAATATATGTTGATGTGGAAATCCCTCCTACCGAAAAAGATAAAGACAATGTTAGTGCCACTGACTATCAAATATAAAAAGTGCATATGGGGAAAGATACTAGAGAAGGAGTTAAATAAAATGCATAGTATATAATTGGTACTCTCTTTGAATAAATATATCAAGGCAAATCCACCAAACAACAACTAAAATAAAAAATTGAAAAAATCACATTATTTGTTCAAAAGTTGGTAAAAGCAATTCATTCTTATACATCTTTAGTTGTTCATCAAATTTAAAATTTTGAGACATTATATGAAACCAAGGAAAATTAACACATTGGGAGACAAATAAAAGAATGGTTTGATAAATTGATTCATCAAGGGACTGAAATAATAAACACAACCATGACTTTTTATGTTGAGATCCAATCTAAATATGACATTGCAAAATAAATTGAAGACATATATTCAATTGAAGTAGGTAAATGGAAGTAGATGATTTCAAAACTATAATCCTTATCATATGTTGATCTAGATAATATCATCACTGAAGGAGTTATAAGACTAGAAAGTATTTAGATATCTTAGAATTTCTAGGTGCTACTAAATTTCATACTCACATCATTGAAGAATGCATAAATAAATTTAGAGAATCGTAAACATTGGTAGATGATTTAATAATGGAAATACAAGAATAAATTGATAAAATTCCTTGTTCATTTATGGATGATGATAAAAAATTAATTTCAAAATAAAAAAATTGTAGATGAGTTCAAATAGTTAGTTTAAAAAGAGATGACTCCAAAATTTGTATTCAATTATGAGTTAGACAAAAAAAATTGTCAAATATCAAAATATCCTTGATAATTTTGAGTAAACCTTAACTAATTTCACACTAGATTGTTGATCTCCATTTTGATGCATAAATTGATTCCATTCATTTAGAAGGCCCAAATGAAAATAAAGTCAAGCAAACCATGAAGAGATTCAACGAGTACAAAAAAATTGTAATAGGATGAAGAACATAAAGAAGAGGTCTAAATCATGCTTGATGATTAAGATGAATAGATAATAGTGAAAATTTTCTAAATCTAATACTTTTAAATTATCAAAATCATTTTTGTAACTTCAAGTTGTGTTATTTTGTAATAGCATTTTTGCATAGTGTAAATCATGAAAATTAGCTAAGTTTGAATTTGTGAAAAAATGTCCAATGATTTTTTCAAGTCATGTAAATTTGCCAATGTACTTTTAAAACTTTTAAGTTGTGATTTTTAGTCAATGTGCTTTTATAGGTAGTTTAAACTTCAAAAAAGATGGTTATGTAGTGCAACCACCCACTGTAACTTATAAATATGAGTTTTAAAGTCATTTCAAGGGATTTTTGACAAAAACTTTTTTTTGGAAAAGATAGAAAGCAAGATTGTATTTTCAAATTTTGAAAGAATCAATAAAAGGAGAAATTTTGTAGACTTTGTGCTCAAAATTTCTCTGAATGAATAACGTATGTGCATATGTTAATCTATTTGGTTTTTTTCTTTCAAATGTTGATAAGTTTTGTTGTTAGACAATTAATGTATATGACATTTTAATAATGGAAATTGTTTTGAATCTACATTAATAATTTCCATCATTGTGAAAGTTTGGCGAGTTAAGAACATGATTTATGTCTCTTTTTATAATTAAATATAGAGTTGTTGTTTATATTTTTTCCAAACATTATTAAATATTATGATGTATTTATTTTATTTGTATGTCTAGAATATGTCTTTCTTATCTCATTTTTATGATAAAGGCTTCCGACACTAAAATCTACCTTTTCATATTGTTCTAGTAAGTTTCTTTGTTTAACTATCTAGAATCATCCTTATTCTTCCATTTCCATTGAGTATTTTTCTTACATCCACTATATCCCTCCTATATTTCCTTTCTACCACCATTTCATAATTTTTAGTTAAAAGTACAACTAGCATATAAAACACTAATTTTATAGTATTATCTTTCTTTTATATAAAGGTAGCTCTACCTGCTAATAGGAGAGGGACTTTGTCTCAACACTATATACACATAATATTTTCAAGCTTTTATCACGTACTGATGATATTTATCTTTCAAGAACCCATCAAGTCTCAATCTCTCTAAGTGCACAGCTTAAAGGGTGAATCAGGAAAGGGGTGGGCATACCATTGGTGCTTCATAGGATTTTTATCCTTTTTACCACTTGTTCTCTACAAACTTGTCTCTTATAAACATCATCCCTAACCTTTTTCTTCTCTATTATACATTCCTCAATCACTTTCCTACCTTTTATCCCTCTTTTCCTAGCTTTAAGTCCCTTTCGACTGTTTACTTTACTAGGTCAACTGGGTTGACCCTATACTATTTTAGGTAAAATTCATTTAGGGCCTAGGTCAGCTCTTAGCTAACCTAGCCCATGACCTAGTGAATTTTTGTCCATAACTGTGTTAGGTGAGTGGGTCAATCCTATCAACCAAAACTTTTGGAAGGGCTTAGGGTTAAATTTTCCTATATACACAATTTCATTTCACCATTATTTAGAGAAGAGAAAAATAAGTAAGAGATATTGTGCATCTACTTATCCACCATTATACTTGAGGAGTAAGCTTAGGGTTTCATTATTTCTTGAAAGATATGAATCTTGTCTTATGGAGAATTCTTTTAGATGTATCGATAGGTTATTTATCCTAGAGATGATTTATCCTTGTCATGCTTACATGCCACAATAACCTCTTGTTAAGCACCTTGGCCAAGGGAGAGATTGAGGCTATATGGGTTCATATTAAAAGGTAATTATTCCTAACTTTGTTCCTCCTTTTTAAGAGTAAATATATATGCATTGTAATTTTGTATACATTGACATGAGTACATGTCTCTTATGCATGTTTACTTTTATTATTTTTAACCCCCACATTATGCCATAAGCTTTGGTGAGCACTAGATTATATTTTACATGTTATTAGTTTAGTGAATATAAAACATAGGACCTAGCTAGGGTTATTTCATGATTGTGCTTGGATAGAGGCTTTAGAACCCTCCCTATAAATATGTATTGTGATAAGAGACATTGTAATTGGGTCTAGCATATCCCCATATTGGTCATATTCTCGATTATCTAATCTATCCCCAATCAGAAGTGTAAGTATGGTCTATCTTCTCCAAGTTAAGATTTATTTATATACATGATGAATTTATGATTGCATACATTTTGGTGAACTCGATTTGAATATAACCCTTACAATTTTTATCTCACATTTTTCATTATTTTATCATTTTATTTCTCTATATTTGTGATACTAGGTCGATAGTGTTTGTACAATTCTAACTTATATGTGCAAGTTTAACACAAAATCACATAAATATGACTTAGGTATATTTATGCATATTTTTCATCAGGTACAAGCTACTAGGTTGACTCTATCAACATATTATACTTTCATACTTCTAAATAGACTACTAGGTCGACCCTATTGACATAGTACACTTTTAGACTTCTAGACAAACTATAGGTTGACCCTATCGACACAATACACTTCTAGACTTCCATAAAACATACTAGGTTAACCCTATCAATGAAATATACTTTATAGGTTTTAACAAACAAGGAACTATAAAACTAGGTTAACCCAGTCAACCTAGTTAGTAGAATTTTCAAGTATAAATTAGGATACTTCAATAGAAATATCACTTTATTTGCATCCTCTAGCCAACCAAATTTCCTTTCTATTATTTTATGTCATTTTTTTAATTCTTTACAATTTTATTTTTCACAATTTTTAGTCTTTAAAATTTCCCTTATATAGTAAACTAGCTCCACTCTATCAACCTAGTTTTGTATTCTATCTTCTCTCTATAAAACTAGGTCAATATTGTCAATGTAGTTATTTCACAGACCCTTGCTTCATTATTAAAATATAAACATTATCGAATATATTTTTTAATCTCTACATACACTATCATCTAAACCAACACTGTACTATGTTTCAAAGTTGGAATTAACACTTATATGCTAGTAATTACTATACACTTTCACTTCAAATTGTTTGCATGCTTAGAATATATCATATAGTCTAATTGGGTGGTTTTTTAATATACCATTTAGTTTCACTATTTTCTATTTTATATTACACATTACCGAATCACATAATCTTAAAATGCATTTAAACAATTATCTATCCAAGGCCTACCTACTTGGATTTCATCACCAAGGGGGAATCTAACTTGGTTTTCTAGCCAAGTATAAACACATGGTTAATGGTATATATTATAAAATCACCTGACACCCTTATCTATATGATGTGTGAAGTGAGTGGGTAGGCCCCAATATCAATCTAGTACCATTGCCAACACATATCCCTTTTAGCCTAAATGTCCTAAAACCATCCATAGATTGCTTTCTAGTTCCTTGCTTTAAACCAAATTCCATATCACATCTAAAATCATACTTTAATAATCTAAAAACATTCATTATGACCTCTTAGTTAGCATTTACTTTCTAATTTGACTACTTAATCTTTGTTCAAATTATATGTTGTATTGTAAAAACTTGCATTCGTCAGTGTTGGTGCAAGGTTTTGTGATGTATGGCTCAATTGGATCATATTCATTGACCTAATTGATTATGTATTTACTTCCATTTATTTATTTCAAATTACATTGTAAGATTATATTATTTTCAAAGCACTATTGTATCTATCGACATAGTATCTTACAGACTAATTTACCTATCTCCCAAGCATACTAGGTTGATTATGTTGACTTAGTATCATTTAAAACTATTTCCTTAGCATACTAAGTCAACTATGTTGACTTAGTATCATTCAAAACTATCTCCTTGGCATACTAAGTCAATTATGTTGACTTAGTATCATTCAAAAATGTCTCCCAAACATACTAGTTTGATTGTGTCAACTTAGTATCATTCAAAATTGTCCCTCTTTTTGGCCAATTTTGTCCCTATTTTTCCTCCTATATTTTTGATATCCACTCCTACTTGGCATCATGAAACCTCTTATCATATTATTTCTTTCTAGTCTCAATCTATTCCAAATGTACATGGGTTATTCTCTCCTACCCCACCTATCCACCATAGAAGACAACTCTTTATGGTACAACTCTTCATCATATGGTTCTAAATCTTCTCAATCTTGATCTACCCCATATTGTATAGTAGATACAAATAATCCTAGTAGACAATTACTAAACCATGAAAATCATATATCTTATACCACTTTTACACCTTCTAAACCTATAAGTCATAAAATCATCAACCCATCTACATAAAATGTTGGAACCTCACATTATGTTCCACCTCTTACAACCAATGTTTACAATCCTCTTGTTACACCCATAACAAGATCACCAAACCTTATCACTTCCCAAAGTAACATGGTTGAAACCAATCAAATTGATAATCTAGATGATTCCCAATTATTCAAAAACCTTGATGATAATAATATTTACACTCCTAGCAAGAATGGTGGATTTACCAATCTTCCTTCTTCTTCTACCACACTTGAGACAACTAACACTAATGTTGGGAATCACCCACCTATAAATAATCCTCTTCCTAAAAACACTAATACCCCACCTTCAAATACTAATTCAAAAATAAACACAACTCAAATTCTTGCACAAATAGTTCAAAAAATGAAAATCATGCAAACAAATAATCGTTCTCAAATGATGCAACTCCAACAACATTTATTACACATGACTCGTCAACAAACTCAAATCATCATGTCTCAACCAAATCAAAATTTTGTCCCTTCTCTTAGAGATGTCAATGGGAATATCATCCTTCAACCTACTTTGCATAATAAAAATCTTCAACATCTTCAAAATGAACCTTTAACTCTATTAATTTCATCCATAGATATTGGAAACATTTAACCAACTATCACATATGATGTGACTAAGGACCCTACTATATTTCTTAAATATTTTGGTAATCTATATAAGGAATGGGTCCAAACTAACACCTTTGTTATCACCAAGCTCTTAGACAAAACCTTTGTTGGTGATGAAATTAAATGGTAAAATGAAATTCCTAGACATTCCATATCATAACTAGAGGATTTAGTTAATGCTGTAGTGAAGAAATTTCAACATGATGACCTTCTTGAAAATTACCTTAGCCATTTCATCAATACCAAGTAACTTGTTAATGAATCTACTCACACTTTCATCAAATTATGGATGTCTCTCACTCATAACATGGACCATAACATAAATTATGATACTCTTTAAAAAATATTTGTTACTGCTCTTAAATTTCCCTTTCAATACAATGTTTGAATATTTTCACCTAAAACTTTAGAATAAGCCTTGGACCAAGCAAAAGGCAAGACTTTCTTAAGACTCAATTTGAAACATCTCAGCTAAATACTAAATAACCTTTCCAATAGTTTTATCATAACATTGATTCATCCAAGCCTCCCCAACCTCAAAATAGAACATCCAATTCAAGCAATTTTAACTTAACCCACCCTCCCTGGAGTCTAGAATAACTTAAGAATAAATTGCCACCCTCTAAACCCATTAGCTTTGATCCTTACAAACCTCCTCCAAAATGGTACAAAACTTATAAGTTTTTTTGGTAGCATGCTACTATAGGTCAATCTCATGAGTCTTTTCATGATCTTCACCTATTTCTTCTTTCTTCCTTGCTTGGACCATATTTCAATCTTGATACTCTAGAAAAAAAACATTATCAAGACTATCTTCAAGCTTCTCAAATTCAATCTCAATACCCACAATCACATCAACATCAACTACCTAATGAACAACAATAATTATCCCATACCTATACCTCATCCACTAATGTTTCTCAAACCATAGTTTTTCTTTCTTCCTACACTAATAGGGAAAGGATAACTAACATGAACAAATTTAAACATATCATTGCATCTATTGAACCTCAACCTCTTAGGTCACATGAAAACAAAGAGTACCTATTTCAAATTCCTACTCCAAATCATATCATACATGGTCCTTCTTTACCTCATTTATCTCTTCATATTTCTCCTAAACATCATCTATCACATTCAACATCCTTAAAATATAACAACCCAACACATTTACCTATCTCCAAATGCACCTACCAACCCAATGTAAATTATTTAAATATTTCAATGTTACCTCACTCCACCTCACATGTTGGGGCATATTATGATGCCCATCCCCATGTCCATTTAGACTTTAGGGCATCTTATGATGCCCATCCCTACATCCACTTATCCATTTGGGCATCTTATGATTCTCACTCTTATTCTAAAATACATAATAACAAATTAATTCAACTTCAAAAAACCTTCCAAGACTTATAGACTTGTATTTCACATGCTCATGTTTGATAAATATGTTAGCATAGATATTTCTTGTTGTATTTTTTTATCTCATGTTTCTTTGTTTTTGTGAACTTTACCTATTTAGTCACACTTTAATATAATCATTGTTTCATTTAGGTTATTTATTTTTATTATAGCTTACATTTGGTATTTGTTTTCATTTTTGTTCTCATATATCTCTTTCATTTTTTTTCTTTTATGTCATTATTTTCCTTAGTATCTTTATGATTATTTTTCCCCTTATTTACCAACCACCTTATTGGTGTTCACCTTGTGATTTTTAGTGTAAGACCATAAATAATACCTAGCCTTTCTCATAAATTACCACATTAAAACATATTTAAATAACATTTTGGGATGACTACTACATTCATTTGTGCTTGTACTAGATCCATTATAGGTTAGCATGGTTTCTCTAGTTACATGACTATCATAAGCATATATCCATCTCTTTCATATCACTATTTTGCCTCTTTGTGATCATTTATGAGCATATTCACCATTATATCACTTATTACATATATGGATATCTCATAATCCCCATAATTCCCTTATTTTATTTCATTTTAGGTTCACATTCGTTAATTTTGAGATTCCACACTTACTTGTGGACAAGTTTAGGAGTCTTTATACACCTTGGTTTTTAGGTCTCTCTAGTAACCAAGTGTAAGCTCTCTTGCGAAATTCATATTTAGCAACCATGTTTGGTTTTCCAAATATGTATGGAAGAGGAATAAGAAAAATCCATAAAGAAAGTTAAAATTCAAATCATTTGAAACAAAAGGCAATGATCCAAAAGGAAACATTCAAACTTCTCAAAAGTCAAATCACACTAAAAGATGTGATTCTAAGCACATCTCCTTTTTTTAGTCGAAGCTCAAAATTCACAGTTGGCCTCAAGATAGATCCAAGGTCTATTGGGGTGAAATAGGCCATTATATTAGAAAAGGAGAATAAAAAAATATTTTAGTGCTACCTACTTTCTCACATAAGTACCCAATCTTCCTAGTAGACTGATGAATCTATATGGGGTACTGAGGAATAAGAACACATTGTGGGAAGGTGGTTCCATTTTAATTTTCATGCATATATCCTTCATGGGATGATCTATATACTTCACTTATTATCCCAAGCTTTGTGTTCATTAGTAAAAATGTCCTAAGTGTTTCTATATGATTTCGCTTTCACATTCAAAGAGAGAATAAGAAACTATAAGAAGAATGGTCTGAGGCTTGTATGTACCTAGATGAAGTCGTGCGCACAAAAATTAGATGATAGCAGGAACTCCTCTTTGGTTGTGGAGGATGACACTTGAAAGAAAAAGAGACTAAAACACGAAAAATGTTAGATGAGGAGATGGTGGGCTGTCAAGCAAAAGCTTGATCCCTAATGTACGAAGACTTCCTTGAGGGATATCAACCCACTAATTAAAAATAGAATATTTGACAGAAATAGAAATAATGAAAAATAGAATGAAAGAAAAAAAAGACAAAAAGTAAAAATGCATACCTGATATATAGCAAACTACTTCACACAGTCGCCGATGTCAGTTTTTATGCCGGCGTCAGTCAAGAAATGTCACCGATGTCGGTTAAGATGCTGATGTCGATAGGGGTAATGATCGGTGTCAGTTAAGATAGTAGTTCTTGGATGGGATCTGGGTGGGTCTAGACAGGGTTCAGGACTACAGAATGGTCTGAAGTTTCGTCTGAGGGTTAAATAGCCTATTTGGGAGTCAAAAGGATTATTTGGGGGTCTGTGTAGGGATCTGGGTAGAGTTATAGACTATATATTCTAGAAAGGGTGAATAGAGGTAATACAGGAGGAAGTCAAGTTGGGTCTGTGGTCTGAATCTAAATCTGGGTGGTGATATCAATTAAAAACAATAACCAAAAAACAAAATAAAAGCACAGAACAAATGCTTACCTGTTACCTACTGAAGATAGAGTAGGAGACATGATTGCTATTGTCGATGTGTTGTATAAGTTCTATGTAGCAGACCCCCAGTGAGATGACTGAAGTAGAATACGTGTACCTGAGACAAAGAGTGAGAGAGATTTGATTGCAGATTGATTAAATGAAAAAAGTTGGCTGATCCTCACGAAGGTCCAATGAAAGAATGTTTTGAAAGAAGGTCCGATAACCGATCGAGAAACTGATTGAGAATCGAATAACAAATAATGGATTGAGAAACAAATTAACGAACATAGTTTAAGGTTAACCGATGCTAGCAGAACTACCGACATCAGCTGAAAAGTGACCGACGTCGGCGACGTCGATCGAGTAGTGACCGACATTGGCAGATGCAGAATGGGGACAGAGGATAATTTTAGCCTTCTACTCATTCTTACATGCTACCAGGGTCAAGGCTCATGGGAAAATGGTTGACAGGGGTTAAATAGGCATGGGAGAATAAAATGGGGGTTAAGGGGAAGACGATAAGGGTTAGACACAATTTTGGTGTCTACATTTGCCCCTTTTTGTCTTGTTGGTTGTTCTGGATGAACTGCAAGACAAAAATAGGAGTTGATTGCCCCAAGTGTGGGATAAGGTTGATTTCATCTTGTTGGTTGTTCAAGTGAACTACAAGATAAAAATAGGAGGGTTGGTTGCCCCGATTATGGATGAGGTATTCCCCCTCAAAGCAGGAGTCGAGGGAAAGGAACCTGAAATCAGGTGCTGATTTGATAAAGAGTGGATGAAAAATGGTGAGTGTGAATGTTGCAATACTTGTGATTGTGAGTATACCACTACATGAGATGGTTAGGTCAAAGTGTCGCAGGTCAAGGGTTGAGGAGTGCCAAAATTGAAATAACTGGGCCCTAGCATTAGTCGTAGCTGATCGGGTTATTTAATCTAAGTTGAAGCTCTAATGGTCATCGTGTTTCAGGTATCTCGAGCTCAGGAAGTGCTCTTAGAAAACATGAAAATGTCACAAGTAGTGGGGATCAACCGGCTTGCGATCCAATACTTGTGAGGGTCAAAAATAATCTACGCATAATTTTGCTAACCATTCGTGAGGTAGCATACATGCAAAAACAACCAAGGCAACATCGTCTTGGAAGTGGTCATGGTCGGAGGAGATAGGTATGATCTCCATGGTCATTGGTCGAGGTGGATGGATGGAAGAAAAAAAGTGGCCGAGCTAACCTCAGAACACTGAGTGCTACCTACATAGCCCTTGTGGTGAGGGCCTCAGGCCTATGTAGTTCTCCCTAAAGGGGAGGAAGAGGGTCGAAGGTATGGATTGGTCTTGGTCGAGGTCAAGATCATGGTCAAAGGATTGGGCAAAGGAAAGAATGGTTTGTCCATCAAGGAGATGAATAAACAAGGGTGGTCGAGCTAACCCCAGAAGATAGTCATGTCATCTGAGTGCTGCTTACATAGAGAAACTATATGAAATGGACCATGATGATGTTGGTCTGAAAAGAGATTAGGTTGAGTTGGATTTGACAAATGATGAAGTTTAAATGTGACCAAAGTGTAAAAAGGAGTGAAAGACATATTGCTCTTTCATTGACAAGGACCAAAATGATGGCATGGATAGAGGTTGTTAGAACAAAAGCCCCGTTCATGCATTACATCATTGACCAAGGGTTGTGTTAGGGAAGCAATCAAATCAGTTTGATATTTAAAATGAGCTCGAAATCCCTTGAGCAGGTGATAGGAGGAAGATAAGATAACCCATTTTAGAGCAGAGATAATTTTGCCCCTTTTTATAGGAGACCCTGAGACAAGTATAAGCCAAGTCCATGACCCTTTTTATTTTTTGGGGTGCAGACGGATCAATGTGGGAAGTCTGCATAGAGATGTCATTTTTCTTGGTGGTCATGTTGTGAAGCTGATCGATGCGAGAAGCTTCTAAGAAAAGTTTTTGTGTGTAGCAAGATTTAGTCATAGCCATCCTTCGAGGGAGTGGTCTATATGTTTGCTTTATATATAAGGGCTTTGAATAGTTGTCCTTCGAGGGAGCAGTCTATTAGCTACAACAATGATAGTACAGCTATCCTTTGAGGGAGCAGTCTATTTTTTTTTATTTGAGTTGGTGACCTTGGATATTTTGACATCTTGATTTATTATTTGTTGATAGAAATGTGAGTCATGGACAAGACTATAGAAGTTCAAGGGCTCCCTTTTATTAGGACAAAGAATCCATACATCATAAAAGGGTTATAGAGGATTTGTTAAGGGAAATAGGGTGGAAAGGATTGAGGATTAAGAGGACAGGGATTGCTTAAGGGATGAGCTCAAGGTAAATGTCAAGTGGATGAGTACTCGACTAATAGTAGAATGGTCACAGATGCAATGCATTAAGTGGCTCAAGTTCAGGCCGTCCATCAAGAGAAGACAGACGATAAGTTCCTGATCCATACTTATGCGTGATGATGTAAGGTCTAAGCCAATTAGGAGCAAATTTGTCTCGTTTACTCCATTCCATATTGGTCACGTGTTGATTCTCTTTGAAGACGAGGTCTCTGATGTTGAAATCTAGTTCTCTTAGATTCTTTTTATATGCTCATTTGATGTGATGTTGATAGACATGGAGATGGTTGAGGGCAGCAAGACAACGCTCGTCAAGTAACTCAAGTTGAGCTAAGCGAT
This sequence comes from Torreya grandis, assembly GCA_037957365.1. Classification (NCBI taxonomy): domain Eukaryota; kingdom Viridiplantae; phylum Streptophyta; class Pinopsida; order Cupressales; family Taxaceae; genus Torreya; species Torreya grandis. Next base: position 136,797 of record JARHVA010000401.1, on the reverse strand, counting down.
CTTGACGAAAGTCATCGTTAGAAAGAATGTCATGCAGAGAGATGCAGAGAGATGAGATCTATACTTCAAGAGGTAAGACAGCCTCTATTCTGTACAAGAGAGAGAAAGGGGTAGTACCCATGGAGGTTTGGATGCTAGTGCAGTAGGCCCACAAAGTGAAGGGAATGTGAATATGCCAATTCCTTCCAGTGTCGTTGACCACCTTCATGATAATTTTAGTCAAGATTTTGTTGGAAGCCTCGGCTTGCCCATTTGCTTGTGGGTAGTAAGGTGAAGAGAAGCTAAGCTTGATGCCAAATGAGTCACAGAGCTTTTGCACAGTCTTGTTTTTAAAGGACTTGCCATTGTTGGTGATGATTTTATGAGGGACATCGAAATGACAGATGATATGGGTGTTGATGAAGTCGACAATCTTGTCAAATTTTGTGGAGATGAGAGGAATGGCTTCCACCCATTTAGTGAAATACTCAGTGGCAGTGATGATGGACTGATGACAAAGAGATGAGTGAGGATTAATCTCACCGATGAGATCTAAGCCCCACTGAGAAAAAGGCCAAAAATCCTGAGTGACTTATAAGGCGTGGTTAGGAAGATGAAGCAAGTTGGAGTGCTGCTGACACTTGATGTAACTCTGAACATAGTCACTACAGTCTTGATGAAGGGTGGGCCAATAATAGCCCAAGTGAAGGATGCACTTGGCAACTAAATTACCACTGAAGTGTCTACCACAAATCCCGTCATGGACTTGCTTAATGGCATGAGAGGCTTCAGTGGAGGTTAGAAAGCGAAGAAGGAGACCATCAAAGCCTTGCTTATAGAGAAGACCCCCTAGCATGGTATAGTGAGTTGTGTGTTTGATGAAAGCTCATCACGCATTGCTAGAGAGATGGGGAGGAGTGACAGAATGAGATAAGTAGTCCACAAGTTGCTTATACTAGTCATCTCATGGGCTAGAGTCTATGGTGTTGACATGGTTGATGTTAGAGGAAAGGTATGAAGGAAACGACAAATGATGTACCATGATGAAAATTCTAGATGACGTTGATGAAGACAAAATATGTGAGGTAAGAGAAGCCATGGTGTCAGCAAATTTATTCATGGATCGAGGAACAGTCTACAAGAGGTAATGGTCAAAAGAGGCTAGAAGAATGTCAACATGGTTTTTTTACCTTTGTAAAATTTCATTTTTATAGAGGTATGAACTGTTGACCTGGTTGATGACAAGCTGCGAGTCACCGAAGATGATGATGGACTTGATGTTGAGAGAAAGGGCGGTCTGAAGTCCCAAAATTAAGGCCTTGTATTCAGCCATATTATTGGTACAATCAAAGTCGAGCTTGAAAGACAAAGGCATGGGTTCCCCATTGAGTGGGATGAGAATAACTCCTACACCCCCACCAAGTTGACATTTGGAGCTGTCGAAGAACATGGTCATTTGGTAGACAGTGTCATCGGTGGAAAGCGTGGTGATAGACTCGTCAGGGAACTCACACTGTGAAGGTTGATTATTGGGAAGAGGGACATCTACCAGTTGATCAGCGATGGTTTGCCCCTTGATAGATTTCTGCTAGATGAATTCAAGGTCAAACTCAGCAAGCAACATGAGCCACTGAGCCATACGTTGATTTTGATATGGCTTGGAGTGCATATACTTAAGAGGGTCAGTGTGAGTGATGACAAAGGTTTTGTGGTTGAGAAGATAATGGCAGAGCTTAGTAGCTGCAAAGACTAATGCCAAATAGAGTTTCTCGGTATGAGTATACCGAGTTTCATAGTCAACCAGTGTTTGGCTGATATAGTAGACCGCTTGCTCATGGTGATGCTCGTCTCGGTGTGCGATCATGGCACCTAACGAATGGTTGGTAGCAGAGATGTAAAGGTAGAAGGGTTAGTCATATTTAGGTGGAGTGAGGACTGGTGGAGAGACTAGATAGCATTTGAGGGCTTTAAAAGCCTCTTGACAGTCCTTATCCCATTTAAAGGAGATGATGAAAAGGTTGGCAGTGGTCAGAGAGCTGCAAGATGAAATGGTGAATGGACTAGAGCTTCCCTTTCAAACTATGAAGTTGCTTGAGATTGGTCAGAGGTGGCATCTCGAGGATAGCACAGATTTTGGCGGGATCTATCTCGATGCCACGAAAAGAAACGATAAAGCCTAAGAGCTTGCCGGAGAGGACCCCAAAGACACATTTCTTGGGATTAAGGCAGACATTGTATTGAAAAAGGTGAGAGAAGATGATTTTGAGAATGGTCAGATGGTCACGGTGAAACTTGGACTTGCCGAGCAGGTCATCCACATAGTCTTCCATGATTTTGTGGAGGAGATCATGGAAAATGTAAGTCATGACATGATGATAAGTGGCGCCCACATTTTTTAAGCTGAAAGGCATGACCCGATAGTAGAAATTCCCCCATGGGGTGATGAAGGTAGTCTTGTGCTGATCTTCTGGTGTAATCAGGATCTAGTTGTATCCTAAAAACCCATCCATGAGAGATAGCATCTCATGACCGGCTATGAGATCAACAAGTTGGTCAATGTTAGGAAGAGGGAAGTCATCTTTGGGACAGGCTAGGTTAAGGTCACGATAATCTATGCAAATCTGGATTTCTCCAGTCACTTTGGTGATAGGGATGATGTTAGAGACCCACTGCGGATAATCGATAGGTTAGATGAAGGAGATAGAGAGAAGGCGCTAAAGCTCCTCTTTAATAAGAAGTGCAATGTGAGGATGCATCTTTCGAAGCTTTTGCCTAACAAGCTTAGCTTCTAGTTTGGTGACTATGTTATGGGTAGCAATGGTGGGGTCGATGCCAGGCATGTCATGGTAGGTCCAGGCAAAGGCCTTGCTATGGTCTGAGAGGAATTGAGTGTAGGCTAGCTACTCCTAAATGTCTAAAGATTGACCAATCTTCAAGACATGAGGAACATAGAAAGAAGGGAGGTTGATGTCAATGGTTGATTCATTTAACATAACCTGGGTCTCAAAAGGGAGAGAGCGCTGGATGAAAGAGTCATCGGTGCCCATGTAGGAAAGAATGGCATCGTCGTCAATGCAATGGACAGTGTGAATGGTTGCCAACGCATCCTCTATCATGCTGGGAAAAATGAGAGGGAGAGACTTAGACACCTCATTTAGCTGATAGGTTAGGGGTTCCAAGCGGATGGTGTTTATGCAAAAAAAAACTAGAATGGATGGAAACCACCGACTCCGTAGGTGAAAGGGGAAGAATGGGTGAGCTTGGAGGAGATTGGTCATTGGTGGGCTCAGGACAGAGGTTTGTAGAGGCCTGAGTGGGGTCATGGTATCCCAGGCCATATCATTTCTTGGCACTGTCATTGTTGAGAGGCTTAATGGGCTGATGGGATCCTTGTTCATAGCGTCCAAAGCCAAAACCTTCCATGCACACCTATAAAGATAAGTGTGTGCAAAGGTGGGGTTGCCAAGAAATGAGAAGTCTGATGTGAATAGTTGCGGTGAAGAGAGAGGATTGCCATCAGTAGGAGCTTGATTGAGCCCCCCATAGACAAGGTTGGTTCGAAGGTGAGGAGGACCATAAGGCAGAACCATCTCGATCTGGTGATCATAACTAGGGCTGTGGTGAAGGCTTCCATACTCTTACAGAGTTTGGAATATGTCTAAGGTCAACAAGTGATATTCCCCAAGTGAAAGTCATTGGAAGATGTCTTCCATGGAGTCTGTGGTTACTGCTTGAAGAGGAGGGGTGAGGGCAACTGTCGGTTGCGAACTAGTTGAAGCTTCTACGGATGGAGGCAGCATCGGGGTTGATGGCTTGATAGGAATGAGGACATCGTTTGGCTGATAAGTTGTGTTATAAGTTTTGAAAGGTGATGGGTCAGCGAGAATAGTGTGGACTTGCCTGTCATGCTCAAATTTCACACAACGATGCAGGGTAGAGGGAACACAAGCCATGGCGCGGATCCAGGGTCAGCCCAACAAGATGTTATATTGAAACTCTCCTTTGATGATATAGAAGAGCTCTAAGACTATGCGTGGACCAACGTGAATGTGAAGGACGACTGTGCCAATGGTTGTAGCAGTGGTGTCATTAAAGGATCGCAAGATTGCATCAGTTTTGGATACGCAATTCTTGGGGAGGGTCAATTAATCAAAGGCGTGGGTGGAGATAATGTTGATGCTGGCACTTACGTCAATCATAATGTGCTTGATGTGAGTTCGATCAATATAGGCAGTGATGAAGAAGCAGCATCCTGATCTTTCGTGTTAGATGTAAGAATCTTAAAATCGCTAAAAGTGATGGAGGTGATGGGGGATAAAGAGTGGACTAGAGTAGCGAGTGGTTAGGGGTCCTCAGGTTAGACCTCCACTGCCTGCAAGACTTGGATAAGGGCTTGATGATGTTGGGGTGAGGTTTGGATAAGGTCATAAAGGGACATCTTCACGGGCATTTGGTGAAGTTGTCTTAACATGGAGTCATGAATCGCCCCTAAAGAGGAAGAAGAAGAGGGTTGAGATGAGCCCAGGATAGAAATCTTGGGCTTTGGTGGTTGAGGTGGCAGGATGAAAGGATAGGTCCAAGGAATGGCAAATTTTTCTTTTGCCTTGTCCTTTTGTGACCTAGTGGTTATGTGAATGGCATTGATTTTGAAGATAGGGGGTGAAGGAGATGGAGGGGTCATGGCCTGCTAATGAGATGTTGATGTGGTTGAAGAGGTTGGAGGAATGTGGGAAGGTATTAGGGGTCGGTCAATAGTGTCCTCAAGAAGAAGAGTGTCTTTATCCATGTAGCGGTGAATGACGGCCTTGAGGGCATAGCAAGTTTCGGTATCATGTCCTGGCGTACGATGATATAGGCAAATCTTTGTATCATTGAACTAAGAGGGCTTAGACCCAAGATGTTGGAAGGGTCTGATGGGTAGAAGGGTTATGCTGGAAGTCTGCAAAAGTTGGTGCAATATCGGAGAGTATGAGCCTACTAAAGGATCCGTGCTAGTTGATGTGTGCAATGCTGGTGACTTTTGTTTGGGCGGTGTTGGAGGAGGCTTCCGTACCATCTTCTGGGTTGATGGTGTGGTGGCAAGGGAAGATGACACATTCTTCGTGAGAGGTGCCAAAAGTTTTGGAGAGGATAGGCTGGAAGTAGGCAAAGGAAGCAGCAGGGGCAATTAGTTTTGATTAGAGTTTGAAGTGGGGAGGATTTTGATCAAGGTCAAAGGATGAGGGCCCAAAATGGAGGGCAATGGTGATGGGGGAGGAGGAGTTCACCTCTATGGAAGACTACTATTGGTTAGAGTCTGGTCTAAGTCCACCTTCACTTGTGGATGAGTGAGGTTGGAGACAGGGCGAACGCCGAGTGACTTGATAGGTTTTGATGGGATAGATGAGGATTTCGGTCTTGATGAGGTTGGTTGAGATTTAGACGGTCTAGAAGTGAAAGTTTGGTTTTTGTTGAGAGTCTCGAGAGATTCTGCCATGGGAGGATTGGCAGCATGAGATGAGAGGGCGTGGGCATTTTGAAGAGCTTTGAGACGCTCCCACAATACCTAATGCTCCACTTTCCTTGAAGGGAGAAGTCCAATTTTCTCCACTAATCAGAAAAATGGTTGAGAAGGTGTTGGATGAGGCTTGGGTCCTTGAGAAGATGTTGATGGTTGTGGGGCCAAAGATGAGACTGGTGTAGCAGTTTCAGACCCGAGGCATGATGAAGTTGTGACAGTTTCATCTTTGGTTGGAGATGGAGGAGAGACAGGTTCTTCCCTGGGGGGAGAAGAAACCAGAGAATGAGGCTCCTTAAGAGGGTAAAGGACAGGGATGATTGTGCCCTCCACTTGCAGTTGAGGAGTAGGAAGGGTCAGGTCCTCCATAGGTAGCAAGAAAGAGGATGGTGAGACCGGTGGTGTCAGTATGGTCAAGGCATCCTCCAATATAAAAGAGGTTAACAGAGAACTAATCGGAGAAGGAAGTTCATCCACATGTGATGGATTGGTAGGTAGACTAACCTCTTGAGTTTGTGAAAGAGGTTGGTTGGGGATGAAGGGCAAGACCGTATTGACTTTTTGTATATTATGTTCGTGAGTGTTGTCAGTCATGGTCTGGACATTGTTTTGCGTCGAAGGATGATTGGGAAATGGTTGCTTGAAGATGTCGATGCCCTGATTGGGTGGTGCATTGAGATTGTCGAGGATGAGGTCACCCTTTTCTAGCATGTCTTGGATGATGTTTTTAAGGGTCTTGCAGTTGCCTGTGTCATGACCTTTAACACGGTGGTAGTTGCAAAAGTCATTTTCCCTATACCACGCATGGATGGCGTGTGAGGGATCGAATTGTGGAGGTGGTCAGATTTGAGGGAGATTGAGAACCCCCTGTTTGACAAGTTTTTCCAACACATATGCGTATGACTCTCCAAGTGGAGTATATTGTCATTGCACGTATCTCTACTGGAATTGGTGAGTGATGCTTTGGGATGTGGATGGCTTAGGCTAGTTGGTTGAAGGTGAAGAGGATGAAAGTCTAAAGACTACAGTGTTTGTTGATGCCTTAGACTTAGAGTTAGATGAAGAAGACTTAGAAGAAGAGGAGTCATTGGTCTTGGAGTTGGGATTCTTACTCTACAACTTGACTTTATTCTCCTCGATGGCACGTAATTCAAGCTTACAGGCCATCATGAAGGCTTCGTCAAAGGTGCGAAAGGTCTAAACCCGCAAGGTAGAAGAAATATGCTTGGCACAGGCTTGAGAGAAAAGTTTGATAAGTTCAGGTTGGGGCAAGGAAAATGAGAGTTGATTGATGAGGCCTCTCCAGTGAGCAATGAAATTAGCTATGGATTCATCCTCGAACTGGTGGATAGAATAGAGGTCTGTGATTGAGACCTTCTTGGTGATGTTGATGGAGAAGTGATCAAGAAAGAGCTAGGCCAACTGTGTGAATGTGAAGAGGGAATGGCTGGCAAGAGAGCTATACCAGTCAAGCGCAGCACCAGAGAGAGACATAGGAAATGTGTGTAAAAGCAATGCATCATCATGGGCAATAAGGTAACAGGCATGTCTAAATGCTCGTAAGTGTTATTGCGGGTCTTCCTTGCTCTGGAAATGAGAGAATTTAGGAAGCTCCCATTGACTGGGGTATGGCCTGATTGGGATAAAAGGATGAATGGGCTCATTGCAAATTTACTCGTATGAGAGAGCATTACGTGAGCCAAAAATGGAGGTCTCTAGGCTAGACATCTTGTCCATCAGCATTTTGATGATGTCTGCTGACGGATTGGCAGGTGGAGCACCCCCTAGATTATAAGGTGCTTGAAAGATATTGAGAGGGGCATATGACATGGTTGGTTGCGTAGACGCAACATATGGGTAGTTAGTTATCGGGATAAAAGTTGAAGCCAAGGGCACTTGTGTTATGGGGTTGGTAGGCACAAATTGGATAGGGGTCGTCAAAGATGGTTGAGGAGTGGCCACACTTGTTGAAGGGTAGATAGTTACTCTTGTGTTGATAGGTGCAAGAGTAGAGGGGATAGAGACCACTAGGTTTTGGAAAGGTGTAGGATTTGGCTGAGTTGTTTGAGGTTGAGGGGGTACCAAAACCCCCATGGAGGTAGGTCTAGAAGGAGAGGCTAAATTTTGAAGGTAGGACATGATTGGGTTATTGGTCGAGGTGTTAGCTTGATTATCTATAGGTTGAATTGTAGATGTTGTTGATGTGATCATTGTCTCAACTAAGGAAGTCGGCATCCCATAGATTGGGTTGCCTAAGGAGTCTCGCATTTGGCTATGCGTGAGATAGTGCTGCAAGGCTTTGATGTTGAGGTCTAAGAATCATGAGAAATCTTGGTCCCCTTCTGGGACAATAGGAGTCTGGGGCGGGGTTGGGCAAGTAGGAGTTCTTTCAGTCTCTGAGTGGAACTCCATTATAGGACTAGTTATGGACGGGGAAGATGGAAGCGGTTGATGCCTAGCGTGGTCAAGAAGATCCTTGGTTTGACTGTGAGTCAGAACCATTCAAGGTGAGAAAGAACATCCTCACAAGCTCAAACAAGCAGATAAGAACAAAAAAGATGAAGAACACAAGCAGACTCTAAACGTTAAATCCCTAGGAATAAACTTTTAGAATCCTGTGGCTTATGCCTTCGAATGTGTGTAGGAAGATTGGCTTTTGAGATAGGTCCTAGAAAAAGTAGTCTAAAGCTGGTTTGAGGTTTGTTTAGGTGCTCAAAAGTCTGGGTTAGGTTCCATACTTGGCCTGGTGCTAAGGAGCAAGCTCCCCTCACTTCACGAGTCCAGTGATAAGCTGGGCCCGCTTCGCCAAAATATACTTCCCCTAGAGATTATCCTCTGCCAGAGAATGGAGTGGGCTTTCCCCTTGGTGGTGAAATCCAAGTGGGATTGCCAAGATGGGTAAGGTATCCGCTGGGTGATGAAATCCCAGTCGGGCCTTGTCTCAGGTGAGTTTTGATGTTTGATTTGTGCAAGTGGTTTGGTTGTGTAACATAAAGTGGACTACGATTAATTCAATATGTAGTTATTAATTACTAGGTGTGGACTAAGAAATACAAGCAAGCATAAATGAAATGCAATGTGTTTTAAGCCTAAGTCGAAATGTTAAGTTCAGATGAAAACAAGTTGAGAAAGGGTTGAAGAATATGACTTTTGACTAGTTTGAAATGCAAGAAAAGAAAGAAAGGTTCTTTTTAATCCTGCTTATGATGTCATTTGGAAAATAAAAAAAGAGATGAAAAGGAGAATCCTAATGCACCCTATATGAACAGAAAGAAAAGAACCCAAGGAAGACCCTAGGGTCCCACCGGGCATGCCAGAATGTTTCTATATGATTTCGCTTTCACATTCAAAGAGAGAATAAGAAACTATAAGAAGAATGATCTGAGGCTTGTATGTACCTGGATGAAGTCGTGCGCACCAAAATTAGATGATAGCAGGAACTCCTCTTTGGTTGTGGAGGATGACACCTGAAAGAAAAAGAGACTAAAACATGAAAAACATTAGATGAGGAGATGGTGGGCTATCAAGCAAAAGCTTGATCCCTGAAGTATGAAGACTTCCTTGAGGGATATCAACCCACTGATTAAAAATAGAATATTTGACAAAAACAAAAATAATGAAAAATAAAATGAAAGAAGTAAAAGACAAAAAGTAAAAATGTGTACCTGATATATAGCAAACTGCTTTGCACAGTCACCGGCATCAGTTTCTATGCCGACATCAGTCAAGGAATGTCACCAATGTCGGTTAAGATGCCGATGTTGGTAGGGGTAATGACCGGCGTCGATCGGGGTAGTAGTTCTTGGATGGGATCTGGGTGGGTCTGGATAGGGTTCAGGACTACAGAATGGTCTGAAGTTTTGTCTGAGGGTTAAGGAGCCTGTTTGGGAGTCAAAAGGATTATTTGGGGGTTTGTGTAGGGATCTGGGCAGAGTTACAGACTGTATATTCTAAAAAGGGTGAATAGAGGTAATACAAGAGGAAGTCAAGTCGGGTCTGTGGTCTGAATCTAAATCTAGGTGGTGATATCAATTAAAAACAATAACCAAAAAACAAAATAAAAGCACAGAACAAACGCTTACTTGTTACTTGCTGAAGATAGAGTAGGAGACATGATTGTTGTTGTCGATGTGTTATAGAAGTTCGATGTAGTAGACCCCCAGTGAGATGACTAAAGCAGAATACTTGTACCTGAGATAGAGAGTGAGAGAGATTTGATTGTAGATTGATTGAATGAAAAAAGTTGGCTGATCCTCACGAAGGTCCAATGAAAGAATGTTTTGAAAGAAGGTCTGATAACTGATCGAGAAACTAATTGAGAACCGAATAACGGATAACGGATTGAGAAACAAATTAACGGATGCAGTTTAAGGTTAACTGACACTGGTAGAACTGTCGACGTCAATCGAAAAGTGACCGACGTCAGTGACGTCGGTCGAGTAGTGACTGACATCGGCAGATGCAGAATGGGGACAGAAGCTAATTTTAGCCGTTTGCTCATTCTTACATGCTGCGAGGGTCAAGGCTCATGGGAAAATGGTTGACAGGGGTTAAATAGGCGTGGGAGAATAAAATGGGGGTTAAGGGGAAGATGATAAGGGTTAGACACAATTTCGGTGTCTACACTAAGTCCTTGGTGTTGATAGTTATTTGTCTTTCTCACTTGCCTAGTGTGTCTCATTCTTGCTAAGGATGTTCACATCACCCATGTGGCACCTCAGATTCCTTATTTACATCATATTTTCCTTATATTCCCCTTATTTGATATTTATTTTTAGTTGATCACATCCTTGATCACATCTACCTTATTACACCTCTTATTTTATAGTTTGTGAGTTGCATTGTAAGACCTTGGATAATACCATGACTTCTTCACAAATACCCTTACACCATTTTCTTACCACACCATCTCATTATCATCCTAGTCATGTCATTAGTTGGTTGCATTTTCTTAAATTGTATCTTAGAACAAGCACTAAGTTTGAGTTTTCATATTTTAGATCTTTTGATATCCATTTCTCCATCATGTTCTTGTTTGATTTTTGTAGACTTCATTGATATTTCATATGACATGTTCTTACATATTTTTCTTTATGTATGACTTCTTGATACTTGTATTATATATTGATTTACATTTCATTTTCAGTCATTTATGATTTCTTTATGTTTGATTCAACATGCTTATCTTACATTAGGTTACTTTTCACTTAATTTCGTATATTTGTTAGCTTTGTCTTGCATTGATATTTCATTTTATCATTCATGTTTTACATACTTCCCAGCATGATTTAGTATATTCTACATTCCTTTTTGACATTTATGTTTTACATGCTTCCCAACATGATTTAGTGTGTTTTAAATACCTTTTTATGATTTATGTTTTCCATGATTTCCAATATGATTCATTGTGTTCTATAATCATTTGCCATCATTTTTCATTCATTTGCCCTCAATATTTTTTTCTAACCTTGCCTTAACAATCCTAATTTGCCAATTTTCCTAAATCCCTCAGATATTTGTCTCTATTAACTCTTTTTCCAAAACATAAACTATTTTGGAATCATAATGTTATAGAGAATATTTTCCACTACTATATGCCTATATTTCGAAAAAAATGATTTTTGGCTATTTTTGCACTCATCTCTACAGGTTCACCTAATGTTCTTCACATTTGGATTCCTTCACTTATCTTTCAATCTCCTTATTTATCTAAAACACTAAGGTAAGTAAAGGTATGTGTTTTTCAATTCTATCCTTTCATTTATCTTATTTTCTCCTTATTGAATTTAACTTAGCATCAGTCTTATGTGTTATCATGTTCTATTCTTGAAGCACCATCCTGTGTTGCACTCATGTGACATATGATGAGTTTCAAGTGGGGAATATGTATACAAATAATATTTTAAAACTTTTATCACTTAATAATTCTCTTTATCTTTTAAGAACCCACTAGTCTCAATATCTCTCTGAGTGCAAGATTGTTGTCCCTTTTTCCACATATTATCTACACACTTATCTCTTAAAAACATTATCTCTAAGCTTATTATTCTCTATTACACACTCCTCAATCACGTTCCTACCTTTTTACCCCTTTTTCCTAGACTTAATCCCTTTTATACTATTCACTCTACCAGGTCAATTGGGTTGCCCCTGTATAATTTTAGGTAAACTTTATATAGGGTCTAGGTTGGCTCTTGACCGACCTAGCTTGTGACCTAGTGAATTCTTATCCATAACTATGCTAGGTCGATTGGGTTGACCCTGTTAGTCAAAACTTTTAGAAGGGCTTAGGGTTAAATCCACCTATATATACAAGTTAATTTCTCCATTATTTAGAAAAGAGAAGAAGAATTAAGAGCTATTATGAATTTGATTATATACCATTATACTTGAGGAGAAAGCTTAGGGTTTCATAATTTATTTAGAGATATGAATCTTATCTTGTCGAGAAGTATTTTGGATGCATTGATAGGTTTTATACCATAGATTTGATTTATCCTTGCCATTCTTACATACGATAACAGCCTCTTATGAAGTACCTTGACCAAAGGAGAGATTGAGGCTCGATAGGTTCATCTTCAAAGTTAAGTATTACTAACTTTTTTCCTTCTTTATAAGAGTAGATAGATATGTATTTGTACTTATCTTCCATTCATTAGGATTCTGTATACATTGACATGAGTATATGTCTCTTATGCATGTTTATGTTTACTATTTTTAACCTCACTTTGTGCCACAAGCTTTGCTGAGCACTATATTAGACTTTAATTTACTTGTTATTAGTTTAGTAAATATAAAACATAGGACCTAGCTAGGGTTATTGCATGATTGTGCTTGATTGGAGGCTTTGGAACCCTCCATAACATTGTGTATTATGATAATAGATCCTCTAATTAAGTCTAGTGGATCCCTATATTGGTCATGTTCCCAATTATCTAATGTATCCCAAATCAAAAGTGTAAGTATGATCTATCTTATTCAAGTTAGGATTGATTTATAGACATGATGCATTTTTTATTACATAGAGACACTATTGATCAAAACCCACTATTTATCCCTCTAATAAATTTTTAGCCAACACATCTAGTTCATGTGAGATGAAGGTTGAGGAGTGGGATGGCCCAAAAAATGGAACCCCCTCCATTTTTCATGATCCTCCACATGGTATACATTTTGAGACTTGAAACCACTTATTTTTTATATTTATGGTATCTTTATTACAAAGGTTTATTTTAGACCTTTGTCAAATTAGTATGCTTATTTTTCACCTATAGTTATAGAGATCTAATGGATTGGAGGTAGGGAAACCCAAAAGGAATCCCCCTCAACTTTTTTACCCCTTCCACATAGAAATGGTTTCGGGATTTGAAACCTCATAGTTTCTAATTTTTTCTAGTTTATTCTTAGGGAGGTCTGTTTAAGCATTATTAGTTATTACAAGCTCCTGAGAGCCCCAAAATGGTTTGATCCAAAAGGGGACCCCTACTATTTTTGCATCCCCTTCAATTTGAGACTCAAATATAAATCTAAAACTTTTTTTTAATTTTGACCTTGATGTAGCCATACATGGTTTTTAAGGAGTTTGAAGATCCCAATACCTATTTGACAATCATAGGAGACTGAGACATCACAAAAAAACTTAGACACACATATTCCTATCACATTATAAAATTAAAAGTGAAAAATATTAGTTTTGTCCAAAAGCTTAGAGACTCCATTAATAGTAGTCATCTAGGGCTGATGAAGGAGAGGAGGGATGACCATTGAAAATTCATCCTCTAACACCTCGTCCCTCCATATTTATGATTTTTATTTTTAAACACTAATTTGGATACCTTATGGCCTCCATAATGATATTTAGGTCACCTTTTACTTTAACTAGATTTGATGGCCTAGATCAATTTGATTCAATGGTGGAGATTAGGTAAACCAATCCAAAGGGATTAAATGAGATATTTTAGGCACCTTTTGATGTCTAATGAGGTTTATTTAATATTTTATATATCACTTTTCTTGAATTCAAGTTAATGTGAAATAAAACTTCATGTGTGACTTAATTAAAAACTAAGCCATGTGATTGGTCAGAATCACTCATAACCCTCCTTGTACTCTATTGGGAATTAAGACATCTTATTTAATAAGTGGTTTTTGGAACCCACCTCCATTTTGTTGTGTATTCCTTTTCATCCTTGAGGTTATCTGGCCTACTAGGACTACTTAGTGAGTTGTAGGCTTGCGTAAGAGCTTATAGGATGATTATAGAAAGTGGGGCCTACATGGTTATGTGGAAAAAATGTGTTTACTTGTGAATTTCCTCCTTATTATGTTGGAAATTATATTGTGAAGAATGTGAGATATACATTCTAAAAAAATATGTCTGTTTTTGTGAGTCTTTCATTGTGTCACTTTTTGGGCATGACATTTTGGTATTAGAGCATGGTTTATACACTGGGAATTCTAGGATCTTTTTTTAGTACTACTTATTCTACATCAAACTAATGTGTATACCTTTTAGGTGTTATACCTCTTTGAGGAGGTAAGTGCAATACATATGAATAATTTCTTGGATTATGGATGTTTTGGCCAAGTATTAGATGATTGGCTTCATGTTTCAGTCTCTATGATTAAGAGACCCATATTTAGATTTTGTTAGACATCCACCTATATTTTTAAATATATTAGGTTTGAAAAAGTATTATAATAAGGTTCTAATATGGTGTTAGGAATTTAGTGTGCCATAGAGGCCAAGCTCATGAGAGAGCTCTTGTGTGTTAGGTTGATGGGACTTTCCCATGAACATTATAATGCACCTCTTACCTTAGAGGAATTATTAGATAAGTTAATTGATATTTTAGTATTGGTTTTCAAGACCATGGAGATTGATATTATCTAGACATTAGAGTGTCTTGCATGTCTAGGGTCTAAATGATACTTTCTAGGTTCAGTGACCACTTTTCAATAAATCATTGCCTTACCATTCAAGTTGAGTATACTAGAGGGTTAATTTATGTCTCTCTTACCCTAAGCGATGAGATTTGAATAGATTGGGATAAATTATTAAATCCATTCCTTTTTTCCTTAGTTATCAAATTTTACCTTATGAGTAGTTCCATGAAGAGCTTGGACATAGTCCCTACTTAGACCAAAAGCCTTATCTAATGTGGACCACAAAGGGTTACATATACCTAGGAACACACTTGGTCTATCTAGGGAATAGGAGCCTCATGTTTTTTCACATGGTTTTCTACTTGAAACCTATATGTGTACATGTGAGTGTTGTTAGATTTAGTCCTCACCTTCTGTGATAGACTAGTGATACCAGGTGGATGGCCTTGACATGGAGCCTCATATGGGTCTCTTTATTTTCACCCATCATTATGGAGAATGGCATTTATATAATTTTATTATTTAGACATTCCTTATCTTAGCCACACATGGAGAGACTATCCATTGGATTTGGACATTAGTGTTGGTTAGATAGGAACTTTTATGCCTTTGTGGCATCTTGGCACCAAGTAGATTTGAACATTAACTGAGTTAATTTATTGATTATGTTAGAGTGGTACTATTATTTATTGTGCACACATTCTCAAAACCCAATCTATAATATTTTAGTTGGATGTTGATATCAAAATCTTGTGGTCAAAAATCACTTTGAGGTTATGGCCTTGTTTCTTAGAGTATCTACTTAGAGAACACCCTTGTGTTGAACAAAAAAGGGTTTAGAGGTGAATTTGTTGATATGGATCCTCAAGAGGAATGTGATATTATTTTTCTCATTAAAATGAAGGTTATATTATACCTAACTACTTGTGGAGCATATTTAATGGATTGATGTATACATGATAGTTTTAATTCTTTGATAATAGGGATATATATTCCTTGTAAATAAGTTTTGATTCCATGGTGGTGGAACCTAGTTGGGTGGGTTACGTTTGATTGTTGATATCATTAAAGTAAGATAAATCTCTTTATATCTAGAGCTAGAAGTAACCATGTGTGGGTTTACCTCCTCATTTTCAAACATACTCATGACAAGATGTTTTTTAGATTATATGCTAGTTTTATAGAGCATATAATTTAGCATTGACTATGTTATCCAAAATTTTATGGGTGTTGATCATTTGAGGTGACCCTTATAATTTTATATTATCCATTACATCCATTTTTATAATACATGTGTAAATGCATGTAATATATAGTAGCATATGGTACCATATAGGATGATTGTGTCAAGAATTGTAGTTCCTTGTTTATTAACCATACCACATCCTTGTTTGGATTATGAAGTTTGGTCCATCCTTGAGTATGTCTTGTTGAGTAGTCAAGTGTTTCACATCCTTGATTAATGATGTTTTTTGGCCTTAAAGGATACATTCATTAGTATTGTCATATTCTTAATCATATTGTCAAGTAATTTGTTCATTGACACCTAGTATGATGTTTTTTCCCCTTATTTGAAAGGTTTTCATTGATTATGGTATCAGTTTACTATAATGTCATTAGCATAGGATTTTAGTTTAGATCTAGAAGGACCAAGTTCCTAGGCACCGTAATGGATATGCCTCATGAGTCTTATAATTTGAGATGTCATTTTGGGGATCCTTTTTAAGTTAAGTATTTATGGTACATTGAGTGTGTGCCCTTTGGATAACTTATAACTTCTAGAGTTGTTATGGCTAGTTTGACTAAGTGACTTGTGAGTGCTTATCGTATACCATGTTGGGTAGGAGAGTACCTAGTGTAGTTCATGAATTCATGAACAAGAAGTTCATAAAACATTTTTTATAACTTATGTCTTACGCATAATTGGTGATAGATATACCTTTTAATTGGTCAGCAAAGTCACGAAGGGCCACTTGTGTCTTATGTAGTAAGTGTTGTGCGAGCATATGATTTTTTTCACCTTAGCAAGTGTGCATATGTAGTTTTATTTTTATGTCTTGTTGATGTCAATCCTAGGGGAGGATAAATCATAATATCCCATGGGGATTGGAACCACCCTTGAGTGGTAGGTAACTTACTAATAGTATAGGAGTTTAGTTTATTTTGTTGTGACTTCCTATGTGTTAAGAGTTTGGTGGTGGATTGATATTCCATCCACTCCCCTGAATTGAGGGAGAGGTTTTGATTTTTTAGTGATAGGATATTATTACGATGAGTTGATACTCTCTCACCATCAAGTGACACCATTATAAGTCTATTATGTATATTTTATATTTTAATATGTTAAATAAGTTTTATTTTGGTTGGAGACTTGTTTATTTAGTGTTATTTTGACAACATTCCTTGACCTTAACATAATGGTATCTTCTACTTCATGTTGGCCAGAGAAGTTGTATAGATGGAGAAAATTGATGCATCCATGTGGTTTAATCATTATTCCTCCTATTTATAGAAACATGTTGTGGTGTTTACCATTTACAGGTTTGGTAAGTGTGTGGTGGTTTTGGAAACTTGGGTTGTGATGTTTTCTTTTTATCGTATGAGGGTGTTGATGAATTTTTTATATTTATGGATATGGTATCTCCCTAATCCCCATTAGTGGCCTTCAAAATTCCCAATTTTTAGTATTATTGTATTTGGACTTGTGAAATTTTACCACGTGATGTGGTGAACCTTGAATTTATTTTGGTTCTTGATTTAGATTTATAAGTTGATTGAAATCATTATTTTATGATTTTTCTTATGATGTATCTTTGAGGTTATTTATCTATTTATTATTTTAAAACTATAGTGATAGTTAGATCTCATAATTTTATTTAATTTATCGAGTTTTGTATTGAATTGGGTTGTTTGTCCATTTTTACATTTATTACCCTAATCTTTATTCTCATTTGTGTATTGAGTTGTATTGTTTGGCCAATTTATTTACTCCATGGTTGGATTGGTTTTGTTCTCATCTTATTTAAAATGTGTTGTTTTATTGAGCCTTTTGTGAAATTTTCACTTTGAGAGAGTATGGAAGTAGTAGGTGAGAAGTATCATGTTATTTTTATGGATAAGATAAGCTTATGACTTGTTGCATAACTTATTGAGCAAATTGGGAGGTATTATTTCTCTTGTTATTTCTATAGGGGTTGTAAGGATGATGTGATCCTTGGCCTTATTTGTTATGTTAATTATGATCATATATTTTATCCTAACTCTAAGAGTGATGGATAAGGGTTATATTATGATATTGGATACACCTTGGATATTTTAGTGTACAAATTTACAATGTATGATCTATTAGTATAGATTTATGGTCATTAACCTATATATACCATTGAGTGGAATCAACAAGATTACTAGTGATTGTGATAAAAATAATTAAACTAAATATTAACCCTTAGTTACTTCCAAGAGGAAGCCTACATAAGGGGATGGGGATATGAGACCTTGCTTCCACATTGCTTACATTCGACATGTTATGTTGAGAACACATCCTATAGGGACATGCCTTATGTGTTGTTGGGACATGAAACGTATTGAGTTCTTGGGATTGAGTCAGAGATTATGAATGTTATGAGATGCTATTTTTTTCTTATGCAAGAACATTGTTATGCTTAGATAGATGATTACTATATTTATTATGATGTTGTTGTACTTACATTAATAATTATTCATTTTGATTAGTATTGATGCAATATCATTAGAGATATTATTATTAAGTATATATTTGGATAATGCATATGTTTGAATGATTGGTATTAATTTATCACCATTGGTATGAGATGCCTTGGATATGTCATGTGCTTATTGTTTTGATTTAGATTTTTTGTATTACTTATATTTTGCTACTTTGAATCCTAGGATAGGAAATGTTATGTGCGTAATGTTGTGAAGGTGAAAAAGGAGGACAAAAAGGGAGATATGACTATGTTTGGCATGAACACATCATGGGTAGGGTGGTGACATTTTTAATTGTCCTTAACTTGACCCAAACTAGTCCTTGTACCTTGTTTAGGACTTAGTCAGAAGCATAGGTGTTTTTGACCTGTTTCACACTATTTACCCCTCTTAGAAACTATTTACCTTTCTTATTAACCCTTGGATTTTTATTGAAAGTTGTATTTCATTATTAAATTATTTTTAAGGTAATTAAGTATCAACTTTGACTCAAAACCTGTATGGGTTGAGAAATTTAAATTTTTAGAATGCCTTGAAAAAGATTTTAGATATTTTAGGTTGATATTTTTTCCCTTGGACTAATAGGAACGTAGGAGAGTATTTCCATTCATCCTTAGGGGAATTTAAGCTTACCCATGTTCCATTATAACTTGGGATAGTGAATCCAATTTTGAGATATGGACTTCCTTACTTTCCCACATATTCATATAAGTGAAATTAATGAGTGGGGAGACTTTTTGACCACAAGCCAAGGGATGGAAAGGGACTCATGTCACCTTCCCATTATCTTGTATAGAGGTTATTATAGCCTATATGAGTAATGAAATACTTGTTTGAGATAAATTTTGTTTAATTTGATAAAATTGGAAAATTGGAGTGGATAAAAGGAGGAGAAGAGGAGGGGATAGAAGGAGAACTTAGGCAAGGAGGATTTTTAGCCATTACCTAAGCTATTTATAAGGTGTATTGAGAGGATTAAAGGAGTATTAAGGTAGGTTTCCATGCCATTTAATTAATTTTTATTGTATCAAATTTATCTTCCTTATTTACCTTTGTTTGCAAAAACTTTCAAGAGGAGTAAGACCACATGGCTTACCCTTTTCTCTATTTTTTATTCCAAGGTTGTGCGTAAGGACACCATGTTGTTTTAAAGACCATTTTGGGTATTTTAGAGATGTCACATCCTTACTATTAATTATATGATTTTTAATGCATTTTATTGTCATAAAATGGCATAGTTATGCTTCTAAAATTTATATGGTTTACATGCCTTTTTGTGCACCCATTCATAATGAAAGTGGTGGTAGAGCTACATTCCCATGCCCTCCTATGTGGTTTTATTGTTATGTAGTGTAAGTGGAAAGTGGGATAATAACCCCAATGCCCTATTTCATGTTATTGGAATGGTGTAATGTTATTATGCCCTCCCATGACCAAGAGATGGTAGAATGGAGGTGAGGAATTCCCCATGTTCTTCGTCTCAATCAAATGGCCTATTCATGTGGAAAATTGTATGAATTCCTTATGTTATTTTATTAATTCACTCGGTATTTTCTATTTATAGTATGTTATATTTGGGTAATTGACTCCTTCATTTGTTTAGTCAGTTTTTATCCTCCTATATGTAATTTCCTACTGAGCACCCATTGCCTAGTCTTATACCACCTAAACCTCCTTTGTATTAAATTGACTAACTTGAACAATGATGTGGTGATGCTTGGAGCTAGAAGTATTAGGATTAGGGGTGCTTAGGGAAGCCACATTATGATGGAAAAAGGATGGGAGGTGAGCCCTCTTTAGGTTAGCCTTGTAGTTATATGTGGATCCTTTG
Organism: Torreya grandis; assembly: GCA_037957365.1. Classification (NCBI taxonomy): domain Eukaryota; kingdom Viridiplantae; phylum Streptophyta; class Pinopsida; order Cupressales; family Taxaceae; genus Torreya; species Torreya grandis. The sequence continues at coordinate 116,878 of JARHVA010000401.1, read as the reverse complement.
TGAAGATAACTTGATCAACATTTTTGTTTATGATTGTAAATAAACTTATTGGCCATTTTAGATCCATGATCATTGTATTTATTTTAGCTAAAAATATGTATTTATTATAATGAAAAAAATGTAATAAGTGTTTGGAATAAGTGTGATGTTCTTTTAATAATCCTTCTAAATAATGTATCAGTTTGTAAAAGCATTGAAAATTATTATTTGGGTTCAAATTCCATTTATACATTTTTTATTTTACATTCATATATCTATATTTTCAAATTAGGTTGATAATATTTAATTTATCTTTATAAAAATTTCAAATTGAATTTATTATCATGAAGCCATGGAAGGCTAGTAACATTGATTTAATTTTTAAGCACTTAAAACCTTCCCAAATTTTCCAAATTTATATTATAATGTGAAGTAAGCTTAAATAATTACTTTATTCTTTAAGTGACATAAATTTTGGCATTATGAATTATTTTTTTATAAATTTTTAAGTTTGTAATCTAAAAATCTATGTATATCCTTTGTAAATTACTTTCACTTCACAAAATTATTTACCATGTTAAATGAGGTGGAAAGTTTCTCCAAAAAAATTTAATGAAACATTATGTAACTTCTGATCTTGATGCAAGTTGTTTCATAATTTTTTGAAAAGTGGTTTTTTGGATGTGAATTTTTGAAATTTGTAATGTTGTATGGTATATTGGTTTGCACATAGGCCATCTAAAAGGGTAAATAACACTTGATGGAGGGTAGGCTATTAATTAAGATGGTGGTTACCCATGTGACCACATAGTCTATTGAAAGGACCCTAAGGGGCTAGTGGTTTTCATGGCATGGTATGTTTGAGGGACAAACATTCTTATTTTTATGTCATGGTTTATTTTTGAAGGTAGTTTGGGGGGGGGGGGGGGGATAAAATCATGTGGTGTTAAATTTTATTAGTTTAAAGTGGTGTTTAACTTATTTTATGCTGAGTAGTTAAATAAGTTGAACACCACTTTAAACTAGTAAAATTGTTAGTTTTGTTTTTATTGATTTGATTTTTATTAAAATTAATCAACACATTTTATAAGTTTTATCTTTGTTTTCTAAATTTTATTCCTAAATTTTATTTTTTGAAAACATAAAAATTTATGCAAACCTGAATATTGATTTTGTCTAACCAGTTTAGGTGAGATGAAGGCCAAGGTTTGGGATGACCTCAAAATTTACCCCCTCTATTTTTCATGCTCTTATACATGGTATAATTTTTTAGACTTGAAAGCACTTATTTTTATAGTTGTGATCTCTTTCTCATAGAGGTGTGTTTTATACCTTTATCAAACTAGTATGCCTATTTTTCACCCATGGTTGTCAAGATTTGTTGAATTATAATTGGGAGAACCCAATAAATATCCCCTTAACTTTTTGTCTCCTTTCATTTAAAAGTGGTTTCGAGACCTGAAATTTCATAGTTTCTACTTTGTCCTAGTTTTGTCTTAGGGAGGCCCATTTGGGCCTTATTGGCTATCAAAGGGTCGTAAGATCCTCAAAATAGTTTGAACAAAAATGTGATCCATAATATTTTTGAGTCCCATTAATTATGAGACTAAAATATAAATTTGAGACTAAAATTTTTCTTATTTTTACCTTGAGGGTTCCATTAATGGTTGTGGAGGAGCTTGAAGCTCTCTAGACCTATTCAAAAATCATAGGAGACTGAGACATCACACAAGAATTATATTGAACTAGGTACCTAAAAAACTCAAACAAACACATTCATTTTGTATTATAAAATTTAAATTGAAAAAAAAAAGTTTGGCCAAAAGCTTAGAGACTCCATTAATGGTAGTCATCTAAGGATAAAGAAAGAGATGAAGGATGATTATGGAAAAGTCATATCCAACACCTCCTTCATACTTAAAATTTATAAATTTTATTAATAAATACTTATTTGGATACCTTATGGCCTCCATAAGGTTATTTAGGTCACCTTTTAATTTGACTAGATATGATAGTCGAGATTAGTTTTGATCTATGCGTAGTCATTGCACAACCAAACACACTCCTTATTTATTCTCTTATGTATAATTCACATATCTCATGAAATAGTGTACATTAATTTTCATAAATTTCACTAAAAACCTTATGCACAAGTATCATTCCAGCTTGTTTACTTTCATGCAATGTTCACCTAATATCATATTCTATGCACTCTACATTGTGTATCCTCACATGCTTTATGGGAATTTATTTATATAATTATTATATATTTTTGGCCCCACCTCAAAAAAAAATATGTTTCATACTTACCTCACCATGTGATTCAAAATATGTCCTAACTAGCCATTAACTACCGACCAAAGATCATGGGATTAGGAATCATTGAATAAAACCTAGACATAAACTATTCAAACCATTACCAAATACCATATATGATAGAATATCAATGCACATATCAAAATCATCCTTGGTAGATGTACAATATTTCATACTAATATTTTATTATACATGTTAAAAATGTAACATACGTATATGGCCAAATAGTTAATGATAACCAAAATCAATGTAATACATATTTATAACATAGTTAGTTTGCTCCATGTATCTACTCTATATACATGCACTATAGACATGATAATATATTCCCCATTATTTGATTTATTAATAGAAGTTTTATTTACTATAAATGAGACTTTTACTCCTTTAAATTTGTGTTTGATTATTTTTTCTGAATGCTCTCATCACATTCACTCTACACAACCAAACTTGGTTATCCCCCATACACTCGGTTTTGGACCCTATTATGTGGATCATTAGTATTATATATTTGATATATTCATTTTTATGACTTTAACCACATGAGAATAATGAGAGACATAAGGTTTAACAATTAGTTTAATTTCATGAAATATAAAAGAATCCATAACAAAATAAATATGGTTGATGCCCAGAATCAACCTGTGGTAGCCCTAAAAAATTTTAGGCTCATCACAAATGCACTAAGGTGCAATTCACTAAAATTTTAATTCAAATCCATGAATTGATGATGAAAATCAACCCAACACCTTCCCATTCATCTTAGTAGTGTTCTCCATAATAGTTTTGATAGCAAACCCACTTCAAATTACAAGTCAATCTTGACATCCCTTTATTCAAAGGTAAGATCGATGCCAAATCAATGGATGCATAGATGCAATAAATATAGGCTTAATTATCCATAAAATACTTCATCTATATTGATAATATCACCTTCACAATACTAAAGATGTCCATTCCAATTATTTAATGGTGGGAGACCTTAAGTGAATAGTATGTATAGGAGTTCATTCGAATTTAATCATAGAATACTTTTGTTAATTCACTAAAGGATGATTAATACCCTCTTTAACACTTTTAATATAAATACATCAAGTTACAAAAAATATACCAACACAAGGATTAGTCAATAGAAGACTACACCAATATATTCCATGACTACTCTGCATGCCTAAAAGTGAGCTTGAGGGAAAAACATAAGGTGTTGAAATAAATCAATAGACTCTCACCTCATATTTGTGTGAATTTATAGTTATTGAATTTAAACACTTTGAGATGAACATATCAAAATGTTATAAATATTAAACACAAGGTAAATATTAAGAAAAATACCACCTCTTCATCTAACATAGTATGAAAAGCCTATCCCTAAAAACATCCCACATTGCATCCCCTTAAAAAGAAGCATTACCCTTATCAAAAAATTTAGTAACCTCAAAATACAATGCAACACTCGAATATTATTATGCCTTCTACTTTAGACAAAGGAAAGAATAATTCCAATGATAAGTGGTGCCATCACCATCACTCATCCACTCATAATGACTTCAAATGTCATGTGAGATAGTCCTTACTTATATAATCTACATAAGGAGCCACACCGATGGATAATACTAATCTATATGCCTCTTTCTAAAGCACCAAAACCACTACGATCAACATCTTTGAAGAGCCTAAACATCTCTTCCAAAATAAGTTCTAGGTGAAGGGTCAGTCTCTCCATGTCATCATCAATAGTGGTAGTTAAAATAACATAATTATGCAATCAATAGCTCAACACTGTAGTCTTTCCACTACTACTCACCCTAAGCCATATTCTCTAGGGTGGATGAAATATGTGAAAGATATATAGATATATCAATAGTGCACTTTTTAGTACAAATTAAAGCCTATGAAGGTCATCACTTATGACATCACACCTCTAGAGGTCCATGCCATCTTGATTTAGAGACTACATATATACAAATACAAAACTTCATATTAAGATAAGCCACATAATTGTAATATTGATGCTAAATATCATTTATATCACCTATTTGATTTAGTTCCCATGACCAAAATCACCTTGGTCTCTATCAATAAATGTTTTAAACTTGTTATCACATGCATAAAAGTTTATTTTTCTCATGGTTGACCTTAACACACATATACAACAGATGAAAAATCACACATTGGTAGTGCATAACACTCACACAATGTCACAATAATAAAAACTTGAAAAGTTACTAAATTAACATAACGAGTTGTTCATAGATCATGGAGGCCTTTCAACACACTATGTAGTAAAACACTGCATCAATTTTGTCTGTAGATATTCTCTTCCAAATAGTCTTTTGTATCATAAATCAATTTAGGAGAATTATGAAATTTAATTCTAGATACAAGAGCTCCTTGATCAGGGAAATATCCATCCTAGATATTCACGTTATGGGAGTTTGATAGTCCTCATACCTAAGAAGGATGGTTCCTAGTTACTTTGTATTTAATATCATGCACTCAACAAGATAATAGTGAAGAATTGGTATCCACTACCACACATTGATGACCTTTTGGACCAATTATGAGGCACTCAATACTTCACCAATATCATCTTGAATTTATGTTACTATCATGTTTTATTCCATCTTAAAGACATCTAGAATATAAAATTTAAGACATGGTAAGGATTTTATGAATGTTTGGTCATGCCTTTTAGCCTAACCAATGCATCAGTCACATTCATGCAATTTATGGATGATCTACTCACACATTTCCTAAACTCCTTCCTCATCATCTACTTATATGACATTCTCATCTTCAACAATACTTTGAAGGATCACTTGTATCACATCTCACACATATTTGACACCTTGCATCAACACAAGTTTCAAGATAACTTAGTAAAGTGTACATTTAGTGACGTGTAAATATATTACATGGGTAACATCATTTATTACATAGGCATCTATGTAGATATATAAAAAATAAAAGTGATACAATATTGGCCTAATCTATGTAATCATAAAGAATTGAGGATTTTTATTAGACTTAATAGCTTCTATTGTAGGTCCATCCTTTATTTTTAGCACATATCGTAGGCTCTCAACTAGATAACATGTGAAAAATCCAAGTTCGATTGGACTCATGTAAAATAATTTTGTTTTGAGGCACTCAAGCATCTCCTCTATAGAACACTTCTTACAATGCCTAACATTATGCATTCCTTTAAAATTCAAATTGATGTGTCTAACTATGCACTTAGTCCAATGATCATGCAATATGGGCATCTATCGCATACCACTAAAATATGTTCAATGACATGGTGAAAACTAATTCCACTTATTATCAAAAAACTATATACTATTATGCAAGTAATCAAACAATAATAACACTACATTCTAAGGAAGAAGATAGCTATTCATTCATATCATAAGCCAATTTAATTCCTATAAACATAGAATAAGCTGAAGAATGTGTAACACATGAAATGGATGACCTACCCATAATAGTTTGATCTCATTATTAAACACAAAAAATGTAAGGATAACAAGGAATAATATTAACTTAGGTAGCCATCAATTTACACACTCATCATAGTGTTAGACATGTGTAGCCATAAATTTGTAGACTAGGTATTCCTCTACTAAGCTAACCAGGACTTCGTAGAAACTTACACTAACCTATCACAAGGTAAACAAGTTCAAGAGTTGTAATTTTTTGACCAAATTATCTACAATCTTAGACATCTTTATGCTAATAATGGTTTACCTCACTAATGACTCATTTTGGAGTCATACTATGCCAAGATATTGGAACATTCGGTGTGAGAAAGACTATAACCACATTATAGTCACACTTCTACTCGCCACACATGCACATAGATATGTAATTCCAAATCAATTCTTGAATTAATTATTACATCACCAAGACCATGAATAAGAAGCTAGGACTTTACACACCTCTACTAGTTCCATCCAGACCATGGGAATGTATCAACATGGATTTCATGATTGGGTTTCATATGATGAGATGTCAACATGACACTATGTTCATTATGGTGGATAGTTTTTATAAGATGGCTATCATGGTCACTTTTAATAAATAAATTGATGTAGTTATTACTATTTAAGATTTATTCAACCATGTTTGGGTTCATTTTGAGCTTCCAACATCCATCTTCTTAGATCGAGATTTGTACTTTATAGGTCACATTTGGAAAGCATTATGGGACTTGATGGTTATGTGGCTAGATTGGTAAAAAAAATCATCCACAGACCTATGAGTAAACCAAAGTGGTCAATCACACACTTTTTCATATTCTATGAATGTATAACCATGCACATGCTCTCACTTGGGATGACAATCTCTTGTATATTAAACATGCCTACAACATAACCCTTCATAGTTCTATAAGTCATAGTCCTTTCTAGACATGTCTTAAATTTCAACCTTTGACACCTCTAGACATATCCTACCATGCACCATTTATCACTGAGTCTCACTCATAGGAATGGGAAATAGGAAAAACCAAGAAATTTTTGGACACATTTAGTTTGTTCATCAATAGGTTCAATAGATCCTCTTTCACACACAATAAAAGTACAAAGAGTGCCATGATTCACATTTCACACATAATGTATTCTAAGTTGGTGATAAATTTTGGATGCATGTTTATAAATAATGTTCCAAAGGTCCACAATATAAGATCAAGCCTCTACACTATGGTTCTTACACCATTCTTCATGTAGCTAGCGAGAACACCTTTGTTCTTGATTTACATTTGTACTTGGGCATATACCTAGTATTTAATGTGAAGCTTCTCAAGATTTACACTCTACCACTTATTGAGACAAAAGTGATGTAGCATCCTTCTAATTTGGATCCTAAACACTTATACCCTATAGAGAAAGACCAGACCATTAAAGTGACAAAAACATGAACCTACCATGACACACATCAATTTTTTTGAGTGGTTAAGGTTGGATAATATGCTAATCAAGCCAAGTGGTACAATTCTTAATAACTTCAAGTGTAGTTTCTTTAGATAGACACTGATACAATAGAGACCATTGATCTTCTAAAAAGGGCAAATGATTTGTGCATAGTTAAACACACTCCTTATTTGTTCTATTATGTATAACTCACACCTATCATGCAAGATGCACATTATTTTCCCCTAATTTCAATGAAAAACTTATGAACCAGTCCAATTCTTGCTCATATACCTTTGTGAAACATTCACCTTATATCATAGTATATGCACTTTACACTATGTAATCCCACACACTTCATAGGCATCTAATCATAGACTCACTAGCTCTTTTGGGCCCCACCTCAACACAACCATGCATCAACCTACCTAGACCATGTGATTCAAAATGTGTCCCAACTAATTTTTAACCACCAACTGAGGATTATGGGATTGGGAATCATTGAAGATATCTTGGACATTAACTATTTAAACCATTACCAACTACCACATCTAATAGGAGATTGGCATTCCTATCAACATCCTCCATGGTAACCATTCAATAGTTCATAATGATCTTGTAATGCATGTTAAATATGTAACATTTACATTTGGTTAAATGGTTATTGATAGACATGGTCTATGATATACATAGTTGTAACATAATTAGATTTCTCTATGCATCTACTCTATATGTATGAATTGTAGACATTGTACTTTGTATTTCCTATTATTTTATTTATGAATAGAAGTTACATTTCCTATAATTAATAACTATGCTCCATTGAATGTGTGTTTGAGTTTTCTATTTGATTACTCTCTAGGCATTCAACCAAACTTGGTAGTCCCCTACACACTTGGTCCTAGGCCTTGTGGTGTGGTTCATATTTGATCTAATGGTAAATATTGGGTGTACCAATCTCAAAGGGATTAAAAAATATATTTTAGGCACCTTTTGAGTTTCTATGATGTCTATTTTATATTTTTGAATCACTTTTTTTGATGTCAAGTCAATGTGAAATTATATTTCATGTTTGACTTCAGTGAGAATTGAGCTATGTGATTGGTTAGAATCAATTAGAACCCACCTTGAACTCCATTAGGAGTTGGGATTCTTTTCTCAATCAAGTGGTTGATCTAAGCCACCTCTTTTTTTTGTGCATTTATTTTCATCTTTAGGGACATGGAACCCATGAGGACTACTTAGTGACATATAGGCTTGCATGAGAGCCTATAGGCTTATTAAAGTAAGTGAGACCTACATGGTTGTGTGGAAAACATGCATCTATTTATGTATTATAGATGTAGTTGTGAATAATGTGAGTTATACATTTTTAGAAAATTAGCTTGATTTTTGAGCATTTTTTTGTGTCAGTTTTTGGGAATGATAGTAGCCCTTTTCTACAAGTCTTGACTTATTCTTATCAATACTTCCATCTTCTTTGTACCTGCTATTAAAAAAAATCTTTTAATTGATAGGATTATTTCCAATTGGAATATTAATAAGTTTTCATGTATTTTTCTTCATCAATGATTGATAATCTGCATCCATGGGATATTTACATGGCACATGACTAGACAAAAGTATTAGCTCATAACTTTAAACTATTCATCATATCATGGTAATGTTTTTATTGGTTATTATTTATCCTATAGTTTCCAAGGTTGTGGTGATATTTATTTATCTAATAGAAATCATGCCTCTAAAATTAAATAATTCTTGTATGTTCTAGGACTAACTAAAATTTTTTTGTTTATAAGTCAATTTATTGATCACAAATTTAAGGTTAAATTTGATGGACAAGATGATAAAATTTTATCTCATTAGAAATAAATCTATAATCTCAAAAAATTTTACACAATATTTTATAGTAGGAGAAATGTTATAGCTTGATGTTGTCCAAAAATATAATCAAATTCTAATTTTCAAAGATATAGACACAAATAATATATGGCACAAGAGATATGGAAACTTGAGTTTTGGGTTTCTAATTACACTAAGCAAGCACAACATGGTGATAGGTCTTCCCTCACTAAATTAAAATTAATTGATGTATGTTCTGATTATTTATCTATAAAAATAATAAGACTCTATTTATCACAAGTTCATATCAAGAATTTTGTCCATTAGATCTTATGCATACTGATATATGTGGGCACATGTGACCTACTAATATTGGATTCTAATTTTTTTAGCTCTTTCTTGATGAATACTCATGAAATATGTGGGTATATTGCTTGTATAATAAGAATCAAGATTTTCAAGTATTCAAATAATTCAAATCCACTATGAAATGATAATTTGATCATTAAATTTATGTCATCCAATAAGAACAATGGGGAATACACCAATTAAGAGTCCACTAAATTTCTAAAGGCACATGGTATTCATTAGAAATTAAATACACATTATACACCATAACATAATGGTGTTGTATAGTGGCATAATCACACTATTATATAGATGGTGTGAAACATGACTTGAGACTCACACCCACTTAATACATATTGGGTAGAAGTAGTTCTCAAAGCAATCTACCTACTAAATTAAGCACCCATATAAGTTATTGATGGTATCACTCTAATATAATAGTAGTCAATTTATACAAATTCAATATCTCATCTTCATGTTTTTGGTTGTAAATCACATGTGCATGTCCCTTAAAAAAGAGAAAAAACTAGATAAGAGATAATTGTAATGCATTTCTCTTAGTTACAATGAAGAGTAAAAGTTCTACAAAATCATGGATCAAAAAATAAGGAAGATATACATGATTATGTATGTTGTATTTGATGATAAGGGTGAGTCCAATCTACCCTCTACATAGTCAATTGACACAAGCATTAGACCTATAAATAATTCCAATGTTGATAGTGGTAGTGAGGATGGAGACAATGATGATGTTTAGCCAATTTATTTAACTCCATTACCTACTAATATTGTTCAACATATGACCAAGTGGTATTAAAATATTATTCAAGGTTAAAATTTGGATGGAGTCCTAGAAACTTCCACTAGAGGACTAAGGACTCATAGCATGGATCTATAAGAGGTGAATTTGGTCCTTATGAGTACACTTGGAAAATATTTTGAGCCCTCAACAATTCATGAAGACAAAGAGTTAAAGTCTTGGAAAGAGGCCATGTATGTAGAGTATTATCCATGGATGAATAATAATACATGGTAACTTGTTGATGTTTCAACAAGGAATGAGCCTATCAATTATACGTGGGTTTTTAAAACCAAGTAAAAATTATATGGAAACGTTGATAAGCACAATGAAGTAATTGTAGAAAATGGATACATTAAGGCATTAAATATAAGGATAATTTTAATACAAGTATTTCCTTGTAGTTATCAATGTTGTCATCTTATTTTACTTAGTCTTATAGACCCACTTGCAACCAATGTGATTCTTCCCTGTTAGAAGATCAATGTGATTACTTTTATTATTCTTAATAAGTGATTGATACTTGAAATCCATGGTATATTTCCAAGGATTTAACTCTTGGCATTCATAAATCATTGAGGGATTAAAATATTATAAAACTATGCTCATAAAGGCCAAATTCACTTCTTTACAAGCCATTTTACGAGTCCTTAGCCCTTTAATGGAATTGTCTAATACCAAATATGATAAAAAAATAAAATTGATTTAATTTATTTTCCTTATTAGGAAGATAACTTCTCATTTACATTGCATATTATTTTGTTGTTTAGCACCCAACAAGCAAACCTATAAGTTAACATGGATGTTTTAATAACCCCAATTACAAATATGTTTTAATTAGTATATTATATAATTAATTATTATAACCTAATGCTTACCTTATACCCTAGTGTGTATTCCTATGATGAAAAATATTTTAAGGATTAAGGTTAATGGTTTAGGGTTCATGCTTTGGGGATTAGGGTTGAAGGTTGAAGGTTTATAGATTACTAGATATCAAATAAGTTCCTAGATTCTTATACACTTGATATTGTGTTTATGATAAGAATCCAACAACTAATATATTAATCAAAGGTGGGAAATCCCTTTAAAAATATTGGTACATAATTAAATTATTGTGATTGTCTTATTGAGATGAATCCAATGACTTTTGACAAAAGTTATGATTTTTTGGCTTGAATTTTTTTGGTGTAAATGAAAACCATGAATTAATTATATATTAAAATTTATGTTTTTTTACCCATAAAAATAAAAATAATGATCAACTATGTCATAAAACTTGCCCAATTTGAAGATCTAATACCACTTGTAATAAAAATAATTTGATAGATAAAGTAAATTATAACAATGGATGGAAATATAAATATCAAGAGCAGAGAAATATAAATGAATCACAATAAAAATATAAAAATATATCAAATACAAATAAATTATTCTTATCATAATATAATATTTGAAATATATGACTGAGCCACTTTGATGGGGTAACCTCCACAACCTTGCAATGATAATAAAATCTATAATATGATCATATAATACTAGCTATTGCCTCCTATATATATCATACTTAGGCTATGGGTACTCCATAGGTTAACACTACTATTAATATTAATAAATATAAAGCACCATATGACTATGTAAAATTTAATGTTAGTCATAAATAAACCACACATATTTTAATACAATCTAACTTTTAAGGACATAACAAGATCAAAACATATGATAAAGGACTAGATTTTATCCTCACAAAATAAAATTCAAATTCTAAATACAAAAGGTGGTTAGATTTTATCTATAACTTTGAGATTGAATTTTCCTATCTCAAGAGAAAAGATAATAGAGTCATAAATGCCCTTAGAAATCATGCTCAAATTGTGGTAGTTTTTACTTAAGGATAACTTTGTAACATCCCAATTTTGGGAACCTATATAATTGTGTAATTTATCACATACTTTAATAAATAACTTATGTTTTATTTTTAAGTTAATATTTAGGATTATTTTATTATTATTCCATTTTGTATTATATTTGTCTACCTATAGTATATTATTTTAATTTAATTATTTCCCATTAGTTATTTCATTTTAGTTATATTAGTTGCAGTTATTTTTATATCATCATTTATGTTCAAGTATTATTTATTCCCTATGTGTGTTTTCATGTGGCACCATATAATGGGGATGAGGTACGATTATTAGTGGAATATTTTTATGATTGGATTTTCACCTCTATGTAATAATATGATGTAATGAGAAATAAAGAGAACTATTTGATTTTATCTTTGTTTTTTTTAGTGTTTCTTGATGTGTTAGAACCCTAATGTGTCAGATTTTCTATTTTTATTTGTAATTATTATTTCCCTATACTAAGGTGGGTGTCATGATTAATTTAAATAATCATGGTTGGTGATAACACCATTTAATCATGCAAAACATTTAAACAAGTGGCCTAATTAAAAAAGATGTGGATTGATCATCATGTGGGCACACTATGGGTTGAATTATATATTTCAATAATAGGGTCATGATGATTTGACCCAATCACATTATTTTTTCTCAAACATTAATAAAATGAGTCACCTAAGTATTAAATATTTCAAAAGGGTTATGATTATTAGTAGACCCTTAAACTTTTAAATTTGCCTTATGAATATAAGAAATTAGAAAATAAAGTATTGAAAATGCATTACAAAAAAAAAAGTACACATAATTGAATGAAAATAGAATGAGACAAAAGAAAACAAAGTAATTTATATCATAGAATATTCATGGCAAGTTAGGGCATTGATTTCCATGAGTAATAAAATTGTCAAATTGCTAAAATGGGTTGCCCACTCTTCTAAATAGTAAATTATCCAAACTTCATTAATGGGAAAGACATGTATTTTATATTTTAAAGAATTTTTGTAAATATTAGATATACATCAGACCTTGGTTGCTCATCTAAGTTCTAGACATTTCTTGATTTTGAAATTCTTGCATTTTCTCTATCTTGTGCCCCTTTGCCTATTTCTTGGTCTGACCAATCTTATGTTAATGACTCAGACCTCTCATCTTTCCCAAAATTCTTAAAACCTACTTATCTTCCACCTCTATAGGTTCTAAGCCTATAACTACTTTCTTATTCCCTAAAAACTAGCATCTCAGATAGACACTTGCATTGATACAAGTGTATTGCTCTGTCAAAAGTGTTTAGTGCCTTAAAGTCATGTAATTTTCAAATGAAATGTATCATAATGGTTGACCTAAGTGATTTAATGTGATTTATTTCCCAATAAGAGTGGTATATATTCATAATCACTCCTCATTCATTCTTCACCTACAAACTTATTACCTATTCATGAGGTAACTTACAAAAAGAGTTAAATCAAGCACTCAAGTGAACAAATATTCCCTATTTTATCATATTTCCATAATAGCCATAAGGACAACACATGAATAGGTTTGAATTATTGAAGGATCAGACCAAGAGCTATATTTTCCAAGTTACAAGCTAGGTTACTATTGTACTTACTTTTCATATATTGCATTATTCACACATAAGCCAACATGTAAGGGATAACTACATCAATCTGAGGCCCTATTTAGATTATTAACTATATAGGTAGCATTCATTGATAGATGGGTCTTTGGGGTTATTTCAACATCATGTGCTTACTAACCCATTTTCCCTTAAAGTCATTATGAAGATGAAGAACTAGGGTTGTACAATTAGATGAGGAGAAATAATCCATGACCTATATTTGAATGCACTAGACTGAAGGTGAAGACAAACCTAGAAGCATCTAATTTGTTGCATCCTTTTCTATAATTACATACATGACACTTGAATTAGGTTTAGATAATAGCATCAATGTAACTATCTAATGTTAATGTTAATCTCTACATATCTAGAGGCACTTAATCTAGAATTTGGTGACTATTATAGATACCTCTTCTAGTCTAATTTTTGTATGTTTTAGATCTATAAATATGGTAGCATCAGAACCAACTAAGTACATTACTTCTTTGTCATTTCCATATCTAAAATAGTTTTACTAATTATTTTTAGCCTATCTCATTTTAATGAATTCAACATATTATATATCTAAGTTTAAAATCTAATTGGCCTACTATAAAAATAGTTTATCACCCTTGTACCCTAGTCTATCTCTATCCCCATTAACCCTATATAACCCCAATCTATAAATTTAAGGTTAAACATTTATTGAATGAAATCTTTAAAATCCAAACCCTAGGTAAATTAGGGTTTTTTTAATTTTTCTATTACTAATCCTAGATTTTTATAAAATATGTGTAATATGGATGCTCTATCACCCATTCTAGGTTCTATTTTGTGATAGTTGGTATGATTTAAGATGTCACTTCCCTTGTCAAAAATTTTAAGAAAATTTATACACATCATGAGATGGTTTTAAATTTGAAACAACACCTGATATCTCTTCACAATTCCTTTTACAATGTTATAGAGTTAGTATCTAGATGCCAATGTGCATTCTCTCAACTATTTGTTATACTTAAATCTTATTTAAATTAAAACTACCATCCTAAACCTACTATTTTCCCATGGCTTATATTTTATTTCATGGTCCATGTTATTACTAATTAAATAGGTAAGGTTTCTCAATCCATTTTACCACCTATTAATATACAATAGGTTCCTCCTAAACCTAAGCTTGTAATAAAATCTAAGGGATATGACATTATTAACTAATTGATCAATACACGTGATAAAATTTTAGTCCTTGAGATTCTAAATAAATCTAATGTTTATAAGGATATCCTATATGAGACATTGCATGAGACACAAGTTCCAAGTAATATTGAGCCTATTTATTTTATGAATATCATGAAATATTTTGAGAATAATGTCAAGATCATTACCTTTAATCCAACATATATACTATATAAAGATATTATTGACCAAAATTTGCCTTTGTTTATATAAGTAACCATGTAAAATAAAGGCATAAAAATGGTTCTCATTGATAATGGATTAGGCCTAAACATTTTTATCATAAAATTCCTATCCACTATGGGTATTAGCACCAATCCTATTCAAAAAATAGTTGTGCACATAAAAGGATTTGATAATTCACATATCCCTCTAGTTGGTCAAATCAGATTAGATGTGACATTAGGACTAAAGATAGTTTCAACTAATTTTTAGGTAATGACTTAATCATTATGTTATAATTTGCTTTTGGATAGACCTTAGATACATTAAATGTAATCTATCCCATCTACACTTCACTGATGTGTAAAATTCATACATGATGGGACCTTCTTATCCATGTCTACTAATGATTAACCTTTCAAATTTTACAAATTGATACATGTTGAAACTAAAGGCATTCCTATAGTTTTACCACTTAAAAATTTCATTCCTCTTGAGCACATACACACATATGAAATAAGTGAGTCAATTATGATAGATCCTTTGTCTCTAGATATAAACAAGGCACTAAATAATGAGTTACACATAGATGCACATCAAGAAAAAGAACCATTAATAAAGGATACAATAGAACCACAAGATCCCCCACCATTTGAGCTTCCTATATTAGTCAATACTGAGTATAAATATGGTCATGTTTTAGATTAATCTAACAATGATTATACCACTTATGATATGATAGATGAGAAAATGAAAAAACTAAAACTTAGTATACTTGATCACCTTTCACATAACCTATTCAAACCTATAGGTCCCAGTATATATAAGCTAAATCCACTTTAAGATAAGGGGAAAACAAAAATATCATATAAACATGTAAATGCTTGTTATTATAGACATACTTCTTGGTTTAAAACATTGATCCAACCTTTAAAAGGTCAAATTTAAATTCATCATGTGAACAGTGTAGATTCTTCTTAAAAGGCTCCACAACAAATTTTATAGATCATGACACAACAACATATTCAATATACCATGTTATCTATGTTACTTGAATATATAATGATTTATTTACCTTTTACTAGACACAAATCATGTAGTAGACTTATAAATATCATCAAAACATACCAATCAATGTGAGGCATTGAATAAACTAATTCAAAAATATAATAACAAAGTATGCATACATAATATGTTTTACATGATAAAAATGCAAAATATTTCATATCTTTCATAAGATAATTATCTCTCAAAATGATTAAAGTATTAATATTTAATTTTTACTGCTAATATTTATGGGGAATATTGCCACCATCTCTAGTTTGATAATAAAAAGTGGGATACAACTTGTGGCACCACATTTCTCACATAATTGGGATATACTAAAAATAAATTAATATACTCTCCATTAATGCTAAAATCTTGATGATACATTCCATTACCTATAGCATGTGGTCCATGTGTGTAATATTCCACCATATAGATATTAGATCGTAAACCAAATTTAAAACTAAAGTTTGGATGAAATTGAATAGTCAAGTGAAATGCTAAACTAGATACTACAAACATGTGTGTTAATTTTCTTGATATAGGTATAGATATTTTCATATAGCATGATGGGTATGATTATTTTCTTACACCTTTGGATTTAGGTAAACCATTAGACAAAAATATTGAATATGTGGAATTACATCAATATAAACAAAGCTTGAGAAAATTTCTAGGTGGTCTTACACATTTTGATAATGAAGACTTCTTTGATCAGACATATTCACATATTCAAAAAATACCAAAAATAAAAATAAAAAAACTAAAAACATCTTCAGTACCTACATACTCTATTGGCTCCTTGGAATATATGTGTTAGTTCCATGTTAATGGATGGCATATCAATTACTCCTATATATACATTTGTGTCATTCTTCTACTTGAGTGTGATATATAAATACATAGATACATGAATGATTCCTATTTTAGATGTTGGGACTTCCCTCTACTCATGTCACATGGACATTGGGAGTATCCATATCTATGATCATGATACTTCCATGTTATATAATTATATGGTAACTTTATATTATCACATTTTAATCTCATATATGTACTTACACATGACTTTGTCTTTAATTATATATTTCACAAGGTACCTGATATGATATACACTTAACATTTTTTGCTGACAAATTTGGTCCATGGGATACTATGATATGTTTATGTTGGTTTCTTATGATTTTATTTATGCACTTCCTTGAGTATCCTACCTTTATATTGTCTTGATTTTTTGAGCACTTAAATATGCTCCTTTGTTCATGGACCCTATGCCTCCGTGTGATTTATTTGAAATTTGAATATGTCATTATTTGATAGTTGAACATTTTAATATGTAATTATTGATTTTGTGGACATTTGACTAAGTCATGTCCCTTTAATTGTGTGTCATTTTAACATGTTCTTTATTTGTGGTCCCCTATGACCCTTATATGTTGAATTGATTTTAAGTACTCTAATGCATGTGTTTTTTTTCTTGTTGAGATTGTACTATTACTAGCTATATGTTGCCATGATATTTATCATGAATCTTAGGTCTTCATATGATCACATTATTCTATGAGCTTTAATGATATATTTACCTAGACATGTTTTTTTATATACTACATGGTTTCATTCATAGATTATATAGTTGTCTTATCCTTTTGAGGTGAGGTAACTAAAAGTTTCTATTGTTCCCTCACCTCACAGGGGGGAGAATATCAATGAGGGCATGTCATAGATGAATGTTCTTCACATGTGGCATAGTTTCTAAATTTAATGGGGGTATGCTTTAGAAGTATGTTCTCCACACTTATTCAATATTTGGCATAATTTTTAGGTTCAATGGGGGCATGATTTGGATTCATGTTCTCCACACTTATTCAATATTTGGAATAGTTTTTAGATTAAGTGGGGACATGCTTTAAAAGTATGTTTTCCACACTTATTCAATATTCAACACACCTAGATTTAGTGGGGGAATGTTTTGGAAACATCTCTTCCACATTGGCACTTATTTTAGTTTTCATATTTATCTATATATAGTGGGGGAATGCTTTGGAAGCATGTTCTCCACAATTAAAAAGTTTCAAAATTGGCCAAAGCACATAATTATTTAATGTAGATTTATAGTTGTGTTAAATTTTTATACATTAGTACCATTATTATACATAGTTTCAACATGAGACATATTTAAGGTGTATATTCTATGCAATGTGCACATAATATTGTAAAATCCAAATTTGTTTCAAATTTCAAAACACTCTCAGGGACTATCATCACCCACTAGGATGAAATTTTATGAACTATATTGAGACAATATATTGAAGTAGTTGGTTCACTTTTTGGTATGATTGAGGTGATTAAATCACTCAATATTGCTAAGTTTTTTAGGTTAGTATTGATTGTATCATCTAGCCTCACCAGTTTGATAATATGAGTTGAATTGTTTCACTCATGCTCACCAGGTTATAAGTATTATTAGTTCACATGGTTGAGTTAATCTCAACTATTGGGTGGAAACTCACCTTTTCTCCAAGGTTGGGGGCATGTGCCTTCCAATATCTCTTTCTCTATATCTCCTTAAATATACAAACTTTCTAGATTTATATATATTGTTCCTAATATCAATTTTAGAGCCTTAAATTGATACATCTTTCAAAACTTTCTAATAGGCAAGGTAGTTACATCAATACACATGTGTAATCCTAGAAATTGCTCTTTCAATTTCAATTATTTAAATAATTTTAATTTAATATTATATGCATTAATTATAGCTATAACATGCTCTTAGTTGTAGGTCAGTTACTAGCAAAGCATTCAAGTTGGACTCAAACAAAGTCAATGCATGTTATACACACCTAGGTACACATTTATTCTCCTTTAAAAATTTTCATTACTAGATTAAATGGGGGTAAATGTAGATTATATTTATGTATTATATATCACTTCAATCTTCTACACTTAGAAAAATTAGACCTTGGTTGTTCCTCTCATTTATGGACCTTTCCTACTTTCAAAAGTCTTACATTTTCTCTATCTTATGCCCCTTGGCCTATCTCTTGGTTTGATTAGTCTTATGTTGATGACCTAGACCTGATATCTTATCAAGAATGATTAAAACCTACTTATCATCCACCTTTGCAAGTTTTTCACTTGTACCTACTTTCATATTCCCTAAACACTAGCATCCTAGATAGACACCTATGTCATTGCAGGTGTCTTACTCTAGCATAAGTGTCCATTTTTATAAATTCATCCAATTTTCAAATTAAACATATCTTAATGGTTAGCCTAAGTCCTTTAATGTGATTTATTTCCTAATAGGAGTGATATATATTCACAATAACTCATTCATTCCTCACCTAGAAACTTATTACCTACTCACTAGGAAACTTACAAAAGGAATTCAATCAATCATTCAAGTGATTAAAGGTTCCATATTTTATCCTATTTCTATATCAATCATAAGGAAAACACATACACATGTATGAAGTACTGAAGGATAAACCTAAGAGTTATATTTACCAAGTTATAAGCTAGGTCACTATTGTACTTAATTTTCACATATTATATTATTCACACACAAGCCAACACATAGGTGAGAACTACATTAGTCTGATGACCTCTTCAAAGTACTAGCTATGTATGAAACACTTATTGATAAATGAAAATTTGGGTTCATCTCGACACCATGTACTCACTAACCCATTTTTTCCCAAAAGTCATTTTGAAGATGAAGAATTAGAGTTTTAAAATTTCATGAGGAGAAACATTCCATGACCCAGATATGAATGTACCAAAGTGAAGGTGAATAAAAACCCAAAAACATCAAGGTGGTTGAATATTTTTCCAATAGGTATTTCATATAGGACACTTACATTAGGTTCAAATAGTAACATTATTACAACATTCTAAGGATGATGCTAGTGTCTACAGCTTGAGAGGCACTTAATCAAGAATTTGTCAACTATTCTAGAACCATCTTATAGTATGCATTCTGCATGTTCTATATCTAGAACTATGTTATCATCATAACCAACAAAGTAAATTTTTTCTTTGTCATTTCCATATCTAGCATATTTTTACTTACTATTTTTCTCCTATCTTAGTTTAATGAATTCAACATATGTTATATCCATGTTTAACATCTAATTGGTATGCTATAGAGATAGTTTAAACCTAAATAAACCCAATATATAAATTTATAGTTAGATGAGTAAGTTAGTTTTAATTATTTTTATTTTGGCTTCAATATATGTTGGTTAGTTATTTTGGATGTATGTTTTTTTACTCTACCACCAAGGGTTTTGAGAAGATCATGTAAAGGTAGGTGGTGGAAGGATAAATGTGTGGATTTTTCATAGGCATTGGATACCAATGGAAATCCATTCCATCATCTTACTTCTCCAAAATGCATCTCACTACCAATATTATCCCATTGGTTACCTAACTTATTTTTATATAGCTTTCTCTTATTAGTTTGTGTGTTAGTTTTGGTCATCCCTCAAAATTTACTTCATTGGTTAAGATTTATGTATTGAAAATAATGGTTGGTTTTGGTCATCCCTCAATTTTTTTGAGTGAATGGGTTTTATAGTTTTATAATGATGTTGCATAGTGCTCTAGATGGCTTGCAATCAATATTGGCATATATCCCATAGACTATTCCATTAATGGTGGATGATATATATTGAAACATTATGAGCTCATGTATGTTGTTTTGTTTGTTTCCTACCCCTCATTTTTCATTTTTAAAAATCCAATAACTTAGATTCACGGTGTATAATATATTTGTCTCTCCCTCTCTCATACACATTGCTTACATGTGCTTAAATAGAGTTTTTTAATTCTTGGGGGTTTGTTGTGGAAATAAATTAATGGTTAGGTATGATAATGTCCTTAGATGGAGGGATCATGTTACCCATTCCCTATTTGATTATATGAGTATGCATTAGTTGATTGGATTCCATTGAGGATTCTATCCTAGTTGGATGTATAAATGTTTTAGGTTTTGCATATCTCTAGTATTAGAAGCAATAGACTTTCATTTAGCTAATTGGATAAATACAATATTGTTATTATAAACCACATCTTGAGAAGAAAATATTACATCTATGTTTAATATTTTTGTGAAAAAAAATATATTTTAAATAGAGAAAGGATGTTATTATTTATAACTAATATTTTTATAGTAAAATGTTCATTATCTCTTTATATCATAAGCTTCAAGCAATATTCTAAACCATATTTAGTAAAGGAGGGGTTCTAGGGGAATAAAAATGTTATTTAATGAAAATTTTATTTCTATGGGAAATATATGATTAGAATTGTAATAATATTAGAGCCTTGGTATAAGTCCTACACAACTATATTACTGCCATGTTTTTATGCATAACAAATCTCCCTTCAATCATTGTTATGTTAAATTTATTTACAAGGAGGTAATGATACGTTATTAATCAAATGATTTTAAATATTGATCCATGTCATTCAATTAAGGGTTTTATATGATTAAAAAATATCTAGTTTTGAATCTTATTTTATACTTGAGCATATTGTATTAAATGTAGATATTGATGGGTTAAGAGTGGGTTATGAGACATGTAAATTTTCATCAGGAAAGTATTCATCAGTGTCTCAAAAATTGATGAATATGGATTTATAATATACTTCATTAAGCCTATGATGTTTCTCATACATTTATATATTTAAGAGATAGTAGTACTAGACTAATAAGATTAGGTCAATTGATAGACTATATTTTTTAATACTTGGAATTGTGTAGTATTGAATTGGTAAAAACCTTCCCTTATTTCTAATATTTTAAAAGAGTATTCTTCTACTCAAATAATTTTATACTCATCCCTTGTCTAAAAATATAATTTAGATAAAAAAAAATTTATTGAATAATAAGTTTTTATATGCTTCTATTACTACATAATTTGGAACTAAAATTATAACTTTTCATAATATAAGGCACTGAGATTAATGTGTACTCTATTTTTTTATATGAACACCTTAGGTCATTTAGGGTTTAAGAGTATGTTAGATTAATATATTGATCCATGGTAACTGTAACACAATACATATTACACACACGCATGCATGCATGCATAGGTTAGAATAAATGCATTTATCATACCTGAATTAGTAGATTGAATCATTGTCCTACTATGAAGTTTGAGTGATATTTCATGTAAGTAAATGTAAATTATGTAGATTTAATAATTCATAAACATCAAGTTCTATTACTATAATAATAAAATTTCAATAAACTTTATTGTTATTTATATATAAAATAGGAAAGGGTTATTGTCATGGATAACATAGTTATTATGAACCTTAGTGGTCTCCATCTATTTTATATAAACCTTGGAATGAGAAGTTCAAATATTATATTAATTATTTGGAAAAAAATATTGAGTTTGGTAATGAATTCTTATGGGTTATATTACCTTGTCTCTATTTTAGGCCATGGAAGTAACAAACCTTTTTAGTAGAATCCAAAAATTATTTTTGGCCACCAAAAACTTATCATGTTTGAGTAATTATTTAGTTTGTCGGCATAGAGGTTGTCTTATAAATGAATTTCACATTATATTTATTTTACTTTATCAAGATTAAAATTTGTGTACCTCAGTGTTGTATTATTCCTACTCTATCAGGACAAAATAAACATGAAAATATTATCTATTAGTGACATCATGATGAAAATTCACCTATTTTTTGGAATATCAACCCCAAATTACTATACAATACCTTCATACCTATTTTTTGAGTTGTGATCATGAATCTTTCCTACCTTTCTTTCTCAAGTTAAAGTTGGCATTGGTGACCTAGGCATAAACATTTAATATTACACTAACCTATAGACTTAGAAAGTATTATGTTATTGGATTATTTATATATTAAATTGAAGTAAATGAAGTGGATTGGTGATATAATTTAGACCTATCTATAAAAAAGGAAATAAATTTTCTATAATTACTTGGCATAAAAAACCCAACTATTAATTGATAATTATACTTAAAATATAATAGCATAGACTATATTATATTATTATGATTATATTCATATTGGCTTCCACTATTAAGAAAAATTAGTTTTGTTTTGAATAAACTTTTGATACCTAAACCCTGAGGAAACTCCTTTGTAAATTTGCATGGTAACCTGAGACCTTGTATCTAAAAAATAGGGAAGGATGGATAGTATGTTTATATCATTGTAAATTTAGTACATATAGTGGCATTAGGATATTAAGAGTGGTAGAAACTTTGATGGATATATAACTCTACTACTAAGTGGTCAGTAGAGTGATACAATCCTTGGAAATTCTATTCTAAGGAGGTTATATATCATTACTTTAAATGTTAAGGATTATTTGAATCCCATACACTTTAAGGGATATTTTTGTGAGAAATACTTTATTTGAATAATCAGTAATATGTGTAAATTACAAATCAAGCTGGTTTAATTCTTAGGAATCTAGTGATATTATGTTATTCCATGAAATAAATTTTTTGGGGAAATTAAACTTATATTATTATAAAACTTTATGAATACAACTAGAACTTAAAAGTTTGTATGCTTAACAATATGTACTCCTTTTTAGCTAGTAGGGGTATTATAAACCATTAAAATTATATTAGTGGTATATTCATCTCAAATTATGATTTTTTTTATATTTAAAGTGGTGAAAATACAAAGAGAGGGTAAATTTTAAGGTATATCTTTATCTCCCATGTTAAATGGGTTTCAATATCCATGGAAACACATGCAAATTTTGTCAAACAATTGACTGTTACATAATAGAGACTATATTAATGAATTTCACACAAATAAATCTAAATAATACTCTCAAACATAACATAACACTCATACATGAATATATAGTCTTAATTAATTACATGAAAGAGTTTTAGGGTCTAAAATAGTTCCTCCTGAACTGATACAACTCCCTATTATGCTCCTTCACCAACTTGTCTTTCTCCCAAAAACTCTCAAAATTTTCATTTTATTTATACCATGTACTAATATTAACATCCAAAGATTAATCTCATTTTTTTCCCACCTAGTAGGGCCCCCTGAGTGTGACTAGAGTGATCATGGATCCAATGGAGGCTACTATCGGTGGCAGTGCCTCTAGGGACCTGATCAAAAATTTTATAGAGGATATTCCATCCAACAAATGGAAGAAAGCACTAACAGGTGAAAAGACGTGTCCCTCAAAAAGCATGTCAAGCCTCCTTATTACCTCTGAGGGCATAGCCCTGAATATCCTAGATGATCTGGTGGAGGAAATCATGGCATCCATGGACCTTACGTTGGTAGGTAAGTTTTTCTCATTTCGTCCTAATATTGAAATGGTTAAGAAATGGGTTTTGTCTAGGTGGAAAGTTAAGGGTAGTGTTTCAATCACGACCATGGCAAGAGGCATATTCCTTTTTATATTTAAAAATAGGGAGGACATGATAGCAACTATTATTGGAGGACCATGGTTGTATGGCCCACATTCTCTTGCCTTATGCTCATGGAAACTAGGATTTGATCCTAACTCAGACTTTAATAAGTATGCTCTTGCATGGGTAAGACTACTGAGGTTCCCTTTGGAATTTTGGGATGAAAAAATCTTCACAACTATTGGCAATTCTATTGTCCAATATGTTACTATAGATCACACAACAGAACAAAGTCTAGATGTGTGTATGATATATTTTGTGTCAATGTTGAAATTAATAGGACTCTCCCTACATCCATAGAGCTAAACTCTAAATATGGGACTTGGACTTAGCCGATCACGTATGAAAATGCTACCACTTTCTATCAAATATGTAAGAGAAAGGGACATTTAATGACACAATTCGAAGCAAAGCAAAGGGGAAGGAAAGATGACTCCCAGGTTGAAGGGGAGGATCAGTCTCTCAACCATAGAAAGAATAGCAAGTAGAGAAAGGAGAGCAATGCAGAAAACCCTAACAATATAGAAAAGATAGAGGAGGAGATGGGTAAGGAGGATATCACTAGTAGTGGGGGAAAAGTTGTCCCAAAGGAAAATATAGTATTGGATGATAGTCAGAAGGATATATTAAACACAGCCAACCCTCTAGACAAATAGATTAATATGTCTAAGAAAGGTGAAAGAGGTAAACATCTGATAGAGGAAGATAATGCAGAAGACAAAGTTTCAAGAGATGGATAGGAAGAAGTAACTCCAAAAATATATCCTACTAAAGAAGAAGCAGACTTACAGTTAAACACAAACATTTTCCATGTTCTATAAGTCAGAGACCAAGCAAGAAACTATTTAGCAATAGGTGAAACAAGACAAAGTGGTAGTAATTAACAGGAGGAATGGGTTACCCCAAAGAAAAAGAATCGAAAAGGTAAAAAATTTGTAGATGTTGGCACTAAGCCCAAACAAGGGAGACCAACCCTAAGAGAAACAAGACAAAGAGAGATTGCTAGGGAGATTGCTAGTGGTAAACAAAAAACACTGGAGACCCAACCCGTCAAACCCTCTAAATGAGAATATTATCTTGGAACCTGAGGGGCTTTAACAGTCCCTCAAAATAGTTTGAGGTTAAAAACTACATTTTAGAGAATAAATTAGATATTTTATTACTCCAAGAAGTCAAGATGAATGAGGAGAGTTTTAGGAAAATTATTGAATACATATGGCCTAAGGTGGCTTTTTGCATTAGTCCAAATGAAGGGGCTTTAGGGGGGATTGTAACTATGTGGAATAGTGCTAAAATCTAGGGGTCTCTTATGGCTTATAACAAGCACTTCCTGATTATCAATTTATCTGCAAAATCTTTGAACTGGTCATTGATCAATGTCTATGGACCGAATAACATAGCTTTGAGGCAAAACTTATGGATAGACTTGAGCAGTTTTAGGAATAATCCCCAGAACACTAGATGGATGTTAGCTAGAGATTTTAACACTCCTCTATACCATTCTAAAAAATAGGGTGGGATTATGGATTACTCATATAGCATGTTTGACTTTGCCAAATTTATCAATGATTGGGGATTATTGGATATAGAACTACAAAACCAAAATTTTACCTGGTCAAATAGAAGAAGAGGAGATCAAATGATTCAGGTTAAGTTAGACATATTTCTTATCTCAAGTAACTGGAATGATTATCATAATATGCATGTGTAGGCTTTTCATAAAACCATGTCTGACCATTGCCCGATCTTCCTCAGTTGGAGAGAACAGGGACAATCCAGACCTTCCTCATTCCATTTTGAAGCTATGTGGATCAAACACAAAGACTTTAGACAAATGGTGGCCTAATGGTGGACAATTCCTATTCAGGGTACTCCTATGTTTAGAATAGTCAAAAAACTTCAGCATATTAAACAAGAAGTTTATGGATGGAATAGATATAGCTTTGAGCAAGTCTTTCAGTAGAAGAAAAATATAGTGGGAAAACTCAAATATATTTAGCAACTGATAAATCAAGGGGATGACTCTGAAGACACTTTAGAAGAAGAGAATGTCTAATCTTCTGAATGGAAGAATCTTATGGAAAGAGAAGAGGTTTTCTAGAAATAGAAATCTCATGTTCAATGGCTTAAAGAGGGTGATAAGAACACTAAATTCTTTCATCTCTCAGCCATGAAACATAGGAAATCCAACTCAATAACTAAGCTTGGTCTAGATAATGGTGACATTATAGCTAAGGATAATGAGATAGGGGAACAAACTAGGGCTTTCTTTCAGAATTTGCTCACTGAAGAAAATAATAATGATAGAAATGATAGACCTATGAACAATTCATTGATAAAATCCCCTGTTTGATAATAGAAGAAGATAATCTGGAGATGTTAAAGCCTATAACTGAGGAAGAAGTCCATGTTATTTTATTCTCCATGGGTGCATTCAAAGCCCTAGGTCTTGATGGCTTTCCTCCTATATTCTTTTAGGAATATTGGGAGATAGTAGGAGCAGATCTCATGGCTGATGTTCATGATTTTTTTAGATCAGATAAACTTTTGAAACAAGTTAATAATACCTTCACAGTACTTTTTCCTAAAAAATCAAAACCTACACACCTTACTAATTTTAGGCCCATTAGTCGATGCAACATTGTTTATAAGTTATGTACTAAAGTGTTGGTTATGAGGATTCAACCTTTACTAGACAAAATTATTTCTCCTGCTCAAAAAGGTTTCATCTCGAGAAGGTAGATTCTTGATGTTGTGATCACCACACATGAGACTATTCACTCCATGGATATAGAATCCCTAGTATGGCTCTCAAGATAAATATTTCTAAAGCTTATGATAGAATCTCATGGACTTTTATGTTCCAAGTGATTAAAAAATTTGGGTTTAATGATAAAATGTCTCGCTTGATATGGAATGTTGTCTCTTCTGCAAAATTCTTGGTGCTGATAAATGGTGTACCTAAAGGTTTTTTCTCATCTTCAAGAGGAATTCCTTAGGGATACCATCTCTCCCTATACTTATTTATCATTATGGCAGAGTCACTAGGAAGATACACACAAGCAGATATAGCCTCAAAAAAGCTAGTGGGCATCAAACCTGCCTCCTCCCTTCATCCTATGGTGGTGCAATAATTTGTGGATGATACCATTTTCTTTGGCATCTCATTAGTGATTGAATCTAGAAGATGGAAGAATATCTTAAATAATTATGCCATAGAGTCGGGACAAAGAATAAATTTCCAAAAAAGTAATGTGTATTTCTTCAACACTCCTAACGACCTTAGACATATAATCATTGATATATTAGAATGTACTAAAGCTACTCTACCAGCTACCTTCTTGGGTCTCCCACTCATGTTCAAAGAGGTATCTCCTAGTTTTTGGAATGGAATTATGGAAATAATGTAGAGGAAACTTCTTGGTTGGAAAGGGAAACTACTCAGCAGTGATGGTAAACTACAACTTCTTCAGGCCTCACTGCAAGGTATTCCTACATACTTCCTATCTCTTTTTAAAATTCTTGCATATTTTGCTGATAAATTGGAATAGATCCAAAGAAAATTTTTATGGATGGGTGTGGAAGACAAATAGAGAATGTCTTTAGTCAGATGGGAAAAAGTGTGTCTTCCAAAATCCCATGGTGGACTCAATATTAGGTCTATCAGGAACATGAACAAAGCCCTTCTCTCAAAAATTATTTGGACCCTGAGCCATAAAAATAATGATTTGGGGGAAATAATGTATGCCAAATACATGCATAGCATTGATGATTCCAAATTTCTTCAACAAATGGGATTACCCCAAGGATCTGTGATATGGAATAAAATACTAAAAAATAGAATCCTTCTTAAACAGGGAATTAGATGGAAACTTGGAAATGGCTAGCATATTAAATTTTGGGATAATATCTAGTTAAAGTACAAGGCTCTCATCACACAAGGAAACTATGGAGAGATTGCTGACTTGGATACTCAATTTTTTGGAGATAGAGTCAGTGATTTTATGGAAAATAACAATGGGATAAGGAGCTGGAAAAATCTATTAGACTACTGTGATCACTGTCCTGAGCTTTTCCCTAGAGTGTGGGAGATCCAACAGTACATTCAGGAGATTAGAATACCTCTCTTCCCCTGAGAGGATGAGAAATATTGGTGGCCAAATAAGAATGGATCATTCTCTATCAAATCTACTTACCATCTACTCATTCCTGAAGCTTAGAATAAAGATGTATGGAAAAAGGTTTGGAATCATAAACTTATTCCAAAAATTAACATGTTTTGGTGGGCTGCTACTCATAACAAAATCCTAACACAGGATAACCTTCAAAATAGAGGGTTTACCCTAGTTAACAGATGTTTCTTGTGTGGTTCAAAAGAGGAATCAGTTTCACACCTTTTCATCCACTATGATTTTGCCCAGGAATTATGGGGCACAATACTTAATAACTTTGGTATTGAATGGGTCTGTAATTATGACCTTAAAGAATTAATTATCAGCTGGAATCCAACCTTCACACATCCTTGGCTTATGGAATTATGGAAGCAAACTCTACCATGTTTGAGCTAGATTTTATGGAAAGAGCACAACCAAAAAAATTTAGGGACACTGCTAGAAATGCATCTTAGGTGTTTCACTCCTTTGTTAAGACCATTATGGAAAGTGTCAAAACAGCTCATATTCGTGCTACGGAGAAACCCCTATCTCAAATTGAAACTCAAATTTCAGCCAAATGGAAGGTTTTAAACCAGATCCCTAGGTATAATAACTCCAAAATGCTATAGAGAATAAATACTAAATGGATCCCCCCAAAGCCTAACTGGATGAAACTCAACTTTGATGAGGCATCCAAGTCGGATAGTAAAGCTAGTGGAGGAGGAATTATAAGGAATGATGAAGGATGGATGTCTGCTATCTATGTTGGTGGAATAGGATGCCAAAGTAACAACTATGTTGAAGCAATGGCTCTACTATGGGGGTTAAAGTTGGCTATATCCCTAGGAATAAGTAACTTGAGTATATAAGGAGACTCTAATATGGTCATAGATGTAGTTAATAAAGCATCAAATGTGGGAATTAAGCTAAAAGACATCATTATAGATATTCAATTTCTTTTGCAGAAGTTCTCTGGAGTAGAGATTTCCCATATTTACAGAGAGGGAAACAGGGTCTTTGATGTTTGTGCCAACCTTGGTCAACAATTTTTAGGTTGGAGGGTGTGGCGACAAGGTGTTCATATTCCCTTAAACATTAGGGATATTATTCAAAAGGAGATGACTAGTTAAGAATGAGGTGCATTTATGACAAGGATAGCTCTCGGAGGCAGTCCATTTGGAGAGGGCCATCATGGATTTTAAAACTTGATAACCTTGGTACTTATTTGACAATCATTCATGATTCATTGTATCATGAGGTTGAGGCACATGAGTCTCATCATGAAAATCAATGGGAAATAATTTCCAAGCATGGGAGTAGACAACGTCATCTCTGTAGGGTATTTTGAATAATGAGCCATCACATCTTCATTATGCATAAATGAAAAAAAGGGTTAGCAACCATTTCAAAGCTGAAGTCTAAACTTAGGAACTCCATGGTTTGGGTCTGAAAATACAAAATGGGAAGAGACCATATTCAAGTTGAACCTATCTCCTATTGTGAATTCAAAGATAATCCACTAGTTTGGCATTATTGTAAAGAAGGGGGAATCAGCCCATATCTGGAAAGGCTTAATGGATTCGATGAAAACTTGTTTGAGCAATTTTTGAGATCTTGGTTAAATAGGTGGGTCACGGTGGGTGAAATTAGTTCTGAAATCTCTATAAAGGTGATTTCTATGGCCATGGGAATGACCATGCAGGGAATAAAACTTCAAAGGAAAACAAAAATTATGGATCTTGCAAGCCACAAACTATTTATGAGTGAGGAAGAGGAACTCATCCCTTATCAAGGAGGATTCGAGCACGCTAAACTTCCAGAGCCATGGGATGGAGTGTGCTTCATTCTCATGAAGTAGTTCATCCTCAAAGTTTGATTTACCAGGTTCTAAAATTACCACATCCCTTTGTTAAATCACTTTAGGCACAATATTGTTATTAGTTTCCCTTTTTACCTACTCTCCTCTTTAGAACACTCTATCCTTAGGGTGAGAGCTAAAATGGCTAAGAAGCTAGATGTGAACCCTATTCCCCTACACTAGGGACTAATTTTCTACTTATACAACTTTCACCATGCCCTAGAGCCATCCAAGACTATCAGAATTGATAGTGGAGACATTCCTTCCAACTTGGTGTCTGGCGATGCTATTGATGAGTCTTATTTTTCCCCTGCTCCTACCAAAACAAAAGATGTTTCTTTCTCCACCCCAAAAGAGTCCCCTATTGATACCCCTGACTCCTTTGAGAGAAAAAAAGGTAAGAAGAGAAAGGTTGATGAAGAGGAAGAGAATATTAGAGAGACCACGAAGGGGACCCACAAAAATCTAGGTAGGGCCATGGGGGGCCAAGGTGGTAAATCTTACAAGTCTTCCAAAATTAATAAGGATTCTCCTCTAGAGTTTGAAGGTCAGGGTAGATTGCTAGTAAACCTACCCCAAAGGCCAAATTAATTGATTACTCAGAAATTACTTTGAAAGAAGTAACCCAAGAGGAAGAGTCTAAGGAGCTGGAAATCTAGGAAATTTCAGAGGACACTGGAGGGAAGCAATAGACTAGGGATTTTGAGGTTACTAAGGAGCATGGTGTTGACACTATGGAAACTATTGACAATAAGGGGAAAATGTATGTTGAGGAAGCTGGTGAGGATATTGAGAATGAGACTGATTGGAAAGCTGAAATTGGGGCCCTAAAGGATCGTATTCAAAGGCTAGAGTAGAATTTTGCCAAGGGACTCTGGAATACAATTCTCCTGAACATGTCTATGCTGAAAGAGGTGGGTAATACTGGGCATGCTGACAACGTGAAGAATACTAAGAAACTTAATGATCTTCTCAAATCAATAGTTATATAAGGAGAGACCTCTCTAACTCTGGTCTTTTCATTTCTTGTGTTTTGTTTATGTGTCTGTTATTTCTCAGCTAGTGCCACCGTCTCTCTAAAGGCATATTTTGTTTGATTGCCTTCTTGTCTTTTTTGCTCTATATAGGGTTTGGCCCCTGGTTTGCTGCCTCACCTTATCAAAAACATCCAAATATTAATAGGATGTTTCTTCAACTTAATTTACCTAAAAATAGTGTAAAATAGTTAGGCACCCTTCAATTTTCAATATTGACACCTAACTGTCAGTAGTTATTAGTAATTGTCAAGTGACATTTTAAGCTAAATGATAGTTAAAAAACCCACCATAACTACCATGTCATTAATAAAATTTATATGAAATTTAAAAAAATCTAATATAATAAATTTTTAATCGCCCCTAAAAATTCTATCATTTAAATATTAACACACATTACTGCTAGTAAAGAACAACCTTACCAATGGACACAAACTACACATTTGTCAATTATAGGCATAATGGTAGTTACTAATATTTTTTAAAATTTAAATCTATGAATAAAAATGATCTAAAATTTGAAATATATAAATAATAATACATTTTATAAAAATAGAATAAATTTGGTAACCTAATTATTATTTCATCTCTACCACAAGATAATGAATTGTTAGGATACACAAATACATTTTCTAGTTGAGTGATAGTTAAAAAAACTATCACAAATTTTCTTCCACAAATCAAATTTATTTGAAATATGGAAAACACATTATAGGATATATTTTATATCACTGTTAAAAATTTGGAATTCCAATTATTAATAAATATATTTTACACAATCATGAACCTTCTATAAACTAGATAAATGCATCTTCTAGTTGAATTATAGTTACAAAAACTATCATAACTTTTTCCTCGCCTATTTAATTAAGATAAAATTTAGAACACAAATTATATACTACAACTTATATCACAAATAAAAATTTGGTGACCTAAATACTAAAAAATAAATACCTCAAGGCCAAGAACCTTTTATAAGTGATGTAACCATAGCCTAAAACCAAATGGTTTTGAAATTGGTACAAACATTGTGGGTGTCATATTATATGAACCTAATAAATTTCATCATATAATTAATTATGCAAGATTACCAAAATTAAGGATACTTCCTATCATTATAACAATTGGTACACCTCCACAGTGACTCCATATGACTTGACATTTTTTTCATAGGTTGTAAATGTTAGGTTCTATGACACCACCAAGTTTCAACATCCAAATACTTCCAAAAAACTATCGTAAGTAAATAAACCTCCTACTAGTGTAATAGTTGATATATTTTATAGTTTATCCAAATGGTTTGAAAATTAGTACAGATGTTTTGAGTGTCATATTTTATGACCTCACAAAAAATCCTAAGCTAACTCATACCACAATTGAAGAACCATTTATGAAAAAAATAATGAATTAATAGTATTTACAAACTAGCATAAATATTCAAAAGGTCTCCACACTTTTTTTGACAAAAGAATAATTTTTAAAAAACATTATAAGAGGTAAAAATTCTCACACAAACAAGGCCATAACCCAAAAATAAAGGAAAACACCCTGTACTCTATTTTTGGTTGATGCAAGATTGCACAAAACCTAGCATGATCCTACATTAGACACTTGAGGTTTAAAAACTATGAGATCCTACTCACATGGAAGGGATAATTAGTAAATTTACTCATTTATACATGAGTAAAATTGACCATGGCATTCCATTCTAACATATCAAGTAAATCAGCTACTTATTATTTCTTTTTTGTGCTATTTCTAGCTCTTACATGCTATTTTCAAACATATTCTCTTCTCATTTCAGATCTCTCTCCTTTTAATTTTGGTATTTGACTCACCACAATATCTCTCCTTTGTGGTATTAGATCCAACATCATATATCCTCCACCACCAAAGGCTTAACCAACTATCATTCAACTCATATGTGGGCTGAAATCCACTCTCATTTATCCATCATTCCCAATATGTTATTTCATGCATCTCACTCTCCCATGTGGGATCAATCCCACCATATACTGACCACTTTATCCTAAAGCACACTTTAATTTGTTCACATCTTGTCCAACCAACTATTGGATCATTCACAACATTACAAACTACCATTTGTAGTTTCTCTCTCATGGATGCAGTCTCATCTATCAATCTCAATAGCATCACAACTAAATCCACATACACATGGGCATCCAAATGATATCCCATAACATCTAAAATCAAATCAATTATAGTTTTTACCTTCACATCATTTGTTGTCTACATTTCTATAGAAATCAATCTCTCCATCTCAGCTACAAATTTAGCTTCTTCTCTACATGCTTGGGCTTCCATGCACATTAGCAGCTCCTTCCTCTTGGTGAACTCAAGAGACTCACTCTCCATATAAGAAACATTAGGTTCCTCAACATATACCATGGTTTATCTCAAACTTACTTTCACTCTCTCGTCCATCATCCCACTACAAGCTTGCCCCATATTAATATTTGGCTTCTCAAAACCTTTACCATCATTTTGTTCACTCTTTAAGACAATTTTTTAGTTGTTCCTAAGAAAACTCTTCTTCTACACACTATTACAAATAAACATTCACTTGCACATTTTATTGATAAAAATCATTCTCCCATGCTCTAACAAACTCTCTTGTCTCCATATAAATTTGAATACATTCACCCAAAGCTAGACTATCATCACCAACTAGATCTCCAATCATCACTTCCATATCAATCTCCTAGTCAAATTTTTCACTCTACTTCCCATAAAAATGAGCATGCTAGACTACACCACACTTATTCCTCTTATTAGTTACTATCTCCATATCTAAACCTACACAATGAAAAAAAAACATTAGGAGAAATAAAATATCTCTCAAACAACTCATCCACCACTCCATCATGACCTAAGGACATCTTATCTAATTCCTCTTCAATGTTAGCATGTTTCTCAAGATTTTCACTCTCACAATGGATTACCAATGCCCCATTCTCTAAAACACTCATGGATATTTTCTCCACCTCAACATCTTTGTCTTCAAATATTTTACGTGGTTGATCCTTACAATCATCTTTTTTTGTGCATTTGATTGCACAACCTCTACATCTAATTATTCCACCATAAAAACTCAAAAATCTATATGGTTACATTATTCACTCTCCTAAAACTCTACATGGATGTATTATTAACTCACCTATATCATTCCTTGGTTGTTATCAACCCTTTTACCATCCAAAATAAATTTGAAAAGCTCATTATCATCATGAACTAAGGACAAATTAACATTTTCCAACTCATGGGACTTTACAATATATTTCCCATCATCACACAATGTGTCTCTATATTCCATTTCAACTAATATCACATTCCCATTATCTAACATAAGGATTTATCCACCTATGATTTGCTTACAACTCATATCCACATTTATGTTGACATTTTGGCATTTTTAGGGCAAAGGTCAACCCCCTAGTTCAAAACTTGACTATTTGCACTAGTTCCATTTCAATTCAGGTCTCAAAAGGTATTTTGAAATGTAGTTTGAAATTTTTAAGGTAATTTTGAAAAGGTTAAGGTTGAATTGTGAAATTCAAGGAATAAGGGTGTTATAAAGTGGTGTTAATATCTTTCAAGGTGACAGTGATCCATTGTGTGTACTAGTTCCAATCAAGGGTTGGAAAAGTAGAAATATTGGTCATTTTAATCTTTATCATAGTTTAAGGTGATTTTGTGAAAGTTAAAGTTTCACCTATTTTTGTTCTAATGTTTTTTACAACATGAGAAAGAGAGTGCCTTGTGAGATATTAGTGTGAAGTGTCAAATCTAGGTGTAAAGGTCAAAAGAGGTTTTTTAAGACATTTTACACTCATTGAAGATCATGTGTACCTTAGTTATCCCATACCCCTTGCTAACATGTCTTTTATACCCTTTATAATGTATAACTAACTTTGAAACTCTTAGTTTATCATCTTAATGTTAAAAAATATCATTTTAGTAAGTTTATCATGGAAGAGGGCTCTTGGTACATTAATTTTTCCTAACATAGGTCAATAATGAATCCATGAACATGTGGTATAGAGAGATGAAAAATCATCCATTCAAAAGAGAAAGTTTATCAAGGAAAATGAGGTATATGGCCATGTTAGTGAAGTGAAAATGTAGGGTAAGAATGCTCAAAGACCTGTGTGAAGGATGGATATCATTATAAAAACCTACCCCAGTATTTATAGCTCAAAAACATGGTTGAGAAAGACCTACAGTCCAAAAAGGACAAAAAACTATTCAAATCATCTATCAAGTTATAAGAGGGGTAAATGAAGGTTAGTTTGAAAAAAAAAATTATGAAGTATAAGAAGAACTAGGACCAGATATCTTAGGTTAAGGATACTCTCGCTATGCCCTTTTCATGATAGTGGTTTGTAGGTAGAGCTCTTGTATTTTATGAACATTTGTTAAGAATATTGGTGTTCTTAAACCCTTTTTAAACCCCATAGACTTGGGTTTCTCTTTAAATTTTCATTATGGAGATCAATGTAATCATATTGACAGTGAGAGAGTGGTCTCAAGGAGTTTATATGCCTCCATATAATCAAACTAAATCTAATCAACCCATGCATACACTTGTATTGGCATGGAAGAGGCATTTTTTTTTAGTCTTGCATGACTATCAAGGTTTTGATAAGGTTAAGGTGGCTTCCATAATGAAGAGGATTATGTTTGAAACTCACTATAAATATAAACTCAATCATACTCCTATATGTCCACTAATAATCCCTAAATGCTTAGATAGTTCAAAACTTCACACAGACAATTTTTCTTAAAATATGCTTCTTGGTTACAGGTCTAAGAGTGAAGAGTTTCTCATTAATATTAATGTAATTAATTATTTTGAGAGGATGGTAATCTAATCATTATTTATGCCTAATAATTAGGGAGTTAAATAGGGTCTCTATACAATCATAAATCTCAAATAAATCTTATTCAATGCAAATGATCACTTGCAGTTCTCCTACAAGCTTACTAGTAGATTGATCAAACCTAAAGGGAGGTTTTTTGAGGTTTAAATCCAACTTATTTCATCCAAATAATGTAAATATATAATGAGACATGAAAATATCTACATATATTATCATAGATGGGGAAATGGGCTAAAAAGGAAAACACATAGGTCTACCAACCTAAGAAGGCCTAAACTTCACATAAAACTTAATTGACCATATACATGGGGGAGAATTCACTTAGGAGAGGTTTAATATGCTACCCTACATAAACATCATGAAATTAAGTATAGGAAAGAGGATTTATTCTCTATGAATAATCTTTAACAAGCTAAATCACTCTAAACCCCTTTGAAGTGCTCAATAGTTTAGTTTTTACCTTTAGGTGGTTATAACCCACTTGTTTGACCCTAAAAAACACCTATATGACATTTAAAATCCTTAGGGGAATCCATTGGAGTAATATTTTAGCATGTGTGAAGGGTAAAAGGTATAAAAATTGGCCTAAACCTACAATTATAGCCCTATTTGCTAGTGGATTGTGTATATGAAATCCCCTAAACTATTTGAGAAGACTTGTTTTGTCCTAAGAATAGGTTTTAGGGTAATTTAAAAGTCATTTCATGGATATTAATGATGATATAATATGTTTCTAGACAAAACCAATCCCAAATCAAGATTACTCTCTTATTTGCATAAGAGAGGGCAGGTTACATACCTGTTTAAGATCATTAAAGGTTTGGAAATATTTAAAACATCACTGAGAACACTTGTTATTCTTTAAATTCTCTTTAGGTCATGAATAAGTTTAATGTAATTACTTTAGGTAGATTGAGCATGATCCCTCTGTAAGCCATTGAAGACCTTTGAAGGAGAAGTGTAGTGAAAATGAGGGGTTTCAAGACACCTAAAAAAACTTGAGACACCTTTTAAACATCTATTTTAAAGATTACCAATGTTATTACAAAGTGTTAAGAAGATAAAATAGCATTATTACCCTAGAAACATCAACCTAAAAAGTTCTCAAGCATGTGTAAGGTGTCAAAAATATCAAATAGTAGCTCAAAGACATTTATATGATCAAGAAGGAAACTCATCACTTCTCATCAAGAAGGAGGTCCATTTTATGAGTAAGAGTGATGAGTCATCCAAAGAAATGAAAATATCTTATGTCACTTCTCAAATAATATCCTCAAAATAAGTGTGAAACTTGTGTATAAGAGTTACTTGAGTTGATTCTTATCCATTTATAGGAGTTTTAATTGATCTCATGACATGTGGTCTCCATGATGAGATATATAAATGTCCCTTCTCTCTCTCCTCTCTCACTTATCCTATATATACTACCTTAAATGGCATTATATATATCCTCAATCTAAGTATGGTGAATCCCTACTCAAAAAATCACTTATAATTTTCCTCTAAAGTGAATATAGGCTAATTTATAGCCTTCTTAATGCTAAAACTAGTGTATGTCCATGGTAGTTTAATGAATGTTAGTGATAGTGTTTGTAAATTCCTTTTATTTATCCTATCATATTACCTATTTATAGGTTTTTAGTCATCTTAGCAGGTCATATGAAGTGTGTCACATGGTTTTACAATGGCTAAGTGTGTAAAATATTCACTAGTGCCACTTAGGAGACCTATTGATCATACTTCTTAGTTGATGTATCATACATAACCTCCATATATAAATAATTATGCTTATAGACTCATGTTGGGTTGTATAATAGGATTTAGTCCTATTTTATGTTCTTAGTGAAATATATGGAAGTAGAAGAGACTAAATTTGGTGAATTGCCTCCCATTTACTTATTTTTTATTATGTCTCTCCATGTTCCTTACAAGCAATAGGCTTAGTAATAGTTTTAGATTATACATCAAGGTATCTAGGCATAATCTAGAGATCTACCTCAAAAATTAGGCCACCCAAATCCTATAGGTTTCTCCATGCTATCATCTAAATGAGGAAGGCTTGAAAAACCTCCTCAAGGGTTCATTTTTTATTCATAATAGTTTTGGCATGCTTAGTGGGACAAACTTTCATAGATTGAGGGAATTTTAGTGATTTCCTTTAATATATCTAGATTTAAAATCATGAACTAAAGAATTAATGGTGACTTCAAATGATCCAAAACTAGTTTAAGTAACCCAAGTGCTTAGAAGAGACCAATTGGTATGTATTATCAATCTTTATTTGGTAAAAATGTATCTTTTGTACCTTCTTATCCTTCATATCAAGCTAATAATGTTCATGGATTCACCCCAAGTATCCCTCAACCAATAACATATCAGATTTATCATGAATTTTTTTCCTCATGTACCCAAAATTAGCCTCTTTGGCAACCTACTTATCACTATAACCATCCTTGTCAAAACTATGCTACCCCTAGTCATTATAGTTACATTTTTACTCAATCCATATCAAGACTCAAACAAATCCTATTAGACCTTGAAATTAAAATAAGAGAGATTGATATAGAAAATTAAATTGGTCTAATTATCCCTATCCATTTCATTTAGGTTATGAAAAACTTATTACAATTTGTTAAGAGTGAATGGGTAGCTATTGAGAGAGAAAATCAATAATTACTAACCAATGACATGAAAGAGATAAGAGGTTAAATTTAGTATATGAAGAATAGGTTAGTGTTCTATGGGAGGAAACAAAATAAATAAAATAAACCTTATTTTTCTCCTAACTTATCCCAAGTTACAACATATCATCAAGATGAAGCTCCTAATTTCAATATCCTATGTTGGAAGACTTTCACTCCTCAAAAAAATCCTATGTCTATGCAAGTTCCATCCACTAGTCCTCAAGAGCCTCTAACCATTACATCATGGAGGCATTATTTAACTATGACCCCTAATTGCATCATGCCAACCCTTGAGAAATAACTTTTTCCCATGCTCATCCAAGATTATAAAAATGAGAAGGTAGTAGAGGTCAAACCAAGAAAGTTTGAAAGTTCCTTGAGTCCTTCTCTTACCCCTCAAATTGGAGATATCCATGAAGATCAAAGTACATCATAGTTTTATAGAGTTATTAGAGAGTGTAAAGATAAAAATGGAGCATCCCTAATATAACTTTATTTTTTCCATCTCCAAAAATCCTTCAATGAGCATATTACTCCCAAAATCCCAAGTGGAAAGACACCCTCTCAAGCTTAAAATAAACTAATGAGCTCTTTTTCCCTTTCACAATCTCCCCTTTGTAGGGATAACCTATTATATGTAAGGAAAGTGAAGATATTTCAGCTAAGAAAGAGAGTTTCTCAAGTGAGTATAATTAAGAGATCATAATTTTCAGTCATTTTCATGAGGGAAAAGAAAAATTGTGTTTGGGATAAGAAAAACATGATGAACTAAGCCTCTTTTGGATAGATGAACTCCCATGCTTCATGTAATAAGAGGAAAATCAAGTGAACTCATGATTGAAGTTAAAAATACTCTTAATTATCTTGATGATGCTTGGAAACAATTGTACCATGCTTTCCTTGAAGATATTGAAGATCTTGGCATGGTAGCATTGAATGATAGAGTGAGGGAACAAGATGAGAGCCTAATTAAATTTATAATGGTTTGTAATTAAGAAGAATATTTTTTTCCCTTGTGAGGGAATTGAATATCAAGATAGGACTGAGGTCACCATTAGATAGCTTCAAGTGAAGAATTAAGTTGTTACTCTCTTAAATGAACAACAAGAAGGCTCATTTTATAATTCATTAGAATATTTTTGTTCAATCTTTTATATCATACCAACACCTCAAGATGAAAGTCCTCAAGTTTTCATTCAATACCAAACACACCAATTTAAGGAGACACTAGAAACTAAAGTTTCTAATACCATTATAAGTCATAATGTGACCACTTTTGAGGATATTTTCAAGACTAAGGAGTAACGTGAGGTGAGTCTAGAAACATAAGATGATTTTTTCTTCATATGAGTGATGTTGGCTATAATGGACTCACTTGAGAACATGCCAATAAAGTTAGAAAATAATAAATATGGCCCATCAAGAATTGTATCCAAAAGGTAGCTTGTTTTACACCATGGTTCATCTCATGGAGGGGATATTATAAGTTTCCATTTTGATCTAGGTGGATTAGATCTTGGAGGTTATTTGTACATAATAGTTACTTATTTTTTGTCTTCCCTAAGTGTTTCTTAGTATAATGTGTGTTATCTTTTGCTTTATTATGTGTTTTTGAAGGCATTATCACCTATCTCACATGTCTCAAATCTTGTACTTATTTTTTAGGTCTTAGTCATGTTTCTTGTTGAGAGATGAGTGACTTCATAGCTAAATGGATGTAATAATGCTACTAGTCCAATTGATTATCAAACTGACCAACCCGTATAAGTCATAAAAAATGTTGATATCTAGCCTTTTTAGGTTAAATATCAACCCCTCTAGTTTAAAACTTGACTATTTATACTAGTTAACTTTTAATTAAGGTATCAAAAGGCCTTTTTAAATGTAGTTTGCAAAGTTTAAGGTAATTTTGAAAGATTAAGGTTGAAT
This sequence comes from Torreya grandis, assembly GCA_037957365.1. NCBI lineage: Eukaryota > Viridiplantae > Streptophyta > Pinopsida > Cupressales > Taxaceae > Torreya > Torreya grandis. The sequence goes on along the minus strand of JARHVA010000401.1, from coordinate 75,737 downwards.
TGTAAAAGTCAAGGTGTAATGGCGGTATGAAGTGGTTTTAAGATCTTACAAGATGACATAGTGCTCCATGGTGTGTATTGGATCCAAAGAAAGGGTTGGAAAAGTAGCAAGGTTGGTCATTTTAAGCCTTAACATAGTTTAAGGTAAATTTTTGAAAGTTAAGGTTTCACCTAGTTTTGTTCTAATGTTTTTTAGATTATTAAAAAGAGAGTGCCTTGTGAGATATCAAGTGTGAAGTGTTAAATATAGGTGTAAAGGTAAAAATAGGATTTTTAAGACATTTTACACTCACTGAATATCATGTGTACCTCATTTGGCCCATACATCCTACTAACATGTCTTTCACACCCTTTCCAATGTATAACTCACTTTGAATCTTAATCTATTGTATTAATGTCCAAAAGGAGAATTTTGGTAGGATTAGTAGGGAATATGGATCTTGTTACATTAATTTATTTTTTAATAAATCAATAATAATTCCATAAACATATGGTATAAAGCTGCATCAAATCATTCTTTTAAAAGAGTAGGTTTCTCAAGACAAGAAAGTTCTATGGAAATGTTAGTGAAGTGAAAATGTAGGGTAATAATGCTCAAATACCCATTTAAAGGATGGATATCATTAAAAAAACCTCCCCTAGTCTCTAAATATCAAAATCATGTTTGATAAAGAGTTAAAGGTATAAAAAGGACAAAAAACTATTCAAGTCATCTATCGGGTTTCAAGAGGGGTAAATGAAGGTTAGTTTTCAACATTTTTTTATGTAAGAGAAGAACTAGGAACATATATATTTGATGAAGGAGACTCTCAATATTCCCTTTAAATTCATGTAAGTGGTTTTTAGGTAGATATCTTGTACTTTATGAACATTTGTTAAGATGTTTGGTGCTCTTAAACCCTTGTTAAACCACATGGAGTCCGGTTTTTCCTTAAATTTGCATTCTTGAGATCAATGTAGGAATATTGATGATGAGAGAGTGGAATAAAGGTGTTTATAGGTCTTCATATGATCATAATAAATCTAATGAACCCATGTATACACCTACATTAGCATGGGAGTGACACTTTTCATTGATATTGCATGACTATCAGTGTTTTGAGAAAGTTAATGTGGATTCCATCAACAAAAGGGTTATGTTTGAAATTTTTTGTAAATATCATCCCCATAACACTCATATAGGTCCACTAAGAAAATATAAATTCTCAAATAGTTCCAAATTTCACACAAACAAATTTTATTAAAGTATGTTTCTTGGTTATAGGTCCAAGAGTGATTAGATTCTCCTTAATATTCATATATTGAATGATTTTGAGATGGTGATAAGATGAGCATGATATTTTATAGGCATTGGGGAGGTATAAAGGGTCTCTATATAATCCTCAAGCTCAGATAAATCTTATTCAATACAAATGATCCCTTATAATTCTCCTACAATCTTGTTAGTAGATTGATTAGACCTAAAATGAGGTTGTTTGAGGTTTTAGGCCAACTTATTTCATCCAAATCATGTAAATAGGTCATGAGACATGTGAATATAATACCTATAGTATCATAGATGGGGAAATGGGATAAAGAAGACATAGGTCTACCAACTTGAGAAGGCATAAACTTCACATGGAACTCACTTGAGCAGATGCATGGTAGATAATGCACTTAGGGGAGCCTATTAAACTTCATCACATTAAGTGGAAGAGAGAGGATATATTTTTTATGAACAATCCTTAATAATATAAAGCACTCTAAACCCCCTAAAACCATTATAAGATCTTAATAACTAAGTTTTTTCATCTGGGTGGTTGTAATCCACTTGTTTAACCCTAAAAACACCTAAATGACATTTTCAAGCCTCAGGGGAATCCATTGGAGTAATATTTTGGCATGTGTGAAGGTTAAAAGTTATAGAAATTGACCTAAAGTTGTAGTTGAAAGCCTATTTACTAGTGGACTATGTGTATGAAATCCCCTAAACTAGTTGAGAAGACTTGTTTTAGCCTAGGTAAAGGTTTGAGGGTTCTTTACAAGCCATTTTAGGGGTCTTCATGGTGATATAACATGTTTCTAGGTAAGTATCAGTCCTAAATCAAGATTACTCTCTTATTTACATAAGAGAGGGCAAGTTTTAAACTTGTTTAAATCATTAAGTGGCTAGAAATCTTTAGAACACCATTGAGAACAATTGTTGACATTATTTGAAGTCTCCCTAGGTCATGAAAAAGTTCAATCCAAAGAATATAGGTAAATTGAGCATGATCTCTTAGTAATCCATTAAATATTTTTGAAGGAAAAGTGTAGTGAAAACAAGGGGTTTCAAGACAACTAAAAGAATTTGAAACACCTCTACAACATCTATTTTGAAGATTTGAAATGTGGTTGCAAAGTGTGAAGAAGATTAAATAGCATGATTACCCTTGCAACATTAGTCTAAAAATTTATAAAGCATGTGTAAGGTGTTAATAAGATCAAATGGTAGATCAAAGATAATTATATGATTAAGAAGGCAATTTGTCACTTCTCATCAAGAAGGAGGTCAATTTCATGAGCAAGAGTGATGAGTCATCCAAGACAATGAAAATGTCATATGCCACTTCTCAAATAATATCATCAAAACAAGTGTGACACTTATGTAGAAGAGTTAATTGAGATGATTCTTATCTATTTGCAAGAGTTTTAACTGATCTCATGACATGTGGTCTCCATGATTATATCTCTTAACATCCCTTCTCTCTCTCATATATATCACTTCTACTATATGTACTACCTTGAATGGCATTGTATAGATCCTCAATCTAATTATGGTGAATCACTACTCAAATAAACACTTTTACTTTGCCTTTGAAGTGAATATATGCTAATTTTTATCCTTATTAATGTTATACCCAATGTATGTCCATGGTAGTTTGATCAATGTTAGTGATATTGTTTGTAACTTCCTTTACACTTTCCTATCATCTTACCTCTTTTTAGGCTATTATTCATCTTAACAATTCATATGAAGTGTGATACATGGTCTTACAATGGTTAAGTGTGGAGAATTTTCACTAGTGTCACTTAGGAGACCTCTTTTTCATCCTTCTTAGTTGATGTATCATACATAACCTCCATATAGAAATACTTATGTTTAGAAACTCATGTTGGGTTGTACAATAGGATTTAGTCATATTTCATGTTCTTAGTGAAATATGGGCAAGTGGAGGATACTAAGTTTGGTGCATCACCTCCCATTTACTTGTTTTTGGTTGTATCTCTCCATTTTCCTTTCAAAAAAAAAGGTTTAGTACTAGTTTTAGGTGATACATCAAGGGAGATAACCCTAATATAGAGATTCACCTAAAAAATTAGGCCACTCATTGCCTAGAGGTGTCTTCATGTTATCATCTGAATGAGGAAGTCTTAAACAACCTCCTCAAGGGTGAATTTTAGATTGATAACAATTGTTATTCTAAAAATCAAAATTAGGCTCTACATATAGAAGACTAACCTCCATTTTAATTTCCACAAAAAACTAATATTTGGTGTACCTATGCACCTACTTAATGCTTCTTGAAGTAGTCTTTGGCTACTCATATGATATTTGCCCATCTTTATTTCCTCTCTTATAAATATTCTTCTCACCAACACTCCCAATACTTTTCAAACAAAGCTTACTCAACCATCATGACTATAATTTTTGGTTTAAAAATCAACCCAACATCTTGGAAACCATATGTTCCTAGTCATAAACCTTTTACTTACCTTTCCTTTATCTCCTTACTTTGTGATATTTCCAATACATTGCTAAAAATCCACACAACTAATTACATGCAACCTTCACCATCATGGGGTCAATAACATTCATATCCAAAAAATATAACTCAATCTCAACTATCCAAGTCATGAGCTATTTTGGACTTTATTTTTCACAAAATAGAAAAATATCACTAGAGATTTACCTTTTTCTCCACCACAACCTTGGCTAGTCTCTTCTATCTGTTAACATATTTTTCTCCACTTTCTTATCATCTTTATAAAGTATATGTACATGATTCTAGGGACAAAAACCCCACCATCAAATCATCATCATCACCATCACACATAGCTACAATGTCATCACAATGTGCAATCTTTCCCATCACATCCAATCTCTCCTAAAATACTTTCAACATCTCTGTCAACTCACCCATCTCACATTCCCTTCTCTTGTGTGCCATCTCTTACCACAAATCAAAAATATTCTTGAAGTATGCTTCTTATTTATAGGTCTAAGAGTGACAATTTTTTCCTTAATATTCATGTATTGGATGATTTTTAGAGGATGGTAATATGAGCATGATATCTTCCCAGGTATTGGGGAGGTAAATAGGGTATTTAGATAGTCCTCAAACTTAGACAAAGATTCTTCAATTCAAATTATCACCTACAATTCTTCTACAAGATTGCTTTTAGATTGACCAAACTTAAAAAGAGGTTGTTTGAGGTTATAGGATAAATTATTTCATCCAAATCATGTAAATAGGTCATGAGACATATGAATATACTATATATAGTACCATAGATGGGAAAATGAGTTATAGAAGGATAACACATAGGTCTAACAACCTGAGAAGGGATAAAATTCACATGGAACTCACTTGAGCAGATGCAAGGGTGAGAATTCACTTATGGGAGGCTGAGGAGGTTCCCCTCCTTTAACTTCATGCCATTATGTAGAGGAGAGAGGATTTGTTCTGTATGAACACTCTTTAATAAGCTAAAGCACTTTAAACACCCTAAAACCCTTATAAGAGACTAATAGCTATATTTTTGACTTTGGGTGGTTTAATCCACTTCTTTGTCCCTAAAAAAAACTTAGATGACATTTTAAATCCTTAGGGTCATCCATTAGAGTAATATTTTGGCACATGTGAAGGGAAAAAGTTGTAAAAATTAGCCTAAATTTGTAGTTACATGCATGTTTACTAGTGGACTATGTGTATGAAATGCCCTAAACTAGTTGAAAATACTTGTTTGAGCCTGGGAAAAGGTTTGAGGTTACTCTAAAATACATTTCATGGGTATTCATGATGATGTAACAAGTTTATATGCAAAAACTAGTCCTAAATCAAGACTACTCTCTTGTTTGCATAAGAGAGGGTAGGTTGTAGACTTGTTTAAGATCATTAAGGGATTGTAAATATTTATAACACCATTGACAACACTTTTTGACATTATTTTAATTCACTTTATGGCATTAAACAGTTAAATTCAATTACTATAGGTAGATTGAGCATAATCCCTCAGTAATCCATTAAAGACCTTTGAAGGAGAAGTGAAGTGAAAATGAGGGGTTTCAAGACACCTAAAAAAAATTAGACACATCTAAAATATATGTTTTGAATATTCCCAATGTGTTTACAAGATGTTAAGAATATCAAATATCATTATTACCCCTACAACATCACTCTAAAAAGTTATCAAGCATGTGTAAGGTGTCAACAAGATCAAATAGAAGCTCAAAGATAGCTATATGATCAAGAAATCAACTTGTCACTTCTCATCAAGGAGTTTAGTTTCATAAAAAATATTGATGAGTCATCCAAGATAATTAAAATCTCATATTACACTTCTCAAATAATATCATCAAAACAAGTGTGACACTTTTATATAAGAGTTACTTGAGCTGATTCTTGTCTATTTATAGTATTTTTAGTTGATCTCATGAAATGTGTCCTCCATGATGAGCTCTCTCAACATCCCTTCTCTCTCCTCTTGAACTTATCTTATATGTAATTCCTTTAATGTCATTATATATATATATATTGAATCTAAGTATGGTAAAGCCCTACTCAAACAAACACTTATACTTTGCCTCTAAAGTGAATATAAGCTAATTTTTATCCTTCTCATTACTATAGCGAGTGTATGTACATGGTAGTTTGATGCATTTTAGTGATACTATTTTCAAATTTATTTTGTTTATCCTATCTTCTTAACTCTTTTTAGGATATTAGTCATCTTATCAAGTTATATGAAGTGTCACATGGTTTTAAAATGGCTAAGTATGGAGAATTTTCACTAGTGTCACTTAGGAGACCTTTTGATCATCCTTCTTGGTTTATGTATCATCCATAACCTCAATATAGAAATAATTATTCTTATATAATCATGTTGGGTTGTACAATAGTATTTAGTCCTAGTTCATGATCTAATTTAAATATAAGTAAGTGGAGGATACTAAGTTTGGTGCATCACCTACCATTTACTTGTTTTTGGTTATCTCTCAACATTTTCCTTGAAAAAATAGGTTTAGTAGTAGTTTTAGGTGATACATAAAGGGATATATCCCTAATATATATATTTACCTCAAAAATTAGGCCACTCATATCCTAGAGGTGTCTCTATGCTATCATCTTAATGAGGAAGGCTTGAACAACCTCCTCAAGGGTGCATTTTAGATTGATAACAATTGTTATTCTAAAAATACAAATTAGAATCTACATATAAAAGCCTCACTTCCATGTTTCCTTCCACAATAAACTTCTCTTTGGTGCACTTATGCACCTCCTTACTACTTATTGAAGTAGTCTTTAGCTAATCACATGATATATCCCTATCCTTATTTCCTCTCCTATCAATATTATTCTCACCAACACTTTCAATACTTTTCACACAAAGCTTATGCACCCATCATGACTATAATTTTTGGTGAAAAAATCAACCCAACATCTTGGAAACCATATGTTCCTAGTCACAAATGTTTTTCTTACATTCCCTTTGTCTCCTCACTTGTAGATCTTTCCAATACATCATTGTAACTCCACATAACTAATTACATACAACCTGGTAAAAAACATTCATATCAAAAAATATAACTCAATATCAACTATCTAAGTCATGACTTTTTATAGACATTATTTTCCACAAAATAAAAAAATATCACGAAGAGATTTACCTTTTTCTCCACCACAACCTTAGTTAGTCTCTTTAATTTGTTGGCATCTTTTTCTTTAATTGTTAGTTATTTTTCCAAAGTATATATACATGATTATAGGGACAAAAACCCCACCATCAACTCTTCCTCATCACTATCATACATAGTTACAATATCATCACCATGTGCAGTCTTTCCCATCATGTCCAATCTATCCTGAAAGAATTTCAACATCTCTATCAACTCACCCATCTAATGTGTCATTCTCTTGTGTGCCATATCTTACCACAAATCAAAAGGATTATTTTTCTTAAACTATCATAGACTTAAAATTGAGCCAAAAAAACTCCCTCAATATTTTAGACTTCACACACTTGAAAGCACCTAAGTAAGCTTCTCAACAACTTACAAACCATTAGTAAGCTTCTCTCTCATAACCTACAACCACAATGAGGAGTTTTCTCACAAAGAACCAAAAGGACAATAACTTAATCTAATATCACTTAGTTAATACATAAATATAATGGGACATAAATGCACATCTTATCACTTAGTTATAAGGGTTTCAACATCTATGGACATAAATGCACATCTTGTCAAATAATTGGTTGTCACATAACGTTGACTATATTAATACATTTCACATAAGGGAATACAAATACTAATTTCAAACATAAAATCACAATCACACATGCCTCTAAAGTATAATTTAACTAAATTAAAGAGTTATATACTCTTAAATAGTTCCTCCTAAATTGGTACAACTCTCTTTTCTGCTCTTGGAGAGTTTTGCTCCTTCACCAACTTGTCTCTCTCCAAAAAATTATCAAAAATATCATTTTATTTATATAATTTATTAATATTAACATAATTATATTCATGGGGTATCTCTTAAAATTATTTCACCTCCAAATAACATACAATAATTAGGTGTCCTTAAATTTTTAAGATCAACACCTAACTGTCTATAGTTATCAGTAACTATCAGGTGATGTTTCAAGATGAATGAAAGTTAGAAAACCTACCATAAATTCCCAGTTGTTAATCAAATTTTTATGAAATTTTAATAAAAAAATCATATAATAAATTTTCAATCACCCATCCAAATTTAATCATATAAATCTTAATAGACTTTAGGGAAGGTAAATAACAACCTCACCAATGGATGTAGACTACACAGATGATAATTCCAAGCAGAATGTTAATTACTAAAAAATTTGAAACTTTAAGACTGTGGATATAAATAATATTAAATTTTAAAAATTAAAATATGACTACATTTTATAATGAACCACTATATTTTTTAACTTAATTCTTACCTCAACTCTACCACAACATAATGAATTACTAGGCTACACAAATACATTTTAAAGATAAGTGACTATCACAAAAAATATCATAAATTTGATTAAAAATATCCAATTAAGCTTAAATTCAAAATAGACATTATGAGATATAGTTTTTATCACTGATCCAAATTTGGCATTCTAATTCTTAATGTTGAAATTTTGTACAATCATGAACCTTCTATAGACTAGACAAATGCATCTTCTAGTTAAATGATAGTTAATAAAATTTCTCACTTATCCAATTGAGTTGAAATTTTGAAAATATCTTATATACTACAATTTATATCACTTCTCAAAATTTGGTGACCTAAATCTTATTTAAGTTATACCATAATGTCATGAAACTTATGTCAAGTGATGTAGGCATAGCCTAAAATAAATAACTACAAATTTTCCATGGTAATTCAAAATGGTTTGAAATTTCATAAAAACATTTTAGGTATCATAGTATATGAGTTCAAAAAAAATTGTCATTCAATTCCGTCCTCAACATTAGTGAATGTAATGATAATTCATGTCATTATAACAGTTGGTACACCTCCAAAATGACTCTAAATGACCTAAAATTTTGTATACAATTTGTAAATGTCAAGTTCTATGATTTTTTTATGTCAATTTATATGATCACACCAATTTTTAGCATCTAATTCCTTCTGAAGCATTACCATGAGTAAATTAACCTCGTACTAGTGTAATAGTTGTTATATTTATGTGGTAGTTCTAAATGGTCTAAAAACTGGTATAAATGTTATAAATTTCATATGATATGACCTCAAAAAAATTCATAAACTAATTCATATCTCAGTTGAATAATCATTTAATACAATTTTATATGACTTAAAAGTATTCATAAACTAATAAAAATAGTCAAAAAAATTTCACACTTTCCATGACAAAGGAATAATTTTGCAACAACATTCTAAAAGGTAAAAAGGATAAAAAAATCAAGGCCACAACCCAAAATTAAAAATAAAACACACCACACTCTATTTTTGGTTGATACAAGATTGCACAAACCCTAGGATGCTTCTACATCAACAAGTTACTCATTGAGATGGTTTTACTAATAAAATAATCAAAGGTATGGTAATCACCTAATCATAAAAACCATTATGATAGTATATAAAATCATGAGATTATTTGTTGAAGTAGGTTATCTTGGCTCATAGTTTATTATTATTCTCTTGGATGTTATGCACAAGGAATTGTAAAAAGGATGTCCATTTAGATAGTAGTGATATTCATAATCACACTGGAATGGGTCTATAACTTCTCATACTACTAGAGGCACACATGTAAGGAATGCCATGACAAGTTTATATTCAAACTAATATGCTCTCAAATGTTAGTTGATATATCTTTTTGTATCATTTCAATTATACAACTAATGGAACCTAATGCCTAGGATGAAGACCCTATCTCCTAGTTTGTTTTCTAGCTCTCAACATATTCTATGTAGGCTATCTAGTGGCACATAGACATAAAGGATAGACCTTAAAATAGTCTAGTTTAAAATGAATATTTTATTGCAACTATAATTTAGTAATGATGGATGTAACATCAACTAAGGGAAATAATATAGGTGAAAACCTAAGTTTCAACATCAACTATTAGTAACTCATTTAATTTCTATATTAGATTATTATATACAAGTGGTTGGTTAACCTAATGCCTAGTTTTTACCAAAAAAATATGATTTAATTTTTGAGTATAGGAAAAACTCTCAAATATTTGATTATATATCGGCTTGAATTCGATGATTTTTTTGAGTGCATACATTCCAATTTTTTTAAGATCAAGGTGAAAGATTTAATAATGTGTCATTTATAGGAATTTATGGTTAACCAAGGTTCTTATGTAGATTTTATGTACCTTTTTAAGGATTATTGAGGGATAAAATCCTTGATTAAACCCATAATTCACCTTATGGTACTCATCTTGTAGTCATAAAAATGTATGTAGAGTTGAAACACCTATAATTTTCACTACTTGGGATGAAAATACATAGCTATTTACATAGATAAATGTTTGAAATTTTAGTGAGTCAAGGTTGAGCATTGCCATTCAATTAGTCATGTTTATCTTATTGGCATACCTCATCACATGTTGTAATTTATATCAATGGATTTCATAACAAGATTACCTAAATTAAGGAATGATCATGACTTTATTTTGGTTATTATGGATAAATTGACCAAGGTTTCTCATTTCATACTAGGTAATTTGAATGACAAAGCCCTAACATTATCCCAAATATTTTTAAAATAGGTAGTATGATTTCATGGAGTTTTAGAAATGATTATTTCTAACATATAAAATTTGTTTACCTCTAGGTTATATACAATTCTTAATGCATGTTTTGGTTTCAAATTATGCACATGTGATGATTCTAAAACTTTCATTTTCTAAAATAATTTTTAGTTCTTTTTATTACCTTAAAATTGATGTTTAAATAGAGATATTTAATCAATTACTTGAAGACATGTACCCTAAATGTATGCCATGGATCAATAGCACAAGTGACAAGAATAATTTCATTTGGTAGATTTTACATGTAACACTTACCATTTTTTGATCAAAATGGACCCATTTGAAGATTTATATGGACAAAAGTGTAGAATAGCTATATGGTGGGAAATATTAGAAAACAAAATCACTGTTGGTCTAAACCTATTCAAGAGTAGGATACATAGATTAAGAACATTAGGTAAAACCATAATGAAGCTTTAGATCATTAAAAAAATTATCTAGATTTGATGAGAACCCATAGGATATTTAAGGCCAAAGATGAATTTTATTAGAGTAAGACCAAAAATAGAGTTCCATTAAATTTGGAAAGGAATATAATTTGTCACCTAAGTTTTAAGACCATTTTACATAGTTAAATTTATTATCCATGTAATCTATCATCTGAGATGCCCAAGATCTCTCTCGCATATTCATGATGTATTTCATGTATATTTTATTTAAAATTATGTCAATAATCATACTCATGAAATTTATTAGTATGCTTTACATCTAGAGGATGAGGTCAAAACACAGCTCATGCCCTCAAGAATATGGAAGAACATACCATTAATCTATCTAACAAATAATCCAAGTAAAAATTTTGTGGGAACATTATGGTGAAGGAAGTGCTACCTATAAGGACAAGGAAACATTATATAAGAATTATCCTCATCATTTTTTTGTATTCTTAAGGTTGGTTATTTTTAAGGGGAAATATGTTACAACCCCAATTTGAGACATATCTTATAAATGATAAACTAGTAATGAATATACAAATTCCATTAAGTCAAGTTATAATTTGGACTCAATGAACCTTGTGTTTTAATGTAAAAAATGTTATGATGTGCTATGATTATTTTTGTTGTATTTTAAAATTATAATTTATAGAAAAAGAAACTATTAATTAAATATATTTATATTTTTTATGATTTACATGAATTAAAAGTGATGATATGTTTAAGGTAAGTGCACAAAATTGGGGGATAAAAAAGGGCCTACCTGTGAACATGATTTTTCTAAAATTTTAAAAATTTAAACTTTTATAGCTAATTTGAGATGGCTATACTTAAAAGTTGAAGATCCTATAAAAACATGAATTATAGAACTTCAAGTCTTGTTTCCAAAAATAAAATTGAAAAATGGTTAAGTATAAATAAGTCAAACATCAAAAATTAAAATAGGACCATTTTTTTTAAGGAAACATAGTAGATAGATGATCATGTGACCCATCATTTTTTGAGAATCATTAAATATTGTTTGAAACCCTTTGATGAAGATTTTGATAAGATCTTCTAGTATGTTAAGAATTTTTTTTATATTTTTTTTATGATTTTTTATTAATTTTTCAATTAATTAGATCCTAAAAATTGACAAAAAAATGGATAGTTGGTTGTGCACCCCCCTCCCCCCAACTACCTCAAAAAAAATAAAAAGTTGTTTTTTTTTTTTAAATGTGTGTAGAATTAGACCTAGTTTGTTACCATATAATTTGTTTTTCACTTGGATCAACTAAAAAAAAACTACATAAACATGAATATACATGTATGGGAATAGCATGTAGTGACCTAAAAAATGTGTAATTAGAAATAAATATAGTTTGAACCCTTAAATAGCCCAAAAATTATAAAAATCATATATTTGGAAAGATAATAGTGTGCTCATCATGATAGTAATAATTTTTTAAAGTTTGATGTTAAAATCCATAGTGTATTTGGTGATTGAAGTTAAAATTTGTTAGTTTTGTCAAAACTCTCGATCTTGGCTATAGATGCATAGTCACAAGCCTTTGGCTTGGAAATCTAAGATATTTTTGAGCCTAAAGGCTAGGTTTTGAATTCAAATCCAAATAGCATGTATGCATTACATAACACATACACATTGTATAACATACTATACAATGTTTATGTGTTATATAACATGTATGCATTATTTTTTAATAAGACCAAAAATATCTCTAGAAGCATGTGGGAGTTTCACATGAAGGAAAATTTAGCCAAAAAGTTATATTTACTACTTTAAATGTTAAGTAAAATTTTACATTTATTTTATATTTTAAATTTATTTTATTAAATATAGAAAATTAGGGTCACTCACCATCTAATAGAGTGTGTCTAACAGCTACATGCCTTACAATGTGGAAAATAGTTTTTCAAAATTTAATTTGGTCAGTATTTAGGCATTTTTAGGGTCTAAGTATTAAACCTAGGGATTTAAAGACATAATTTTTTTAATTGATGTCCATTTTTGATAAACATATAATCATTTTTTTGGTGCCTTATAGATTGATTCCTAGCATTTCTAGGAGTCTTAGCTTTGTCAAAATTGAATTTTTCAAACCACTCACTTTCAAATTGATGCAAAGTGGTGTGATTAGGGTAGCATAGGTCACATTAATGACATGCACACATCAAATGACTACTTTGTGTTAATTTGACTTATTCATCATCTCTCCCTCATCCTTGATCACTTCTTACTCATGAATCATCGCCACTAATCACTCTCTCATCATTATTCATTATCCCTAATCACTTACTCATTAATCCTCAATTTCCCTATTCATCTCTAATCACTCCCTCATGATCCCTAATTACTCCCTCATTGACCCTCACTATCCCTCATCATCCCTAATCACTCACTCCTTATCCCTCATTATCCCTCATCACTCCCTCATTAACCCTCACCATCCCTAATCATCTTTAATCACTCCCTCATTGGCTATAACCATCCCTCATCATCCCTAATCACTCCCTCATTATATCTCACCATCCCTAATCTTTGTTTCATCATCCCTAATCACTCCATCCTCATCCTTCATCATCCCCAATCAGTCCCTTATTAACCCTCACCATTCCTCATCATTTATAATCACTCCTTCATAGTCCTTAATCAATCCATAATTTCCCCTCACCATCCCTCATGATGTAGATCCCTATTACATACTCTATTTGTCCAAGCTCTCTGCCAATATACACCTAGCTTTCATTTTGTCTTTTCTTGCTTGATCTCTATCTTTGGACCTTGCATACATTTAAAATTAACATATACATTTTATTCATTTAATTTATTCTCTATCATGCTCTGTATGGTCTCACTAAACTCTTCATTCTATTCTCTTTACTCAATGCATTCAATCTCTCTTACTTTGAGACTATCCCCCTCACTAGTCTTTATGCTTTATAAAAACTTGGATCAAATCTTGTATCTAGTTATTTATGATTTAACATGGATATTAAAAACTTCCTTAAACTCCTTTTATTCCTATTTAACTTCTTTTCAATCCTACTTAACCTCTCAGCATAATCTTTATATCATACACTACCCCTTACTCTATCATAGGCTCTTTTTATAGCTTTCTTTTGGGATAATTTCCTTGGTATGGTCCTTTACAGACTTAAATCATAAAATAAACCTCATTTATGGATACCCTATAACATCTCCCATCTCTTTAAAAATTTATAGGCTTTGGTTCAACTATTTGATTAAAATTTTTGGCTCTTTCTACTCTCAAATTAGGTCTTTAGGTTTCCTTCTACCCTGTCTACCACACAGTCCTCCCCATATGTACTTATCTTTACTTTTAAAAATTTAAAAAACTATATTATATTTTTTAATGTTTAACTCAAACTTTTCACCAAATTTCATGAATTATTTATGGTTACAACTCCTAAAAACTCACTTTGAAATTAGAAACCCTAATACAGGGTTTGGACTAGTTTTATAGACTTGAGAAGGGTCAAAATGAGATTTAAATATTCAAAAGGTATTTAAAATTATTGTGAATATTTTATTATATTTAATTTAACCCTATTCACATTTTCCAAGTGTTAGATTTCCCATTTTAAGCTACAGTAGATTGACTTAACTAAAATTGAATAGATTATGTACTCAGTCATAGGTCTATAGTAATTTAAGAAGAGGTTATTTGTTATAATTCATTAAAAAAGGGTTATAAAATAATATTAATGTTTAAAATACTCTAAAAAAATGTTTACACACTTTAAACAATCAATTTATTCCATCTATAACACTCTATTTACCAAATTTTATGAGATACCACTTTGACTGTGTTAAGTTTCTTGATGACTGCAGGACTGTGTTAGTTTTTTTTGCTCATCCAAATATATGAAAGATAATTGAAATAATATAATAATTCATGATCATATTATAATAAAATCACCAATATATACATTTTAATGTTCACTCCAATACATGCATATACCTTTTCACATAGATGTATACTCAAAACTTTTACTCACAAAAAATAGGGTTATATTGTTCAACATAGAATATCCTTAGTAGAATAACAACATAAAATTTTAAATTAATATTAAGGAATTATTATTTAAATTTAATAATTACTCATACATTTAAAATCACACCAAATATAATCTCCTCTTCCACAAGACTTTGGCCTTCACTCATATTTAAGGCATAATTTGCAAAAGTACAGGGTATATAGTTTGTAATTTGAACATTCAAAAGATTTAAAACTCAAATTACAAATGATATAATCACCATCAAATAAAATGAATTTTAAACTTAACACACACCAAGATCACAAAGAACTTTTTAATAATCATGCTTCACCATTGATTATGTACATTATCAACTATCTTTGCACATATTCAAGAAGATACATGGTCTATTTGCTTTCTTGATTGTAAATAATAAAAACTTGTCTTTATTCACTTATGCATATTCAATAAGATACATTAATCCTTTCAAATCCTACCCCCTATTACTCTCTTTAATCTGAATTTGAATACAAAAAAAGACATGGACATGACTCTTATTACCAAATAAGCATCCTAACTATATTCTAACTTCTTTTATATGTTGAGATTATCCTCAACTAACTCAAGTATTAACATATTTCTCAAATATGAGTTTATTTATATGTGTTTTAACATCCTAAACTCCTCACTAAAGTCTAACCACACCAAATTCAATGTTGAACTTCTTGAAATAAGATTGAAGTTTCTATGAAAGTTTAATAATTCAAATGAAAGATTTGGAGGGAAAGTCCAATACAACTCAAATTCAAAATTGACACAAAAATATAAATTTAGAAATACTCCTAAAAAATTCTTATGACCTTGACCACCTTATAAAGACTCAATACATTTAAACTAGATCGCTATTTACATTTGGTAGTGATGATCCTGCATCACCTCATCATCCCTAATCACTACTTCATCATACCTCATCATCTCTAATCACTCATTCTTAATCCTCATCACCCCTAATCACTCCCTCATTAATATTCACCATATCTCATCACCCATAATCACTCCCTCATTGACCCTCACCATATCACCAAAAATGGGTAGTAAATACATGAGGATCACCAAGCTATGTGATTTCCTGAAACCAATCAATTGATTTCCATATGAGAACATTTTATGATATGAATAATTACATTGAAATCCTTCTATTTTTATATCTATTTATTGATTCATCATACTAGAGAGTGGAAAATAATTTTCAAATGATTAGAAAAATTACTCCAAGATTGGAAAGTGGTGCTTAATTCATAACTTCAATATTCAATCCAATGAAGAGTGTCACACTATGAACTCTCTACTTTCACATCTCAAGAAGTGGGTAAAATTTATCTAGTACTATAAAAATGTAAGTATTTAATATATTATGAACCCAATGATATGGTCAGTACTAAACTTATCTCTACTTCCCCAAACAAGAAATTAAATGAATTGAAAATATAGTTTCATTAACAAATGTAGATCAATGGTGAGACAATAAACTTCATCATTTCCATTAGAAATCAGAAAAATTTAATTTCTCCTAAAGCATATTTTCAAAAATTTAAATTTAAATTTATACATCATCCATAACCATACGCTAGTGTATGGTCTAGTGTAGGCCTTGAGAAATTAATCACCTAGTAGTGTCACTTGGTGTACAAAATCAAATTTTTAAAGATGAAATCCTTTATGACATCTCACCATTAGAGCTGTGTGAGGTTTTACATGTAGTAAGCCATATATTTACCATTGACATGTTGTCTATGAATTAATTCTTTTAAATGTTTTGATACATTGTCATTAACTGAAATACCATATATCATAGTTAGTTCATAGCCTTTTAGTCATTATTTCTAGGAAGTGCAAGAATATTGTCAGTTCTAGTAAGAAGTATACTCTTAATGGTAAGAATAAAATTTAATAACATCCTTATATAACCATATCATAGTGTGTTTTATCCAATAATAACAAAGACAAAATAATTGAACCATAAACTAGATGAATACAAGGATATCTTTCAATCACCTAAATAAATTCCTACATATTGTACACTAAACAATACTACTAATTTGATCCTTTAACTACCTCTACCTCAAACCTCTTTATACAACATATCATTTATAGAGAATTAATAGATCAAGTGTTATATACATGAGATCATGGATAATGGACACATCATGCCCAAATCATTGCCTTACATAAGCCCAACTATATTTGTGCCAAAGTTGTGAATTAATTAAAAAATATTAATAAGATTAAAGTGAATAATTTTTATCCTTAGTTAAATATTAAGGCATTTTTTTCCCATATCCATGGTGTAGAAGTATTTTCCAAAATTGATAGTAAGTTTAGGTATCATCATATTCATGTTAAACCTCTAGACATTTGTAATATAGTCTTTAAAAACAAAGGAAGAATTGATTGACTAGTTGGTTATGCCTTTTAGGTTGACTCATGTAAAAAATTCATTCATTTCAAGATGTTAAATGACCTCCTCAAGCCATTTACCTATTTAATTTGTTTAATCTACCTTGATGACATCTTAATCTTTCGAAAACATGGGATGAACATCTACACCATGTTGAACTAGTGTTTAATATTTTACAGAAACATATTTTTATGATAACATGAATAAATGTTCATTTTTCATGCTAGAGACAAAATATTTGGGACACATTACACACACAAGGAGTGCATGTGTGAACCTAACCAAGATTCAAGTCATACATGAATGGGAAACACTAAATAAATTTGTATCTGATTTAAATCTTCTTAGAATTAGAAAATTTTACAAGAGATTTGTGTTTAATTTTTATCTTTCAAACCAAACTACCAAAGGTGGAATTGAATAAAGTTTCATCTAGTCAGCTTCACAACAAAGATAATTTGATGAACTAAAATTTAAACTCTATTTTTTGTTAGTACTTATGTTACTTGACTATAAATTTGGAAGATCATCTAATTTATTAAGTAATAAGAATGACAATCACAAATGGGTATTGACAACATAAGTCCTAGACAAGAATTAATTTCTATTATAATGGATTAAAAAACATATTATTGGAATCAAATATATCTTCAGAGTATATACTTACTCTAGATGATGAGGTAATGATTAGGGATGGTAAGGGATGGCGATGGTCAATGATAAAGTGATGAGGGATGGTGAAGGATGGTGAGGGTCAATGAGGGAGTGATTAGTGATGATGAGGGATGAAGAATATTGATTAAGGATTATAATATATGAGGAAGGAGTGATTAGGGATGGTGATGATCAGTGAAGGAGTTATTAGGGATGATAATCTTAAGTGATTAGAGATTATGATAGATAATGAAGGTTAATGAGGGAGTGATTAGGGATGATGAAGGATAGTGAGGGTCAATAGAGTTAATATAGATGATAAAAGAGTAATTATAGATGACTAGGGATAGTTAGGGTCAATGAGGGAGTGATTAGGGATAATGAGGAATGATGAGAGAGTGATTAGGGGTAATGAGGGATGATTAGGAAGTGATCAAAGATGATGGGGGGATGATGAACAAGTGAGTTTAACACAAAGTGGTTGTTTAATGTATGAAACTCATCAATATGACCTACACTACCTTAATCACACCACTTTGGATTGATTTTAAGTGAGTAGTTTTCAAACTTTAATTTTGACAAACCTAGGACTCCTATAAATGCCAAGAATCAATCTAGAAGGCATAAAAACCTTTAAAATGACTATATGTTTACTAAAAATGGATATCAATTACAATATGTACTAAAATCCTTATGTTTAATACCTAGACCATGAAAATGGATAAGTATTGACCAAATTGGATTTTTAAAAACTATTTTCCACATCATAAGATATGCAACTATGAGACCAACTCTATCAGATGTTGAGTGACCCAAATTTCTTATATTTACTAAAATAAGTTTACTTAACATTTAGAGTATTAAATATAATATTCTGACCAAAGTTGTCTTTATGTACAATTCCCACATGCTTTTGGAGATGTTTTTGGTCTTATTTCAAAACAACACATATATGTTATAGAATGCATACATGTTATAAAATGTGTATACATTATAGAATGCGTACGCATCGTATAATATGTTATATAATGTGTATGCAATATTTTAATTTGAATTCAAAACATTGATTTAATATGCAAAAAATACTAACATGTACGTATTATTATTTTATAATAATACGATTACATTATACATTAAAAAAATCATATGAGTTATAATTTAAATAATATGATCATGTTAATTAAATAATTTGATCATGTTATTTATTAACATGATCGTATTACCTAAAATATCTATAGAATTATCTCCCAAATCCGTACACTTACCCTTTAGATGATATGGGATAATAGATTTTATATTTTTTGTTGAATAACTTACAACATATATATTATTGATGATTCATATGTCATTTTTGGGAGATAAATTTCCCATATAAAATATAATGAGGAATGTAAAATGGAAATGATGACAATGATAATTTTCTATGGTTATTCTACGAATTGATCACATAAGAATCACCTATTTTTTTTATTTACCTATGTTACCTGATGTGTAAATTTAATGCATTAAATGTCATATTTAATATGAATACTAATTAAGTTATGTTTTATGATTTAATATATTCATTTTACATTAATATAATTAATTAAATCAATGTTGAAATAAGAACTATTGACATTTGGGAAAATATTTGTTTTCGTTTACTTATAAGTAGATGATTTAATTATATTAAATCTTGCTATGAGTAATTAGAAAGGATATAAAGGTATTATTAAAATAAAATTAAATAAATATAAATATAAAATATATAAAAAAGAAAGGAAATGAAGAAAATAAAGGAAAACGGAGGAAAGGATATGTGAAACTTTTTATGCAACACATTTCATTTGGAAATTATATGAAGAAAATATAAAAGGGGGGAATAATATGAAGGAAGGGCATTGAGAATTCAGTTATCCTTACTCAACCCAATTTTTTCTAAAATATTTTGTGGATATTTGATGGGAAGGTGTTTTTAGAATAGGAATTGAAGGGAAAGTTATGAAGAGGTGGTATTTATTATGTTTATTTTTAATTATTAAATCATAAATGTTATTTATTTCTTATAATTTAATATTTTATTGGTTAAATCTATATGTCCTTTTTAAGTAAATAAATATAGAAAATATAGAAAAAAATAAAAGGGAAAATGGTAGGAAATATTTTTAGGCTATTTTACTATCATTTGCAAGAATTTTATGTGGTAATTTTAGAAAAAAAATTGTAAAACCCAAGATTTGGATGCCCAAATTTGAAAAATGAAAATTAATTTTTAAAGGTTTTTATTATGTAAAAATGGATGACCTCATTTATTAAATAATATCACCTTTTTTTGGTTTTTCACTATGTAAAACAAACTTAATTTTAAAGGATTTTTTATATGAAAGTTATGAAAATATAATTTTTTATATGAAAGTTATGAAAATATAATTTTTAAGGGATTTATTATGAAAATATAAATGTTTTAATGTGGAAAAAATAAAATTGGGTTTTAGGGTTTTTATTATGTAACTCGCACCCAATTTTATATGGGTTTATTATACAAGTTAGATCTTCTTATTTTACCGGGAAAATATGGATAGCTTTATTTGGAAAAAAAATAAAATTAATGGGTATTTGTCTTTCAAATATGTATATCCTTATATGGAATATAAATATATTTTTTTATAGGTTTATTGTGTACATTTGGATACCCCATTTTTTCTCAAATCTAAAAAAAATGATAAAATAAATTAGGGTTTTGGTAATATTTTTATTCTGTAATTTTTTTGAAATAAATTTTTGGGTATTTTTTATACATATTGGAAACCCTCTTGATGAATAAAAATAAAATAAAATATTACATAAATTTTGGTTGTGTTTGAAGTAAATCTATAAAATAATTCTTAAGAAAATTAAAGATTTTTAGGCAAATATGAACACCCAATTTTTATATTTAATTAATATATAATAAATAAATATGGATGCCCCATTCATGCAATAAATTTTAATGCACATAAAAAAATTTACCACTAACTGGATGCTCTCTTTGTGAAATAAAATCGAATTCTCAATACCACTACTTAGATGTACTTAGATGCCATGTTGTGAAAATAATTTTTATTTTATTTTTATAAAATTAAATTTTAAATATGAAATACATATTTTTGTGTATTTTTTGACATGTGAATATTAAAATAAAACATATAATTAAAGCAAAATTAAACATGAAAATAACTTATTGAAAATAATGTGTATTGAATTATTTTTTATGTGCATTGAATATGCAAGTATAGATAACCATGTTGTATTAGTAAAATTAATTAATTGGGCATGTATTTTCATACATGGATAACCTTTTGAAAAAATATAAATTGTGTAGAACAATAGTTTTGTTTAATCTTTAGTCAGGATAATCATAGAGAAAGATGAATGTAAAATCGTTGATATGTTTACCATATTTTATTTTACTTTAATTAATTTAATTTAATTTTTTATAAAGTCATAAATAATGTTAATTTATTATAATATAATATCATTTAATTCCATTATTGAAAAATACAACTATTTTAAATCACCAATATAATAATAAGAAAACTAGAGTTGTTAGGTATTTAGAAATGATCATTATGTTGAAATATGAACTATTGGAAATGAATGAGAGCATGCTTGGATGTGGAAGTAAAATTGTAATATTAATTTTAGTGACCTAAGATCATGCTAACAAAATTTACTTGCCACAAATTTAGAAGCATTTTTACATGGATGGTGAACATGGAGCCCATAATCACTAAAACTTATTATTTCCTTAAGGTTTTATCTAAACTAAAGTAAGGCCTATGAGGATCATATCAGTTGTTAGGTATTTGGAAATGATCATTATGTTTAAATATGAATTGTTTGAAATGAATGAGATCATTCTTGGATGTGGAAGTAAAATTTTAATGTTAATTTTAGTGACCTAAGATCATACTAACAAAATTTACTTGCCACAAATTTAGAGGTCTTTCTACATGGATGGTGAACATGGAACTCATAATCACTAAAACTTATTATTTCTTGAAAGTTTAATCTAAACTAAAATAAATCCTATAATCCAAATCAAATCATATGAATATTTGGATTTTTTTATTGTCCAAATTTTAACTACTCTTTTTTACTCAAATTGATGTCTAAACATGTCATTTTCTATTTTCCTCAACCTGAGTCACACCACTATTATCTTCCATGTCAAGGGCCAATTATTGTTCTATGATTACCCTAAATGTTATACATCATTTTTATTGCTAAAAAATAATTTTTTTCTAATAATGAATGGTTGAAATGATTCTTGAGTTTATTTTTGATATTTTTCAGGATGGTTATAATTTTATACAAAATTTCCATTTCACTTGTAGCATGGGGCCATTGTTAATGTAAACTAAATAGGTGGATATTATCAAATTCATATTATAAAGGGAATTTTTGAGAAAATTGGTATAGCTATGATTATCCATGCATAGCCTCTATGCAATTGAATATACTTATCATTTATTCTATTACATATATATCTTACTTATAATATAATCTTGTGCACTCTTTTACATTAATATTGTTCATACTCTAATGTATAAATTTCATGCTTAATCCTAGACTTTTGTGTAAATATCACCTCAGATCACAACTTGCACATATCACTGCACACTCCTTAACTCATAGTCCTACACACATTATTAGCTTTTATTCATAGATTACCCTAATCTATTAGGCTCTACTTTAGTATAACTACATGTTAACCTACCTTGATCATGTGCCTCGAATAATGGTCCTAAAATAACCAAGAATCTCAAGATTGACTATTATTAGTTGTTAGCAGGTATTCTTAGAATCATGATTATTAGTAAATAATTAGGGATCATATGATTGAATCAGTGGTCACCACCCAAATGGGAACTCTACCATCTACATTCAAGCCACATGAGATGTGTCAAATCCACCTTCATTATATTATACAATAGTTCTTGTGAGTTATTTTTTATTCATGCATGTTAAAAATGTAACATATGCATTTGACTATACTCAGTTAGATAGTCTAGTCGATGCAATACATAATCATAACATAGATATCATGATCTACATAAATATTATATAACATATGAACTATAACACATTACATTTATTTCTCCTATTATTTACTATTAAATATAATTTACATTTCCTATAAGTAAGACTTTCACTCCATTGAATGTGTTTTGATTGTTCCATCTAAATACATCTCTGCATATTCACTCTGTATAACCAAAATTGGTTATCCCCCACCCATTTTATCTTAGGCCCCATGGTATATATCATTGGTATCATAGTTTAGCTCTTTTTGTTTATATACTTATAACATGCAAGGGCAATGAGAGAGAGAAGGTTTAATAATTAGTTTTGTCTCAAAAATTTGAGAATAACTCCATAGAAAAAATAATATGGCTAACACATAGAAGTAACCTGAGGTAGCCAAATAAATTATAAGTCTTATAATCAATACACTAGAGGCACAACACACCAAAATTTTTGGTTAGTTCTATGAATTGATGATACAACTCAATTTGACACCTTCCCATCCATCTCCACAATACACTCAACCATAATTTCAATAATAAACACCCTTCAAAGTACAAGTCAATATTGATATTACTCTATTCAAAGGAAATATTATCACCAAAGAATTATATGCCTAGATTCAAAAACTCAAGGCATACTTCTTTATAAACTACTTCATCAATGCTAATAATATCACCTTTATAATATTTAAGATGTCTATTTTTTTGTTCACTGATGAGAAATATTTAGTATGCAACGTGCACAAGAGGGTAGTGCAATAACATCATGGAAGGATTTTTTGGAGGTGTTAAAGGAGGAATAGTACCCTTTGTGTCACTTTTAAGATGAACACATTAAGTTATAAAAATGATGTCAGTGTAACTATCAGTTAGTAGAAGACTACACCAATATATTTCATGACTACTTTACATGTATGCATGATAGATTAAGCAAAAAACATAAGGTGTTGAATTAAATCAATGGAATCTCACCTTATATCTATGAAAATATGGTGTTATTGGCTTATGACACTTTGGGGAAATCCTATTACAATACCACAAAAATAAAATCCATGGAAAAGATGAAGTAATATTACACTTATTCATCCAATGTAGTGGGTAAGGTCAAACCCTCACACAACTCCACATCACAACCTTCTATGTAGAATTAAAAAAAAATTTTACAAAGGTGAGAATCCTTAAAATATTACTTAATACTTGAAGGCTCATGCACTTTCTACTTCAGACAAAGGTAAGAATAAGTTTGATGATAAGTGGTTCCACCACCATCGTTCATCCACTCATGATAATTTTGAATGCCATGCATAGCTATATTTACTCACAAAGTCTACATCAGAACCCACATCGATGGATAACATTGATCCAAATGCCTCTTATCTAAATACCAACACCATTCTGATCAAAATATCTAATGAACATGAATGTCTCTTCCACACTAAGTTATAAGTGAAAGGTTAGCCTCTTCATGTCATCATAGATAGTGGTATTCAAAAGATCATCTTTGCAGTATTCAAAATAACATCTTTTCATAATCCAAAACTTAATACCTTAGTATTACCAATGTTTCACATCTCAAACCATACTTTATGGGGTGGGTGTAGTAGGTTAAATATATACAGGCCCAACGATAATGCACATTTTAGTAAATATTCAAGAATATAGAGGATAACATCACTTGTGACATCATACCTCTAGATGTCTATGACATCTTGCTAGGAATTTTGTATTTATACAATAGAGAAGCTACATATCATGATAATCTATAATGTTTTACTCTTAATATGCAAGATCATTTCTACAATCTCTTTGAGTCATCACCATGACTATAGTCACCTTGGTCTCTTCCAAATAATGCCATAAACTTATATCACACAAGTATAAGTTTGTATTAATCATGGTTCTCCCTGACACACTCACACATATGACAAAATACACTTTGAAAACACACACCTGCACATAAATTATAGTAGTAGTATATCTACAGGTTACTAGAGTAGTATAGTGAAGTCTTCATAGATATTTAAGGTCTCCCAATACACTATTAAATAAATCACTGCATCTATTTGGTTCCTAGATTCTCTCTTTTGAATAAGCCCCTGTATTATAGATCAATTTGGAGAATGATAAAATTTGGTGATAGATATAAGAGCTCCTTGATCATGGCAAGACTAGCCCTAAGTATTCTCCTTGTAGGAGTCCAATATTCCTCCTATTCAATAAATATGTCTCCTAGTGTCTTTGCATATACTATTGTGTACTCAAAAAAATAATGGTGAAGAATTAGTACCCACTACCATGCATTGATGGCCTTTTTGACCAACTTTGAGGTGCATAATACTTCACCAATATTTACTTGAAGTTAGGTTACATCCAAGTTCTAGTCCATCCTGATGATATATGAAAGACAACATTCAAGACACATGAAGGATTATACAAATGATTGGTCATGCCTTTTGGCCTAACCAATGCATTGGCCACTTTCATGCACTTGATGGATGATCTACTCAAGACTTTTATAGAATCCTTAATAATAATCTACTTAGATGCCATTTTCATATCTATCAAGACTTGGGAATAAAATTTAGAGTGCATCTCATGTGTATTATATACCTTGAATGAACACAATTTGCAATCTAACTTGTAAAAGTGTATGTTCAACATTGCATAAATTCAGTACCTGGGCTACATCATTGATCACATAGGAATCCATGTAGATATAAAGAAAATCAAAGTGATCTAAGAATGGCCTACACCATGCAATATCACAAAATTGAGGAGTTTTCGTGGACTTGATAACTTTTATTATAGGTTTTTCTTTGTCTTCTTGCACATCTCTTAGGCTCTCAACCAAATAATATGTGTAAAATCTAAGCTCAATTGGATTCATGTAAAATAATACACTTTTAATGCACTTAAGAAATGACTATATCAAGTGCTTATTATTGTAATGCCTGACATTATGATTCTTTCAAATTTCACACTAATGCATCTAATAAATATGGTTTAGATTTAATAAACTAAACATTGAACTTAAACTTATCCCATATCAAATAATAAATTTCAATTGATATTGTATTTGAGATGATACATACAATGATAGAGGTTACATTTTATATGTGTTTTTACTCGTATATTCATGGAGTAAAACTTCATCTTGAATCCCGTAGATATCTCATCCTTATCTCCTAATA
Source organism: Torreya grandis (assembly GCA_037957365.1). Lineage (NCBI taxonomy): Eukaryota > Viridiplantae > Streptophyta > Pinopsida > Cupressales > Taxaceae > Torreya > Torreya grandis. The sequence goes on along the minus strand of JARHVA010000401.1, from coordinate 49,406 downwards.
TCTATCTAACATCCCTTTATTCTCTCATCATAAGATATCTCTAGCAAGTTATTAAATAACATACAAAAATCCTAATATAACTCTATATGAGATTTCATTATTCATTATTGTCACACATTTATTAATATTTATCTACCTATACGAATAATAATGTGAGCACTAGGCATAAATTCCTAACATTCCCACTAGTGCTCACATGGTATAAAAATAATTAAACTTATTTTATAGTGTGTCACCTCAGAGCTTGCTCATGATCTTGGCTATAGCTTGAACTAAAGTTAGAGAAGGAACTTATCAACCTATCATCAACCATGCATTGTCAGGAACCTATCTCTAACTAAATCAGTTTGGGAACTATGAATAGGTACCATCTATCATCAACATTCATTATCAAGAACATATCACCAATTGAAATAGTGTGGGAAGTAAAAATAGGAACCATATGTTCAACCTTCAAATGGTTTTACATATGATTACCAATAGACTAGGAATGAATAGGGACACACACATCTATTCATCCTCTTCAATTATTATGATGCTTATTTACACTTGTTCTTTTATCTTTCCACTTTTTTTTTACATTAAAGGATTACATAGTAATATTTCTCACTTATTATAAGTTTGAACAGGGATACTACCTTTGTTCTTATTTTAAATCACACCATACAAAAAATGAAAAATAAAAAAACATGAATATTTAGGACAAAGTCCTAAACCTTTTATTTCCTCTTCATGTTATCATTACCACTTAATCTCGTACAATGTAGATAGTCACCATTGCCATTGGTGATCATCTTTAGCATAATCATTTTGATTAGTTTATTCACCGCTAATCTATTATGTGGCCTTGTTGCTAGCGTCTTGAAAAAGGGCACTGATTTTCCCCCATCATCTTGTGTGCTCCATCCTCCTATGCTTTTCTACTAAATTTTCAAGTTTTACTTTAAGGATCATTTGTATTAACACCCCCACCCATAATTTAGATGTCATGTAAAAGGAATAATGCATTTGTGAGAATTTTTCAAAATTTTATTTTAGAGACTTTTGACTATTGACATTGATAAAATTATTAAAAATACAATTTACACTAGACTCTATTAATGACTTAGACAAAAATAATTCTAGAAATTAAAATGGAATATGAAATATTAGTGACTCTGAAAAGACTATACTTTTAGACTGTGACTCACTTTTGAAATGTGACAAAAGATGTTAAATATATTTAAATTTTTATTTTATGCCATGTTGTAATGTTGAGAAGGAAATGTCAATGGAGAAAATAATGAATAAAGTTCATAGGATAGACACAAAATAGTAAAAGATGTATTAGATTGTGTGGGTCCACAAAACAATAGACTCACTATCATGCCTTATATTTCAATGTCTAAAGTGTCATTATTTACTTTAAAAAAACTAAAGGATGAATAGAATAAATAAATATATATTTAATACGAGAAGAATTCATTTGCAAAAAAATAACATTGGGAATTATAAATTTCTTGTGTTAAGGAAAATATTCCTTCCAAGTGCTTTGTATCAAACTCTCATACATAGTTCTATAAGTATTAAATCAATAAAATTCCAAAGTTCTCAAATAAAAATATTTTCAAACCTTAAATTTTGATATTTTCTCCCATAGGAGTGTATAACTTCTTCTTTTATACTTGGGATCCTCGAATCTCCTTATGCAAAGTTGCCTCGATGTCTTTTCTCTCTTTATGATCAATATGTTTTGTAGTATATTTTTGAAGCACAAATCCACATAGTTAAAACATAGTCCTTTGGTCTTTTTAAACACATACTTTTAATATACACCAAGTGTAAAATAAAAATGCACTAACATTTCTTCATTAGAATGCAATAGTGCTAGAAAGATAGAAACAAGTGAATGGTAAAATTAATACACAAGACTCTCATGGAAAACATTTAATGCAATATGGCATGAGATATATTAAGATATAGGGATGAGATATTTAAGGGATTAAATATGAAGTTGTAATCCATGAATATAGGAATACAAACACCTATGAAATGTAATCTCTATCATTATATGTATCATCTTGAATACAATATCAATTGAAATTTATTATTTGTTATGTTAGAAGTTTTTGTTTGATTTTTTTTTTGTTAAATCTAAAATATAAAGTGACAAGTGCCAAAATAAAAAGAAATATCATAGCACCTCTAATGAGTAAGCATCGTATGTGGCATACCCACTAGGCCTAAGTGGTCAAGCTAGAATTGAATGAAGGTGATGAGCTCATAGACATTGATGATTAATGGTGAACAAACTAGAATGAATGTAGAAATTTGTAACATCAATCTAATAATCGAGTTCAACTCATTTTATTATTCAAGATCTCAAGTGCACATAGCCTTCTACAATTTCAAAATCCCTAGCTACATCTAAAACTTGTAATTTGTGTAATAGAGTTTTAGACCACCATTTTCAAGATCTTGAATCACACCAAAACTGACCAACAATAATGGAATATTCATATAATTTATACAAGGGAGCTCCACCACCATCCAATTTCTCCATTAAGGACTCTAAAAAATACCTAGACACAATTTTTGACATAATAGTGTTCGATGATCTTCATGATAATTATTTGATGCTACAGGAAGTCATGGAAAACATAGACCCATTCAAATGTGAAGAAGACAACTTAGTAGAATAAAATTAATTTATAGATAAATTGATACCATTCAAACACCAGGCACTCCAATATGTAATGGACAATCTAGAAGTCATGTCATACATCAAATTATTGTGAGACTTATTCTTTGAAGGGAGAATTGTAGATTATGGCTATCTACACTATGTCACCAATAATATAGTCATTGTATACATCTCAAGTGATGAATTCATGAGGCATATATGTTTTCCCATTATAAATTCTACATTTGACTTGCATAATGTGGTTAATTAAAAAAATGTGAAACAAGCACTAGGGAAATGACTTTTCCAAATCAAGACTTTCACTGTTAAGTAAAATTTTAATAACCCCATCCACATCACCTAGTTCGGGATGGGAATTTGTATTGGTATGGAATTGTTAAATTGACTCTTTAGCCACCCAATAATTCATTTCTTGCATTTATAATGGATAAACCTACTTAACCTGCTCATCACTTCAGAGTGCACCTATGCATTGGGGGAGGTTATTAGTGTCTACTTTCATGAAAAGATATTGTACAAGGATAAGAGGCCCCAAGGGGGGAAATTCTACATGATGTCATATATTTTGTATGTAGTCATGTAGACTATTTATAGATATAATGGGACTTTATGGAATCCTAACCTTGAATATATCAAGAATAGAATCTGCAACTTCTATTATTTTGTTCACATCTATGCTATATGAGGAATATTTCTATAATTATAAAAGACATGTATCCTCAAGTTTGGATGGCAATTCATGGCCAACATCTAGCCAAGGTATCCAAGAGCATTGTGATTTCAATCATATCTTTGGTTTATTATTGGATGTACCCAGATTATATAGTTATCATGGTTGTTGGGCATAAGGTAGACCCTCTTTAACTCCCTAACTTTGTCCTAGACAAAGTTATCGAGTAAGAGATTGCTTCCAAATATGGAATGATATAGATGAGGATTCAGAAAAGAGTAATAAAATCACTTTCCATGGCTCAAATCTCACTATTATGAGGATGAAATATAGATACATTAGACATTTCAAATAGGATGGTAATGCAAGGAAAACCTATGATTTGGACACTCTACCCCATAGGGATTGGGACTCCCATGGGAAAGTGTAACAAAAGGTTCATAATTTAAAATTCCAATATAAGCATGAACTTTTTGACCATGAATTCTTGTTACATAATGAAAAATATGATGAATAAGTAAAGGAAAGGGCTGAGACTACTAGCCTAAGTTAACATTTATTAAGGGTAATACAAGATGATCCCTCCCTTATAATTGGTCAGGCCAAATTTAGCATCCCACCACTAAGGAGATGTATATAATATAATTTTTGGAGTGTAAAAACTTTCCAATAGCTATCTAACCAAATCCAAGACACCCTAATAGCCACCTATTATGATGACAACTCAACAAGAGAAAGAACAAGTGGTAGGGAAAACATCAACTACTGGAGAGCATGAGGAAGAGTAAGTGGTAGGAGAAACATCATCTACTCCTTATCAAGAGGAATAATAGACTCCTCAAGGTCAAGAATCTAATGTTGAACTAAGGAAGGTCAAAGAAGAACTGGTAGAACTAATGCAAGAGAAGAATAGGACTATTGGGGAAGAAGTGGAGATCATTTGCCTAGACTCTTCTAATAAGGAAGAGATGGAACCTAATATGGTAGCTTTGATGACCATAACATCTATTGTGAATCTTCCCTCTCCTAACCAATAATTTATTTCTCCTCAAGCTAAGATGACAACAATTTTATATCAAAGAAAATCTAGGGTAAAGAGGCCACAAACTCCATCCATGGAGGTAAAAATTAAAGAGGCACAACCTTCAGTTAAAGGTGATCCAAACCATGAAGTGGATGAAGAGGAGATATAATAAGCTAAAGTACAAAATTTAAAAGGACTGAAACTAAAATCACCCCTTAGTGGTGACCAATATGGTAAGGGTGCTCTATTCACTACTCCCCTAAGCCTTTCTCATATTATGTCATTAAAAAAAAATTATTCTATGTCATTGTCAATTTTCTCTACTTTTACTCTTATGTAAACATTACCTATTATACCTATTTTCATTATGATAATAACTAATCCAACCTCTACTCCATTATCTATCTCTACTTCCATAACCACTAGACATCCCATCACCTAAGTGATAACTTCTTCTACTCAAATGGGTTCACCACGACCTTCATTAGGAGCAGTACAAACCAAAATAGTAGTGGAAAAAAGAGGAATCCTAAGAAGAAAACTATCTACATTATGCATCCCATGCCACATTTAGATAATGTAGACTAGTCCAAGATAATATGGCCATCAATGCCTAAGGTAGCCACCGAGCCTTAGCCTGAGCCTAAAATGGATACACAAATAGAAGCCCACCTATTAGATCCATCAAAGCTAACTCTTATAGATTGGGAAAAGTATTTAGGAGTGTCAGCTTCTAAGAGGCCAAATTTTAAGATCACCAAGCTTCCCACTATGAGCTCACTCTTTGACAAAGCAACAACCTTAGTGAAAAGGGTAAGGAAGAGGAAGATAGAAAATAATAGTAGTAGAGGCTTAATTTTGGGAAAATGATAATATATTAACTCTCTTTTGAAAAGAAAAAATAGAAATAAGGAATAATATCCCTACATTAAGGACCTTAAGTCCTACATGGAGAACGACACTGAATTAGTATTGGCTATTCATGAGGGAATATAGCAAGCCAAGAAAGAATTTGAAGAAGAGCTAGAGACTCATAGAGAATAATAATAGGTAATCTATGTTCCCTCCATCATATAGCAAGATGTATAGAGTGTAGCATTAATACTATAGAAATTTTGGATACCATTTATTCTTTGAGAGTCCAATTATCTCCACATGTAACTACAATAACAAAATTGTTTAAACTTCTCAAAGAAGATGAGAATAGATTGAATTTCTTGGTGTTGTATACTTCTAATAAGGCATTCAACCATTTAAAATTGATGACCCTTTTAGAGGCAAAAAATACATTAAATCTAGATGTCATAAGGACTCAAAAATCCCAATATTAAGTGTGTTATTGATGCTTTAGTTACTAATCTCACTGAATAAGAGAAGCATGCACTACAAATTTTGGATGAGATAGAATTGACAAGAGCACGAGATATCACTAGTAAGTTGGTAGCCCAGGATATTTTTTACCAAATAATACAAAAAATTTTAGATAGTTTCAATTAAATTTTACAAGGACTAATATTAGAGGATATTTAAATGAAGTTGAGTTCAATAATGAAGAAGATAATTGAAGTGGAAGTCTTTTGGGTAGGCTTATGAGCTACCAAGATGGAGCATACAAGGCTAGTAGAAAATGCAGATAGGGTAACTAGACATCCTCTCCTTGATATGAGATTAATATGGGTGAAATATGCCAAAGGATAAAAACATTATCAAGATTTGAATTCTAAGAATAAATTAATCTCAACATCACCTACTAGTTCCTCAACTCAGGCTCCATCTAATGTGCTACTTACAACACTGTCATCAACTTCAGTCCATCCTAGATTAGAAAGTGCATCAAAATTGCCTCTTATATTATCTCCAATCATAAATATAGTTCAAGCTACTAGTTCATCCTTGACCAAAACTTTAATTACCACATTTACTACAATAACTAGTTTAACTCTAGTCACCAGCTCAACTCTGGTTACAACTACAGTTCTAACAAAAATAATAAGTGTCAAGTAAGAGCCAAGTCATCTTTATTTAAATTCTAATTTATTATAATTTTACATATAATGATTAAAAATGTCTAGTTAAGTCTTATTTCATCTATCTTATAATTAAATAATTTATTTTTCTAGCATGCACATGTTGCATGTCTAATGTAATCTCTAACTTATAACATGCAGTTTTGTATCAAACTAGAAATAATGTTCTAGTTATTTTGATGTAATATAAAGTTATTATACACTTTTATTATGAGGCGACCCCTTCCCCAATTCTTTTAAATACATGTAAATCCCTCTTTTCAAAAAATTTAAGTTTTTGATCAATATACATGAAGAGATCAAGCGATTGATTATCATGCAACTATGTTTGTTCTATCTTCTTACCTTTCTATTTAATGAAATTTAAGTTTATTTTGTATATATTAAATAAATAATTATGGATTGTGTTAATGATATATATGAATCTGATTATTTTAATTTATGAATATTAATTTTAGATGTGTGAAAATAATTGAGGGATTGGTAAATTTCATTAGTTTAAATAATTAGTATAGAATGAGTTGATAATATGAGATGTGTAGTGGTATTTCCTTTGGTATATACATCTAGGAGTGAGTTATATCTACTTTATACAAGTTTTTGGTCTAAGTTATAACCTCTTAGATAAGGGTGTGAAAAAACAACCCCAAAGAGATCAACCTTCAGTTGAGATCAACAAGCTTCCTATAATTATTTTCCTAGACTTATAACTATGCTTGTTCATGAGTATGAAATAGATGCAAGTGTTAAAAATTGGTCTTTGAGATACTTTTCCAAATTATCCACCAAATAAATAGTCTTAGAAGTCCGTTCAATAACATAGAGCCTCTTTCTCTACTTTACCCTTTTTTCTCATTGTTGAGTTTATTTGAGATCTACCCACCAAAGAGTAATTATCCACCCATATAACTCACTTAGTGATTACTTTATATTATATTCCACACATCCATGCATAAAACATGGTTAAAAAATCCATAAACTCAACCTATTATTCCATCACCTGGTTGTTTTAACTGCAAACCTATAACTTTTTCCCTAAAGTTGAACCTCATTCCATAGAGATACTAAAACATTAGAGGCTACCTAATTTTACCTTCTATGGTGTGCATAAAACCCACATCAATAGGAATAAAATTACATTAATATACCACTAGTTCATGCACTCATCATGATGATAAACACATGACCATAACTTTGTAGACTAGGTATCCATTTACTTAGCTAGTCAATTCTTCATAGTGAATTACACTAGCTTAGTATAAGGTAAAAAAAATTAGGAGTTATACTTGTCTGACAAACTCCTCTAAAAGATCAGACATCTCTATGTTCCTAGTGGCACACCTCTCCAATGACTCATCTAGGAGCTGCACTATGCTAAGACATTAGGACACTTCATCATGACAAAGAGTCTAGCCACATTATAATTTCATTTCTTCTAGCTGCACATGGGTAAAGATATGGAATTATACATCAAGTATTACATTCCTTTTTTCATTGACAAACCCATGAACATGAATCTAGGACTTTACACACCTCTATCAGTTCCATCTAGACCATAGGAATCTATTAACATGGATTTCATGACTAAGTTTCCTATAATGATATGTTAGCATGACAATGTGTTTATTTTAGTGGACAGGTTTTCCAAGATGGATATCAAGTCACTTGAAAGAAAGACATTGATGAAGTTAGCATTACACAAGCCTTATTTAACCATTTTTGGGTTCATTTTGGGCTTCTAACATCTATCATATTTTATATAGATCCATGATTTATAAGTCACTTTTGGCAAGCATTATAAGACTTGATGACTATGTAGCTCGATCGGTCGACATATTTTCATCCACAAAAAAAGGGGAAAACCAAAGTGGTCAATTACATACTTGGTCATCTTTTGTGAATGTAAAACCATGCACATGCTCTAACTTGGGATGATAATCATGTGTACATTTAAAATTCCTATAATATATCCCTTTATATTACTATGGGTCATAGTCCATTCGAAACATGTCTTCGGTTTCAACCTTTGGTACTTATAGACATGATCCATGCATAGTTCCCACACAACTAAACTTACTCCTCATTCACTCTACTACACCACTTATGCACCTCTCACCCACTCTTGAACATTCCTTGCCTAAAGTTTGCTCAAATTCATACACACAAGTCCCATATCGTATCATAGACTTCTTTCCACTTATCCCTACACACCCCACATTGTGCACTCATGACTGCACACTTCACAACTCATAGTCCCACATGTCACATAAGTCATGTAATTTTTTATTGAATTATATGCCCCTAACACCTATAGTAAATTTCATCTCATATTTATGTATGCCTCACTAAATTATCAAACTCTACATCACATCCAAGTGTCAGCTCACCTTGGCCATGTGCTCCAAGTGGTTCACCAATCATCATCTAGCCTAGAAGATGAATCAACACAACTATCTTCTTGGTAACTAATAATGGTTATAACTAATCTTATACTCTTTTTTTATAAGTATGTAACATACACATCTATCCTAAGGTTGATGTTTTTTACACAGTCATAACACATAACATGTTTTGCATATCTACTCTATAAAACATGCATTATAGCACATTTTACCAATTTCCCTATTATCTATTAATGAATAGAAATTGCATTTATTGTAAGTAATACTTCTAATCCATTGAATGTGTTTAGTTTTTTATTTATAAATTAAATTTTCTCATTCACTTTACATAACCAAATATTAGTTTTCCCTTACACATTTGATCATAGGCCTTATGGTACAGACCATTGGTATCAAAGCTAAAAATCTCTATTCTTTTATATGCCTTTAAACACATGAGCACAACTTGATAAAAATGGTTTATCATCAATTCTATTTTAAAATATATTAAAAAATACCATATCAAAATTAAGATGGATGACACTCAAAATCAACCTTAGGTATCCCCTAAGGTATAAAAGCTCATCACCAATGCACTAGAGGCATAATTCACTAAATGCTTTGGCCACTTCCATGAATTGATGGTATAACTAAATCTAATGCCTTCTACTACACATCCATAGTTTTCTCAATAATGGTTTTAGAAATAAATCCCATTAAAATTTCAATTCAATATTGACATCCCTCTATTCAAAGGTAAGATCAATGATAAAACATTGGATACCTAGATTTTAGAACTTAAGACATACTTCTCAATCAATTATTTTACCAATTTTGAGATCACCTTTGTAGTACTGAATATGTCCATACCAATTGTTCACTAGTGGGAGAACTTCAATGTGTATCACATGAAATACTATGTTCCAATTGAATCTTGGAAGACTTTTATCGATGTAATGAAGGAGAAATACTACCATCTACACCACTTTGAAGATGAATTTATCAAGTTCCAAAAACAACTCCAACAAAAAGATTAGTCCATGTAAGACTACACCAACATTTTCTATGACTACTCTACACACCCATATAATGTTATAATTTAATTATGATTCACATGGTATTCACCATATAGTTACTATAGTATATTAGTAGTTTATATTGGTTAGTTTTTTACATGAATATATTGTTAAATAGATAACAATATATCTCATATTAATATAGCTAGTTGTTTAGATATTGTAGGGATCAGAGCATCCCCAATTATAGGATACACATATATTATATATTTTTATTGATGTTTAAAAGAGATTTCATAATAGATAAATTTATTATTTGATTAAATTTTTATGTTTGGTCTTCATCTTTATGCTTCGTCTATGATTAAAATCAATATCTAGTATCAAAGCAAAAATATTTATGTGCTTATGATGGAAGACTAGGAGAATAAGGGGAAATCATGTATTATATTTCCCCTATGAATGAGAATCAAATTATGAGTCTAAGAGACTAGATTCAATAATCATGGATGTGAATTGAATAATATGCATGAATGTGGTATCAATGTTTCACATCAACTGATATGTGTTCAATGCAGAGTTCTTGTATCCAATTCTAATCATCTCATCCTATGGCATAATATTTGCATCATTAGATTGGGATAATTTATCTCTTTGATATATTTTATACATATTAATCTTATCATATACACATGGGTATATATTTATTTAATCTATCCTTATTCATAGATTTATCTCCATACAAACATACACCCAACTAGTTAGTTTTTTGCATCAGACAATCTGCTCTCCATCAACACTAAAGTGTTAAGGGACTATTATTTTTCATTAGTAGAGAAAATTTTAATTCATATCATCAATTTCAACACCACTTATACCATTAAACTCATCAATCTCCATCATACTATCACACATGTCGTGTGAATCACCAATCGTAGCTTGTAGTCTTGAAAATGAGTTTTTTCATTTTCTAATATAGGTGTAATTACAAGTTAAGTCAATCATTTTTTTTTTGCATTGAGTTGGTTATTAAATTATTTTTATTGGTCATCTATATTCCATAGTTTATAAATTCATCATCCAATATTAAATCATATTTTATTAAAATCTTAAGTTTATTTTTAGAGTCTTGTCAAAAATTTAAAAAAAAGAATCATATCAAAAGTCCATACGTTAAAAGTTTTTTTTTGAGATTTTATTTGTGTTAGTATGTTTCAAAAACTTGTTTTTATTTATCCAAAATTTTCTAAGTCAAATATATTAAGAGTTTCATTAAGGCTAAAATAGTTATAGATTTCAAAAAATTGATAATGCTAAAAATAGAGTAGTCCATGTCCAAATTTGTTAATGTAAAGGATGTATTCCCAGTTAAAACCAACATAAAAAATTTCAAGTATTAAGACAATATAATTCACACAAATATTGAAGTAGGGTATGATAAAGACACTGAACCCAAAATAGCTAGACCTAAAAAATGTTAATGCTTGACTGCACGTGAATACATCAAGAATTTATAAAGAAAGTAAGTAACTCACTATGTTGGAGGTTAGAGGAAATGGAGGATGGAGGTTTATAGAGCCTCTTATTATTCACCAATTATAGGCCCCATATGCTTTGGTGGAACATTTTAATTTACTTGTGTGTGTTTCATATTTTCTATGTGTTGATTTATAAATAAACTTCTTTGTAGAAATCTAGGAAAATTCATGTTTTTAGAAAACTCATCTTTGGGAAGCAAGGAAGATTTCAAGGTAAACTCAGGGATGATCATCTAATTAGTGACAATATTTTTAATCTTAGAGATTAAAAATTTTAGCATTCGATGAGGAAATTAAAGTCCTATAGGAACCTAAAGAGGAAGGGATCGTTCTTGCATAATTCAACTCGCCACTATGCCTTCATGAGGGTAAAGAGATAATCTATTGAGTTTATACTTGGTCTATGTATTGATTTCAAAAGGTGGTTAAATAATTTGAAAATTTGATTGTTAAAACAATATAAGGTGTTGAATTACATCAATGGACTCTCGCCTTATATCTATGTGAAGATGGAGTTCTTGACTTTTGACACTTTGGGGAAAGCATATCACAATGATATAAAGATTGAATCCAAGTTAAAGATGAAGTAACATGTCACCTCTTAATCCAATGCAATGTTTAAGACCCAACATTCACATAACTCCACATTATAACCATTTTTTATAATCAATAACACACTTATTAAAAAGGATAGTATCACCATAAACTACTCAACCTTCAAAGCCTCTAGTGCCTTCCACTTTAGATAAAGGCAAGAAGAATAATTTTAGTGATAATTGGTACCATATCCATCACTCATCTACTCATGATTATTCTAAATACCATGCATAACAATACCTACTCATATAATTTGCATCAGGACCCATTTCAATGGACAACACTGATCTAGATACATCTTGTCTAAGAACTAGCATCATTGTAATTGGCATCTCTAAAGATGGTGAACATATCTTCCATGAAAATTTTTGGGTGAAGGGTTAGACTTTCCATGTCATCATCAATATTGGTAGGTATAATAACATCATTATGAAATCCATAGCTTAGTGCCTTGGTCTTACCACTACAATGCATCTAAAGCCATACTCTTTAGGGTGGCTATAATAGGGGAAACATATATAGGTTTGGTAGTAATGCACTTTTTAGTAAAAATTCAAGCCTATGGAGGAAAATTTCACTTGTGACATCACACATCTATAGGTCTATGAAATCTTACTAGGGAGACTATACTTATATGACCATGAAGCTACATATCAAGTAAAGCCACAATATTGGAATATTCATGTGAAATATCACTTATACAACCTTTTTGAGTCAGTTCTCATAACCAAAGTCACCTTGGTATCTACCAAGTAATGTCACAAGCTCATTTCACATGCATAAAATTTTGTGTTACTCATGGTCCACATTGATACACATGTGTAATTGAAACCAAAGCACACCCTGGTAGTGTGTAACACTCACACATCATCATAGCAATAATAACTTGATAAGTTATTGGAATGAAGTAGTGAAATATTTATAGAACTTGAAGTCTTTTAAACACACCATGTAATAAATCATCACATTAATTTGCCTCCTATATCCCCTCTTCTAAATATCCCCCTCTATCTCAAATCTATTTTGGATAATGATGAAGTCTAGCACCAGATTCAAGAACTTCTTGATTAGGGAAAGATTAAGCCTAGTTCTTCACCTTATAGGAATATGATAGTCCTTGTGCACAAGAAGGATGGGTCCTAGAAACTGTATAGACTATCAAACACTTAATAAAATCATAGTGAATAATTGATATCCACCACCATACATTGATGACCTTTTAGACCAGCTCTGAGATGCACAATACTTCACTCAGATTAACTTGAAGTTAGGTTACCATCAAGTTCCAGTCTATCTTGAAGAAATATAAAAGACAACATTAAAGACTTGATAAGTATTATATTAATGGTTGGCCATGCCTTTTGGCCTCACCAATGTGATAACATCCTTCATTCACTTGATGGATAATCTATTCAAGCCTTTCCTTAACTCCATATTTATCTACTTAGATGGCATTCTCATCTTTAACAATACTTGTGAGGAGCATATAGATCACATATTACACATCTTAGACACTTTGCATCAACACAAGTTTCAAGTTAACTTAGTTAAGTGTACATTTGTCATAATGTAGATATAATATATGGGGCTACATCATTGATCACACCAACATCAGAGTAGATATAGAGAAGATAAAATTTATCCAAGATTGCTATACTCAATGTAATCTCATAGAATTGAGGATTTTTCTTAAACTTGATAACTTTTACCATAGGTTCTGATTTTGTGGAACTCAAGTAATGCCTCTACATAATGCTTATTATTTTAATCCCTAACATTACACAAACCTTCAAAATTCACACTAATGCATCTAATTATGCACTCAGTGTAGTGCTCATACAACATGGGCATCTGATTACATACCATTTAGAGACATTTAATGACATATAGAAAAGGTACTCCACATATGAGAAGGAACTATATATTATTGTGCAAGTAATTAAGTAATGATGACACTACATTCTCAAGAAGGAGATAATTATTTATTCAGACCATAAACCACTTTAGTTCCTACAATCATAAGACAACCTAGAAAATGTGCACCACATGAAATGGATGACTTAACTACAATAGATATATCTCATGATTAAGCATAATAAAGGGAAGGAAAACAAGGTCATAAATTAACTTAGCCAACCACCAGTTTATGTGCTCATCACAATGCTAAAAATACATGACCACAACTTCATAGATTGAGTATCTCTATACTCAGTGGATCAGGACTTCACAATAATTTACACTAGCCTTGTGCAAGGTAAACAAGTGTAGGAGTTATAATTATATAACTAGATTTTTTACAATCTTAGACATTTCTATGTTCCCTCTAGTGCACCTCGCCATGACTTATATATGAGGTGCATTATGAAAAGACCTTAAGACACTTCAACATGATAAAGACTGTAGATACATTACAATCGCACTTCTACTAGTCACATATGCACATAGCCATGAAGTTCCACATCAAGTCTTGCATTACTTGATACATTGCCAAGCACATGAATAGGAATTTTAGACTTTACACACCTCTACCAATTCCATCCAAACCATGGAAAGCTATCAATATGGATTTCATGACTAGATTGCCTACATTGATATGATAACATGATGTTATGTTTGTTGTAGTGGATTAGTTTTCTAAGATGACCATCATGGTTACATGTAGAAAAGACATTGATATAGATGACACTAGGCATGAATTCTTCAACCATGTTTGGGTTCATTTTGGGTTATGAAAATCCATCATATCCAATCACGATATGCACTTTATGAGTCATTTTTGACAATTATTATGGGAATTTATGGGTACATAACTAGATCGGTCAATTATTTTTCATCATTAGATAGATCAGAAAACCAAAGTGGTTAACCACACACTTATTCATATTTTGTGAATGTAAAATCATATATATTCTCAAAATTGAGATAATAAACTCTTGTATATTCAACATGCTTATAATAGGGCTCTTCATAGCCCTACTAGCCATAGTCCATTCCAGACATGTCTTAGGTTTTAACCTTCAGTACCTATAGACATATCTTATTGTGCACTATCAAGAAATGAATTACACACATAGGAATAATAAATGGATAAATCCAAGAATTTTATACAATTGATCCAAAACTCAAAATCTTTGGTTGAAATAAATTTAATAAACAAGAACAACGCAATAATAATAATGCTATCTCTGAGAAGAGATGTTTTATTCATAAAAATTTATAGATCCAAACATATGCTTATCTCTAAGAAGAGATGTATGATTTCCATTACAGGTTACATCTTCATTTATACACATTTTTAAGGTAGGAGGAGTATGTGTAATTTCACCAATCTTGAGGGAGATTAAGTGGTTCGACTTCCATGATTTACAACAATACAGAATTCGAAGAATTACTATTTTTAGAAACTTACTATTTTTACATTGCACTACTAAAATTGAAATTTGGGCACTTCCATTGGGTTTTTAGGGGTAAAAATCCATTGAGAAAATCTCAATTCCATCTCATCACATTCTCCTTGTTCTTATCTTTCCAACGGTTCAAATGGTGAGTTGATTGGAGCTATGGTGCAAAAGTTATGGCTCCCAAAAGTCCTACCACTAATTGAGGTATAACCATCACCTGAATTTTCTCCTAGAATGTTTCCTGGATCATTCCTTCCTCCTTGAGAAGCAATGGTCCCCATTGCATCAATATTTATCATCAAGTGTGGTAGTTATGTTTTTATTTCATTCCTTATGCATACTTGGAATGGACTATGCTTTGTGGAGCTATACTTTATGCAGCTATGTAGGGCTGAATTATTCACCATTTCTATCTAACCATTAATCTATGAATGGGAGGCCATAAACTTATTTATCTTGTTATTTATTATACTTTTTTTTTGTATTGCTTGTGTAGTCAAGGCTACAACATCAACCCTTTTGGATTTCTATGGCTTGACCACCATGAGAACAAATTTCTTGGCACTAATTAAAGAGAGGGATGTGGAAGGTGGTACCTCTGGTACCCTATAACACCATGTTCCAAGAGTAAGGGTGATCCTTCAAGTTCTTAATTCATAGATGCCACATTTATCATACATGAATGGCTGACCAAAGATTACATTATAAACATCCAGATTGACCACATCACATAAGACCTCATCTTGGAAAGGTTTTATTGCATATGAGAGAAGACATTTTTGGGTGACATGGAGGTTTATCCCTAGACTCAACCATCCAATACTATATATCTTTGGGTGAGGCTTCATGGACAAATTTAGGATTTTTACAACATTAGCAGAGATTAAATTCTTTTGACTCCCACTATCAAGAATGAAATGCAGAGGTTTACCTTTCACCCATAACTTGGAATGAAACAACCTTTCCTTATCATCTGGCTGCTCCTCATGGGTCTATGATGAAGAAACTATGGAATCAGGCTCAATATCTACAATATTTTATTCATCCTCTTCAACTGCACATTGTGTATAAGGTAGGGTAGTAGATATTGAGGATTATGACTTAGAAAGTAGGGACTTAATGGCTCAACATTATTAGTTGGAGTGAGTTCTATATTTGTGATAATCACACCATTTCCCAATTTTTCCTTCCTTTTGCTTCCAATTTTGGCCTCGTGTTTGACCTTCTTTATCACTTTTCCATTTTGAAGGTTGACTCTTCATATTCATTCTTCCATGCTTCTACTCAATCTTCACTGTGAACTTGTATGCCTCACTGAGTGTTTCCAAATTGAAGAGTTATATTTCTCCCTATATATATCATTATAGTCCACCACAATATTTGAGAAATTTGTGTTTCTCACTTTCATAGATGCCCAATCTCATAGATAGAGAATGAAAAATGTCAGTGTAATCTTGAACAGACTGTTCCTTACCTTGGTGAAGTTGTTGCCACTCTATATACAAATTGTCATATGCTTTAATGGGGTATTATTCTTCCTTTATAGATTCTATGAAATCATCCTAGGTAGGTTCTACCTCAAGGCCAATGTCATCTACACTGAATCTCTTTTTGTACACTTCCCACCAATTTTTGACAGGCAATGATGCTTTTAAAAGAGCAAAAGTGATCTTCTCTTTATCAATGAATTTATTTATAGAAAAATAAGATAAAAATTGATCCAACCAATTTTTTACTACATCAGCATTGACTTTGCCTTCAAATGTAGGGATATCAAAATTCACCTGAACCTTGAAGGGTGTTGGGCCATTGAAAGGATGTGGGGTTACAAATGAGGATCCAAATTTTCCCATCATAATTTGTTGGATAATTTGGGTGAATTTTTTAGGCATCTACACTTATTTTTTTTGGATGGCTTCATTCACCATTTCCTTGAAAGGATAGGATGTCTCAGTGGTGTCCACCATTTGAAGTTGTTTAGAGTGAATAGGTGGATAGTTTGTTGGTTCTATTTTCCACCCAAGCTTCTTAAAATCTGACCTCATCCTTGGGATCATACACTCTAAATACAAACCACTCTGATACCATTGATCCAAAACTTAGAAGCTTTGGTTGAAATAAATTCAATAAATAAGAACAACACAATAACAATAATGTTATCTCTGAGAAGAGATGTCTGATTTCCATTTTGAGTTACATCTTCATTTATACACATTTTAAAGGTAGGAGGAGGATGTGTAAGGAAACCAATCTTGAGGGAGATTAAGTGGTTTAAATTCCACAATTTACAACAATACAAAATTCGAGGAATTACTATTTTTAGAAACTTATGATTTTTAGACTACACTACTAAAATTTAAATTTGTGTCCCTTCCATTGGGTTTTCATGGGTCAAAATCCTTCAAGAAAATATCCATGCCAACTCATCACATTATCCTCATTATTATCTTTCCAACTATTCAAACGGTGAGTCAATTGGAGCTACAATGAAAAAGCTATGGCTCTCGGAAGTCCTACCACCAATTAGGGTAGAACCATCACCCGAATTGTCACCTAGAATGTTGCCCAGATCAAAACCACATCTAATATGTTCACTATCAAGTTCAATATATTCTATCTCATACTCAAACTAATTAAAATGAGTTCCATGATTCATATCACACATATATTGTATTCTAAGTTGGTGATAAAGTCTAGTTTTAATTGTAGAAGAAGAGATTCAAAGGTCCACACCATAAGATCAAGCCTCTACACTATGGTCCTTACACCATATTATGAATATATGGTGATAATTCCTTCATTTTTTATATACCTCAGTAATTAGACATGTACCCAATATTCAATGTGGAACTTCTCAAACCTTACACTCTATTAGGAACCCATGTCCTACCCTTGTTTTTGCATTATTAGTGTATTAATAGCTATGGATGCATATGCTTTGTATGTCATCCCTTTAGCATATTTAAATTATTCCACATACATGGAAAGTATTAGTTTTTAGAATATGTTTAGTATTTAAGTAAGTGTTGAGGCCCAATGAAGGCATCCATGGATATTATAGTATTGAGATTGTTCAAAGGAGGTTGCCTCGTTGAAGTGGCCTATGATCTAAAGGTTATTTTTAGTTATTTTTTAAATTTCATTTATTTTATATAGTTCATAAATTTGTGAAAATTTTTCCTCATGTCTGGTATCAAATCATTTTCTTAGTCTATGGGTAGATTTTTGAGATTTTTTTTAGTAATGACTTTCTAGGAGCTATGCCATTTACAAAAATATTTTTCCTTGCCTCTATTTTTTATATCTTCATTGCAAGTTTGGATAGGGGTAAATACCCCTCCACATAATTATGTAAATTACTTGGGCATAATCCCTAAAACTAATTATGAGTACCATAGAAACCTTGAAGTAGTTGGCCATTGAGAGGACCTACCAGTAAAAAGGACAACATCCCCATCCCAATCAACTAGTTTTCACCTGTGAGGTAAATCAAGAATTGTCACAAGGGTAAATATGTGGCCACAATTTTTATAGAGTAATACTCATTTAAACATATTGGTGTCTAGAGATATTAATTAAAATCCTTAGGCAATTGAATAGACTTGGGGTCCAAATTTAACATAATAATTTCAAAAGATTACAAATAGATTAATTATAATTGAGAATAGTTGGTAACCACACACTTGTCGATAGACTTTTTTAAGGAGTAACCCAAAAAAATTAGTTTAAATTTTTTTACCATATATCTCCATATTTAGATTCTTTGATTACCAAAATTTCCTAGAACACCTAAAATTCCATTTTGCACCTTTTCTTCCTTAAGGGTCCATATCCCAATTCCACTTCTATTATCCACAAATCTCAATTTTTGATTTTTTGAGGTTTTACCATAACTTCTTCAGTTTCCATCTTATTGCTTCAAAATTTTCCCATGGTGTTCCTTTCCCTTTTATTTTTCCTTATACCTCTTGGAAAAAATTATAGTTTTTCTATTATGATTCTAAAATGTCCATTGACTTCATCAATCCTAACCAAGAGGTGCCAAAAATTAGTAAAAATACATTTACCACTTCCAATTAAGTCCAAATTAAAAAATCTCCTTACTGACCATATCTTAAAACTAGTTTTTATATACCTTTCTAAAAAATATATAACACTAGTAATGGTATCCACCTGTATAGGCACAAATATCATGGAGGAATAAATCACAACATTGAAAATAGGTCATTGAGTTAATCGATATGATATGTGGACTAAATCAAAATAATATCCTTTTTATTAACAAATTATAGAAGCAGTGTTCTTTAGAAAATAGTTTTTATTCTCCCCACACATCATGTGGTCCCAAGATAGACTTCATAGTTCAATGGTATAAATCCTACATGATGGATATATTGAGCTGAGCAATTATTTAACCTTCATAATACTTAGTCTATCAATAAATTCCCAATTGCTTCCTTACACTTGGAACAAGAAACACTCAAATGGTACTATTGGTATCTCAAGTTGAATGATGAACCTAATTAAAAAAAATTTGCATCCTTACTTCTAGGCAAGTTTGATCCCTCAACATTCAAAGAATATATATAATCCCTCACCATACTCTATCAGATAGGAATTGTTCATGATTATTAGATTGAATTTAAGAAATTGGCTAATCACACTAAAGTGTTATCAGATAACTTCTTCAAGAGTTGTATTATTAGTGGCCTCAAAGATCTAATCTGATCAAAGGTGAAAATATTTTATCCCAACAACATGATGAACACCTAAGGTCTAGCTAAGTTAGAATAAGATAAACTCTCACCACAAGTTGACCTCCCACTTTTCCACCCATAAAAAACATAGTGAACCAACGACCAACCACAACCACATCAGTCAAGCACCTTACTAAGTTAGAGATGTGGGCTCATAAGGAGAAATGATTGTGTTATAATTGTGATGACAAATGGGTTAGGGATCATAGGTTCATCACACAAAATATCCACTTGTTAGATGTGAAATCACCACTAGAGTAGGACAATGAGCCTGATATCTAGGAATTCTAAGATGCTCAAGAAGAACAAAGCCCCTCTAAGGAATCAATGGCTTAGGATACTCAAATAAAGATCTCTATACATGAACTATCCAGTGTTACCACACCTCAAACATGAAGTTTTAAGGATTTATCTCAAGAATATTCATCAATGAAAAAGTATGAAAGTACCAAAATAAATAAATCTCAAGATAAATTTACCTCTCAATATGAAAACCAAAAATAAGACAAGAATTTCAAAGTGGTAAAATAAATGTATTGGAAAAAAACCCAAGTGATATTATTATAAGGCTTCCCACCAAAATATCTACAAGTACAAGATTGAAATAAGAGCACAATGTGAATAAGAGAGAGCTATGAGTTTCTAGTAAGAAAATGAAGAGAGGAAGAGCTCTTTTATATATTTAGAGGAAGAGAATGGGAGTAATAAGGAATCTTATTATTATCTTACAAGCCTCCTAAGTGTGTACCACTTGTGGCCTATTCCCTTAGAAAGTGAAGTGAGGTATGTGCCAAGTGGGGGAAGGAGTTATTCATATAAGTAACTCTCAAATCATAAAGGAGAACAAAGAGATGAGTGACACCTCATGAAATTTGGATTTATGTGAATTAATAATTTACATAGATAAAAAGTCCACACACATAAAAATATAACTTAAGATAAAATAAATTATCCTAAATAAAAGGTAATCCTAACACTCTCCCTTAAATTTTATTTAAGTATTTATAAATAAACAAGAAGGAAGGAAACATCATCAACTCTCCCCCTTCATGATAACTTCCTTCACTCCTAACTTATTACAAAAGAACACAAACTTTTATTTACATAATGGCTTAGTGAAGATATCAATAATTCGTTCTTCAATAAGATATAAAGATAGAATAATTTGATTGCATTAAATAATTTCGCACTAAAAGGGATATTGAATCTTAACATGCTTGAACCTTGCATGAAAAATCAAATTTTTTACTAAGGTAATGGAAATTTGATTATCACCAAAAAATAGATTAGCCAATTGTTGAGGGTGGCCTAAATCTAAAAGAAGTCTTCTAATCCAAATAACTTCCTTTGCATCATTATTACAAGCTTTATACTCAACTTATATGGAAGATAAAGACATAGTAGTATACTTTTAACTATTCCATAAAATGGTGACCAAACCCAAATAAAAATAATAATCACTTGTAGAACTATGATAAATAGGATCACTAGCCCAATTAGAATTTGAATAACTACCAGAGATAAATTACTATTTAATATATACTCAGTGCCAAAATTTAAATTAAATTTAATATAATAAATAAATATTTTAGTAGATTTGAAATGAGTAGCTTGAGATTTAGACATAAAATGAGAAATGAATCCAACAGGAAAGGTAATATCAAGATGAGCATGAGTAAGATAATTTAAATTGCTAATTGATTATCTATACAGAGTTGGATCAACAGTTTCAGTTTCCATATTATTAAGTAATTTGACACCAAGTTCATAAGGGGTAGAAATATGTTTGCAATCTAACATATTAAACTTAGATAAAAAATCATATGCATATTTAGATTGAGAAATATAAATGTTATATTTTTCTTTCCAAACTTGAATACCTAAAAAATAATGTAAGAGACCCAAATCAGTCATTTAAAAAGTATTATTCAAAGCATTTTTATTACAAGAAACCAGTGAATTATTAATACCAATTATGATTAAGTCATAAACATACAAAATAATGATAACTATGTTATTTGGATTGTTTTTGACAAAAATATTAGAATTATTAGAACTATGAGTAAAGCCTTGAGTTATAAAAAATTGATATATTTTATAGTACCATTATCTACAAGATTGTTTCAAACCATAAATAGCTTTGTTTAACTTGCAAACAAGATTTTCATTGCCTTTATTAATAAAATCGTGGGGTTGAGATATGTAAATTTCTTCTTTTAAGTCACCATTTAAGAAAACAATCTTAACATCCATTTGATAAATAAGCCAATGCATGTGAGCAACTAAAGCTAAAACAATTTTAATTTTAGGCATTTTAGCTATAGGTGCAAAAGTTTTAATATAGTCAATTCCTTCATTTTGAGAAAAACCTCTAGCAACTAGTCTAGATTTATATTTTTCAACTTGATTATTAGAATTAAACTTAGTCTTAAACAAACATTTATAAATTACCAAATTATTTTCTTTAGGGAGATGGACTAAGTCCCATTTTTTATTAGAAATCAAAGAGTTGTATTCATCATGCATTGTTATTTCCCAATGAGGGTGACCTTGAGATTATTTTAATGTTTAAGATAATTATTATTCATAAGTTTAGATATAAAAGCATGATTACAAAAAAATTTCCTAGTTCTATGAGTATCATTAAGATCTACATCAATTCCATAAGCTTCTATAGTAGTTTTAGCTCACTTAGACATATGTTTTAGTGGAGAAAGCCAAGAAGAATGAGAAGGAAATTTAGGAACAACATCATTATGCACAAAATCATTATGATCATCACTTGTTTCAAAAGGAAATGAAGCATAAATTATATCAAGAGAATATAAATTGGAAGCATAATCAAGTACACCATTTTTATAAATGCTAACATCCCTTTTAATCTTTATTTTATTAGTTTGAGGATGATACACCCTATAAACTTTAGATGATTCATCATAACCAATAAATATAAAAGTGTCAAAGTTAGAATCTAACTTATTAAATTTTTATATTGGAATATGAATAAATGCATCACAACTAAAAACACGTAAATACTTTAAATTAGGTTTTTAACCACTCCAAGATTCTTCAGGTGTAATATTTAAAATAATTTAGTGAGAATCATATTAATGAGATAGACAACACAATACATAGTTTCAGCCCAAAATTTGTAATGCATATTTTTAACATGTAACATACACCTATCTATTTCAGTGATAGTCCTATGTTTACATTTAGAAACACCATTTTGCTCAGGTATATAGGAAACAATTTTCTCGTGCTTAATACCTTGTTGCTTACAATATACAATAAAATCATTGTTAACATATTCAGCACCATTATTAGTGTGTAATATGCATAAAGGATAATGAGAATGTTTTTAAACAAAGGCATGAAACTCAATAAAAGTATCTAAAACTTGATCTTTATTTTTCAATAAATAAATCAAAACTCACCTAGTTAATGCATAATTTTCACCATTAATATAAGGAGTTTTCATAGGGCCCAAGATATCACTATAAATAAAATAAATCTTTTAAGTAGCATTCCAAGAGTGATTCTTATGAAAATATTTTCTATGAATTTTACCAGTCATACAACCACTACAAATAAAATTAGTGGGAGGAATTTCAGGCAAATCTTACACCATATTAAGTTTATTCGTAAGTGTAATACTTTGGAAATTAATTTCTTATTCTTTCATGGCATAATTTAACATCATTAGAAGCAATAAAATCATGAGAAGAGGAGGAATAAGAGAATCTAGAAAACTTGAATAAATTATCATTGTCTAAAAAAGTAGTAGCAACTACTTGAAAATATTGTTTAGTATATTTAACATAACAAGTGTCAATAGAAAATTCTAATTTATAGTCCTATTTGCATAATTGAAGAACATAAAGCATATTCAATTTCAAATAAAAAATAAGTAAGACATTATGCAATTCACCATTAGAGATTTTAGTAGTTCATATGGTTTCAACATTACAAGAAGTATATTTACAAGACATAAATGATTGTTAGAAAGATCTAGTTTTAAATAAGTAAACAACTTAGCATTAGATGTCATATGTTGAGTATCACAAGAATTAACAATCCATTCAATAGGAGAAGCACACAAAGTACAAGTAAAAGAAAATCTAGTATTAGATTTCTATTTATCTTGAGTCTTAGTGTTACTAGTGATAGAATTGTCTTTGAACTTAAGTTTTACACTTTTGATATCACATTTTTTATTAAAGGAGTGATCTTCATCATGAGTATTTTTGTCACAATAATTACACTCTAAATTTTTATTAAGTTTTGAGTTATATTTTAATCTTTATTATCATGTGTATTATTGGACTTAACATGTTCCTTGTCTTTCTTGTGTTGGTGTTTAGAAACAAAATAATGTTCATTAGTCT
The DNA here is from genome assembly GCA_037957365.1 of Torreya grandis. Lineage (NCBI taxonomy): Eukaryota > Viridiplantae > Streptophyta > Pinopsida > Cupressales > Taxaceae > Torreya > Torreya grandis. Next base: position 24,924 of record JARHVA010000401.1, on the reverse strand, counting down.
TAATACTACCAAATTTAATCAACTTTTATTATTTTTGATGCAACAAAGTACCAAATAATTCAAATGTCAACAAAATAGATAAAGTAACATATTAACATAAGGATAATGGGTGGAGGAGTGGCGGAGCAAAGCGTGTGGACAATATTTGAAACTAGTTTTTTCTCATCCTGTTGGGCCCCCTGAGTGCGACAGGTGGGACCACGGATCTAATGGAGGTCACTACAGGTAGTAGTACCTTTGGGGATCTATCCAAGAATCTATTAGGGGATAGTCCATCCAACAGATGGAAGAAGGCACTCTTAGGTGAAAAGACGTGTCCATCAAAAGGCATGTCGAGCCTCCCTATTCTCTCAGAGGGCAAGGCATTGAGTATCCCAAATGATCTAGTGGAGGAAATAGTGGCATCCATGGACCTTACACTAGTTGGTAAGTTTTTTTTCTTTCTATCCTAATATCAAAATGCTTAGAAGATGGATTTTGTCTAGGTGGAAAGTCAAAGGTAGTGTTTCAATCACAACCATGGCTATAGGTCTATTCCTTTTTAGATTTATGAACAAGGAGGACATGATCGCTACCCTTGCTAGAGGTCCCTAGCTATTTGGACCACATTCTCTAGCCTCATGCCCATGGAAACCAAGATTTGATCCTAACTCAGACATCAATAAGATAGCACCTACTTGGGTAAGATTACCAAGATTCCCTTTGGAATTTTGGGATGAAAACATCTTCATAGCCATTAGCAATTCTATTGGTCAATATGTCACCTTAGATCATATAACTAGAACTAAGTCCAGATGTGTGTTTGATAGACTCTACGTTAATGTTAAAATAAATAAGACTCTCCCTACCTCCATTGAGCTTAACTCTAAATATGGAACCTGGACTCAGCCAATTACTTATGAGAATGCTACCACTTTCTGTCAAATATGTAAGAGGAAGGGACATCTAATGACACAATGCAAAGTGAAGCAAAGGGGGATGAAAGAGGATTCCTAGAATGTAGAGGAGGAGCAAGTGAATAGCAAGTAGGAAATAGAGAATAATGTATAAATTCCTGACAATACAAGAAAAGGAGAGGAGGGGAAGGGAAAGGAGGCTACCCCTAGCAGTGAAGGTGAAGTTGTCCCAAAGAAAAATATAGGATTAGATGATAGTCAAAAGGCTACAAAAGAAGGAGAGGAGGAGAAGAGAAAGGAGGATATCATCAGTAGTGAGGGAAAAGAGGTCCCAAAGGAGAATATAGTATCTGACAACAGTCACAAGGCCACATTTAACACAGTCTACACTTTAGAAAAATAGACTAATATGTTTAAGGAAGGGGTAGGAGGGGACCTTTTACTAAAGGAAGTCAATGAATATGACACAGTTTCAAGGATTGGATAGGAAGAAGTAACACCTAAAAGTCACACTCAATGAGTACCAGATCCAAAATCAAATACAAACTTTTTCCATGATCTGGAAGATGGAGGCCAGGTAGGAAACTACTTGGCAATAGGGGTAGTAGGAAAAGATGGCAGCAATGAACAGGAAGAATGGGTTAACCCAAAGTTAAAGATCTAAAAAGGTAAAAAATATGCAGATTTTGGTACTGAGCCCAAACAAGGGAGGCCAACCCTAAGGGAAACAAGACAAAGAGAGATTGCTAGGGAGATTGCCAGTGGAAAATAGAAAACACTGGAGTGCCAACCCTCCAAACTCTCTAAATGAGAATATTATCATGGAATTTAAGGGGATTTAACAATCCCTCAAAGTAGTTTAAGGTTAAAAACTGCATTTTAGATAATAAACTAGATATTCTATTACTCTAAGAAGTCAAGATGAAAGACGAGAATTTTGCAAAAATTGTTGACTATATATTGCCTAAGGTGGCTATTTTTATTAGTCTTATTGAAGGGGCTTCGAGAGGGATTGTCACTATGTGGAATAGTACTAAAATCCAAGGATCTCTTATGGCCCATCATAAGCACTTTTTGATTACCAATTTTTCCATGAATTCCTTGAACTGGACATTGGTAAATGTTTATGCACCGAATAACAGAGCTTTGAGACAGAAATTATGGATAGGTTTGAGTAGCTACAGGAATAATCCTTAGAATTCTAAATGGATGTTAGCCAGATATTTTAACACACCTTTATACCCTTCTAAAAAATAGGGTGGAATTATTAATTACTCAGACAGCATGTTCAACTTTGCTAAATTCATCAATGATTGAGGATTATTAGACATAAAGATACAGCACCAAAATTTTACTTGGACCAATAGAATAAGAGGAGATCAAATGATTTAGGTTAAATTAGATAGATTTATGATATCAAGCAACTAGAATGATTATCAAAATATGCAAGTGCAAGCTCTACCCAGAACCTTGTCTGACCACTGCCTGATTATCTTTAATTAGAGAGATCAGGGACATCACGGACCTCCTCCATTCCATTTTGAATCTATGTGCATTAAACACAAAGGTTTTATACAAATTGTGGCTCAATGGTGGAATATTCCCATTCAAGGTACTCCCATGTTTAGAATAGTCAAGAAACTCCAGCACATTAAACAAGAAGTTTATGGCTAGAATAGATATAGTTTTGGGCAGGTTTTCCAAAAGAATAAAAATATAATGGGAAAACTCAAAGCTATTCAGCAACCAATTGATCAAGGGGATGACTCTAAGGGCACCTTAGAAGAATAGAATATTCTATCTTCAGAATGGAAGAATCTGATGGAAAGGGAAGAGGTTTTATGGAAACAAAAATCTTGTGTTCAATGGCTCAAAGAGGGTGATAGGAACACTACTTTTTTCATCTCTCAGCTATGAAACATAGAAAATCCAACTCAATAACTAAGCTTGTCCTAGATAATGAAGACATTATTACTAAGGATAATGAAATAGGGGAGCAAGCCAGGGTATTCTTCCAGAATCTGCTTACAAAAGAAAATAATAATGATAGAATTGATAGATCTATGAGTCAATTCATTGATAAAATCCCCTATTTGATAATAGAAGAAGACAATCTAGAAATGTTAAAGCCTATATCTGATGAAGAAGTACATGTTGTTTTATTCTCCATGGGTGCTTTTAAAGCCCCAAGTCCTGATGGTTTTCCTCTTGTATTCTTTCAGGAATATTGGGAGATTGTTAGAGCGGACCTCACGACTGTAGTTTATGATTTTTTTTAGATTTGGAAAACTTTTGAAACAATTCAATAATACCTTCATTGTACTTGTTCCTAAAAAATCTCAACCTTTACACCTTACTGATTTCAGACCCATTAGCTTATGCAACACTGTGTATAAGATATATACTAAACTGTTGGTTTTGAGAATTCAACCCTTGCTTGACAAAATTATTTCTCCTGCTCAAAAAGGTTTCATCCTGGGTAGATAGATTCTTGATGTTGTGATCACCACACATGAGACTATCCACTCCATGGATAAGAGCAAAATCCCTGGGATGGCCCTCAAGCTTGATATATCCAAAGCTTATGATAGAGTCTCATGGACTTTTCTATTCCAAGTGATTAGAAAATTTGGGTTTAATGATAAATTGTCTTGCTTATTATGGAATGTGGTCTCTTTTGCTAAATTCTCAATGCTAGTTAATGGTGTTCCTAGAGGGTTTTTCTCCTCCTTGAGAGGAATTCATCAGGGAGACCCTCTCTCCCCGTACCTATTCATCATTATGGCTAAGGCACTAGTAAGATACATACAAGTTGATATAGTTTCAAAAAAGCTAGTAGTCATCAAACCTACCTCTTCCCTTCATCCTATGGTTATATAGCAGTTTGTGGATGATACCATCTTATTTGGTATCTCATCAGTGATTGAAGCTAGAAGATGGAAGAATATACTTAATGATTATGCCAGAGACTTGAGACAAAGAATAAATTTCCAGAAAAGCAATGTGTACTTCTTCAACACTCCCAATGAACTTAGACATATAATCATTGATATCTTAGATTGTGCTGAGGCTGGCCTACTAGCTACCTACCTAGGTCTCCCACTCTTGGTCAAAGAGGTATCTTTAGGTTTTTGGAATGGTATTGTGGAACATACACAGAGAAAACTTCTTGGGTGGAAGGGAAACTATTCAGTAGTGCGGGTAAGCTGCAACTTCTTCGGACATCCTTGCAAGGTATTCCTACTTACCTCATTTCTCTTTTTAAAATTCCTACATATTTTTCTGAAAAGATGGAACATATCCAAAGGAAACTTTTATGGATGGGAGTGGAAGACAAATAGAGAATGTCTTTAGGTAGATGGGAAAAAGTGTGTCTCCCAAAATCTCATGGTGGACTTAATATAAGATCCATCAGGAAAATGAATAAATCCCTCCTCTCAAAAGTTTGTTGGAATCTAATTCACAAAAATAGTGAGTGGGGAGAAATAATGTATGCCAAATACATACATAGCATTGATGATTCCAACTTTCTTCAACAGGCAGGATTACCCCAAGGGTCTGTGATATGGAATAAAATGCTAAAAAGTAGAAGTATTCTCAAATAGGGAATTAGGTGGAAGCTTGTAAATGGCTAACAGATTAAATTCTAGGAGGATAATTGGTTAAGGGACAAGCCTCTCATCTCCCAAGGAAACTATGGAGAAATTATAGGCCTGACTACTCAGTTTTTTGGTGATAGGGTTAGTGATTATATGGAAAATAACAATGGGATAAGGAGCTGGAAAAACCTTTTGGATTGCTGTGTGCACAGCCATGAGCTTATCCCAAGAATTTGGGAGATCTAGAAATGTGTTCAAGAGATCATAATCCTGCTCTTCCCTTAGGAAGATGAACAATACTGGTGACCGGATAAGAATGGATTGTTCTCTATAAAATCTGCCTATCATTTGCTTACACCTGAAGCTCAGAATAAGGAGGTATGGAAAAAGGTTTGGAATCATAAACTCATTCCAAAGATTAACTTGTTTTGGTGGGATACTTCCCATAACAAAATCCTTACTCATGACAACCTTCAAAAGAGGGGGTTTACTTTGGTCAACATATGTTTTCTGTGTGGTTCTAGAGAGGAATTAGTTTCACACCTATTCATACACTGTGAGTTTACCTTGGATTTATGGGGCAAAATACTTAACAACTTTGTCATTAAATGGGTTTGCAATTTTGACCTTAAAGAAGTAATTCTCAGCTAAAACTCAACCTTCACACATCCCTAGATTAAGGAACTATGGAAGCAAGCTCTACCATGCTTGAGCTGGACTTTATGGAAAGAGCGAAATCATAGAATTTTCAGGGACACTACTAGAAATGATGCTCAGGTGTTTAACTCCTTTGCTATGACCATCTTAGAAAGTGTTACAACAGCTCATATTAGTGTTGCGGAGAAACCCCTATCTAAATTTGAAAGTCAAATTGCTGCCAAATGGAAGGTTTTAAACCTTATCCCTGGGCATGATAATTCCAAAATTCTTCAGAGACTTCATACTAAATGGATACCACCTAAACCCAATTAGATGAAAATTAATTTTGATGGAGCATCCAAGTTGAGTGGTAAAGCAAGTGGAGGAAGAATAATAAAAAATGAAAAAGGAGAGATGTCTACTATCTATGTTGGTGGCATGGGTTGTCAGAGCAATAACTATGCTGAAGCTATGGCCTTACTTTGGGGATTAAAGTTAGCTATATCCCTAGAAATTAGAAATTTGAATATTCAAGGAGATTCTAAGTTGATCATAGATGCTATTAATAAAGCATCTAACATTGGTATCCATCTAAAAGACATCATTATGGACATCTAGTTTCTTTTACAAAAATTTTCCAAAGTTGAGATTACCCACACCTACAGAGAAGGTAACAAGGTCGTTGATGCTTGTGCTAACCTTGGTCAGCAATTCTCAAGATGGAGGGTATGGCGACAAGGGGCTCATATACCCCCAAACATTAGAGAGATCATTTAGAAAGAGATGATAGAGCATGAATGATGCACATTAATGATGAAGATAGCTTTCGAAGGCAGTCCATGTGGAGAAGGCCATTGCAGATCATGGAAGCGGTGGGTAATCCAGGGAATACTGACAATGTGGACAATGAGAATTTTAAGGATCTTGTTAATTCTATAGTTATGTAGTTTCATCCTTTTTGACTCTGGTCTTTCCAGTGTTTTGTTTTGCTTCTGACTTTGTTTCTCGGTTGTGTTGTTGGTTTGGTGCTGGCATCTTTTGTTTGCCAGCCTTCCTGTCTTTTTTAACTGTATAGGGTTCGGCCCCTAGTTTTCCACCTTAATTAATCAAAAACAAAATAGATAAAGTAGGAAAAACTAGTTTCAAATGAATATTTGTAATAAACTACTGAAAAGGTCAAGGCAAACACTTTTTCATTATAATATGAATCAAATTCAAATATAAATGTTTAACACCTAGACCAGCTAACTAAGAATGCAAAGAGTAAACTTTAATTAATAAATCATCTATATTTTTTAATTCATTATACTTTAAATCAGATAGTTGATCTTGAGTTTGAATTTTTCAAGATTCATTCACAACATCATAAATATATTTAAGCTTAGACCATACAGTGGATGCAAGAAAACAACCATCAATATGCACATGCAATTTAGGGTTCATGGCCATGCTAGTCAATCCTAATGTCTCATCATTTTTTACTTGTCATTTCTTTTAAAATTTAGTGGAGGTAGTCTTTGTATCAAGTTTGGGGTCTATGCCATCTACTACACATAGCAAGTGTTTAAAATTGAAGATATATTGCATATAAAATTTCCATAAATGGTAATTGGTAGACGTGAGTTTACATTTAGGTAAAAATTGATTCATTATGTCTTGAAAGCTCACCCAATCCCCATAAAGTGAAATAAAAAAAATTAATTAAATGAAGGAGGTGAGAAGGAGGGAAAATAAATCCAAAAAAGGACTTAGCTAAAGTGCAATAGAGATATCAAAGAAGAAATGAGAGTTGGAAAAAGGATAAAGAATTAAAAAAAAGGTAATTATAAGATAGATATTAATAATCTTCCAAGTTGTAAAAGATAATAACAACTAAATTATAAATAATTTGATGTGAAATATCTTAAGAAAAAAAAATTGATTTAATTCATAAATCGCACCAAAAACATTAACAATGAAGATATTGGAAAGTTGTTAAAAAAAAAGGTCTATAATAATTGAACATTTTTTTGTTTAATTTTGAAAAAATTACCCACAACTTCCAATAAATGGAAATAATTATATTTTTTTTGGTTGGTTTTGGTTTGAATAAAGTAAATGATCATGGATCATGTAAAATACCTTAGTAAAAAAAAGAAACAAGAAAGCTTTTTTTTTAAATAACAGGAATGAAAAGTTAATTAATAAAAAAATGACATTTTTTTTTGTTTTGAAAAGTTTTAAATGACCATAGAATAATTAATTACAACAACATAAAAAAAATTAAAAAATGTTTGAGAATACTATTGTAATTTTGATAGGATTCCAATGGATGGTGCTTTGTATATGGACAAATAAAACATTCGTTTTTGAGAAAAAATAAAAGAGTAAATAAAATACATACCTAGCCATAACAACTTAAGAGAGAATTTGCAATGGAAAATGATGAAAGTAAAATAAGTCGTTGGGGTTCCCTACAAGTTGAGTTATACAAAAGGATGTGAATCTCTTAGATAAAATAATGATCCTACAAAAATAAAGCAATAGAATAATATGTTTGCCACAAGATGATGCCTCCTATCAAAAAACTAGCTACATGCACAAAAATGAAGTAGAAAGAAGGAACAATGGTGATACCACAGGAAGGAAAAGGTTAGAAAGGAAAAAAATCACCTACTAGAAATGATATCTAGGAAGGTTGGGTGCTAACAAAAAAGGAGAAAAAATAGTATGAACCAGAAGGGGTGACAACTCAGGGAGAGGGTGATGGCCCAGAGGATGGATAAGGAAGACAACACATATAAAGAAGAAGATGGGGAAAAAAACTAGAAAAAATTAGGAAGGGTATCTTAAAACATAGAGATTATAAATACTAAATTGAGATAAAAAATCTACAATAAAGATCTAATTAACTGAGAAAAAACTCAAAAATATTTTTAAAATGTTGAATATATGTGTATATCATTAAAATGCAATGTAGAATAAATAATTAATTAGAATAAGTGGAAGGAGCACTATATAAATGAAATAATTAACAATTTTTTATTAAAAAAAACTAAAAAGCTGAAATAAGAGGAAAAATTTTCTTTTTTGCTTGATTTGCTTGTAAAAAATTGACTTTTAGTGCATGCCACAAAAAGGTGAAGGAGATAAAATGGTCTTTTCAATTAACCTGTAATAATAGGTTAGAGATAAATAAAGTTAAACAAAAAGAGAGATAAATGGATTTAAATAGATAAAAAGGGTGGAGCCTTTAAAAAAAGTTTAAAATCTCCCAAAAATCTATACATTCTCAAAAATGTCAATAAGATGAATTTAGTTCTTATACCATGAAGGATTTATCCTAAGAATATTCATCAATGATAAAATATGAAAGTGCAAAAATAAAGAAATCTCAAGACAAAGTTACCTCTCAAAGTGCAAACCATAAATGAGAAAAGAATTTTAAAGTGGGATACCAAACGTATCAGAGAAAAACTTATGTGATCTTATTAGAAAGCCTACCACCAAAATATTTACAAGTAAAAGATTGAAATAAGAGTATAATGAGAATAAGAAAGAGAGATATGATAATCTAGTGAGGAAATGAGGAGAGGAATTGCTCTTTTATAAATCTAGAGGAAGAGAATATGAGTTACAAATAATTCCATTATTACCTTACAAGCCTCCTAAGTGTGTGTCACTTGTACCCTAGTCCCTTATAAAGTGAAGGGAGGTGTGTGCCAAGTGGGGGAAGGATTCACTCATGCAATTAACTCATAAATCTTAAATAATAACAAAGAGGTGAGTAACACCTCATGGAATCTAGATTTATGTGAATTAATAATTCATATAATTAAAATTCTACACACACAAAAAGGGAATTTAGGATAAAATAAATTATCCTAAATAAATGATAATCTTAACAAGGGGTTCTTTAAAAATATCCCTCTCACAATCCTCATTGACTCTGATAGCACTCATAATTTCATCAATCCCCACTTTGATAAACAAACATACTACTTTGCACACCCCTATTCTAGCTTTGAAGTCATGATTGCTAATAGGGGAACATTGTCATGTAAAGGAAAGTGTCAAAATGTGTGTATCATGATAGGTAATTACACTCTTCACTCAAATATGTTTTCCCTACCCTTATGGGGATGTGATGTGGTTTTATGGGCATAGTGGCTCCACACATTAGGATTTATTCTATGCGACTTCTCTGAGATTTAAAAGCAATTCATAGATACTATCTAAAATCACACCTTAAAAGAATTATTTCCCAAATCTGCTAACATCATCAGTTCTCATTACATGGAAATTCTTATAATGAAAGGCTTACATGGGGTCATTTCTCAATTGCACTCCATACAACTCTAGCTCCCTGCTTCTACTAACCACTCTATTGATTTGTAAGCCATCCTCAATAAGCATGCAACCATTTTTATATATATAATGGGTTTACCCCCTTCATGCCCTAAATATTATTACATCCTACTCCTTCCAATAATCATCCCACCTAACATCTATCCATACCAATATCCCCATCTACAAAAGACTAATATTGAATAATTAGTATGAGAACTCCTCTAGTTTGTAGTTATTCACTCTAGCACTAGTCCCTACTCCTCCCCAATGTTTCTTATCAATAAAAAGGATGGGTCATGGTGCCTCTACATTAACTTCCATGCCCTTAATGACCTCACTATCAAATATAAATTCCCAATTCTAGTCATCAATTAACTTCTTGATGAGCTCCATGGGCCAAAACAAATCTCTAAATTAGATCTTCATTCAGGCTATCATTAGATCTGTATGCTTGTTGATGATATTATAAAGATAACCCTATACACTCATGATGGTCACTATGAATTCTTGGTCATGACATTTGGAATTATAAATTCCCCTTAAAAATTTTAGGCCCTAGTGAATAAAATATTTCAGTCTTTACTCTATCAATTACTTTGGTTTTATTTGATGATATTTTGATCTAGAGCCACACATGGGCAAAGCATCTTGAGATGGAATTATAACTTCTATTAGACAATAAATTATGTGCCAAGTATTACAAATTTTCTTTCAATCAAGAGGAATTTAAATATATTAAGCACACTATTTTAGTTGATGGGGTCCATGTAGATCTAAAAACAATTAGTACCATGTAACATTGGCCTCAACCAACAACCGGCTCTCAAGAGCCTTCATGACTTCTTAGGCCTTAAAAGATACTACCATAATTTCATCAAGTATTATGTAAATATCATGACTCCTTTGAATTCCTTATTTAATAAGGATGCATTCACATGGGATGTTGTAGTTGACCAAGCATTCATGGCACTCAAACAAGTTATGTGTAGCACACCAGTTTTGGTCATGCTAGACTTCAAAAATTTCACCATCAAAATTAATTTGTGTGGTAATGGCATGGGTTTTATTCTTATCCAATAGGGTTGTCCCATTGATTTCACTATAAAATCCCTTTCTAGACAAAATTTGGATTTATCTATATACAAAAAGGAAATGACGGTAATTCATGTAGTACAAAAATGGTAGCATACTTACTTGGGAATCATTTTTTCATCAAAACTAATCACCAAATTTTGAAATACTTCCTAAAATAATTAATCTCATCCTTGACACAATAGAAATGAGTCAGCAAGTTGATGGGATATGATTATGAGATCACTTATAATAAGGGTAAAGACAATGTCATGGTAGATGTTCTTTTATGCACATTCAAGGACCAGACTTCCCATTATACCATTTATATTACCATTATGAAATGGTTAGAATATATACACCAATGGTATACACATTATTACTCCTTACACTAGCTCATTCAATAATTAGCCACTAACTCCTCTATAGTACCACATTATTCATGGGATGGTTCTTCTCTACATTATAAGGGTCATCTAATGTTTTCCAACAGCACAGACCTTCATCATGATATATAATATGAAATCCATGATTCTCCATCAATAGGGAACTTAGTATTTCTCAAAACATATGAATATGCACACAAATATTTATTTTAGAAGGAGGTGAAAGGGGAAATTAAATAGATGGTGCTCAAATGTGATAACTTCCAATGTAACAAAAGTGAAACCACAGTGATTCTCAGTTTGCTCAAGCCCTTTTCCATTCCTACTAGGATATGGATAGATATTTCTATGTATTTCATTGATCAGTTCCCTAAATTTTTAGGAAAAATAATGATCTCGATCATGGTAGACTACCTCTCTAAATATAGTCATTTTTTGTCCTCAACCATCCTTATATAGCCTCCATAATTGCACAAATTTTCTTGGATCAAATATTTCATCTTTATGGCACTCATTCAATCATCTATGATGGTTATGTGGCTTTCACTAGCCATTTTTTTATAGAGCTATTTTAAATCATAGGTACACAACTGAAGATGAGCTCTAGGTATCACCCCCAAATAGATGTCTAGATAGAAATCATTAACAAATTCTTGGAAACATTCCTTCATTATTTTACATCATACCAACAATAATACTAGGAAAATTGGATCCTCCTTGGAGAATGGTGGTACAATACCTCCTACCACACTTTTATTAAAATGACTCCATATGAAGTAATCTATGGTCAAGTGCCCTTGACACTTCTCTCATATACCCCTAGCAGTTCCCTAGTTCAGGTAGTTGACACTACTTTCTGACATCATAATCAGATTTTTAGAATTCTATGGGGTAATCTACATCTATAATAAAACTAAATGAAGTATCAGGCTGATCAACACCACTATGAGTGCACCTTTCAACCCGATGATATGGTTTTTCTTTGTCTATAACCATATAATCAATCATCCTTGAAACTAAAAGGGAGTCACAAGTTTGACCCAAAATTTTATGGGCCATATAAGGTTTTTCAATAAATTGGGTTTATTACTTACAAGTTGGAACTTCTACCTTCCTCCTAAGTTCACCCAATACTTGATGTCTCTTGTTTGAATAAATTTCATGGAACCACTATTAGAGTGCAAATAGTTTTACCAGAACTTGATAATGAAGGATCCATCTTTATTAAACTAGAAATAGTCTTGGATAGGTGTACCTACCAATTTATTTCCTAATCAAATCACATAAGTCTTAATCCAGTGGTATGACATACAACTAAAAGATGCCACATGGGAACCACTATTCCAAATTCATCAAGAATTCCCACATTTGAAGCTTTGAGGAAAAAAATTCTAAGGGGGAGTGAATGTGAGGAACCCATGTCCTACCCTTATTTATAATTATTAATGTATTATTTTCTATGGATGCATATTATTTGTAAGTCATCCCTTTAACATATTTGAATTAGCCCACATATACGGGTAGTATTAGTTGTTAGAATAGATTTATTATTTAAAGAAGTGTTGAGGCCCAATGAAGGCATCCATGAATATTATTGTATTGAGCTTGCTCAAAGGAAGTTAACCCCTTGAAGTGGCCTATGATCTAAAGGTTATTTTGAGTTATTTTCTAAAGTTAATTTATTTTCTATATTTATTAACTCTATGTAGAAGGTTCCTCACACACTTCGCCACTTCTTGAGCCAGTAGTGACACAATAACCTTATGATTTCGACCCAAAACACGTGCATTCTAAAATGATGGACTAGATCATCAAATTGATAGACACATCAAATTTTTTGAATGGTTAAATTTAGGCAATATGATGATCAAGCCAAGTGGTATACCTCACATCAACTTTATGAGTAGTTCCTATAATTGTGCATGGATAGAATAGAGATAATTACTCTTTAATAAAGGGAAAATGATATATGCATAGTTGTTTCATAACCAAGCTTACCCTCATTCACTCTACTATTCTGACTATGCACCTCTCACCCAATATTATGAATTATTTTCATAAATTTTTTTCAAATTCATATGCACAAGTCATGTGCCATATTACAGACTTCTATACATTGGCCCTTGTGTATTTATTACTACACACTTCATAACTCATAGTCTTATGTGATACGTAATTCCTACACTTGATTATTGAATTATATGCACTCATACCTATAGTATGATACATCTCATAATTATATGGGCCTCACTAACTTCTTGGTTTCCATAACACATCCATGTGTCAACTCACCTTAGCCATGTGATCTAGAGGGTTCACTAACTTTCATCCAACCTAAAAGATGAAATGATATAACCATCTTCTTGGTAATTAAAAATGATTGTAACTACTCTTATATTTTTTTGTATAAGTATGTAACATACATGTTTGAGCTAATGTTGATGTTTTTACATAGTCATAACATAGATAACATGCACTGTAACACATTCTACTAGTTTCTATATTCTCTATTAATGAATAAAATTTGTATTTCCTAAAATTAAGACTTTCAATCCATTGAATGTGTTTATTTATTTATTTCTAAATTAAATTTTCCCATTCACTCTACAAAACCAAATCTTAGTTGTCCCTTGCATGTTTTTTCTTAGGCCCTATGGTATAGATCAAGACATCTCCTACTGCACACCGGCTAGTATTGAGTCATGCACATAGGAACTAGAAATAGATAAAGCTAAGAAGTTTATATGACACATTTAGTGTGTTCATCGATAGGTTTAATAGATTCATTATCACACACAAGTAAACTACAAGAATTTTCATGACATAGATCACACACCTCATGCATATTGAGTTAGAAATAAATTTTGGATACACCTTCATAAGGAACTCTTCAAAGGTTCACACCAAAATATCAAGCCTCTACACTATGGCCCTTACACCATTCTATACATAACTCATGAGAATGGTTTTATTATTGATCTGCCTTCATACTTTGGCATGCATCCAATATTCTCAAGCCATACACTACGACTTCTTGAGTTAGCAGTGACACAACATCCTTATGATTTATATCATGGGTACTTGCACCCTGTAGATAAGGATTAGATCATCAAAGTGACAAACACATGCACCCACCATGACACACTTCAAGTTTTATAATTTCATAAGTTTGGACAATATGTTGATAAAACTAAGTGGTACACTTCTTAGTAACTTCTAGTCTAGTTCCCTTAATTACACACTGATGTAATGGAGACCATTACTCTTTAATAAATGGTGAACAATCCATATACAACCTTTGTGTATCCAAAAACACTTCTCAATTGTTATTTTATGAATAACTCACACCTCTCACATAATCATATGCATTGCTTTACATGAAGCTTACTCATACTCCCATGCACAAGTCTTACACCTACTCCTAGACTTTTGTGTAATGATAGTCTTAGATCATAGCCTATACATCTCACTGTGTACTCCTTAACTCATACTCCTACACACCTTATTATAATATTATCATAGACTATCCTACTTTTTTAGGCCCCACTTATACATAACTACATGTTAGCCTACCCCAAAAATGGACCTCAACTAGTGGTCCCAAACTAATCAAGAATCTTGGGATTGACTAATGTTATCTATCAACTAGGATTCTTAAGATCAAGAACATTAGTGAATAGTTAGGAATCACCCAAACAATTTAGTGGTCACTACCTAGTTGGGAACTCCACCATTGGCATACAAGGAGGGTGAGACATGTCAAATCCACCTTCATTGTACTCTAAAATAGTTCTTGTGATTGACCTTGTAATCATGCATGTTAAATATGTAACATACACATCCATCCATAGTCAATTAGACAGTCTGGTCGAAACAATACATAATCATAATATAGATAACATGTTCCATGTATCTATTTTATAACACATGCACTATAACACATTTTACCTATTTTCTTTATTATTTATTGTTGAATATAAGTTACATTTCCTTTAAGTAAGACTTTCACTCCATTGAATGTGTTTTATTTTTTCTATCTAAATACACTCTACATATTCACTCTGCATAACCAAACTAAATTGTCCCTTGCACACATGGTCCTGGGCCCCATGATGTAGATCATGTGAAATTTATTCCAAATTTTCATCCAAGGTTATTAAATTAATTTCATTTGAAAGGTCTTGTGGTAGCATTTACAAGGTAAATAATACCTTGGGTCATTATTTTTCCTTTCCACATATAATAAGGTTTAAAGTGGTATTTGATAGAGTGGTTGTTTTGTAAGACACATCAAATGTTTTTGGTCTCCAAACATTAACATGGAATTTGGTTTAATAATGTAACTAAAGGCTATTTTTTAAGTTTAGAATCAATATATGATAAGTGGTACCTCTTATCCACTATATTACACCCACACTCACATTAACTAAGTAATAAGTCATTTAATGTGTGTGGATAAATTGAAGAGTGAAAAACTTCTCCATGAAACCATCACAAATATAAATGGATTCTTTCTATCAATAATTTCATAAATCATCACTAGAAGATGAAAGAACCTTGTCAAAATATGGCCTCAAATTTTTTATGAGATGACACTAAGTCTCAAGGTTCCATAGTAAGATTCCTTTATTTTGATTTAAAATAAAAAGGTCAGGACTCTATAGCTTATGGTTAGTGATGATCTAAACAAAACCTTATTAGATGTTAAGATGGTATTATCTCTTTCAAAACATGATTTGGGTAATAACATACATTATGTCACCATTAGATGTTAATTTTTTAATTTCTCAATCTTTGTTGAATCTAAGGTTTTCATTTTTTTAGTTTCTCATAAATAAATATTACCTAGATCTATTATTTTCCTATTTATTAAGACACATTTTTAAAAAATATAATCAAGTAAGCTAGATGTTTAATGATATGTGATGCTTTTTTTCTATGCCAAACATTCAAATCTATGTCAGTTTTAAAAGACGTTGGAATGAAGACATTGAAATAGATAGGACCTTGTGGTTGTTCAATAAGTAATATTTATTTTTAACCTTTCTTTACATATGAATACCTCTATTATCTTGATTTAAGCCCTTATATTTGACTTTCTTATTTGGGATCCATGTTTCAATGATTTTAAATATGTGCTTAAACTTGTTTAGTTCCTTATTATCTCTCACTAGAAGTTAAAATTATTGAGTTAATGTATACCTTGTAGGTAGTTATAGAAACTAAAAAAGTAGATATTTTCGAATGTAATTGATAATATTATTTCATTTCCTCTCTTGAAAAAAATTATTCAACAATTATAGTCTTAGTTACTAACCTTAAAATTCTGGAGATGCCCTGTTTTTACACTTTGAACATTATAAATACATTCATTTTGGATGCTCAGTGTTAAAATTAGCAAGTCTTCAACAACAATATCAATTTCTTGATCTTATAATTTTCCCTATCTTATTGTATTCATTAAACATTTATTTATATTTTTTTACATCATAAATGTTTAAATTTGAACTTGACATTTGGTATGGTGGATATTGTAAATATTGTTTGCCTTATAAATGGATTTACATGCTGATTTTTATCAGTTTGAAATGTTATTTTGGAAACATATATAGTTTCTATGATGCAAAATTTTATATTTTGAATGTTTTTTATTGACATAATCTTGGTGATTTAATTTTGTGCAGCATATGAAAATAGATGAAAATCTTACAATTTTACCAATATGAAATGAAATCATTCTTATAGGACACTCACTTTAATCATTATGGTATTAATGAATGTATTTATTTACATAATGTGCAACATGATGAAATGTGGTAAAAATTAAAACCCATTTTAAATATTACAAGGTCTCTTAGAATCCATTTATAATTAGATTAGTTTGGAATCTTATTGGTTGTTTATTCAGATTAAGAATTTATTTTATTATGAAATTTAAGATATGTTGTGACTATAGAGATACAAGGTTAATAGTGTGATTTTTTTGGTTGGATAATTAATTTTGTAATGGTTATTTTTGGTTATACTTTTTATTTAATTTGAGATTAGAATTTTAAATTAACAATTTTTATTGGACTACTAAATAAAGATTTATTATTATGTTTAATAATTTTAAGCATCATTTCATTAAATCCATACATATTTTAGTCTAGATTAAAACTCAAGATTGCTTTTACTATTTTTTATAGTATCAAATATCAAAATTCTATATTTCTATTATTAGATTTAATTTAACATTTTTAGGTATTAGATATCATATTTTTCATATTATAATATGAATGTTATTATTATTTAGTGTTAAACAATTATCCTATATAATTTAATTTGAATTAGTGAATCAATTCAATGTTTTTATTGTAAAGCATGTCAATAATTAATCATTTATTTTGATGTAATTCTTATCAATTTTATTATATTTTTTGGATCAATTTAATGTTTTGTTTCAAAGCATGGGAGAATTTTATATATTATTTTAATTATTATTTACTTATTAATACTAAATATGTTACTATATTAAATGAAAATAAAATATCACAATGAAACTATTGCAACACAATAAATACACACAAGGAAAAATATATATTGATATTGATATATACTATTGGTTACAAGTATAGAGTATTTAAAAAGTTTAATTTTATAATTGTAGTTTTTATTTTTATATTCTCTCAATCTCCATAATATGTTCTAGGTTGTTCTAATTTTATTTGTTCTTCTTTTACTTCATTATCTTATGTTATAACTCTATTAAACTAGTTTAGACTTGTGAAGATAGTTTAGAGATTCCTTGATTAATCTTAAAATTGTTAATGTTATCTAAAAAACCTTTATCCACTTTTGAATATAGTATAAAGTTGGTTGTATATATTCCATAGTTACCTGTGTGAGTATAGAAGTACCTATATATAGTTTAAATCTAGTTTTATGAGTTCAAATCTACTTATATATAGTCTATATTTGGTTGTGTGAGTCCAAAAGTGGATGTATATAGTCTAGAGATACAAGGATAAACACTCTATATCTATAATTTATGATTAATTTGTGACACCCAAATTGTCTTAGAGGTGAAACACAATCAATACACACAACGAAAAAATTATATATCGACTATATAATACCACTGATCTATTCTCCCAATATCCATACCTTATTCTAGGTTACTGTAGTTTGATTTGTTCTTATGCTATTGTACTATATTTTAACATCCCTATTTAAATTACCATTGATCCATGAACATAGTCCAGAGCTATCTCTACTTGTGAAGCTAACCTAGAGCTCACTTTGTGAGTCTAAAACTAACTGTGTTAGTCCGTATCTAGAAATATATAGTTTGAAACTATATGAGAAAACATTTTAGAGATATTATTGCTTCATTTTTTATATCCATTTAATTTTATCTTAAACATTCAAACCTTTATTTTGACTGTCAATACTTTAGTGAAAATATCAATGAGTTTCAATCTTCTTTTCTTAACTTCATACCTATTGTTATAGGTGTTGAAGCTTATATGTTATTTAGTATTCTAAACCTCTCTACAATTTAATTTTCATACTTTAATTAGGATATAAAAATACTATCATCAACACCTTACAAATATGTGGCTTATTATGTTTACTTTCATTTATTCATATTTTACCTCAATGCCAAGAAAATACCTTAATAGTATGAAATCAATAATCTTAAATTAATTATTCCTTATTGATTTTAAAAAACCATAATTTAATATGCATGTAATATTTAGTGTGTACATATCACATAAAATATAATTACACAAAAATATCACAAACAACCTTTCAATATTTATTATAGTGGTGAAAATATCACACATGTATCTTTCTAACAATTAGTGTAGAGATTTCACATCAAATAAATCCATTATTCATAATTCATGCATCAATTAATTATCTTCATATAAATAAATATTCTAATAAATATGCACATTAAATTATTTTAAATTCATATCCATTAAGATCTACTCCTTAAAAATGTCAAATAATAATCTCATCAATTAATATTTAGAATATCCAATTGCACTGTCATCCATTTTAACAAAAATCCATCAAATTTTAATGAATCAATTATATAATTTAAAACTTTATCAAACCAAATTTCTATTGTATCAAATACAAAATAATATACTACTACAAGTTATTTATTTCATAATTATTTTAACAAATTATAGAATAAAGTAATAATATGATGAGAAGTTATAATAAATTTTATACTCAAAATCACTTATTGGTATTGGCTATCAAATAAAAAGTGTGACTATTATTTTATATAGTGAATATAATATAAAAAAACACAACATAATTCAATTAAATAATTTTTTTAATTATAGGTTTCCTTGAAACAAAACAAATCAATCAAAATCACTAATAGTTTGTTTGTATGTTTCCAAATAGTGACACATGTTTGTGTGCAGGCCCACATGCTATAACCACACACATAAATGTGTGGATATTTTTCTATCATAATTTGACATGGCATAAAATTTACAAATTGAAGGCAATATAAAGTAGAGGGCATCTAATTTATTACAATCAAAACATATTTTCTCATCTATGAATAATATATTTTCTATTCCATATGCATGTTTGTATTTATCTAGAATTAACTGTACATTTTAAAAATATACCAGAATAATGTTTTTTAGCTTGATATCAACTTTTGACTAGAGAAAAAACTGGTTTTGAGGTACAACAAGAGGCCTAGTCTCCCAAAAAGGTAGAACCAAAATTTTAATTAATCAACTTTAAGCTTAGAAATCCCAAAAACCATGCAAAAATATTTAGCTAACCAAAATAAAACTCAACCTAAAATAGATAATTAGAAACCCCAACAGAAAAGAAAAATAAACCCAATATCAAGATTCTCCAAACTAGAAAGACCATGTCTTCAACTCATCCTTTAGCTAAAATTATATGCCTATCCCTACTAGATAGAAAGGATTCCATTGTCTATTGAGTGCCACCATTGATGGAATCCATTGTATCAAGTTATAATATTTGTGCCTCTATTTTTTTGCCTCTTTTCCATTTCTTACCATAATTAGGAGTCTCCAAATTATAAGGATGATGGGATATTGATAACTTATCTTTACTAACTAGCTCTTCTCCTTCTTCTTCCAAACCTTCCTCTTCTTTTTTTTAAAATTTATTCTATTGGGAACTTTCCTCTAACCCAAAATTATGTGGATTCTCAATCTCTTCCAAATTGGGAATAAAAGGCTGCCCTTTCTTCTTATTGAGGAAATATTTCACTATCATAAAAGACTCCCCTACCTCAAGAATGATCTAAGCTTCCTAGACTAATGAAGAAGGTTGTTTAATCGAAGTGGTTTTTGTAGATGCCAAGAAACTATGGACCAAACCTTAGTTTGGAAAGCCAATTTTTCTAACCCATTTCTACCAAATTATAGCATGGAAACCTTTAAAACCTTTCTCAAGGAAATATTAAATCTTAATATCAAATTGATTGCATTTGAAAAATCTAAAGGGAAGACCTTCAAAATTATTAAACTAGGTCTAAATTCCAAAGAAAGAATAAATTTGAATAGAATGGTGCAAAGGTTTAGACAAATCCATCAAAACACACACTCTAATAGATTTTAAATCTACCTCAATGGTTTCATCAATTTTCACAAAGACTCCCAGTTTGCTAACCAAAAGTTCAAAAAGACTAGGATCCCACAATGTTAAGGGAAGATTGTAAAATCTTACCCAAAGTAGATCTTGAGAGATAATTTCCATAGAAGAATCAAAAAAAGGGGCCCAAGGGCACAAAAACACCCCATGCTTTCTAATAAACCATGGCCCATTCATCTGCAAAAAATCTCTTTCTTCCATAGATTGAAAAAAATTAGAAATAAACCATTAGATAACATTGAAAGAGTAGGGGTTTTCAGTGAAGGCTAGGTTTCTGTTGACCATAGTAGCAGTGCTTCCCATGAAGTGAATTTTTTAATACACCTACCAATTAAAGACTTCTTCCCCCTATCCAAACCTATCCTTGAAATTTTAGAATCTAAAATTTCCAAAATAGGAGTGTTTTAGATAAAATCAAAGGAACATCACCTAGGCAAGCCATTTCCTAGGTTCCTTTTTGAGATAGTTCAATTTTTAAAAACCCTTTTGAACCCTCTATCCCATATTTTCCTACCATCTCCAAAATTTATAAATAGATCTGACTTTTGGGTCTAAGATAAGGGTTTAAATCAGGTTAAGCCTTGAAAATGATTTTTTTATAAAAAACTCCATAAGATTGAAACATGTTAGAAATATTCTTGCAATTGGAATACACTAGATCCTTGGTAAAAACCCTAGCCATCTTTGTAAGTAATTTTGTCCTCTATTACCTAGGAGAGGTTCCTCCACTAGACCAATCTTTATTTTATTCCAAAAACTCTTTCCCTAAATACTGATCATACTAATCAAAGAGAGATTTCCCTTCTGACTGATCTACTCCTTTCTGACAATCATTCTTAATTTATTCCTACTCCTACATTGCATCCTCTTTTTCCTCAACTGATCCTCTATCATGGAAGACCTATGTTTGAGTCCCTCTATCCACCATCACTATTATCATTATCTACTTACTCATTATCACTATCACTTCTTGCCCTTTCTCCTTCATCACCATCGATGCTTGGCCATTTTCCTTCATCATCGATGCCCTCTGCCTAGAACTCGTTCCCATAGACTCATTTATCTCCAACCTATACCAGCATAATGTTACCTATCTTTGACCTATAAAATTTATTGTCTATCTCCTAATGTAATACACCCCAAGTAAAAACAAATTCCATATTTTTTAGCTAGTTAAACTAACAAATGAAATAATTAATCACTTTTGAGTGAAAATAAGTAAACCATAACCCAATATCAAAACATGTTTTTGAAATATTCAATTAATTAAGACTAAAATCACAACTAAAATATATATAACATGAATCTAAAAAATAAGGTTTCCTACTTGGAAATGTATATTTGGTAATCCCTAGAACTCCAAACAATATTTTTTATTAGATTGGTTAAAATTGGGTTACAAGGTCCCATTCCCATACAATAGAAGCCAAAATATAGTCGTGATAAAGTGGAAAAACCTAGAGAAGAAAAAAAAGACCCAACCAAAAACACCCTTCCACCAAAATGACACTAAACTTCAGCCAAAAGTCCCTAGAAAATAAAAATAAATTGAGAAGAGACCGACTAGTCTGATTCTAAATAAATGACCAATTTCTTGTCTAAAAAACTTTCAATTTTGATGTTTGATTTACCTATAGTGATATTTCACATGAATTATTCTTTATCCTCTCCCTTCCTCTTCTACTTCAATTTGATCAACTTCATTTCTTCCATCTCCTGCTTGAGCTCCCTGCTATCTTCTACCCTACCACTCTGAAATGTTGTCATGTGGAGTGAACTCCAAACAACATCCCTTCCACTCCCAACATCAATTATTTTCTTCTAACTAGAATGAGATCTAAAAACACAAAATAAATAAATGTAATTCAATGTTAGTGTAACAAGTTTCAATATCTAAGGATAATTATTTTTTCAACAACAAAATAGAACCACAATCTTAAAAACAAAAAAATTATATAAAAATAAAAATTTAATTAGGAAATTTCCTTTGAAAATTAAAATAAATATATTAAAATTTGTTATATAGTTGACAATAAAATATTCAATATTCGTATTTAAATCATAAATTTAAATATATAACTACTAATTAACATTATACAAAGCAATAGTAAACCAATTTGAAAGAATATCCATCCATCATTAAAATAGAGAATTGTTAATTAATATTACAAATTTGATTCATCTATCATATAATGCCATTATATTTTAATCATTACTTTTAGTAGCAAAACAATCTATAAATACGCTAAGATGTTTTAAAGGATTTGTCACATCATCTTTAATCCCAATTAAGGGTAGTTATGTAAACAACATCACCATCAACTATTTGTTATTTTTAAATTCTTGACCTTGAGTGACCTTTGTGGATACAATAAAATTATCCTTATAAACACCTATTTTGAGAGAATTGATTATAATAGTGAAATTGAGTATCAACCTAAATTCTATCTAAATTTTAATACAAGTTTAATATTTTTTATCACAATTCTATAATCCCCCAAAAAATAGAGGATGTTCATCCACTTTATCTTGTTGTATCAATTTTACTACAATTTTTTCTACATTATTAGTTGTATAAGATGAAGTAATAATGTAAGTTGAAATTGTGTGGATGAAATAGTTAAAAACTATGTCATCACTCCTCTTAGTTGAATGCGCTCATTTTTTATTTATAAGTTTTATTTATTTTTTAATTTGGATTTTTTTGTTATAACCCCATCTAAATCGAGAACAAGCAAGTGCTTTTGGGGATCCATTATAGAAATTAATAATATTGAGTGTCAAAAATAATCTAATTTATAAAAATTAAACAAGATAAGTATGAATTAGCTTTAAATACCTAATTGGGAGCCAAAAGTATCAATTGATGGAATTTGCTTTGATGTATGTGTTGTTTCCATCACTGCCCATTATGTATCTTCTTGACAATATTTTGGGTCTTTATTCATGCCAACTTGTTTTTTAATAGAGACATTTATTTCTATTGTGTTTGAAGTTGACATGTTTCATTGTGCCATTTATTAATTTACATCCATCTTTGATTGTAATGGCTCAATAAATTATAATAAAGAATCAAACAATTAAATTGGTCTTATTAATATTATGTGGGACTATTTTGTGAGTAATTTGAATCTAGTTTTGGGGTCTCACCTTGATTCCCTATCATATATTTGTAGTAATGTTTTAACATCATCTCCTAATTTATATTTTCTACTATGTATATTATTGAAGTTATTTTCAATTTTTTTTCTTGAAATACATTTGTCCCACTGTAAATAATCATAAACATGAGATGATTTTTTATTGCATATATTAATCATGTGATCCAAAAAATGCATTGATATCTCAAACTAAAATGGATGGTCTGATAACAAAATCCCAATATCTATTAGTGACACAATATCCATGGGTTATGTATGTGACTAGTCAAATTTTATGGCCACCTCTTCCTTAATAATTTTTTATGCATTATGAATTCCATAAATGCCATAAAATATCGAGAATCCCTTAAACTCATCTTCATCATTTATAACGACCTTAAAAAATGTTTTTATTCATGTTTTTAACACTTTTTACATACTTGTGAACAGTTATAAGAAATAATTATGCTTAAACCATAGGAAACAAAAACCAAGGCTCTATAAGCAATGCAAGTGACTAGATTTATAATATCACTTTATATGAATTTTTGTTACAACATTAAAAAAAATGACAATAATCACTATAGAAACTAGGGGAGATTATTTTTTAATATTTTCAAAGTTATACTCAACTTAAATGGAAAAGAATTTTGGCATGTGAACTTATATGTATCTTTATCCCTTGTTTGGGTCCTATTAAGAAAAATTCACTCTCTCTCTCTCTCTCTCTCTCTCTCTCTCCTCTCTCTCTCCTCTCTCTCTCTCTCTCTCTCTCTCTCTCTCTCTCTCTCTCTCTCTCTCTCTCTCTCCCCTCTCTCTCTCTCTCTCTCCTCTCTCTCTCTCTCTCTCTCTCTCTCTCCTCTCTCTCTCTCTCTCCTCTCTCTCTCTTTGTGTACACACACACACATATGTAAATATATACATATGTGTGTGTGTTTTTAGCATCCTTTGAAATTTTTTTATTCTTCATATTTTTTTCTTAATACTCTCCTTCCCTAAAGTAGTAGTTTTTATTTTGTGTTTTCCTTTACAGTCTCCAAAATCATGAAAAATATTATCAAATTAGATTTATTTCATGTCAAACTTGTTTACAACATTAATGTAGTGCACTCTATCAAAGAAAGTTCTTCTAGCATGTGAACTTGAAATAGTCTATATTTTTGGGTCCTTACATGTCCATCCCTCTTTTATTATTTTGTAATAGTAAGTACTCAAT